>OU860793.1:6090344-6735516 GCA_917862395.2 Heliconius sara
TCCGCCGAGTTCTGGAGCCATCTCAATCGACACCAGAGCGAAGTAATGGAATTATAAATTTAAATTAATATATTATTTCCTCGCGTGGGGATGGAACCCACAACCAGTAGCTTTTACAGTCACACTTTGTGCCACTGCGCGACGTTTATGTATATATTTTTACATATTATAGTAATTACGATATTTTAGTGGCACAAAGCCTCGCTAGGATGGTAGACCTGTAACATTTCTGTAGTAATTTATATTGTCTAACAATTGCGCTGCTTGTACGAGGTTTATGATGCGGCATATCAAAGACAGTAGATAACTGATAGCGCAAGTTAACCGCAATAATGACTGACAGTGACTGAAATATATATTTATATGTAAGTACATCATATCCTGATTATTTTATTTTATTTAGTTAAGAATTAATGTTAGAAATTATATGTTTGTTTGTGGTATAGCGTGATGTTAAAAAAATATTGAAAAAATTATAATATGTTAAAAACGTTACTTGAAAAATCAAGAGGGAAAATGGAAAATTAAAAGTTTACAAAAGCCTCTCCAGTTGTATCGCAAGAATGAAGAGAACCTACCTAGCTACTCAAAATCAGAACCAGTTGAATTATATGCACATAGTACAAATTGGCAAAGCTTAACATCTATAAAAGAAAAATATAATTTCATATATTCAAGTTAATTTAAAAATGTAATAAAACAATATTAGATATAAGGATTATTAAAGTTTTTTTGTATATTCATCAGAAAGTGGGGAACGGAGTGTCTTAACACTAGGTTCCCTCTGCCTACCCTGCCGTGCTCGGGATACAGCGTGAAGCTGTTTTTTTTAATTTTAAATATATTGTTAGAAATCGGAAGCGGTTAACATTTTTAAAAAAACACGATAAAACACATATCGTCTATATGTTTCTAAACAATTTGGAAAGGGATACGATGAAATTGGAATTGCAATATGTATCACCTACTTTATACTTCACACTAGTTTCCTCCAATAAGGGCCGTTGCCAACAAGCAACTGCCCCCGATTGATACAATTCCACTGCTTTTATCATCTTTTTCACCTAAATCTACCCTCTTTTACACGAGTACGCTAACAATATATATATACCAAATTAATACTTGTTATAGGCCAAATAAAATATCAATGTTATAATTCTAATTATGTTAATTTCATTTCGTTGGTCGTAGTGGCACTGTGAATAAATATCTGATTGTATCATTTAGGATGTGGAAATTCAGTCATTCGAATAGTATCCATCAACACTTTATTTTATTAGTATAATAATGATGTTGGTTAAGAAGGAGATGAATAATTTTCATTTACAAATAATTGTAGAGGAGACGTCTTGCGTAATGGAACAGTGCCTGTCTTATAATTAACAACAATGGTTATGGGTTCGTTTACAGTTCGGGAGAAATAAAGAAAAGGAGAAAAAAAAGCGAATAATATGTTTACCTTGTCAATATACAATGCTTCAAATCTGATAAAAAAACGTGAAGGTAGAAATCTCACTCTTCTCTTCTGATTTCGCTTAGGAATGCTTAGCAGAATTTAGACCATATACATATATAATATAGTTTTCGTAAAAATCTATAAATTATACATTTAGGAATAATAAAATCAATGTTGTTAAGAGATATAACTATTTACACATATTAAATTTTTTTTTTATTAATAAAAATAATAAAATTTATCAACTGACTTTTATTATTTGTTTGTTTGCTTTAGTAACAAAATAAAGCAAGTAAATTAAAAATTATAAATCACACGATCCAAAGAATCACCACTTTGTCGGGACAAAGTGACTGTAGCTTTGAAACTGCTAATTAGATCCGATCGAACCATCGCTATTGATAAGGCTTTCGATTAAAACAAATAGCACTCAAATCTTGATTTATTCAGAATTTGGCTGGACAAACAAACAAACACAAAGACAGAAGCACAGAAAAACAGATTATACTATATATCCATTGCGTGGGGGGTTAAATAAAACACATTTTTTTAACTCTTTTTCACACAAAAAAAAATTATATCAAAAAAACTGTTGTAAAATTTATATCAACTATTTGATTGCTTATAGCAGCTTTTCAATTAAATCTAAACATAGTGTGGTTAAAAAAAAAAAAACAAAAAAAAAAAAAAAAAAACAAAAAAAAATAAAAAAAAATAAAAATAAATATAAATAAACCATAGACAGCTTCATATTTTCACGATATAAACGCCTTGTCAGCGGACATCGGCTCGAATACTTTAGAGACGGTGGTAGCTATAAAGAAAGTTGTATTAAACTGAATTTATACTACGGCTTTGTCTTTTATCTTATTTTTTTATATTGATTTTTAAAGATGTTTTTGTAGCGCAATGGTACAAGCGTGTGACTGTAAGCACGACAGGTTGTGAGTTCGATTCCGATTCGACAAAATGAAATACTTTATTTTCGTTCTGGTGTTATGGTAAAGCGCTGCGTTGAGTTCTGCGACTCAATACGCAATGGCCCCAGAATTCGGCGGAAAGTGGACAGTGGAGTGTCTTATCACTTACACTTATATGAGGCTCCTTCTGTCCACACTAATACATGCGGGATACAATGAGAAGCTTCAAAGAAAGCTTTATTTCTGGTGTATTTAAAACACATTTTTTTTATTTTTACAATAACATATACATTTTTTCAAGTTTGGAAAATTAAATTGCTATTTATTAATATAATACTTTAAAAAAAACTTCACGGTTTTTAATAAAATTTTCCAAAACGAACAAGCTATACTTAAAAGCAGCCAACATAGTTCCACGTTTTTGATATTACATTATTACGTACCTAATACGTACCTAATTGTAATTATACCACTTGAAGCCTCAGTACTTGAAAGGGCTATTTATAACTGTAAAAGACGTTGTACTTATGGAAGTTTATATATTATACTATGCTATTCACTAATTGTGATTTTTAAATATTTTTTAGGGTTCCGTACTTCTACGGGAAAAACGAGTTTCAAATAGGATCTCTTTATTCTCCGTCTGTCCGTCTGTCATAGCTATTTATATTGAGATCGCGTAGAGGTATTAAAAGGAATATCAAATTTTTAGGTTTGCTGTCCTTTTGAGCACAGAAAAATTAAGTTTCTAAGAAATTTTAGAATATAAGTCTTTATGCATCGTTATTGCTGTATTTTGTATGAAATTCGCCTAATAAAAAACTATAGGCTATTTCCTGTCGTGCTATAAGTTTAGCGCAAAGTGAGAACTTACTATACAATAAAGGAAAAAATCGAAAAAAGAAAACTTTTAGGTATTTCATAGAAAAAAATATTATAAAGATATGTTTGTAGTTAATTTCATACAAAAATAGTTCATACGCCGACCTAAATGTGTTAATTTTGTTATATAATAGCATAATCATAATCGATGTTTGAGGTGATTCCCGTAGACCTACAGTCACAAAATTTGGCAAGAAGTCAAAACATGCAGTGCAAATAAGGGGAAGAATCTGAAAAATAAAAATAAATTTTAATAATTTAATATAATTATATACATATAAGCAAACTTAAGTTAGTCAATTTTTCCAAATTGTACCTTCCGTGGACCTACAATCCTGAAATTAGTACGAAACCCTCACAGAGCGAGCCCAACACGTACTTGACTCGTTTTTTATATTATTTTTCTTAGCATTCTGATCAGAAGTCAGTATACTTAATATGTTTATAATTTAAAAAAAAAACTGTTAACCAAATACGGTAAAAGCCAAATTATAAACAGACAGACTTAGAATAATGTAAGGATATCTGAGAGTTTTCTTCGAATAGACAATGAACAATGCACGATGGCCACGAGGACAATAGAATGCCCTAAGCTCATACGATAAGTCAGATCCACCGAGAGTAAAACGGGACAGCCGCATACTTTAAATTCTATAGAATTTCAATCGGACACTAAGTTTATCTATTTGTGAAGAACAGTTTCACGCTGTATCCCGCATAAATGTAGGTAGGGAACTTAGTGTTAAGACACTTCGTTCGTCACTCTCCGCCGACGTTTTTGACGCATTGGGCATTGAGTGTCGGAAATCAACGCTGGCTGGGCCTTTGGTTTGGTGTCTGATAAAAAATGAAATTATTATTAAATAATATTCCTTCTCTCGAGTGGGGATCGACCCCACAACCATTGTACCGCTACGCCCTCTCTATCTATTTGTGCAAAAGTCAAATAACAGTTTTCCAAGATTAATTTGCGGTGTATGTTATTTGTATGTAACGTCATGACCTAGTTGGACGTTATGATGTAATTGGTAATGTGTGTAGAGGTGGTTCAAGATTCGAATTTACTTCTAATGTTTTTGTGGTAAAGACGGATTATATGTATTATAATGTAATACTTTATTAAGACCGCTTTTCCACTTTCAACCATAATTTGAAACACTGCGCGGAAAATCATTCCGATACTTAACACCGTACATTGTCTTGTAAAAATTAAGATATACAATAATTAATCAGAGTGGGGATTAGACTCTAATCAATGCGTTGCTTGTACTATTGCATCCAGAACAATATGTTATATTTAATAATGTTTAAACCTTGAATTTATATATTGAATAAACTCAGAATTATATCCCATCAAAACATAAATGTGAAATGAGAGCCAAGTTAAATGCTTTGTTTTCGGCTTCACCGACAAATGTATTGGAGATCCACATATGTAGACGCTAAGTTCTGTACTCACTCAGAATAGAATTCAAGCTGAAAGTTTCACACGACAATTTTATATGTACACGCTTTGTTATATTGGCAAGATTGTCTACTTCCATCTTATACTAGACTAGGAAATTTGGAAACTAGGTGGTAAAAATAGCCAAGTTAAATGATGTATCCCAAGTGATGTATATAAGTAAAGCAGGGTCATATCATAGAGTCGCTCTATGGAATCTATGTGCAAGACAAGGGTCAACGCGGCGTCGCCCTGGCGGTTTGTTTATGACGCGATTCTTCCTTCTAATTTGGCTATACATTATTATAATATGTAAATAATATTACTTATATTACAACAATCATATTTCATTTCAAGAGTTATTTTGATACTTCATGAAATGTTCTGATATGAAAATGAAGATATTTGAGCTAAATAACGCAAAGGCCAATCGTGGTGCAGGAACACGTACGCTCGTCGCGTTAACGCGACCAGTTGTGTGTTCGATTCCCACTCGAGTAAATTAAATATTTAATACTTTCATATACATAATATTTAGCTGGAATCAAGGCGAGGTTCCCTCATACACATATTGCCCATGCTTACATTGCTATCTGCGGATTACACCGTGAAGGTAAAGTAATAATCATAATACAATCTTGAATCAACACGAGAATATTTTATTTCTAAATAATACAGTCAAGATATTGATTTTTCCTTATCTTATATAAATATACAAATGATTAAAAAAATCAGCTTCACGCTGTATCCCGCACACAGCAAGGTAGGCAGAGAGAACCTAGTGTTAAGACACTCCGTTCCCCACTTTGTTTTACAGTCACACTTTGTGCCTCTATGCCACGACTGGCCCCATACATATACTAATGATGTATACAGATAATTAGAGTAGGTTAACTATGAAACATGAACCTGAGAATCTTATCCGATATGGCAGCTTCAATATTATACTTTGTTCATGTTAAAAGTGTCGCTAAAATAATTTAAAGAAATAATGGTGGTTGTCTTAACAAAGTATAATCCATCCATTCTTCGCTCTGGTGTCGAGGCAAAGTGCGGCATTGAGTTCTGCCACTCAACACGCAATGTCTGCAGAATCAGGCAGAAAGTAGGGGAACGGAGTGTCTTAACACTAGGTTCCCTTTGCCTAACCTGCCTGCTGTGTGCGGGAGACAGCGTGAAGCTGATTTATTTACTTATAAATAAAATGTATTAGTTATTTAAATAGTCATATTGCGAAACTAGGTGAATATGATGCCCAGGTAACCCAATACATGAGTCCACTTCCTAGTATCTGTCACACACACGCACAGACACACACACTGCCCCGAGTAGTTTGTAGGTGACAATAAATTTTAATAAACAGATGTTTTATTAAGATTAATTGTATGCAAAAACTTACAGATTACAGACTTTGTGCTTGTAAAAAGATAAATATTTTTTTATGCAAGTTGAATTTATGACAATTTTGCGTTTTGTATTTTTATAAGTATTTAAACTAATTTTGAGGAGCTGTGGAGGAGTGCAAGCGTGCTACTGTAAGCGAGACAAGTTCTGGGTTCAAATCCCCCCAGAATATAAAATATTCGTGCGTGTTGAGTGGCGGGATTCAAAGCGCGACGTTGAGTCCCTTGTACTCAACACGTCATGCCTCCAGAATTCTGCGTAAAATAGGAAACGGAATGTCAAAAATAAAATACAACCAAATTAGGTTTGTAAATTCATATAAAATGTTAAAACATACTACGTTTTAACTAGATTTTAACAAAAAAAAACTAAAATTTTTAACAACCTAACTTCTTATGTATGGGTATGCGTATATATTATTTTACTATCCGAATATATTTGAAACTCAATTATTTTCTAATTTTCAAATAAAATATACTAATATTTTGTCTTTATCGTCATTATACCATTTGGCTTTGTAATGAGTTCTATACTACATCGTTTTTTATATATTTGCTATAATTTTATCGCTGATGTTAGTAATTAATGCGTCCCACAAAAAGTTTCAAAAACGAATTTCCGATTTTGTTACCCATTTTGGATGTGTTTTAAAAAAATATCTTATTTTTTGACATTTTAAATTTAACAAGACTATAGGACGTAATTTACGCCACTATATTGCTTAAAATAATATAATGTGTACCCGTCGTAATGTTCTCTGTGGTTCATATAGTCCAGATTTACTCTCTCATCCGGTGCTTGTAACTACTGTTTTAAGGTGAGCTGATAAAATTTAAAATTTCTTTTATCACAAAATACATACATACATTTTTTTTTTTTTAATTTATATTTTATACATACATTCATTTCGTTACTTTTTTTTTGTTTATTTTATGTAGTAGCGTATAATCGGAAATTTTAGTAACAACATTCGGAAATTATAAATATAAAATGAAAATTATAAAGGTAAAGTAAAAAATTGAAACGTTATCGAGAAAATTTAAAATCGCACCTTGGTAAGGAAAAAGTCTAATAATAAATTAAACCATAAAAGATCGCTTAACAAAAATATTGCATATTTTCGCAATATAAATAAGCTAGAGTTGTTGTTTAAATTTATTTTCTTTAAAAATTGGAGATTTCAAGAAATTTATATTATGTAATAAATCTGAATCTAATTCTTACTAATACTGTACCTATCGTCAAAAACATTAAATATAAAAAATTGATAAAAGCGGAATTACGTTAGACGTTGGTATTCTATTGTTTTAGAAATAAACAAAAAAATATATATAAAAATTCTGAGATTTTCACAGATTCGTATGAATCGTGTGTACCATGTTATACAATTTTATTTTGTTATCAATTTTTCCCTCTTTTTTAGTGTCCTAAAACTTTCTTGATTTCATTGTCTGTAATGTCTGTAAAAAAACTGTAATAAAAATTGTATGTTTAAACTAACATTTTACTTTATGTAAAAGGTAAACAAAAAAATTTGACCAACGTCTTTGTAAATGATATTTAATATCATTGGTCGTGAATTGTGATTATGTCATGAAATAAATCATATAGTTTATAATAGTATAATTTTATGCATAAATATTGCGATTGTTAAAGCTAAAAATAAAGAAATAAGAAGTAACGAAAAAGGAAAGTTCTTGTTGCCACATTCATTTTAATCTTTACACATTTACAGATAAATCCGAATTTTAGAGGAATCTGAAACTATCTGATATTAGAGGAAATAACCCTTCGTTAGCAGTCGGGAAAAAAGGAATTTGTTGATATTTTTATTTTGAACCAATTTTTGAAACAGTTGCAAAAAATGCTCATATACTGAATAGAGAGAAAATGAAAACCCACCTTGTACCACTGCGCTACAATGGCTGCAATATTATTTAATAGTAGTTTCAAAGATTAACTATGAGTCTTCATAAGACTATTTTGTAGCGCTGGAGCAAAAGCGTGCGACGTGAGTTTGATTCTCACTCAAGAAAATGATATATTTAATATTTTAATTTCGGAGTTGTAACGAGGCAAAGTGCAGCATTGAGTTCCGCTACCCAGAATTAAGCAGAAACTGAAGAACGAAAGTGTCTTAATAGTACGGAGTGTCTGGTACTAGGTCCCCAGGTTCCCTCAATCTATACCTACTAAAATACCAGAAATTCTGTCTAAAAAAAACGTAACAAACATTTTTATTTCTACGCAAAATAAATATTATACAAAAAATGAAAACATTTAAAATAAAGCCAGCGACTATTATTAAACGCTAATAAGGTGTCGGGAATTCCGTAATGAGAGTGATAAACGATATCACGTGTAACACAACGCCGTGAGAACAGTTTTAGCGTCTTCGGTTACCTGCGCTTCTTTAGATCTTTCCCTTTTTTAAAACTTTTCAATTAATTATTTTAGATATCGTATGATGAATTATACTTTGGATGTTGATGGATATGGAAGTTAAAAGGATAACCGTGAAAGGAGGAAATGGAATACGTGAAAGTATAAGGAATAAATAAATTTTAAATTAGAGATTATACGTAGGTGTAATATATATATATGTATATTATTATATGCCTTGATTATAATACTATTTTTCAAACAGCGATAGATAAAACGTCTGTAAAAGCGTTAAGACACTCCATTCCCCACATTCCGCCGTTTTTTTTCCAGGCATTGCGTGTTGAATGGCGGAACTCAACGCCGGGCTTTTGCCTTAGTACGACCTCTAACTTTTACAAATAATCTAAACTTCGTGTATTTTTGCTATAATGTTATATTTATTCAGGCAAATAAATGTTTTAACAAGAAACGAAACAGAAATAGACATCATAGTGCCTAGTACCTACTCATTAGTTGTAAAGGGAAGCAAAAAAGCTTTTGTCATTTTATAAATAGCGCCAAAAGTAAATTTGTAATGTTAATTTTTTTGCTATATGTAATTATAATGTTTTGCATAATTCATTTTGTTTATTTATTTCAATAAACTTTTGAAACGTTTGAACTCATATTTTATAGATAATTAAAGTTCATAATTATGTTGTAGAGTCATATATTAAATAATAATTGACGTCATCCTGACGTAGTTGAGACAGTTTTATACATAAATATATATATAAATTATATTCTATTTAAGAATTCTAAAATAGAGGTTCGAGAGCTTACCAATAATGTATTCAGCAATTAAGTACCTACGTTATATTATATTGAGATATATTTCATTTATCTATGTATATACATACATGTAACTCGCCCGCAGCTTCGTCCGTCTGATGTACACGATATTTTAAAAAAATATTTTTTGTACGTATTCATAAATCTATAGTATATGTTTGTAGCGTATTTATAATATTTTTTTATATGATAATTTTTATACCTCATGTTGCATTATCGTTATTTCGTATTATTTTGTATTTATTTGCATCTGCAATTTTTTACAGAAATCCAATACATTTATTAAAAATACAGATTTCATGCATATAGCAATGTAGGTGGAGAGAACGAAGTGTCAAGACATAAAACTCCCGACTTTCCGCGCAAAATCAAGACATTGTCTGAATTTCTACCTCGCGAAACCAAAACAATATTGAAGAGCGGAAGGTTACGCTCTTTATAAGTTTTCTCTGGAGCAAGAAATGAAAATAATTCATGACCTCAGAAGGGTATCGAACCCAAAACTATCGCGTTTACCTGCCCCACTGAGCCGCAGCATCTATCTTTTTATACCTCGTAACTTGCGCCTACTGAGCTATAAATTTTGATTGTACAAACAAATTTCAGACATTTTATGAACCTGTGAAATTATAAATATCTTATAAGAAAACGTATATAGCAATTTTACAATGTGCTACGGTAGTAACGAGTACGGTGCAGGCGTGGAATTTATCGGTTTTATATTTTTGTGTAAAGGACAATTAAACAATCTACAGGTGTTAAACTGATATGTATAATAAGAATTCACTTAATTCTCGTGTTTTTAATTTGTTTCTAAATAATAATTTTAATTATTTTATATTGCGGCCAGTCGTAGCGTACACGTGTGAGACTGTAAACGGGGTAGGTTATAGGTTCAATTCCTGCTCCAGGATTTGAGATCTACCAAGCGATATGCAATGCCTCAAGAAATCGGCAGAACTCGGGGGCGGAGTGTCTTAACACTAAGCTCCCTCTGCTTACATGCGAGATACAGCTTAGCTTTTAAGATTTTTTGAAAAAAAAAGTATTTATTATCGGATAAAGTAAATAATAAAAATATTTATTTTAAACGTTTTCAAACTGTCATCCCACACTTAGGATTGTTCTTAATAATCATACTTGAAAATACTTTTCATCGTTTCTTATTATAAAAGCATATATATTCCAAAACCATACTAAATTCACGTATTAATAATTTTCTAAGAATTATTATATATATATTTATTAAAATAACAAAAATACATACAAAACGCAAACTCTTATAAAATACTTATACAGAATGATGGCGTTGACTTTTTCTTACATTCGACTAGGCTCTCCGACTAGGTGTGACCAAATCAAATTGCCTCGTCAAGTACGTTGACAGATGAAAGAGAAATTGTTAACTCCAATTAGAAATTGAATGTCTGAGTTATTTATACCCTAACTTAGCCTCCCGTCGCCACTTATTAATAATATGTTTATTAACATATATGGACTAGGTTATTATATATGTTACAGACCGTTGTGGGACAGAGTGATAATGGTGAAATCAAGCGTGATGGTTAGAAGTTCTGTCCCCACTCGAGGAAATAAAATATTTATTTAAAATTTATTCGACACGCAATGCCTCCAGAATTCGGCGGAAAGTGGGGAACGGAGTGTCTTAACACTAGGTTCCCTCTGCCTACCCTGCTGTGTGCGGAATACAGCTAATTTGCTATGGTAGAGCAAAGCGAGACTTTAAGTTCCATCAATGAAAATCCAAAGCCATTGAAATTGGGTTGAAGTAGGGAACGGAGTGTCTTAACACTACGTTCCTTAAGTCTATGTTGCTAAGCAGGTAAAATTGTGAGGCTGTAAGTCAAGTTTTTTTTTATTGTAATACAAACAGATTCTGTCTATATTGAAAACTTTTCAGAAGTAATGTAAATGAAATTGAATTAATTATGAATCGTTCCACTGAAGTTCTATATAAATTTGATGAATTTCAATACAATACTATTAAAATTAAAATCGTCAATAAAATAGATAAAACAATGCCAAAAAATACAAATCAATGTTATTCTTTATTGTTATGAATTTGTAAGAGCAAAATACCTATATATTTTTTATATACGCTTATATATATATACGGTTGAGACCATTGTGGCGCAATGGAACAGCGTCTGACAGTTAATGTGACGGCTGTGTGTTTGATTCCCACTTGAGGGAATAAATAAATATAAGTAATTTATTTACACTTCGCTCTGGTAGACGAAACGCAATGTCGATTTCCGCCACCCAACGAGCAATGTCTCGATAAATAGGTTCACTCTATCTACTCTCCTATGTGTGAAGTTGAACATGACTAAGATAACAACATAAATAACGTTTTATTTCATAGAAATTCTATGACCTTAAAGTATTAAATAATTTATATTATTAACGTACATAAAATCAAACTAACTTTCTCACCTGTATCTGATTCAATTCTTAACAAAATATGAAAATTCCTAATTAAGGAAAACGAGTGGCGTAAAGCATTTTTCAGTTAACTATCTACGGGCACCGGTGTGGCGTGTGACTGTAACTCGAAGGTTGTGGGTTCGATTCTCACTCGGGGAAATGAGTTATTATTTATTAATATTCTCATTTCTTCGCTTTGGTATCAAAAAGCGCGGCGTTACGCCTGCCACTCAACACGCAACACCTCAAAAAATTGGCGGCAAATGGAGAACGGAGTGTCTTAACCCTAGATTCCCTCTGCCTACTCTCCTATATGCGAGATAGAGCGTGAAGCTGAAAAAAAAAACTATCTACGTAACAGGAGCAAGTAAACAGTGAAGTTGTGGCTGAGAGCGGGTTATGTTATAGTCGACAAAACAACGCGTTCGAGCTCGGACGTGTCGCTCGTCGCCACGAACTTCCTACCACGCGGCTATCGCACCACTAACAAGAACTGACCGTGAATAAATAATAATCATTATTCTATTATTATTATTTATTATTATAATATCATAATTTGTATTTCCTAGTGAATGAGTGAATGAATTTTAGTGAAACGTGTTTCTGAGGTTAGTATGTGACAAAAAAGTTTTCTTAAGTTATTGTAATATGTTTAATTATTACGAGATCTGTCGTGATGCAGGGGCACAAAGTGTGACTGTAAGCGCGACAGGTTGTGTGTTCGATTCACATTGGAGGAAATGAAATATTAAATATTTTCATTTTCTTCGCTCTGGTGTCGAGGTAACGCGCGTTGTTGAGTTCTGTCACTCAACACGCAATGCCTCCAGAATTAAGCAGAAAAAGTCAACGGAGTGTCTTAACACTACGTTCTCTCCGCCTTTCATACTGTGTGTGGGATACAGCGTGTTACTAAAAAAATATAATTAATGAATTGTTATTGATTGTAACACCACTATTACATTAACCGGATATGTAGTTCAATGAGCTAACCTTAAACGAGCCCGCACTATATTTGAATATTTACTTAACTTTGCAATGAAAGCGATTAAAAGGTGACAATAATTAAGTGACTCTAGATACAAATTTTAGACTGAAAATCTTTTAATTAATCTAGGTTTTATTTTTCTGTATCTATTGAACAATTTGGAAATTAGATTTGTTTTTTGTTGTATCTCTTTCTTTATCTTATAAATTAAATAACAAAGTACTTCCTGCAAACTCTATATATCATACAATGGTTGTGATTTAGATTTTTAATTAACAGCTAATTAATACCTGATAATATTTATCAATAACCGATTACGTGGTGATAAAAAAATATGTTATTACGTTATATTTTAAAATATTTATAAACAAACAGATTTACTGTAGATTGTGTATTAATGTAAAAAATACCCTGAAAACAATATGAATCTTGCTATTTGAACACGTCTTGCTAAGAAGATACTATACTTCGAATCATTATCGTTGGAAGTTCCCTTAAGCTGTAAAATTATATATATTTTTTTGAAAGTAACAAATAATGTAGACACTAGTCGTGGCACAAGTGCAAGTCGGGGAACAAGTGAACGTGACAGTTTATGGGTTTGATTTTCACTCAAAGAAATAGAATATTTAATAATTTCCTTTCTTCGCCTAAAAAGCAGTAAAAAGCAGCTGTATCCAGCGAGGAACTAAAAAAAAAAACAAATAAAACGTGTACGAGTGTTCTTCGATTTATTAATAATTATCATATTTATTCGGCAGAAAGTGGGGAACGAAGTGTCTTAACGCTGGGTTCCCTCTGCGTCACGCTGTGTGCGGGATCCCGCTGTAGCGTGAAGCTGCTTTTATTTTATTAATACAATAATATATGAGAATATTTTAGAAATGTTGCATTTAAAAATAAAATGTATATTTTAAAATTTTTATAAAGCAAAACTAAATTATTTAATATTTAACCTACATATATATAAATACCATGAATTTTAATTATATACTTATAATATTTATATCAACTTTATGACCACCCATCACATTTTCAACGACTTCTCGATATAAAAAATCGTTAGAGGCAATCTCGATCTTTTCCATCAATGGTTCGTGCTCAATTAATGTAAACTAGTTTTCAACACTGTCTGCTTTTGTTACGCTAACGTAAACCTTTTATATGGGAATATTAACGCCGTGGAAATTCCGTAAGTTTATTATAAATGGAAAATCTGAAAATGAACTTAAATTTTTAATCAGACATAATTTTGCTTTAATTATTCTAATTTCGTTTTCGTTTTCTAAACAAATGTAAATAAACATTATATTCAAGACTATATAAAAAGAGATCTTTCATAAAAAGTCCTTATTTGTGATTTTCTTTTTATCCTGAAATATATAATTAACTTTTTACCCTCAAATTGGATTTGAATTCAACATTACTATAGCCATGATCTGCGCCCTAAGAGTTGCTATTTCATATCTTATATTTAGATTTTTAAGTTAAAGGCGCACGTTTTCTCACCTTAGCTATGGTCTTATAACGGGATTTCAGAACATATACAACGGGATAAACTGTGATTTGCGTATCGTGCAGTAGTTTCTTACCTGCAATTTATAGTGTAATATACGGCTCTTGGATTTGAATGTAAAATAGGATTAGGTTCTGTTGTTCTAGAATTAGGCAGTTAAGCTAAGACTGTGTGCCGAGAATTCATGTTTTTGATAAATTAAAATTTAAAGATTTAGATGAGGCCGGTCGTGGCGCAGCGGCACAAGGTGTGACTGTAAACCGACTGGTTGTGGGTTCGATCCCCACTCGAGGAGATGAAATATTTACTTAAATTTATATTTCAATTTCTTCGCTCTGGTGTCGAGGCAAAGCGCGGCGTTGAGTTCTGCCACTTAACACGCAATGCCTCCGGAATTCGGCAGAAAGTGGGGAACGGAGTGTCTTTCACTACGTTCCCTCTGCCTACCCTGCAGTGTGCGGGATACAGCGTGAAGCTGATTTATTTATTTTTATAAAGATTTAGATGACCTTCACGTTGTATCCCGCACACTGTAGGGTAGTCAGAGGGAACCTAGTGTTAAGACACTCCCTTCTTCATTTATCGGCAAATTCTGAAACGAAGCGAAGAAATGAAAATATAATTTAAATAAATATTTAATTTCCTCGAGTGGGGGTCCAACCCACACCTAGTCGCGTTTACAGGCACATTTTGTGCCCCGCGCCACGACTGGTTTCTATATAATGAATACAATACCTATAAAGGATAATGGAGACGTGGTATCACCATCGATAAGCTTTAGCGTCGATTCAGTATTGGTCGGAGAAGCGACATTTTTTTAATTTTCTAAAAATCAAAACATTTAACTTTGTATTGATAACTTTCATAAAATTAATAAATTATCTTATTCAATATATAGGTAAATAATATATGGTTCATTTCATGTTCTTCAATGACGTCATAGGCCCCATGAGTCATAATTGTAACACTTTCGGGTCAATTAGAACACCATTATAAAAAAAAACACGGTCGGTTTGTTTGTTCAGAGATCAAAGATTTCTAGTTTCGAGCACGGGATCTAATCAAATAAAATCAGATGTTGAATTTGAGGTTAACAACCCATGCTCCATTACATAAGTGATATTAAGTCACGCGTATATATTTCGTACAATGGATTTCGAATGTTTTTGTGCGAAACCGTCGATGTCGATGGTGGAACATGACTGTGCCATATTTTTTTTTATTATCATTTAACCTTTTTAGAGACAGTTTTGGAGTTCCGTTGTTCTTTTTAGGGAAGCTTACGCTGGTTTCTTTTAAAAAAAACTCGGTATCCCGCATGAGCAGGGTAGGTAGAGGGAATCTAGGGTTGATACTCTCCGTTCTCCATTTTCCACCGATTTTCGAGGCATTGCTTGATGTGTGTCTTGATACCAGAGCAAAGAAATGAAAATATTAATAAATTAATATTCGAACCCGCAATCGTAGCGTTGCAGTCACACGCTTGCGTGCCACGACGGCCTCACGCTATTTTTAATTTTACAATTTTTACTCTGATATTGTATTAAAAAGATATGAACCTAAATGTTATATGAATATAAATATTTATATGTAGCCGCTATAGGTTGTGGACCTTGAAGATTTTGAATATTATGTCTATATATTTGCCTAAGTTTTAGTAATACAAGTGTTTCTTGTGTCTAAATAAGGTCATGTGGCCATTATACTATCATTAAAAGCGTACTTATGAGGCCTTCGTGGAGTGTGACATTAACGCGTTAGTTGTGGGTTCGGTCAATACTCGGAGAAAGGAATTATTATTTATTAATATTTTCATTATAGGCCGGTCGTGGCGCAGCGGAACGAAGTGTGACTGTAAAATCGACTGGTTGTGGGTTCGATCCCCACTCGAGGAAATGAAATATTTACTTAAATTTATATTCCATTTCTTCGCTCTGGTGTCGAGGCTAAGTGCGGTGTTGAGTTCTGCCACTCAACACGCAATGCCTCCAGAATTTGGCAGAAAGTGGGGAACGGAGTGTCTTAGCACTAGGTTCCCTCTGCCTACCCTACTGTGTGCGGGATACAGCGTGAAGCTGATTTTTTTTTTATTAATATTTTCATTTCCTTGCTTTAGCATCAAGACAAAAGCCTTACGTTCAGTTTCGCCACTCGACACGTAATGCCTCGAAGAATTCGACAGAAAAAGGGGAACGGAGTGTCTTAACACTAGTTTCCTTTGCTTGATTGCTATATAGCTTGAAGTTAAAAAAACTACTATAGTTTACGTAACCATATAAAATTCTACGGATGATGGCTACGGTTATGGTCTTAAGGTCTTTAATTTGCTTTGTACATATAGAATAGATTTTCCGTTTTCCGCCGCTTCTAGGAAAATTGGCTACAAACACATCCTTGTCCTATTCAAATAAAGATAGCAGCAAAAGATGATGGAAAATAAAAAAAAATATAACTGTTTTATTTGACAATTGAGGCTAGTCGTTGTGTTAGGGTACAAATGTGGGACTGAAAATATGACAGGTTGCAGGTTCAATTCTCAGTGGGGAAAATGAAATATTTATTGATTCCTTATCTTCTGCTACTCAACACGCAATGCATCATCCGGCGGAAAGTGGCTAACGGAGTGTACTGCTAAGCAGTAGGTTCCTTCTGCCTATCCTGCTATATGCGCGATGAAGCGTGAAGCTGAAAAAATGTCACATTTTATGCTTCATATTGAATATAGCAAATAATGGATACGTATAGAAAAGAGAATCTATAATTGATCACTTCCGTTCTCTACTTAGTGTTCTTTAATTTATGTAAACAATTTTAAAATTCAATCTTCGAGTCAATTGCCAGTCAATTTTAAAGTAAGTCAAGATCACACTTACTTTAACAGTATATTAAATTAAAACATTATATTAGTGGGGAAAGGTGTGTCATAACACTAGGTTCCCTCTGCCTATCCTGCTGTATACACGATACAGCGTGAAGCTGATTTACCTAATATTATTTTTTTTTACATTATATTACAACTAAAATAAGCAATCACCTAAAGCTATTATTTCTAGCTATGACCCCATGTATAAGTTCCATGGTTCATTAATCGAATACACAGATTCACTGGCAACCATATGTGGATCCGGTGTTATGGGGCCACCGATAACGCTATCGGCGGATGGCTTAACGCATTCGATTGTGATTTTTCTATTGGACTCGGTAGATGTAGGTTATTCGTAACGCTAGAACACGATTCGATAACTGCTGTGCGTACGCGCAGCCATTTCGTATACGCAATATGATGGTTCCATTTTTGAGTAGTGTTTTATTTTGTTATGTGGTTTTCATATATATTTATTAAGAGATTTTAAAAATTAAATAGTAAAGTCTTTTTCTGTTATTGTTATTCGCATATTTATTTATTATTCGCAGTGACTGTGTGAAGTGAACAATCTCTCTGACTTTTTAAATATCTAAGACAATTTGATTTTTAGTAACATGGAAGACTCAGCTTAGGATTATTATTTATGTCTTAGTGAGTGTTTAAATGTATAGTAGTTCTAATTCTTGAAACTACCAGAAATTTGCAAACTAACATATTAATAAAAAGTACTGACACTCTTTTTCATAGATATTTTACTAACAATCGCCGTTAATTGAAAACTTAAATTGTCATCGTCTGTGTCAGTGTTCAGTTGTTCAATGAAACTTAAGGTTAAACATAGCGTTGTCGTTAGTTTACAACACAGAACAACTAACGTTGTATAAAAGCCAAAATATCCATCATTTTAGAGCTATTATTGGTTTTTATGTGGTATCGTAATCAAAATCAACTTCACGCTGTATCCCGCACACAGCAGGGTAGGCAGGAGAAACCTAGTGTTAAGACACTCCGTTCCCCACTTTCTGCCGAATTCTGGAGGCATTGCGTGTTGAGTGGCAGAACTCAACGCCGTGCTTAGCCTCGACACCATAGGTATCGTAATCGTGTAGGTAATATAAATTTCAATTTCCCACTTTGGCAAGACAACAAGCGGGATTGAGTTTTGCTAAAGCGTTTGCACTGTCCAAAGTCTCAAATTCAGTATCTAGACACTAGGTTCTCTCTATTATTTTTGTGTTAGCTTATTGAAAATTGAAGCTGAGAAGAAAAAATACTATAAAGTAATTTATAGTAATGAGTAGAGTGACTGTAAAATCGACTGGGTGTGGGTTCGATCCTCACTCGAGGAAATGAAATATTTATTTACATTTATATTTTCTTTTCTTTGCTCTGGTGTCGAGGCAAATCGCGGCTTTGAGTTGCGCCACTTAACACGCAATGCCTTCGGACCTCAGTGGAAAGTGGGGAACGGAGTATCTTAACACTAGGTTCCCTCTACCTACCCTGCTGTGTGCGTGATACAGCGTGAAGCTGATTTTGATTTTTTTTTTAATATTTGTCATGCACTACTAGTCACTCTTACAAAGTATAAAGATGTTGCTATTTAAAACTTAACTTCACCAAATATATTTCTCTATAGGAAGTGTTACGTTAATATAATTTGTGTATAATATAGTAAAAATTATATATTTTTTTATGATGTCTTATCCGTATTTACGGAAATATGAAGTAACGTTAACTATATGAATAATTCACAATTATTATGATAACTTTATCTAAATTCGTTAAACACTGTATGAAAATGTGATATCAGCATTTCAGCACCAAAATATTTTAAAGCAATTTTTTCGGCAATTACCGAAAAAAAATCCAAAATGGCTTCTCGAAATCATAACGATTAAAAAAGTACTACCAATTCCGTTTTTTTTTTGTTTTCTTAAATAAAATATTATCACAAGTTCATTTTATTTATAAACTTTAATCATACTCAAAATAACTTAGCTTTTAAGAAAAATATAGTTTTATAATAAATAGTTGTAGTCCGTTATTTGCTCTGCAAAAACCAGTCACGTTATTACAAACTCTCCATTTTTTTCCCTCCATGCCCATAAAAAGTAACAAAAAGTCGAGGAAATCGTGAAAAAAAATTAGCACGTCACCGAACAAGTGGATTTCATAGAATGAATACGCGCTAAAGTATTTATTTCGTACCGTAGAATTGAGATGAATTTAGACAAAAAAAAATGAATGATATATTCACTTTTCCGTTATTTGGATTTGCTTTTAACTTTGAGGCCAGTTGTTACGTTGGGGTTTATGGCCCACTGTAAAAGCGAAAGGTTGTGGGTTCGATTCCTACTTAAGGAAACTAAATAGTTAATATTTTCATTCCTTCGCTTTGATGTCGAGACAAAGTGTGACGTTGAGTTCCGCTACACAACACGTAATGCCTTCAGAATTTTTGGCTAATGGGGTGTATACTTAACACTAGATACCCATGTTCCCTCTGCCTACATTGCTAAATATTACAATAAAAACCTGTTAAATCTTCTAATTAAATGTTTAAACATTTACATACTTGTATTATATGATATAATCACATAATTCAATTCAATTGGTTTAACAGCTTGTCCGAGTGTACGTGTTTATCATAAGGACGTGGGTTGAAGTCCTGCCGTGATCTATATATTTTTTTTTAATTAATATATTGAACTAGTAGGTACATCATGTTTACATATATATATTACTGGAGGCTTATAATATCTAAAGAATAGTTATTTTTTGTAACTTACTAGTAAGAAAACTGTAAAATTGAATTTTAAGTGGGTAAGTATTCATACAGACTTTCAAAGTCAATGTTAATTTAATATTATAGTTTAAGGCTTTAAATTTTCTTATTAATTTACATAGCTATAATAATTCATCTTATAAATTATTCTAATTTTATTTTTTAAATATCACCTTTACACTGTATCATGTATGTAGCAAGGTAGGCAGACGGGAGTCTAGTGTTAGGACACTCCGTTCCCCACTTTCCGCCGATTTATCACACCAGAATGAAGCAATGAAAATATTAATGAGATGAGAATCGAACCCACAACCTGCGTTTACAATTACACGCTCAGCTCAGTATTTTATGTGTTTTTCATATGACATTTGTATGTCACTTTCATTTACGCAGGTAGGTACTAAACGAATTCGATTTGAAATTAATAAAGAATATATATTAAAATTAACCTATTTTATACATGCTCATTTAAGGGAAATCTTGTGTCATTTTATATTTACTTAAGTGTTAAGTGTCAAAAAGATAAATTACACTCCGTGTGGCCAAAAATTAATGATTGATGTAAAATACTTTCGAATTTATTTTGAACTTTTAACGTATGTTACTTACTAGTACTTATATAACTATTAATAATAAAATATTTTGACAGGTATAAATGTAGATATACGATATCTACATTCTAAAAGTAGGTTTAGTTTTTCAAAAAAAAAAACATAATTTAGTAATATTAAATTGTAAATATAATATAATAATCAAATAAATAATGTTATTTATTTTTTGTAAGCCTTACGCTATTTATCCTGCATAAAGCAGGGTAGGCAGAGGGAACGTGGGAACCTAGTGCTGGGACAATCTAAATCTCCAAATTCTGGAGACCTTGCGAACTGAGTAGCGGAACTACATCCGCTTCGCATCGTTGCCAGAGCGAAGAGTAGAAAAGATTGAATATTTTACTATCATGAGTGAGGATCGAACCTACAACTGTCGCGTTTGCTGTCGCACGCTCGTGTCGCTGCACCACGACGGCCTCATTGTCAAATAAATAATTTATTATATATGTTTTCATCGTCTTATAACTTCGTGTTATATAAAATAAGCAGTATTTTAACTTGTAATATACTCCCTAGACATTCAGCCATGGCGCACAGGCACAAGTGTTTTACTGTAAACGCGACTGATTGTAGGTTGGATACCCATTTTAGTTAATGAAATATTTATTTTAATTATACTTTTATTTCTTCGTTCTGGTGCCGAAGCAAAGAGCGGTGTTAAGTTCCGCTACTAAACATACAATGCTTCCAGAATATGATGATAATTGTGAAACGACTCCGTTACTTAACACTAGGTTCCCTCTGCCTGCTGTGTGCGGGATACAGCGTGAAGCTGATTTCATTTAAACAGAAAGAGTCCTCTCTAGAAAATGTTATTGAATAACTATAGATAATATTTATTACGACCTTTAACCAATATTCCCAGAGCGCTTATAATTAAATAGGTAGCTATGATAACCCAATTTCGTTATCTGGACAGTAAATATAAAGAGTTCTGTCAAAATGGTTGATTACAACATACACCTGATTTGTCAATATTGTAAATAAATATGGATGCCGTCGTAGCGCTGGGGCACAAGCTTTTCTAAACACGACGATTGTGGATTTGCTTCTCACTGGGAGTAATGAAATATTTTATATTTTAATCACCATTGCCTCGAGAATTCGGTGGAAAATAGGGAATGAAAATGTTTCAATTGGAACGGAGTATTTTAACATTAGGCCCCAGGTTCTCCCTAGGCAACCCTCTGTAAGTTTAAAAAAAAATTTATGCCAAAGTCTAACCACGCGATGGTTGCAGGTTCGATTCTTACTTGAAAAAGTCCAGCCTCACAACACGCAATGTCTTGTCAAATGAAAAGTAGCGAAAAGAATGTTTTGACATGTTCTCTCCCTGTCCTCCATCCCATCTCCATGTCCATCAAACAGAAAAAAAAAACATATAAATACAAATAAAAACCGCTAAACGTAAATAAAAATAAATATAACTTAACAATAATCTGTTAATATAGTAGAGGCGATTTTTCAACAATTGTTCTTAAGATGGCTGTGGGCAGTTGCGTGTGGCTAGTCCATATTAATTACGAAACGGGGATAAAACTTAACGGTTTTTTTTAATGTTATTATTATGTTTATCAGTTCATAGGTTAATTGTACTTTCTTTTCTCTAATACTTTAATAAGGAAATCGGTGATTTTTATTTTTAACCGACTTCTGTAAAAGGGATAGGTTGTCAATTCGACTGTGAAGTCATTTTTTTTGTTTTTTTACCTCAAAATTTACAACTGGGCGCAGGAGCTTCTCAATTCGACGGTTTTTTTGTTTGTTACCTCAGAACTTTCGACTGGGTGACGCGATTGTGATGATTTTTTTTATTTGAAAGCTGGCGTGGTTTCATTTTAATTGTATGAAATTTTTACTAAACTATATTATCGGTATAAAAATATACAAATATCAAATTTTCGTTAAGACCAATAACTCAATAGATTTTTTTATGTTTCGTTGCCCGTTTTATTACGTTGCTTAAAAATTGTTGTTGAAATTAAAAGATTTTTTAAGAAATTTTCTTAAGAAATCCAGCTTATTAAGCTGCATCGAATGTAAGTCCAATTGAACGAAAGATTTACAAAATTTGCTTTAAAATAACCTAAATGTGTTATGTGGCAGAACTCAATGCCGCGCTTTTTTCGACACCAGAGCGAAAAAATGGAAATATATTTTTTTAAGTAAATATTTCATCTCCTCGAGTGGGGATCGAACCCACAACCGGTCGGTTTTACAGTAGCACTTTGTGCCCCTGCGCCACGAACGGCTTCAAAATAAAAGAGAGCGATTTTAAAATAATTTTCTTCTTTTATGTTTTAATGTTAATATGGTTTTTATTAAAAATCGAATTTCACAAAACGCAACATATTTTATATAGTAATTGTATAAGAAATTAATGTTGTTTCTGAGCGTCATATGAGAAATTAAATAAGTCAATGCTTACGAAAAACCTGTATAAATGACATACTACCTAAGTTAGATATACTGTTACAATGACTATAAAAAATTGTATATATTTACAGATGGTTTTAAATAATAATAATAAATTCTAACGTTTACGAAAAGGATGATTATTTATTAAACTATAGTATATATACTTTTCAAGACAATGAATGTCAGGGTTCCTCAAAAAATCGTCTGTCTACCTCGCTATATACGAAATATAACAAGAAATTTTAAAAAAATCTTTAAAAAAATTAAATGCGTCCAAAAATAATCATCTTATTCAAAAGCAGGAGCAACTCTATATAATTCGTACCACGTCGACACTGAAACAAGAATTTCTTAACTGCATTTATTGTAGACAAGCAATTCTATTCCATGTAAGGACTAGATTTTCAAAGGCGTCCTATACTTGTATTCACAGTTAACGCCTACGTTGTATGTGACTATAATTCTAATTTCATTTCTTCGCTTTGGAAACACGGCGTTGAGTTCCGCCACTTAACACGCAACGTATCGAAAAATGGCGGAAAGTGGGGAATGAAGTGTCCTAACACTAAGTTCCTTTTGCCTACCCTGCCATATGCGGGATATACATATTTCGATAAGCAAATGAAATGAAAGCGAATGAAGCTGAAAAAAAAATTTAAAAATACCCTATAGATAAAAATAAAATAAATTCAAAAGCAGGAGCAACAATTCTTACGCAATTCAACTGCATGTAGTCTAAATTTTCAAAGGCGTCCTAGACTTGTATTCAGAGTTAACGCGTACGTTTTATGTGACTATCAACTAACTGTAAGGCTGTGCCAATTTTCTTCTTATGTTAAACAGATATTGTTTATGTATTTTAGGTTAAGTACAATATATTGTGAGAAACTTAATTTTGATACTATATAAATAATAAAATTTATATATTATATATATTAATACCATTGTAGATCAGTGTATTATTTATAGTAGGTCTGGACTGTAAACGCGGCGGGTTGCGCGTTCTATTCTCACTCGACTAATAATATATTATATTAAGAAAAATGTAATCACTCTTCAATCAGCTTCACGCTGTATCCCGCACACTGCAGGGTAGGCAGCCAGAAAACGTAGTGAAAGACACTCCGTTCCCCACTTTCTGCCGAATTCCGGAGGCATTGCGTGTTAAGTGGCAGAACTCAACGCCGCGCTTTGCCTCGACACCAGAGCGAAGAAATGGAAATATAAATTTAAGTAAATATTTCATCTCCTCGAGTGGGGATCGAACCCACAACCAGTCGGTTTACAGTCACACCTTGTGCCGCTGCGCCACGACCGGCTTTTTTTTTTGATTTTTTTTAATCACTCTTCTGAGTGGGGAAGGAACCTACGATCATCGCATGGAATCAGATTTTATCCTACTGCTCCATAACGATCTCAATTATATTATTATATATTTTTATTGTTTATTTATAATTTTATATTCACATTGTATATTGTTGTTGTGGTTTTCTCTTGGATACCTTCCAAATGTAAATAAACGAAATGATTCAAGCGCATTTAATTGCAAAACTTAAATATATAACACCGAAAACTGTGTAAATTGAATAAACGCAACCGTCTTAAGTTCGATTCCCATTCGGGGAAATGATGAATTTAATATTTTCATTTCCTCGCTCTGGCAACAAGGTAAAGCGCGGCGTTAAGTTCCGTCACTCAATATGCAACACCTCAAAAATTCGGCAGAAAGTGAGAAAGGTAAGAAAGTGTGGAGAACAGTAGGTGCCCTCTTCAAAATGTTAACGAATGAATACACATTACTATATATATATATATATATATATATATATATATATATATATATATATATATATATATATATATATATATATATATATATATATATACCTTAAATCGTTTTGTCAACCGAGATGTCACTTGGAATATGCAAATGCTATGATAAGCTGAACCAAAATAGATAGTGTTTAGGAAAATAGTACACCAACTGATAAGCGGTTACCTAATGTAACCTAATCTGTAATCGGATACGATAAGGCCACTCTGGATACATACTGAACAATGAACTTTGGATGCTATTACGTTAATATTAAAGTTTTATTCGATATGATTTCTTCATTTTTTATATATCTTATCAAATACTTTCTTATTACTTATATTATTTTATCAAATACTTTCGCTATAGAATAAATCATTTTGCTGAGATTATTAGGAGAAATTCTGATGTAAAAGTTTAATTTAAGTGTATTTGTATTGTGAAGTGATATTTTTCTTTAACAACGCCATTTGTGGTACAAAGGAAAAGAAATAAACGTAAGCAAAAAGTTTATTTATTAATAAAACATTATTATTTATTAGGATATCCTTAGTGGCGCAGGGGCACAAACGTGCGACTGTAAACGCGGTAGGTTGTGGGTTTCATTGTAACTCAAGGAAATGAAATATTTAATATTTTCATTGCCTACTCTGGCCTTGAGGGAAAGTGCGTCGTTCAGTTCCGCCACTCTCATTCTGAAGGTGGTCCGGGACCAAAATGTTTTAACGTTCGTGCATGAAGGTGAAAAAAAAAGATTATTTTGAAATTCTTGCTTATATTAAAATATTTTTATCACGACATTGTCTTTAATCTAGTCTGCCAATCTTACAAATTTTCTAACACAAAATAGGATCCACGTGTGGTCTAAATTACCACACAAAGGCCTTACTCGAAACAGCAATTTTTTGCAGAAAACGTCCGTATTATATTTTTTGTGAGCCTTATAAGATTTATTTCTTAGTGAGATAACAAAGAATAACATTTTTAACAAAATAAAAATAATTATACTCTTAAATGTGATTATAAAACGTCATTTTTGTATGATCTATCGCACGTCACTTACATTTTATAAATAAAAGAATGAAAAAAAAAAACTGTAATATTATATAAAATGTGTACTTATTATTTTATTGTAAATAAAAACTACTAAACTTGTCAGTCAAGAAACAAAGAAATCAAAAGAAAAAAAGCATTGTGCCACAACTCCTTCGTCAATATATTTATAATATATATTTATAATATAAATATGTTATATTTATATTATAATATGTAACATTTATATTTCTATCTAACATATTATAGCATTTGAGGCAAAGTCGTGGCGCATCGACTAGTTTTGGGTTCAATCCCCACTCAAGAAGAAGTGAAATATTTATTTATATTTATATTTTTATTTCTTCGCTCGCGTATCGAGGCAAATCGCGGCGTTGAGTTCCGCCCCTTAACACGCAATGACTCCAGAACTCGGCGGACAGTGGGGAACGCAGTCTATTAACACTAGGTTCTCTCAGCCTACCCTGCTTTGTGCAGGATACAGCGTGAAACTGATTTATTTTTTTTATTTTTATTTATATCATAACATAAATTTTTATGTTACTAATATAAAGAAAATACAACAAACAGTTTAAAATATAAGGCGGTTCAAAAACTTTTTTATCAGTCAAACAGATAATGATGATAGTTAGTAGTTAATGACATTACAGTTAGTAGTTAGCTACATTAAGTATCTTTAAAATCATCACCTTCGTATACCACGTATTAGTACAAAACAAGAATAGCCGTCTTGAATGTCTTTTTAAATATAGTTATTTATAACGTAATTTGGTTCATGGCACCGCATTATTTGCACAGTTGGTCTGTCTGTGTATATATATGTTAGTCAATTGTTGGTGCAATAATGACACCATTTCCTTTAATTCTAGTTATAGTATAGAAAACTTGTTTAAATTATTAATTATATTATACAAATATAGAGTAATTTAAATTTTAATAACTTCAAAATAGTTTTGACTTGTATATAAAAAATAGTCATCAAGTAGGTCGTCGTGGCAAGATACAGTACTTGATTGTAAGCGCAGTGGGTTACAGATTCGATCCGTGGCCAGGGAAATGTTAAATGCTTCAATCCGGCTAAGATAAGACACAAATTGCCATTGAGTTCCGTAAATCTACACAGAATGTATTGGATTCAGGCGAAAAAATGGCGAACGGAAACTTCTTCCCAGGTTCTCGCTTGAAAAACATGAAGCTACAAAAATGTCATATAAAAATGTTAAAAATGTAATTGAAAAAATCTTGTATTTTTAAAATACAAAATTGCCTACTTAATGATTGAAGTACGATATAGTCAGCTTCACGCTGTATCTCGCACACAGCAATGTAGGCAAAGGGAACCTAGGATTAAGACACTCGGTCCCGCACTATCCGCCACGGTCTGGAGGCATTGGGTATTGAGTGGCGGTACTCAACGCCGCGCTTTGCCTCGATTCTAGAACAAAGAAATTAAAATATAAATGTAAATATATATTTCATTACGATATAAGGACGATACTAATTTAATTAATTATCATCTCAAATATCAATGCAACAGATACATTATAAAAATCATTCGTAATTTCAAAATACGATTTTAATTATCTATGTCGAATAGCCTTTAAAATTATCTATTTATTCTTAATTGAGATTTTATATAGGCCTACCTATATCCGCATACTATGCATATAACACATATGTTTAAAGGTCAATGATTTTAAATTAGAGAGCTATATTAAACATAATAAAGTTCGAATTAAATTTAATTTCGTAAATAGTTTACTTAAATTTATATTTCCATTTTCTTCGCTCTGGTGCCGAGGCTAAGCGCGGCGTTGAGTTCTGCCACTTAACTCGCAATGCCTCCAGAATTCGGCAAAACCGGAGAACGGAAGAACGGAGTGTCTTAACACTAGGTTAGGCCTACCCTGCTGTGTGCGGGATAGAGCGTGAAACTAATTTCATTAAATTTATTTTTAAAGTTCAACAAAATGCCTATTGACAAGGTTGTCGGTTCGATTCCCTTACACTAAATGAGGGATATGTGACATTTATTATTTATTATTGTTAACAGAATAATTTCCAACAAATTTATATATTGTGTACTCGTAAATTACTTATTATTAATAATAAGTAATTTACGAGTACATAGTAATTATTTTTTTTAAAAGAGAATGAATTGAATTTAATTGAAGTTGAATCCTTCTTATCCTACTTCCGTTCTTACGAAGGAAAAGAAAGGTATAATATATGTATATATATATATATATATATATATATATCGGAAGTAAAATATGCGTACAGCAATATATTAGCACGTTAATGTATGGACATTCCTTAGTATTTTGAGTATTATATTTGGTATGGGTGTACAAGTTTGTCTGGTTTATCTAGTATATTAAACAGATATATAGCGTACGAGATCAATTATGTACTCCAAAAAAATATACAAGAGGAATACTCTCTTTAATAAGAAATTTGTTGTTAACACAAATACAAATAGCTCTTTGGAACTCTTATGGGACATTTATGAATTTAAAAAAATGATTTAAATAAACGTAGTCAGGCGTTATTATTATAGCAATTGTTTAAAAATAAAAAAAAATCAAAAATATTTCATAAAACTCAGTATTTATTTTATAAAACTTTAAAGCTACGCAAAGAATTTGTAACCTGCCGATCCATTCCTTACTATATGAATAACACTAAAATACATTACAAAAAAAATGCATTACCATTGACATTAAAAAAAAATATGTCATAAAATTAATTTAAATACATATATATAAATAACTTGTATGAGGCCAGTAGCGCAGGGGCAAAAAGTGTGACTGTAAAAGTGACTGATTGTGGGTTCGATCCCCACTCGAGGAAATGGAATATTTATTTACATTTATATTTTTGTTTGGTTTTGTTGGTGTCGATGCTAAACGCGGCGTCGAGTCGAGGCGCCACTCAATACGCAATGACTCCAGAACTCGGCGGAAACTGGGGAACGGAGTGTCTTAACACTAGGTTCCCTCTGCCTACCCTGATCTGTGCGGGATACAGCGTGAAGCTAATTTAATTAAATTTTAAATTAATTATATATTCATTTATTTGCTCTGGTGTCGAGGCAAAGTGCAGCGTCGTGTTCTGCCACTCAACACGCAATGCCTACAGAATTCGGCGGAAGGTGGGGAACGGAGTGTCTTAACACTAGGTTCCCTCTGCCTACCCTGCTGTGTGCGGGATACAGCGTGAAACTAATTTCATTAAATTTATTTTTAAAGTTCAACAAAATGCCTATTGACAAGGTTGTCGGTTCGATTCCCTTACACTAAATGAGGGATATGTGACATTTATTATTTATTATTGTTAACAGAATAATTCCAACCAAATTTATATATTGTGTACTCGTAAATTACTTATTATTAATAATAAGTAATTTACGAGTACATAGTAATTATTTTTTTTAAAAGAGAATGAATTGAATTTAATTGAAGTTGAATCCTTCTTATCCTACTTCCGTTCTTACGAAGGAAAAGAAAGGTATAATATATGTATATATATATATATATATATATATATCGGAAGTAAAATATGCGTACAGCAATATATTAGCACGTTAATGTATGGACATTCCTTAGTATTTTGAGTATTATATTTGGTATGGGTGTACAAGTTTGTCTGGTTTATCTAGTCTATATTAAACAGATATATAGCGTACGAGATCAATTATGTATATACAAGAGGTTCTCTCTTTAATAAGAAATTTGTTGTTAACACAAATACAAATAGCTCTTTGGAACTCTTATGGGACATTTATGAATTTAAAAAATGATTTAAATAAACGTAGTCAGGCCGTATTATTATAGCAATTGTTTAAAATAAAAAAAAATCAAAATATTTCATAAAACTCAGTATTTATTTTATAAAACTTTAAGCTACGCAAAGAATTTGTAACCTGCCGATCCATTCCTACTATATGAATAACACTAAATACATTACAAAAAAAATGCATTACCATTGACATTAAAAAAAATATGTCATAAAATTAATTTAAATACATATATATAAATAACTTGTATGAGGCCAGTAGCGCAGGGGCAAAAAGTGTGACTGTAAAAGTGACTGATTGTGGGTTCGATCCCCACTCGAGGAAATGGAATATTTATTTACATTTATATTTTTGTTTGGTTTTGTTGGTGTCGATGCTAAACGCGGCGTCGAGTCGAGGCGCCACTCAATACGCAATGACTCCAGAACTCGGCGGAAACTGGGGAACGGAGTGTCTTAACACTAGGTTCCCTCTGCCTACCCTGATCTGTGCGGGATACAGCGTGAAGCTAATTTAATTAAATTTTAAATTAATTTATATATTCATTTATTTGCTCTGGTGTCGAGGCAAAGTGCAGCGTCGTGTTCTGCCACTCAACACGCAATGCCTACAGAATTCGGCGGAAGGTGGGGAACGGAGTGTCTTAACACTAGGTTCCCTCTGCCTACCCTGCTGTGTGCGGGATACAGCGTGAAGCTGTTAAATAAACTTGTATGACAAATTCAAAATATTTCAAATAAGAAGTTTACTGCAATACACTAAAGTATTTTGACGTCATACCTACTTCTGATTAATTTTATGGGCACACCAATTATAACGCCGCCATCTTTACACTCCGCCAATTCGGCGTCAGATGTAAGTAAATGGCGTTTATTAAAATAGTTTTATACGAATAATGTTTATAAAACGCAGTCTGGTAACGTAGTGGAGCAGTGATTGACTTGACACGCGATGGTCGAGGATTCGAATTGATTTTTTTTCTTTTTTACTTTCTCGCTATATCCCGCACGTAGGCAGGGTAGGCACGCACGCAGGAGTAGGTAAAGGGAACCTATTAAGATCTTTTTCCGGTGAAACTCAACGCAGCTTTTTACCACGTTACCAGAGTGAGGAAATCAAAATATATAATATTTTATTTCCTTGTGTGGGAATAGAACCCATAACACAACCTTTTTCGGACTGGTACTAACTACTGTAAAAGGTAAGGCTCTCTGCCTATACAGCTACACATGTCGAGATGCGTAAAGCTAAAAAAATTATATGAATCATACAAACCTCAAAGCGTGTCGCTATTATGACCCGGTTTTGTTTAAAGATTAGATCTTAAGTGTAAGCATAATAGTTATGTTATGTAAAAAAAACATGGACTTGTAAATAAAGTGTCATATTATGTACCAAAATATTTTATAATTTAATAAAAAAAAAACAAATCAAAATTATACTTATTTAGAAATATAGGTAGGTAGAGGGAACCTAGTGTTAAGACACTCCGTTCCCCACTTTCTGCCGAATTCTGCCGAATTGCGTGTTGAGTGGCAGAACTCAACGCCGCGCTTAGCCTCGACACCAGAGCAAAGAAATGGAAATATAAATTTAAGTAAATATATTAAATGAAACTAATTTAACCGGATTAATCGCGTTTATTTAAGAGTCTACCCGTGACCACGGACTACTGTAAAGTGTTCGAAACGTCGGGTTTCCAAAATGTAAAATCTTAAATATCTTATATACGCGATTAATCCGGTTAAATTAGTTTCATTTAATATGTGTAATAATCGTGAAAATCAAAGAACTTATTAAGTAAATATTTCATCTCCTCGAGTGGGGCTCGAACCCACCACCAGTCGGTATTACAGTCACAGTTCCTGCCGCTGCGCCACGACTGGCCTTTAAATAAACAATTATAATTATATTGCCTTTTAATGTTTAACATGTTTCTATTAAAAAACGTTTCCTATAGAGGTTCCAAAGATTAAAAGTATTGAATATCTTAATCTCTTTACAGTAAGGCGATTAATTTCTTTGAAATACAGGATTATAATAGGTATAGCTTATATAATATATGTAGTTGTAAATACAGATTATTTACATTGTACGTATTATATCGATTGCTTATTTTGATAGAATATTTGAAAAAATTGTCAAGTTATCGAATTAGTAGTAAAATAAAATTGAAAAATAACCTGCTTTATCTTATATTTGTATAAAAATACGCAATGTCTCCAGAATTCGGCAGAAAGAGGAGAACGGAGTGTTTTAACACTAGGTTCACTCTGCCTACCCTCCTGTGCGCGGGATACAGCGTAAAGCTGATTTAACCGAAGCGTTTATAGATCAAAACTACTCTATTATTTATATCGTAAAAAAATAATAAATAATCATTATAATAATCCAAAAAAAACATATAAATTTATGAATTATCCAAATGGTTCTGTCGTTAGGCGTTGTTTTACGACATCTTTACAAAAGAATGACTGATTTGAACGTTTTGTGGCCAATGTCAATGGTATTATATTATGGTCTGCTCAAATAATGTAGGCGGCTTCTTTATACAGGTCAAGCGGCTGTAATTAATGTGTTGGGTTCCGTATATTATTTTTAATTTTGTTTAGCGTGTATTTAAGCTGTTGTGGTGCAGTCGCACAGTTATTGACTGTGTGGTTTCGGCTTCTATTCGAGGGAGTGAATTATTTTCAATTACTCGATTTGGTTTGAAGAATTTCTTAGGGTGGAAAATGGAAAACGGAATATAAGATAGGAACGTTAAGATATTTTGCTATATTTGTACTTTGTTAAAATTTTCAACGCTTGTTGAATCAATTCATGATTTTATATTATAATAAAACACCATATTACTTATACAAGTGATATTTATTGAAATATCCACCTCATAAACTTAGATTAAGAAACGTAAAGTACTTTCAATTGCGTCTTTTTTATAATGTGTGTAGAACCCTAAATACCATATTTTTTTGAATATTTATAAAGAATATTTTATATAGATATTAAAAAAGCTATTGTATTACAGTTTCCGCTATAAAACTACAGGAGTTCTTTTGCTTAAATGTGCTTAATAATACGTTATGGTTTTTTTTTTGATAATGTAAATGCATATAAATTAAGTAGTATTGATGGATATATTAAGTAATAATTATATTAATTAAGTATATAGTGTTATAAAATTCAACGAAAATGTCAAAGAGCTAAGCATAGGAAATATATTTTTTTAATTTTATCATCGATGTAAGATTAAATCTTTTTAACTATGCAACGGATTTTGATGCGGTTTTCAGTTATAGATAAAAATATAATAGATTTTAGAACTTGTATAATAGATTATAATTGTAATCTGACAACGAAAAGCTATTTTGTGTGTTTATCCATCAAGTTGGAAAATAACAATTTAGCTAAATACTTTAGTAGACCACGTGGACAAACCTGTGAACGGAACACGAATTTATTAATAGAAAGGAGAGTGATATCTCACTATTATTTTGTTTCTTCTCTGCAAAATATATACACAGTACAAAGTGCAAAGTAGAGTAGGTTGAGTAGGAAGGCAGACCCTGGCAAAAGCCGGGACTAATGCCAGGAAGAAGAAGAAGATATTCACAGTAATACGTCCACATCAATTCATATCTCCCGTCTCTACTAAACATACTTCCTAAATAAAAAAAGTGCACAATATCAAAACAAACTCTCTCTCTCTCTCCCTCTGTCTCTGTAAACTCAACTCTGTACTCTTTAAATTGATGTTAGTATAACTTACCAGATTAAATCGATCGTGTTTTAATACTTGATGCGTAGATTTAAGATAATTCAGTAGCGCGATGTTCCCTGTCACGGCTGACGTTTACACGGATGTTGGCTACCTCCTTATAGCTAAACATTTACTGGTCCAATTACGTTTGTTTAATCGATATGTACATTTTAGATTGGCATTAAATAGATTTAATGTTAAAGCTCTCGCTGTATTCCGCACTCAGGAGGGTAGGTAGAGGGAACCTAATGTTAAGACACTTCGTTCCCCACTTTCCGTCGAATTCTGGAGGCCTTGCGTGTTGAGTGACGGAACTCAATGCCGCGCTTTGTCTTGGACACCAGAGCGAAGAAATGGAAATATTGATAAAAAAATTATGGAAAAAATAATAATTCATTTTCCCAAATAGGTATTGAGCCCACAACCGTCGCTTTGGCGGTCACACGCTTGTTCTACAGCGCCACGACGGACTCAAACAATATTGAGAACATTATATGTACAAAATTATATTGTAATCAAATAATCAAGTGTAAAATTAGAAGCAAAGTACAATGATTATTAAACTGATTTCTGTAAAATTACAAAGTGTTTTAACACTAGGTTCCCTCGGCCTACCCTGCTGTGTGCGGGATACAGCGTGAAGCTGATTTTATTTTTTTAAATAATAGTCATGTTCCCATCACCTATTACGTAAATGTAGCGTGGCGTTGATTGTATTCAACACGCAAAAAAAGGTAGAGCGAAAAGATAGTAACAGAGTGTACATACACTAAAGTATGTAACCAGATGGCTTTCTTACTATCTGACGAATATTCCTCTACGTTTATTTGAATATATCTAACTATAAATATTCTAGAGCTTTTCTTTTTTAAAAAAAAGAAAAACAATAAAAGTCATGAGAAAAGCACTCACAACCACAGTGTTATACTCAGACGATGTGCCACAAAACCAAGACGGTCTCAACATTTTTTTTATTTTTGTAAATGTATAACAGTTAATATATTTGTTATACACATTTCGATTCTATATATTAAATACTTACTTCGTCGAGATAACAACTGGATGTTTAAGTTATATAAGATGTTTGATGTCACTAAAATTAACAAGATTCAAATAGCGTTTCCAAATTACGGTCTATTTTTAGGGTCCCTTGCCTCAAAAGGTAAAAACGAAGCCTGGTCACTTTGTTGTCCTTTCCTCAGTTTGTCAATACTATTTATCTTGAGCTTAAATTTATATTAAATATAGGTCTATGGTGTCTTAAAGTATAAAATAGATCAAGCTTCTAAGTCAAAAGGCCTCGGTAAGTTTGTGTCTGTCTCTCTGTATCTCTGTCTGTCAAGACCTTTTACCTCAGGAACGTTTGGAGATATTAAGTTCAAATTCAATCCATACACTCAGATCTACAGTCCCTTGATTTCCTGAAAAAAGAAATGTATTGTAAAAATGCATATTTCGACACCATCAAGGGATTCAAAATTTATAAGGTACTTCCGGTTGATCTACAAATAGTGCGAGTTCAGGTTCAGCTAATATCTAGTTCAGGAAAAAAACTGAACATTTGTGGTGAAATCTTAAAAATTAATAGCCTTAAAAGTTTAGTACTAAAGCCGCTTGTTCATGTGAGGTATCAAATGAAAGGGCTAGCTAAGCTAAGCCTGAATTTCAGAAAATGCCTCCACCTCTTTACGGAACCCTCAGTGGGCGAGCCCGACTCGCCCTTGTCCGGTTTTTTTTGTCAATATAATCAAAGCAAAAAAAAAACAACTTAGCCTACATTATAACAATAAACGTCACATATGTTATTTTTACTATCACATTAGAATATCTATTATGTATTTTTATTTAGTTTTATCACATTTATGCATGTTTTTTCTAAATATACATAATGAATTTATTTACTTCAATACTTTGGTATTTATATTAAATTCTAAAATAAATGTTGGTTAAAAATACAGACATTTTTGATGCTTTTAATACTTTTGATTACTCATATTTCTATTTTGTTTCTGGTTGATGTCATCATACATAATATAAACATTTAGAAAGTCTGACTGTAAAATTGTATTCTATCAGAATATTTAAATTTCTCTGGCCTCCATACGATGGGAGGCAATCCCATATAGTCAATGTCGGTAAAGTACAAAACAGTTTAACTTCTTGAAAGAAGGAACGGAGACTTAGAGAAACTGAGTTACCTGACATGAAGTAAGAAAAAATATTTCAGCACCTTTCCAGACACATTCTCACTTAGTATTGGTACAATAGTTTTCAATATATATATTTACTTTTAATATTACCTTATCAATACACAATATCTTGAAAATAAGGCTGAAAGCGGGAATCGGAGTGTTGGTCACTCTACTTACCCTATTATATACGGGATACAGCGTAACAAAATATTTTTTTTAAGTATCACACTGTATCCCGCTCACAGCAGGCTCAGGGAACCTAATCTAAACATACTGTTCCCCATTTTCTGCCGAATTCTGAAGGCATTTCGAATTGAGTTGCGCTCTACCTCAACATCAGAGCGAAGAAATAAAAATACTAATACGGGTTGGAACCCACAACCAGCATTTGCAGCTACCCACTTGTGTATCTACAATGTTCCCATACACATAATCTTTAATGAAAGTGCATTGGTCAATACTAAACACCGATACTATTTACCAGATAAAATTAATCACATCACAAGTCTAATAATAAATGTTACATCCAACGAGCCGTAAGAGTAACTCAATTATTCTAAATACATCGACACGGCGAACAGCTTTCATTACACGAACAAACCGACAACAAATCAATGGTTTTGACGTTTCAATTTGTATATTGAAACATTTTTAATCTTCTTACATTGTTTTTGTTTATATATGTATAATGTTCGGTAGCTGTGGCGCTTTGTAAGGATGAATACTTACTGAATTGTAGTTTATAAAGCTATTAAAAAAGATATAATATTTGTTATGACTAACAGGAGGATATTGTAACAATTTTAATCTTTTTTTAATCTTCGCGATGTGTCCCGCATAGCAGGCTTATTGTTAAAACACTCCATTCCCCACTTTCTACCGATTTCAATAGGCTTTCTGTGTTGAGTGGCGGAACTTAACGTTGCGCTTTATTTCAAAGAAATGTAACTATGAATATTTAATTTCTTCGAGTGGGACTCGAACCCACATTCCGTCGCGTTTACATGCATGTTCCCCTGCGTTACGCCCCCTATTAAAAAAAAAGATCAATTCTAATAATTATTTATTTAATATGGTAGGCCATGTAATAGTCGGAGGGAACCTTGGAACTTCCCATTAAGACACTTTCGTTCCTTACTTAGGTACCACAGAATCCCGGAAGCTTCGTGCTAAGTGACGTATATCTTCGCTAAAATTAAAATATTAAATACTTGATAAAATATTAAATATTCGAGTATAAATTGCGCAACGAACTATCGGGCTTACAGCCTAGTCTTGCACAACTGCGGCACCGGCCTAATAACAAATGATGCCTGAAAAGGCAGTTATACGACAATTTATAATAAGTATAATTATATATTACATTTTTATGTTATTTATCTATAGAACGTTAAGTAAAACGAACATATTACATAAAAAATACAAAATTATCGTATTGTTTACAAAACTATAATATTTTTTGCCACTCAACACGCAACGACTCCAGAATTCAACGGAAAATGGGTTACGAAGGAACCTAACTCTAGGTTCCCTTTGCCTACCCTGCTGCTAGCTGGATACAGCTTAAAGCTATAACATTTTATGTTCGTGGACGACCAGCTTCAAAGCATTTCTCACATAGTTGCGGTAAACTGGTAAAATATGAATGCTTGAGATGTCGTAATAATAATAAATCATTCTCCGATTGGTTTCTTTTTGTTCTTAATTCTTATGTATATCAACAGCCTTGCCTTGTTACAGATATAAATCATTCGAGTTTACTAGAAATTTGTAACAGTTAAACGTGTAACGATAAATCGACAGCTATAATCCAAATAACTTAGTTATAAATTATAATTAATGTTTTACTCATATTAAAAACGCAATCAAATATTTATATGGATTAAAAGTTAATTTCGTTAGATTTATGGTTGTGATACCTTGTTGTATTTGTTACTGTGCTAACTTTTTGAATATAACAATTATAATATATTAGACTGAGACCAATCGTGGCGTAGTGGTACAAAGTGTGACTGTTATACCGATTGGTCGTGGGTTCGATCCCCACTCGAGGGAGATGAAATATTTACTTAAATTTATATTTTCATTTGTTCCCTCTGGTGCCGAGGCAAAGCGCGGCGTTAAGTTCTGTCACTCAACACAAGATGCCTCCAGAATTCGACAGAATGTGGGGAACGGAGTGTCTTAACACTAGGTTCCCTATGCCTGTACTTTGCTGTATGCGGGATACAGCGTGAAGCTAATTTATTTATTTTTATTTATAATATATTCGATTTTTTCAAAGTAAATCGTATACTGTATGTATACCACAATATATATATATATATATATATATATATATATATATATATATATATATATATATATATATATATATATATATAAGAGGTTATTCTCTTTCCTGTACAGATGTACTCTCGTTTCGTAGAATTAATATAATACTGCTAAGCGTGCGGCGTTGAGTTCTGCGACTCAGTACACAATTTCTCAAAAGGGTAAATAGTAGGAAACGAAGTGTTTTAACAATAGAGTCCCTCTCCGAAAGTTATACGTGGGTTACAGTTAAAGCTAAGAAAATCTAAATTCATAAATTTTAAGTAGTGTAAATATAAATTAATTAAGTACAGCAAAAAGAATTTATATCTAATTATTAGTAACATAATGAAATCAGTTTTTTTACATTTTTAAAATGTTATTCAAGATTGAGAAAAGACAAATTCTTAGTTTCTAAAGAGGCGTGGGTTCAAACCCCGCTAGTTTCAAATTTTTATACGTTTTTTTAATAAGTAAAATGAAATCAGAATCGAACCTGTGATCTCTATTTACAACATATTACTGTACATATACATATAGCCTCAATCTAAAATCCATTTCTTCGTTCGTTCATATAACGTACCTAATAATTTTATAACAACCGCATAAACAACATTTTAGCACTCGGCGAGTATTTATCCATTCGTCAGGTCTATGCCAATTAAATTAACTGGTAGAACGTCGTTAAAAACATTTTATATATAAAAATAGCTTCTTTGCATACAATATTCTCATAAATACTAAATATTTTTTCTTTAGCTTCACGCTGTATCCTGCACATAGCAAAGGTAGGTCTACCTAACTTGCTATGGTTCCCTTTAGGGAACTTGGGAACTTAGTGTTAAGAATTGTCTTAATGGTACTCTTGTACAATAAGACGCTTCTTACCCATTTCCCGCAGAAATTTGGACACTGCGTGTTTTGTGGCGGAAGTCAAAGCGTTTTTCGTCGACACCAAAACGAATAGAGAATCGAACCCACAGCCTGTCCCGTGTATAGTCACACGCTTGTACCCTACACCTCGACTGGCCTCAATATTAGTTGATTTGATCTTGATTAAACGTTTTTGACTAGATTCTACACAGCTACTCTAGGTTACCTTTATGATTATAGATATATATGTATGTTATACATTACGTTACTTTCCTACATTTTACCAAAAAACAATACAAAAAATATATATACAAAAAAAAATCTACGAACAACCAGGACATACAATTACTTTACTATATATTTATAAATAAACCCGTCTCAATCTTGTGGGAAGCCGATCCCCACGAGATCGTTGCACGATTTATATAGTGAGTTATTTGTTTTACGTCAGATATTGATGGATCAGAGATTCTTATTTTTAGTAACGACACGCGCTCGAGTACTAGAGAATTTCAGGGATCATCAAAGGCATATCGGCCGTTCTTTTGAATGGTGTTTATTGAAACATGCTAGGATGTTGCTAAGGTTGAAATTTTACCTAAAAATTTCATGATTTTTCCATTTTTTTCATATCGCAGGCTTAATGTGTTTTTTTTCTTAGTTTCACGCTGTATCTCGCACATTAGGGTGGGCAGAGGTGATTCTGGGAACCTAGTATAAAGAAACTCCGATGCCATTAAGATACTGCAATACTTTCCAATTCCTTTACTCACTTCAATTTTGCATTGCGTATTGAGTGACGGAACTCAACCACGCGCTTTGTTTTCGAATCTATTACCTGCCGCGTTTTCAGTCACACGCTAGCCCCTGCGCCACGACTGGCTTCGAGGCGCAGGTTAGAATAGAAGGAAATATGTTTTGTTATTATTATTTATATAATGTTGTGTTGATATTGATAGCATTTGCGAAATATAAATATATCAATAGCATTTGTATTCTCATTTTACAACTATGAATAAGATGCTCTACAGATAAATTTTATATTTTAGGCGACATCTAAACTTATATTGTTAAAATTAAAAAGAAACATGCCGCACACAACAATGTAGGCAGAGGGTTAAGATACTCCGTTCCCCACTTTCCGCCGAACTCTATGTGTTGAGTGGAGGAGTTCTCGAGAACGCCTCGCTTTACCTCTTTACCAGAGCTTATAAATGAAAATATAAATTTAAATAACAATAAAATTTCATTTCCTTGAGTGCGAGTCGAACTAACAGCCAGTTGGGTTTACAGTCACATTGAGCCTCTGCGGCATAACTTGCCTCTCACTTATATTGCTGTTTTTTAAATGTGATATAATTTAATTTAATATAAGAATTTATAAATTATTGATTATTTACAATTGAATTTATTTGTTCACAGATCCTTAAAATGTCATAAAACACCCCTAGTAAGATGACAGAAGACGGTGTCACGTAGTGAAATCATCAGAAAACTTGGTAACAGATAATATAAGTGTTGTTATAAAGTGAGTTTGACAATAAAGTGAGAACGTGATATAGAACTTAGATCACCATGGTTCATCAAGGAAATCTTCTATTTTATTTATTTATGTAAGTACCTATTGAACTAAACTAGACTAGTTTTAATTTAAGATTCTATTTTGGTTTTTGCTCCCATTTTTGTTGTAGAGACTGTCTTGGACACAATTTTGCACTTATGGAGTCCAGTTCCCATTAGGGGTAATACGAGGTAAAGCGCGGTGGCTACCCCGCTATATACAGGATGAGTTTTTGTTGCTATTTATCAAAATAAGCATTTCAGCTTCACCTGCTATGTCCCGTAATCGTAACAGGCTAAGCAGAGAGAGAGCCTAAAATTAATATATTTTAATACTTATTTAGAAAACGTATAAAAAATTGTACTTCAAAGGACTCGAATGCACGCCTCCTGGAAACCGACCAGGCACTCTGACCACTAAGCTATACGTTCTCATCAAGCTACGTCGAAATTTTTATACGCTTGTTACAACTTATGTATATGTTGTTAGCATCTCTGTAGGAAGATTTTTACAAATTTTCGCTACCCAAAGATAATTACTAAGAATTATCGTCTGGCAAGAAATTGCTATTTTTTATAATTTTAACATTTTTATAATGTACCACGCTTGGGAAATAATAACTTACGTAGAAATACTACTAAATAAACATAGTTTTTGATTATCATTGTAAACAACCTCACTGATTTTAAATGTCCAATTTATGTATTTTTAACTTAACTTAACTTAACTTAACTTCACGCTTTATCCCTAGCGGGGTAGTCAGAGAGAACGGAGCGCCAAACGCTACGGTCTCTACATACCTCTTTCGCCTCGTCCACTGTCATCAACCTCTTCATACATGCCCTCCGGGGGATCATCATGCTTTTTACGTGACCTTCCTCCAGTATCTTTGATACTGTGTTTTCGAAGGTCAACCGAGGTCTCCCCCTACCTCTCTTACCACTCACTTTTCCATCATAAATCTTTTTTGCCATTCTTTCCTCGCTCATTCGTTCGACGTGCCCAAACCAGCTGAGCACGTTCTTCTTCATTCTCACCGTGACATCCTCGCTGGTACCTGCCATTCTGTGTACCTCTTCATTGCGGATTCGATCAGCTAGGCTGACTCCGCATATCCTACGAAGAGATCGCATCTCCACAGCATTCATCTTTCTTTCATTCTTCTTCTGTAATACCCACGTTTCGCTGCCGTATAACAGGGTCGGTACCAAAACTGCATTGTGTACGGCCAAACGCGCAGCTGTGCTGACGTTTCGCCGTCTCATCAATGCAGCCAAGGCCCCGTTAACCTTGTTACCGGCAGCAATACGCCTTTCCACATCCATCTCGTATCTTCCATCTCTACTGAACATACTTCCCAAATATACCACTTCATTCACCTGTTCTAATATCTTATCATTTACACTGATCTTGCATTCCGTCCTTTCTTCATCTCGTTCAAAAATCAGAATGTAAAAATCAAAATGTATGTGTATTTTTAATAAATCTTAATGCGTTTCATTTATTACAAAAGGGTAAAAGACCACATATTCATTTTTGACATGACAATAATCTATCAGAAACAAATAATACGGTCATAAAAATACCTTAAATTAAATCAACAGCTTGTAACTTACAATTGTAAGTTGTCAGATTGACTTTTATTCACTTAACTGCCGTCGTTATAGTTATTATTGTATATTTATTAGATTTTTATAGGCAATTATTTTTTTTTAAGTATAAATGTCTACTATAAATAAATAATTGTACACTGTTAATGACAGTTATATATATTTTTTAATAAATTTAAGCTACTGTATTTTGTTTTATGATAATAATCTAGTAAACTCTAATAGCAATATAACAGCTTATAATTTTATTCCTTATTGGTACCTACTTGTCTCTAATAAGAATATGAACGAATTGCCAAATAATGCATTGACAGATTGTTGACTGAGTTGAATACTTTCTTAAAATATTTAAGGGTGAGACTTACTTCATATTTGTGCTTCCTAGAATTCTATTCTTCTTAGGAGAATAGTAGTGACTGTAATATCGACTGGTTGTGGGTTCGATCCTCACTCGAGGAAATTAAATATTTATTTACATTTACATTTTCGTTTCTTCGCTCTGGTGTTGAGGCAAAGCGCGGCGTTGATTTTCGGCACTCAACACGCAATTCGTCCAGAACTCGGCGGCATATGGGGAACGGAGTGTCTTAACACTAGATTCCTTCTCCCTACCCTGCTGATTTATTTAATTTGATTATATATTATTGATTTATTATATATATTATTGATTTATTTAATTCGTTTAAAATATAATCATATTTCACAATTAACACAACTCTACTTTCATTTCCTATCGGTTTTAAATTACATAACTGCGTGGTAGATATTTATGCACGAGCATTTTCGTGGGCGATCCAGATCAGATTTACTAATTCCATGTCATTCGCTTGGCTAAAGAGCTTTCCTAATTTATAAAGCCCTTCAAAATGTATTTAATAAATACGTCCTCACGAAATTACATTATCATTATAAATAGTATTTATATACTGGAAAATTATTGAGAACGTCGTGGCGCATGGGCACAAGCTTTTGAGTGCAACGATACAGCTGTGAGTTCGATTACCACTAGAGGGAATAAATTATTATTTATTATTATTTTTATCGTCTGATGCCAAGGAAAAAGCCCACTCTCCACGCAAATACTTTAAAAATTGGTCGTAAAGTGGGGAACGGAGTATCTTAACATTATGTTCCCTTTGCCTACCCAGCTGTATGGGGGATACAGCGTGAAGCTAATTTGATTTTTTTTTGATTTTGGAAAGTTAAGTACGATGCTATTCTACATGTTTCGTGGGGAACTTCCAAAATAGCTTTTGGATTAATTATTTAGTAATATTCATACTATTTTTAAAATTTTCATTCCTTCGCTCTAGTTTTGAAGCAAAGCGCGGCGTTAAGTTGCGCCACTAACTCTCACTGTCTCACTCACTTACTTTCGGCGGAATGTGGGGAGCAGATTGTTCTAACACTAAGCTCCCTCTGCCTATCCTGCTGCGAGATACAATGTGAAGCTGAGAGTAAAATATTTTACACTTATGTATAATTCTAGATTATTGTTACTGTTGATAGATAAATAAACCTCTTTATTGCATACAAAACATAAAAAATTATTTACGAGAAGAAAAAAAAATTACAATATGAAAATGCTAACGTAAAGAAAATTATAAGTGCATTTTACGTAAGCAGAGGCGGTAAGGAAACACGACCTTACTAACAGTGATGTTAGTGATCTCTTACTGCAGGTTATCTTAGGCATTACATTTAGAAATGTAGTAGACCTTAGAATGCAAAAATATTAAAAAAAATAAAATAAGTGAGATTTATAATATAAAACAATAACAACAATGTAATAAAATATTACGGTGTAATACTCTTTTGTATAATGTGGTACCCTTTTGTTTGAACTATCTAATATTTAATATCTATATACTGTAAGAATAAAAAAGGAAACCACTTGTGGCAGAACTGGCTGATTGTCTTTGCATTTTTCAATATTTTCTGATCTGTCAGAATAGGAATAAACAAAAAACCTCTTTCTCTCGTTCTCCCCTTTCTTCCATTTTCATATGTATAATTATATTAAAATTTAAATTTCTATATACGGTACTACCAAAATACCAAAAACAACTGTCAAAACATAGAATATTAATAAAAAATCGAATATCTTCAATGAGCACCATCCCTTAGAGAAATACTAAAGTGTCAAAATACTTGTCCTTATTTATTAGATGTCCATTCAATCGGTGGACACGTTCCAGAAATCGCAACTGGACTGGACAAGATTTACGGACGCGGCATTAGGGATTCGTTTATTCGATTTTGTATGTAAATTACATATTTTACTAGATCAGTATAGATAAATTATACCTTGTTATGTATTATTATGTGATGTTTGAGTAAATAACGATTATCTTATTTTTAAATTGTATATATGTATGAGCATTTTTTTAAATATTTTTAAATTGGTTTTTCAGATTTAGGAAAGAAAGGAAGAATAATACTTTTGTTTAGTAAACGTATAAAGATTAGAACTGGCGCCTTAATATTAACATATTAGTGTTCGGAGCAAAGTAGCTTGATATGAATCTGATGATAATATATTCAACGTAGGAGAAATTTAACATTTTGTCAGAGAAATAAGAAGCCAGTCGTGGCGCAGCGGCACGAAGTGCGACTGTAAAACCGAATGGTTGTGGGTTCGACCCCCACTCGAGGAGATGAAATATTTAATTAAATTTATGTTTCCATTTCTTCGTTCTAGTGTCGAGGCAAAGCGCGGCGTTCTGCCACTCGACAATGCCTCCAAAACTCGACAGAAAGTAGGGAACGCAGTGTCATGACACTAAGTCCCCCCTGCCTACCCTGCTGTGTGCGGGACACAGTGTGAAAAAATACCTAACCATTTTCTTACAATTCCAATCTCCATTTCTCTGTACAAGAAATGTTGCATAATAAAAAAATGTCATGTATTTAAAATGCGCTACTTCCCACGATTACTCTTATATTTTTATACTATAGTAATCTAAATGACTCTCAGTTATTAGTTATCGTTTAAAAACTCATTATGGTGTTTTTAAATATAAAATATACTTACACTTCCCATATAAAAGTAAATATGCGGACATTTATAAACATCTCATCTCACAGTACAAAAAGCACAATTAAAAGATTCAATCAGCTATAAAAAGTTAGTACATCTAGATTATATTCCCACCAACACTATAGATGACCTAATGTAGCCAAACCCATAATGACTTCACGAGTCATCTCGACCACATTATTAACAGTATTAGGAAATAAAACTATTACAATAACTTTGTATTGAAATTGTAATTTCAATATACCAACGTATATGTGATTACGTTTAATTGTATGTATGTTTTAGTGGATTAAATGTACAAATAGATGAATGCATATAACTTCTAAACTAAAACCATTCTTAATAGAACCGTAAGTATTTTTTTTGTAAGTTTAATTATGATTTTCAACAGTTTCATACATAAGAGTCATTTAGTCAAGAGTCACATAGCATGGGAACCTGAGAACCTAGTTGTAAAGCCTCTTTTGTTCCCCTCTTCCCGCTGAATTCCGGAGGCATTGCGTTTAGTGGCAGAATTCAACATGCAACCGCAGTTCTTAGTTTCGTTGCAAAATTAAATTAATCTCTGATTTGAATCCACATCCATCCCGTTCTTAGTTGGGCCCTTGCGCCACGTCCACTTTAATATTTTAATTAATTTTGCATTGCCGAAAGTAGCTATCAGATTTGCAAACATCGTAAAAAAGTTAATTAAATTTTGTATTTTCATTTCTTTGCTCTGGTGTCGAGGCAAAGGGTGGCGTTGAGTTCCGCCACCCAACACGCTAAGTCTCCACAATTCCGCGAAAAGTGAAAGGGATTTTGATTTATAAAAAAAAATGTGATATCTATAAGATTTAGAATTGAATAAATATTAAAGATTACTATAGTATAGATTGATCATAAATTTTAACGTGTGCTATGATGTGGAATTGGAATCCGATTCATGGATTTTTAGGTAAATCTAAAATATTTTAGTTAAACATAAAATTATATTACAAACTTATTAAGAAAACGTATAAAAATTTGAACGTAGCGTGATTTGAACCCGCGACTCTTTGGAAACCGTCCAAGCGCTCTGACCAACTAAGCCATACGCTCTCTTAAGAGAATAATTTTCTTTCTTAAGTGTGGTCCAACACTTTGAAAAATGTATAAAAAATATATAACATTTTTTTATTCAATATGGCTATGACTTGGTCAGAGTTTTAAGACTATAACATAATGGTCTTTAACTCTCCGTCTCCGCAATATATTTAACTTAACTACAATTATTTCTTTTGAATCAAAGAACTAATAAATATTTAGATGTTATCGTCAGTGCCGTTCTGGTTTGTGAGCTGAGAAAAAAGTTGATTGATTAACTTATAATCGATAAGCAAATTAATTTATTCGATTTGAATGAACCTTTCAATCGCTGTCATAGGCAGAGGCCTACTTGTGCGTGGAGTTTTAAGTTACATACGAAAATTAGATAAGTATTAATAACCTACCACCACATGGAAGTATAACATAATATATAATACAATGTATGAATAGATAGTTTAATAATTCCGAGTAAATCTTCTTGTCGAGTAAATCGTATTACCATTTTTAATTTATTATATTTGAAAGTACTATTTGTAGCAAAATAAATAATAGATATTACTTTACGCTCACGTCACACTTTTTTTCACATAAAAGGTTTGGCAGAAGGTAGCGTTAAGACACTCTGTTAGACACTTTCAACACAGTTGTAGAGACATTACGTATTGAGTGACGGAGCTCAACGCCGCGTTTTGTCCACCAGAGCAGGTAAATTAAAGTAATTTATACATTCATACTCCCGAGTAGAGTCACACCCACAATCATCGCGTTTACAGTCAGACGCCATAGGACTAATTCAAGCCATACAGACAGATTTTTTATTTTATGTTACTCAAAATTTTTATCAATTTCAGTTTACGCACGCAAAGGGAACCTAGTAACAGAGTATTAAGACACTCCGTTCCCCACTGTCCGCTAAATTTTCAAAGCATTGCATGTTGAATGGTTGGACTCAACGCCCCCCTTCTACCTTGGTGCCAGTGTGAGATAAAAAATAATAATAAAAATTCCGTGGGAATTGAACCCATAACCGTCGCGTGCCCCTGTGCCACGATGGCCTGATTGATATATTTTATTAATATACCATCAGTCGAGATGATGGAATTTTTATCGCTGTATAAGAGATACATAAGTGTAAAGTGACTTCAGTATTTCAATAATAGAACACAATTGGGTTCGCCAAATAAATTGTGACATACAATCACGACCGTTCGACAATCAGGCTCATTCAATTTGTGTCAACGCATGTGGTCTGATACATGTCACGTAATGGTCGCTAGTAAGTGATATTTTGTTTGTTGGTTTTAGAGGGTTGACCTCCTCAAGTGTGGAGAACGGTGGATGTTCCCCGGAGGCAGTTACTCGAGCTATCTATATAAATTTGTAAACTTCTATAGATTGTGAGCAAATTAAAAAGAAATTTAGCGTAAATTCGTTTGTTTTGGTTTTTAATTCTGTCTTGATTTAAATTTATTAAAACTATAGTTTATTACAATTTTGCATATTTGCAAGAACAAATTCATTCACTTTAAACTCTACACGGTAAAATTAAATAAACTAATGTATGAAATACAAAATAATCCGATCATATCCGAGTATCGCATACCGAGGGCTCCGTATTTGTTTCAGGGTTGTATTTCAACGGGAAGTACAATTTATAAAAGTTGGCAAATTTAAGTTTGCAGACGTATGCACTCATTCTGCATGAAATTACCTACAATTATAAGTATGTCATGATTTTTCTATGAAATACCCATAAATTTCATAATGGTGTATATAACGCGGCATTTAAAAAAAATCGGGCATGCGCAAGTCCGGCTCACCCCCCGAAGGTTCCCGAAGGTTATATATATACATATATATATATATATATATATATATATATATATATATATATATATATATATATGGTTTAAATTTCAACTCGATACTTCCAAGAGTACCTGAATTTTTTGCTTGATGATAGATCTGAATATTTTATATTAATTAAAACTTTATACATTCACGGAGTCTCGAAATAAATATAAATGCTCTTCATATACATTAGATGAACAACAAAGTGATAAGAGATCGTGGTTTTTACCTTAAGAGATACAGTCCCTAAAAACAAGCTTATTAAAAAAACATTTATCAGTACTAGAAAAATGATAAGACCTACACAAGATAAATAAATATCAAAAATAACAAATCTGTATCCCAAATACATAATATGATACAAGGCACAACCTCACTGAATGGACTCTTATTAAAACGTCAGACCTCGTGTCTCAAGTGGAAGCGTCGGTTTAGGCGCCGCTCGGATAGGTGATAAAATAATTAATTATAATTAACTCTTACTGGCTAAATGATAATCTTGATTAATGTTTATGAGGATGAGAAACACTGAGTTTAAACTATTTTTATTTGAATTGTTGAGATAAGTGTATGCATATCTTTATTAAGTTATTTTTATTCGCATGTTGAATATGTAAATTATATAGTAATGTGACCAGTCGTGGCGCAGTGGATCAAGCGTAAGACTGTAAACACGACAGGTTGTGAGTTCGATTCCAATCGAAGAAATTTAATTTTTTTAATTTATCTTATGATAGATTTTTTTTTAAATTTAAACCGAATAAATTATTTTAATATTAAGCGAAATAAAATACGACTACAAAGTAACCACTATGGCCACTGATTGAAAAAAAAATATCAAAAATACATAATACTAGATTGACATTGGTGAACATGTTTTCTTTAATTTACTTCTGTAATCTATGACCTTTATAAAAGAATTTGATCACCAAATGGATATTTTATGCATTCTACGTTATTTTATAGGCATTTTTTTTATCGAAAAATATTAAACACGCCAGTATTTAAGAAATGTCGAATTCTAAATATATTTTGTATCTTATAGTAATCATGACTCGTACAGCAGTAGCTAAGTGATATGTAAATTATAAAGTCAATATATTTTCTATCTCTTTACAATACTTAGGACTTGATATATTTTTATAATCAGTTTTTTTCCCGCATATGATAAAAAGTTACAATTTGACCTTAGACACTCCACTCTCCACTTTTGAGTTAAAAATAGTGTAATTCCATCAATTGAGGTTATGAATCCACAGTCATCGTGCTTTCAGTGAAACACTGCCCCACTGTGCCACAATGGCCATAATATTTTCTGATATTATTTAATAGGCTCTTCAAGTCATTCTAAGGACCAGTTACACTGGTTACGAATAGAATTTTAGATAGTTATCTGATATTCTCACTGACACAGGCTACTGATAACCATTTTCTGTTTCACCATCGAACTCCCTAATAACTAATCTGGTGAATAATAAACGGCCACCAATAGCTTACGGAATGGCAGCAACGCAAAATATATATTTTTTGCGTTTAACGTTTTAAAAAAGTGATAACGCAGCGAGAAAGATTAGTAACTAAGGTATGTTGTATAAATTTGAGCTTTAAAATCTAAAAAATCCGAATCACTGTTCCCGATTTGACCCTATTTAATTTTTACGCTAAAGCTTTTTCTTTCTCTTGTTTAATTAAGCGATTCAAAATAATTAGATTTTGAACTAACTATTATCTATAAATTCGACACTTACAAGGCACGTTCGAAATATTCGTCAAAATCGTCTTTCAAAAAAATCATATAATTTTATTCGTTTTATAATTTGACACCTCCGACTGCAATATGCGCAAAACACGACTTAAGCTCTAAACTCTCAGACAATGCTTTATCAGCCATATGATCGACTGATACCTTAAGCGAGACCTCTACTAGATATTGCTATCTGAGACCTTAGATACCAATAATTATAGCTTATCTGGTGTATAAGTCTATCTGGGACTTTATCAGCCAGTTGTGAAACTAAATAGTTATGCTAACGTAAGGTAAATTGAGAAATCAGATAGGATATATATTTTTTAATTCTAAACTAATACAATACAAAATTTTTCTAATAAGGCTTTATTCACATATACACCGTCTCTCAATTAGCTTTCATTAGGAGTGTTTAAAAAAGCCTTAGTCATTTCTCTTAGTGACTTATGTGAGTACTCAATACAAGTTCAATAGTTTCGGGTTTTGTAACATGACGTAATGTAAACGAGAAAAAATCTTCACAATGCAAAGTTTAGATATATATGTATAAATGTATATATGTGTTGGCTGGACATAATTACTTTTAGTGTATTACTTTCATGCCGAAGGAATTTAGTGTTAAAACTCTCCGTTCCCCACTTTTAGTTATTTTTTCGAGGCATTGCGGGCAAGACTCAACGAGACAGTACTGTTGAGTTTCTTGACGGTTCTTCTGAGCAGAACTACCTTCGGAACCGGTGATAGGTTTTATATGTTCGTTCGACGATGCATACTTAAATTTAAGCATTTTTTAAACGTAAAGATTATTTTGAATTTGATTTTAAATTTTAAAAAACAATGATTTGGGATATACTACATTAAAATGCTTCCAATAATATATTTTTTTCATATATCTTCCATGTACAAAGCGATCAACTAAAATTTTATTACAGTTTGTATGTATTTATTTATATTTAAAAGTAGGAAAAGTATGTAAAATGAGAGAAGGTCCTAATTATTATGGTTTATCTTGACCATGTGATAATTCGAATAAAGTTTACCTTAATTGAGATTACATACATTTCGGGCGGCGGAACCTAACGCCGTGTTTAGCCTGATCAGATGAGAAAAAATAAATAACACATTAAATATAATATGTAAATTCCACCTTCCACCATTAGGCACGTTCCATCATTCCATGACGATTCTCATTTCTATCGATTATTTTCTCATATAAATCAATATTCATATATAGATTATGCCGTTTTAATGGAACACCGGGAGCAGGTTAAGTCATGGGTGGCCCCACCGATACGCTTATGTTATCTTGATGGCTTGTTATTAGATAATAATTTACTTATATATCATTTAGGAAATTATCACTTTATTTTTTTTTGTTTCACGATGTATCCCGTTCACGGCAGAGTAAGTAGAGAAAATCTCTAGTCTTAAGGCGTTCTGTTCCCGTAGACCCCATTTTCACTTAACACTAAATAAACTTAAATATTTTGACAATAACGTATAATGTTTTCTAATCAATAATTACTTCTAACTTTGACGTCGCTTTCGTTTTAATGATCCTTATATATATATAAATAAAATAAATCAGCTTCACGCTGTATCCCGCACACTGCAGGGTAGGCAGACGGAACGTAGTGAAAGACACTCCGTTCCCCACTTTCTGCCGAATTTCGGAGGCATTGCGTGTTAAGTGGCAGAACTCAACGCCGCGCTTTGCCTCGACACCAGAGCGAAGAGATGGAAATATAAATTTAAGTAAATATTTCATCTCCTCGAGTGGGGATCGAACCCACAACCAGTCGGCTTACAGTCATACTTTGTGCCGCTGCGCCACGACCGGCCTCTATATATATATATATATATATATATATATATATATATATATATATATTTTTTTGTAAGTAAACCATTATTTCACATGTTATAATATAACTTTAGATGCTATTCAAGTAAATGCTAAAGATAATGATGAAGAGAAATTCTAAAATCTATAACAACTGTCAGTTTACCTGTCTATTCATTTTCTCCACAACGGTTCGTGCTTCTAAATTATAAAGCTTCTATTAAGGTTCTAATTTAATCCCTTGGGCTGTTACTCCGCAGGTTCCCACTGTTCATTGTACATAATGAATAAAGGTTTATGATTTTTCTATGGCTAAAAATATAGATTAAAATTTATTTTTTTAATTTATATTTATATGGATACGTGTTCATATTCAGTTAATATTATAAAATTTTTCATGTAAATGAAGTTCACCTTTTTTGTTTTTACATTTGTTTCTACTAGTAAGCTTATGGTTATATTAGATTATTTAAGAAACTGATGTTTATTTCTAACTTTTTATAATAATTTAAATAAAAAAAATACACGTGAAGTGATTAAATGATTATTCGCATCGTACTCACAATTTTTCTTTCTTCACAAAATTAACGGAACCTCAATTGGTAACCTTACAGATATTTACTACACGCCAGTTCTAGTAAGTGATAATATTAATAATGTATGCAAAAAATTGAACAAGTGAGGCCGCTCCAATGCAGACTGATTGTAAGCGCACGGCAGGTGGTGGATTCGATTCCCACTAGAGGAAATGTATTAAATATTTAATATTTTAATTTATTCACTCTGATGTCGAGGCAAAAGCGAGACGTTGAGTTCCGCCACTCAACACGGAATTCTTCTAAAAATCAAAAGGAAGAGAGGAGTGTCTTAGCAATAAGGAACTTATCTACCCTACTACGTACGGGATACAACGTGAAATTGATTTTTATTGTAAAAGTATATAAATATGTTCTAAACTTTTCGTATACGAAATAACAAGAAAATTTAACGTCGTAACATTTAAATTTATAAGGAAGAGGTTCCGTGATGGTTATTGTATTGAAGCAAATGTGAGAATTATCAGCACAGCTCGGAGGGTAGGCGTGTGAACATGATCACGACTGACTCTACACGAACGACGCTGTAGGTAATGTTCTTACATTGTTTATTGTAAATTCAGATATCAATATAACTAACAACTACATTTTTTAGTTTCACGCTGGTTCCCATAGAAGGAACCTAGAATATTTCCACCGAATTCTAGAAGCTTTAGTTTGTAGCGTATAGTCAACGCTCGCTTTGCCTCGACACAAGATCGAAAAATTAAAATTTAATATTTTCATTAAACATTTAATTTCTTCGACTGGAAATCAAACCCACTACCTCTCATGCTTACAATCACAAACTGTGCCACGACTAGTGTTTCTAAATAAACTCAATTATTCCTGTTTATAGTTAAAAAATATTTTTTCCAAAACTCGTGTAAGAAAAATATTACAACAAAAGCTCCTCAATAAATCAACGTCAAATGACGACCAAAGTTGAATTTCTTATGCGTATTATAAATCGGCTACCACTAAATGAAATGCTAACGACTTTGCACTAGAAAAAATTGAATGTGCTAAGTTAATCAACGGTCAACGTCTTGTCAACTCTGACGCTCAAGGCCGTATTTATAAAGATGAGTTCGACTATCTTGCATAGATTTCACCGACAACTATTTTTATTATATGTATATTTGTATGTTTGTATATTGGAGGACGTTAGAGCCAATAAAAAATGATGACAATGAAATTACCCAAATAAACCTAAGCTTAACGCTGTATCTAGCACACAGCGTAGGCAGGAGGCAGTGGAGGCATTGCATGTCAAGTGGCGAAACTCAATGCCGCGCTTTGGGTCGACAGTAGAGAAGAAAGAGAGAAAGAAAGAAAAAAAAATCAAATATAAATTTAATTAAATATTTCATTTCCTCGAGTAGTGTATAACTGATATAATTAAAATGGCGTATGGTAATTATGAAATGAAAGGCTTTGATTTGTAAAATATACTTATTTTGTATGAAAAAATTCTAGAAATATTATATTTACAATGTTTAATTAACATTTTATTGACCTATATATATGTATATGTAAAATATGAATGTCACTTTCAAATATTAAAAATAAAATTTTATTTTAAAATTCACTGTTCACAATAGGAATTTTAAATTTAACCTCAATATGACCAAGTACAGTGCATATTGGTTAGGACGAAGCATTAAACGTTCTTTAACATTATGAAACTCGCTATAAATAGGTTGTTTTACGCGCTTAAAATTAATAATATTAGAGAATAGGAATGAACTGCCAATTTAATCATATATGGTAATATTTACGGAATAATGACGAAAATTTTAAAGTGACGTCATCGTTGTATAATGGGAATGATGGATTGTAACCTTTTTTTAGCGTCACGCTGTAGACTAGGAAGAGGGAAACCTAGTGCTAAGCCATTTCGTTCTCCATTTTGCGCTGAATTCTTGATACATTTTGTGTTGACGGGCGGAACTTAACTCCGCGTTTTGCCTCTACACCAGAGCGAAGAAATTAACATATCACTTATTTCGTTTCTCGGAGTGGGAATCGAACCCGTTTAGAGTCACGTTTAGAGTCACACTATCTGCCACTGTGCCACTAGCCTTGTTGCATGATTGAAAAGTTATTTAGCAGTCGGAAATAGTTTTGTTTTTTTGTTAAATATTTTTATAGCTAAAAAAAACTACTACACTATTATTTTTTGTATTACCTAAAATATAATTAATTTTGAGAGACAGTCCCGACGCAGCGGTGCCAGCGCGTGACTGTAAATGCGACTGATGTGGATTCGATTCTCACTATAGGGAATGAATTACTATTTATTAATATTCTCATTTTATCACTCTGGTATCAAGGCAAAGCGCGGAATTTACTTCCGCTGCTCAATATGAAATGTTTGTGAGTAGCGGAGGTCAACGCCGCGCTTTGTCCTGCTAATAAACCTAGAGAGACGATATGAAAACAATTTATTTTTCTATGTGAAAATCGAACACACAACCGTCGCATTTACTCGGGAAATAACTTATTATGGAAGCTTAATAAAAATAATGGTATAGACTTGTATAAGGACTTAAGGATTTATACAATTATTGCTTACGATTAAGTGACTGATCTTTGGTTTTTGTAATAAACGAAAATTCAGTTGAACTATTTTTACGGACATATTGTCTATTATATTATTATAGATTTTTATGAAGACGAGTTGTTTGTGTTAAAACGCAACACCACGTTTTATCGATAATTAATATTTTTGTAAATGTAAAAATTAAAAAAAAATATTGAGATAAATAATGTAAAAAATATAATTGTATTTGAATCAGCTTCACGCTGTATCCCGCACACAGCAGGGTAGGCAGAGGAAACTCTGTGCTTAGACACTCTGTTCCCCACTTTCCGCCGAGTTCTGGTGGCATTGCATGTTGAGTGGCGAAACTCAACGCCGCGCTTTGCCTCGACACCAGAGCGAAGAAATAAAAATATTAATGTAAATAAACGTTTCACTTCCTCGAGTGGGGATCGAACCAACAACCAGTCGATTTTACAGTCACACTTTGTGCCTCTGCGCCACGACTGACAAATAGTTGTATTTATTATAACATAACATATTTTTAACTATTTTGTCATACAAATTTATAATATAGCTTGTGTTTACTACAATATATGGGTATATCTGGGACAGTTTACGTCGTGTGTTCGTATCGGTGTCGACATTGAATGACATCTCTAATTACCATGAAGCAGCCCCGTTGCCTGAAATAAATTTCTGTTTTATGAAAATATATACAAATAAAACAATACGTAACTAGGTAACTGAGTGTTGTATCACTATTTGTTTATTTAAAATCGCTTTTGAGATATGTTGTATACAACAGTTAAATTATTTTGTTTCGTTACAATCGTGCTAATAACAACATGATTATCGATAAAAGGTTCTGCAGGGTATATTTAAAAAAAAATGTATTATAGCCAAATTATAGAAACAGTCTACATAAGCTGCACCTGTTGTGTTGTGTTAATCTGATGTATAATCTATATTGCTATAAAATTTCATCTAAATCGATTCAGTGGTTTTTGCCTTACCTTTACATTTTCAATATTAATAGGATTTTCGTAATTTTAATCATGATTAGGCAATAAAACTGTATAAATATAGCATAAATTGTTTATTAATAACAATTGCAAATGTTTTAGTACTTTCAATTTACAATAATAATATGACCTCTAAAAATAAAACCGCGTTCAACATGCAAAATATCGTTAATTAATTTTTAAAATTTATTTCTTAATGATTTATAGAATTGCTATGAAATAATTAGTGAGGTCAGTCGTGGGCACAAAGTGTGACTGTCAATGCGATTAGTTGTGGGTTTGATTCTCACTCGTGGAAATGAAAAATTTATTGAAATCCATTCTTCGCTCTGGTGTCAAGGCAAAGTGCGGCGTTGAGTTCCACCTGACAGATTGCTTTAACATTAGGGTTCCCCCTGCCTACCTTGTTGCGCGTGGGAGTGGGCGTGGAGCTGATTTAATTGAATTCAATTTGAATAAAATAAAATACAAAACCTTAAGTTACCTAAAAATTATTTGCTAATAACGATCGACAACCACATACATACATATAACCAACAATTAACCGAACAGCAAGTACGAGTGACAAAGAAGCCAGTCTTTGTCGGAGTTGTCGCAACACGGGTTAGGCGCTATACGGATCACCAGCCACCGATATAGGCCATACATTCATACAGCAGTGACGATGATACGTACTCCACTCTGTATCTATATATTGTGGCACAGATCGTGTAATTGGTTAAAATAACTGCGCACGAACAAACTTACATATCAATGTGTAATATAAAACGCGATCTGAAGTATGTTCATGGGCATAACTTTTGTGGATATGGCAGAGTTTTTTACGTATAATTTACAAGTTTGGGGTAGGCAGAGGGAACCTGGGAACTTATTCTTTCACTATGAGAATACTTGATTTTCATTAAAACATATCCATTCTCCACTTTCCGCCGAATTTTGGATGTATAGCATGTGGAGTGGTGGAACTCAACGCTCCGATTTGTCTTGACCAGAGAAAAACGAATGCGGAGGATTCCATACAAAAATTAGAAGTTTCGAGCTTTTCCTGAAACAAACTCAACCCTTACCCACAACCCTTTCATCTGATACCTCACTTGAAATAGCGGCTTTATTACCAAATTTTGCCCCCCCTTCAAGACTATTATTTTTTAGAATTTAAGCACAAATGTAGTAGTTTTCAGCTTTTGTAGTATTCTTTTCCTGAACTAGTACGTACCTATATAGCATCTACAAGCCAGCTGCGAAATTTCATAATTGATGGTCAACCGGAAGTTTCTTATTAATTTTGAATCGCTTTATAGTGTGGAAATACGCGATTTTGCAATAGAAACGGCCATATTTTTGTTTTAAGCTAATATAGAAATATTATTTTTTCAGAAAATCACTGTGTCTGAGTCATCTGAGTAAATGTTTTAAATTTCAACTAGATATTACTAAGCGTTCCTAAGATAAAGGCTCTTGACAAACAGACAGACGGATGGATGGACAACAAAGTGATTTTACAAGTTCCTTTTTTCCTTAAAAGTGAAAATATTTGCTATTTAATTTTTTTTTTAATAAATATTTAAAGTTTTGTATTAAATTAATTGGGATAGAAGTTTTCGATTAATATTTTAAAAAGGTTCTAAATCTATCTACTGTGCTTTAGTTTTCATTGTGCATACTCAGCGGAACATTTTGGTATGACTTGTTATTCAATTTCAAACAAAAGTCAATAAATTTTAGTAATTCACTCAAATCTCCTATAATTATATCGATTTAACTGCTCTTAAAGAGTTTTGATTATGCAATAAAAGTTTATAGCATACGAATATAATAATAATAATACGAATAATAATAATTTGAGGTCAGGCGCAGCGCAGAGGCACAATGTGTAATTGTTATTGCGATAGGTTTTAGGTTCGATTTTGTTCGATTTTTTGAACCCACGCCCCGCACTGTCAATATTAATCATATTAATAAAATCATTTTATAATATTGTATAACATTTTGAAAAATATGTCTTACTTTAATACATCAAACTGATATTAACTAGATATTATGATGACTTTAAAATCGGTTTCACGCTATATCCCGCACACAATACTAAATCTAGTGTTAAAACACTCCGCTCCTAACTTTCTGCCTCGACACCAAAACAAATAAATAAAAATATCATTTTATATCCGTATACAGATTCGTGCATGATTTCTGACGTTATTACCTTAAATGAACTACATTTATAAGTATGGATGTCGGTATTATAAAATACGTATTATCGAAATACGTTCTTTTGATTTGATTACAAAAGAAAGCAGAAACAGACAAGTGGTTCATATGTCCCATCCATTTAAGGTTAACCGGACATAATTCCATATTTTACATTTAAAATTAAATTCATATGCACAGCCTAAAATGTATCCGTATACCTCTGTACATTTTTTACGTATATGTAGTAACCAGGCGAGGCCAGTTGTGGCGCAGTTGTACGAAGTGTGACTGTAGAGCCGACTAGTTGCGGGTTCGATTCCCCTCTCGAGGAGATGAAATATTTACTTAAATTTATATTTCCATTTCTTCGCTCTGGTGTCGAGGTTAAGCGTGGCGTTGAGTTCCGCCACTCAACACGCAATGCCTCCAGAATTCGACAGAAAGTGGGGAACAGAGTGTCTTAACACTAGGTTCCCTCTGCCTACCCTGCTGTGTGTGAGATACAGCGTGAAGCTGATGTAGTAACCCCTAATTTAATATTTTTAAAGCTTCATACTAACGATATTTCATTTTTTTTTAATTTCAGACTTCAATTCGTTTAGCACGTTTGATGGTGCTATAACGTCTCAGTAACGTCTTCGCGTATATTGGTGTTTTGCTTGTGCTGAATCTTAAGTTTCTTTTCGTTTTGAAAATTAACATTTATTAATTAAAACTTATGTATTAAATAAAAATATAATTGTATCTTACGGAAAGTTTATCGAAACTAGTTTCGAGGTTCCATTGTCAATTTTACCCAAATAATCAAAGTTACCCAGATTGAATGTACGATATACAGTATTTTTTTTATTTTAATATATATATTTTTTAATTTAATCATTAATTAACTTATTATTGTAATCATATTATTTCGAAAAAGATTAAAATTCCTTAAGACTGCTTCAAATAATATAAGATTAAACATTAATTTAATCATATTACATATTTCAAAGTTAAGAAATTAAATAGCAGCAGTAACTAACAGCGTGTGTTCATAATTAATCATTACAAGAACGACTTTTAAAGTGATTGTTAAGTACTTGAAAGAATTGACTTAAGAATAATAATCCAATTGTAAACAATCTTGTGAGAAAAGGGGACAAGATATCCGGTAAGCGACCCCCGCACCGGAACACTTTCAATGAAGAGTTCTCAAGTAATAAAATATATTATTGATATTAAATGAGAGGCCGGTCGTGGCGCAGTGGCACAAAGTGTGACTGTAAACCGACTGGTTGTGGGTTCGATCCCCACTCGAGAGATATATGTATATATATATATTTGAAAAGAAATCATTTACAAAACATTAAAAAAAACAAGTTTTTTAAAATATTCTAAATAAATCAATCTAACTGTGCATTGATCTATGATCTACATATGTATTTTGTCTCTAATAGTGAATACCTGTTCTTTAACCCAAGGCAAGGCTTTGTTAAATAACTTAACGTATTTTACGAGAAAACCAGAGATTAAATATATGTATATATATTCAATATTGACAATTTACAGAATGAACGGCGCGTGCGGCATCTTGCGACAGACAATAAATATGTCTTCGTGTATTTACGAATAAGACTTTAAATATTTTTTTATTTTTTTTATTCATATGGATGTGTCATACAACGATGTGTGATGGTAATCATTTCCTACAGTTAATAAAAATCGTACCCATTTTGTAGTTTCATGAGGCAATCTTTTCATTAAATAATTTATTTCCGCGAGGCCGTCGTGGTACCGTGGAATAAGCGTGTGAATGTAGTCACGATGGTTGTGAGTTGAATTCCCGTTCGTAAGAGTTACACGTAATATTTTCAGTTCTTCGCTCTGGTTACAAAACAAAGCGTTCAAGCCCTGGAGTTTCATTCAAACAAACATTCAACACGCAATGCGTCGACGAACGACGGAACGTGGGAAACGGAGTGACGGAGAGGGAACATAATGTTAAACTAGGTTCCCTCTCCATACCCTACAGTCGTCTCTAGTGTGACCGAATATCCCACACTTCTCATTTTAATACTGGCCCGATAGTGTCGTAAATGCCTCTAAGCATTCATACCGCGTGATTTAAGTAAACAATAATTACGCGGTTCAATCGGGCGCATCGTGTCGACTCCATCGCGTTGTGTTACACTGTATTACAACCTTTTCAAAGAAAAGACTATAGAAAAGCGTAAAATAGAAATGATATATATTTTTAATATTGTTATAATTAACTGTTATTTAGTGGTGCGCAGGAGCACAATCCTGTGACTGTAAATACGACAAGGATAAGGGTTGTGGGTTCAATCTCTACTCGAATTAAATATTTGATGAGAGATATTGAGAGACATCGAAGAATTGATATTTCCATTTCTTTGAGGCCGGTCGTGGCGAAGAGGCACAAAATGTAACTTTAATCGCGACTGGTTGTGGGTTCGATCCCCACTCGAGGAAAGAAATATTTATTTACATTTATATTTCCATTTTTTCGCTCTTGCGTCAAGGCAAAAGCGCGGTATTGAGTTCTGTCACTCAGCACACAATGCCTCCAGAATTCGGCGGTAAGTGGGGAACGCAGTATCTTATTAACATTAGGTTCCCTCTGCCTACCCTGCCGTATGCGGGAATACAGCGTGAAGCTCGAAGAAAATATAATATGATCATAATGTATATAGTAAAGTAATATTTTCATGTTCGAATTCGAAAAATAACACAAATATTGACAAATATTGGTAATATTATGTTGTAAAGTACATATACTGACCTGTAGATGTGTAAAGAATGAATGTCCATGTCACAATGGTTTTCTAAGCAAATACTAGAATTTATTATTTATTTTGTACCAACAAGCACAGAACACACTGAAGACATGTCACTGTTTTCCCATTGAAATGTTAGACATTATATTTATAGTTTTCTATACTATAAAATCGAAATCAATCTAGGAAACGAATTCTGCATCCTTTACCTATGCTATAATAATTCAAGGTTCTCTACTCCAAATTATTTGTTTTATTTACTTGGATGTTTCCTTAAACTCGATTAAAAAACATTTTAAATCTTCATTTTCATTATATTTTTTGTCTTATTTTATGAAACATTAAAGGTCTATTGAGGAAGTGACTAAATTTTTATAACTTCCTGTCTTCCAACGTTCCCAGTATAAACAGTGCACGGTGTTTATCTTCGCCTTACCAGAAGTTAGCTATTTGATCGTAATAGCCGAACAAACATACAAAGTGGACGTAATGTGACACATCTCGGTTATTTGCTGTGCTTAATAAAACAATGGGCGACGTTCAGTTTAAATGTAACGATTACTTCAACATACGATATGGGAGAAGGTTAAAAGTTTTTTGTTTTCTAATAATAAAGTCTTAATTTACTCTTAGAATCCAGTCGTGATGTTGGAAATGAAATATTTAATATTTTCATTTCTTATCTCTGGTATTGAGGAAGAGCGTGACGATGATTCCCGCCACCCAACACGCAGTGCCTACTGAATTCAGTGGAAAGTAGAGAGTGAAGTGTCTTGACACTTGGCTCCCCCTTGCCTAAGCTGCTATAGCGGGATACAGCGTGATGCTAGAAAAATTGGTTTTAATAGCTTATTTTGAGTATAGTAAATCGCATCACAATACATGTATTTTAATTTGTCTATAATTGAAAATTTCAATGTTTTTAAAAATACAAGTAACAGACGAACGCTTAAAAGTTTTATAATATCATAATTAACTATCTTCAATACCTAAAATATTTAAAATCTATCGTATTTTAAGATATCAGTTACACATTTTCTTTATTTCGTTACTTAACACGCAATATCAAAATTTCTGGCAGTAAATGTAGAGCAGAGTGTCTTAACTCTACATCCTCTCAGCCTAGAATTCAATGCTGTATGGAAAATTACATACAGTATTATTTTTTTAAACATAAACAATTTATGAAATTTACTAATCTTTACTATGAAAACTTTTACTCTTAAATTAAAAGTATTTAGGACTAGTCTAACAAAAAAAAATATTTTTTTTAAATTTCATACAACTTCATTATTAACTTATTTCTAATTATGACAAAACCATAGAGTCGTTTACCTCGTGATCTATTTCCGAGGAGTTTATCTGAACGTTATCTTCCATATCTGACGATAGTACAAAAGTTTCTTCACGGCGTATAACGGTTGTATTGTGTAATGTTTGCGAATTGTTCTCGCGTACGATCTTTTACACTTTACTCATTAATATTAACTTGGGTAATTTTATTGAAATTATATTTAAAATTTAAATATTCTATGCCAGTCGTGGCGTAATGGCACAAGCGTGTGACTGTAGACGCGACAGGTTGTGGATGCTATTCCCATTCGAAGAAATTAAATATTCAGTTTTTATAATATAATTTATTATTTTTTTTTCTAGTATTAGCTATTAGCTATGTCTACCCTGCTACATGCGGGATACAGCGTGAAGCTGAAAAAAAAACATATTAAAATCAAAATCAAATCAGCTTCACGCTGTATGTAGCAGAGTAGGCGGAGGGAACATAGTGTTAAGACACTCCATTCGACATTTTTCGCCGAGTGCTGGAGGAACTCAATGCCGCGCTTTGCCTCACCAAAACAAAGAAAGGAAAATATATATTTCCTCGAGTGAGGATCCAACCCACAATCTGTCGATTTTACAGCCACACTGTGCCCCTGCGCCACGACTGGCCTATACTTACTAAAAAAACATATTAATCACATAATTTGACTGGAAAACATTCAAGAATGCCATTCAAACATGTGAACGCCTTTATTTAAATAATTTACGAGCTGAGATCACATTCAAAAATAGTCTAATACAATTGTCTCTAGTAATTAGTTAATTGGTATGTTGCTTCTAGGGACCTCATAAATTTGAATTATAATGAGTTTTAAACAAACTTACAGGCTTTGTAATTATAGAAGCTGTATCAAATTAACAATGTATCACATGGCGTGACACTAACCTTATTTCTTTTATCAGAATGTACAGTAGAAAAGCATTTATGAAAAAGTATTTAATTTAATATTGTTATTGTGCATACTAAATTTGTGCTTATAATTTTTTAATCTCCTTCTCATCCTTGTTAATTTTACAAGCTATAATTAAAGCCGATGTAGCTGATGTAATGCAGCGTTGAGTTTCGCCGCTGAACACGCAATATCGCGAATATTGGTTCAAAGGCCAAAATAGGAGTTTCTCGACTGACTTGTTACTTTCTTTACTTGTTACTTTTATGTAATATTACTGTAAATAAAATGATGTCCGCTCTTTTGTGTGTATTTCATTTTGAAATTTTTCTTCTTATAAAAGCACGGTTTAAATTTCTTGCTAACGAAACGGACCGTTAATTTCGCTAAATGAACTTTTGTGCCGAAGCTTACTTACGTTGGAGCTTAAGACCTCGTGTTTAACGTTATCATTAGTGAAACTATTGTAAATATTACTTATCTTAGTTTTTTCCGAAAATAAAAATATTACATTATAATACAAAAAATGTTACACATCAACGTATAATTTAAGTATTTGCATAACGTTTAGAAATTTGTTCCTGGGTTATTATACAAGATTATGGATGCATTGTAATAGTAAATATTTATTACTTAATACATGCTTTAGTACAACTGATTGTGAGTTTCAGAAAAAAAACTATTTTATCTCACTCGGGTAGGGTAATGTTCTTACTATCTATTAATCTGTATGCAGCATGACACCGACTTAGACAAAAATCTATCCAGTATAAAAATGTAAACTTCTTCAAATAATTCACATCGGATATATTAAAGGATTCAGTACGCAACATTTGCCCGAATCGTAGATATACCACATGTATATATAAAATATTAGGTTAAGAGCGTGCAAATCGGTCGTAACGATGTCCCACTCGTACAAAGCCAGCGATGCGGCGCCTGCGCACGCTTACGGCGAAATAAATCCATTGATTTATGATTTAAATTCTATTCGTATAGATAACTGCAATAATTGCATTCAACCCATTAGCATATATACCTGTGGAATATTTATTACGGACGGTGTATTTATATTCTAATCGGGGGTGCTTTGTAGATGGCGCTGGCTAAGCCCTAAATCTTAAACGGTTAATTTCAAATAAAATCGTGTTAATGTAAATCCTTGTTTATGGTACTACAAAAATTGGCACTATTAACCATAAATTATATAATATCTGTCTCTCTGAATATCTCAAAAATATATATTATTATTCGACGTAAAGTTACAATTATAAGGCAGGCAGTTCAGTATGGAAATTAGTAATATAATTAGTTTTACCTGTATTTATAGAAGAATTTAACATAATTATCATTTAATACATTATTTATATTACTTTAATTTACAATAGTTTTGGATTCTGGAACCGTTTTTGTAAGTTATTATATAAAGGCACGCAAATATTTCTTTTATTCACACATAATATAAAGATGGGTACGTTGGTGTCTATAAGTGACCGAAGCTACTTATTAGAGTTAATATAAAAGTACTATAACTAAGTACTTGTTCGTACTTATTCAAATTAAATGTTGAATGTAATGCAAAAGTTAAGCGATCGCTCACAATCCTACCTTACAATATGATAGCTGATACCTAAAAATAATTACAAAATGATAAAGTTATTACCTATTTAAGTCCTACGCCTAATAATTTGTATGAAAATTTAAAATTATACCTTTAAATTACTGTTTGTTTTACTAGCACACTGTGATTTTATCCTAGATAAATTATATATTTCATGAAATCAGATTGAAATCAAGCTAGATTGTAATCATGTGGAAATTACATACTACAGAGTTGATTTTAAATTTTAAATTAAAATTAAATGCATCAGAAAGAATCAATGTTTCGGAAATAATAAATGAATAACGTTTTACGGATGTAGGAAAGTAGATAGTTTGTTGTGAACTTTTTTGCTCTTTTAAGGTGTTTCGTATTCTTATTTCTAAAATAATTAACCTTATTTTTAAAAAATCATCTATAATAATTGCCATAATTGAACCAATTAAACAAAAAAAGTGAAAACTAAAGGTCATAAAAATATCAAATCAAATTTTGAAATAACCTTAGCTCATATCGAATTAAAAATAAGAGCATAGATTTTTTAAAATTTAATTGGATGAATTACATATATCGTTTTTGCTTTAAGTTAAGAGAGTTTTCTATGTCAATCATTACTATTAATATTATTCTTAGAAATTTTCACATGGAGCAAGAGCCAAACTCTTTCTGCTCAACGTCGCTCAATACATACTAGCAACAATTTGTTACTTTAGAATGTCACGTACCGGATAAATTGTTATCTCGATGAAACAGAATTATAAGTGTTAAGAAGAATTAGTTACGGATTCATAGCTTTAAGCTACTGAGCGTGAGGCTGGCAAGACTAACTAATTGTCGTTATATCTTGGAAGATTTTACTTGAAATAATTCATTTCTCCGATTGGGTATCGAATACACAACCGTCACATGCGACTGCGTCACCACAGCATCAAACTCACAACCTTTAAAGCAGTAATGTTTGTTATAAAATTTTCTTATATATATATATATATATATATATATATATATATATATATAAGAAAATTTTATATATATATACATATATATAATATTATATATATATATACATATATGTATATATATATATATATATATATATATATATATATATATATATATATATATATATATATATATATATATACATATACATATATATATATATACATATACATATATATATATATATATATATATATATATATAATCAGTTATCCCAATTTCATTGAATTAATATATATGAACAAAACCGGACAAGCGCGAGTCGGGTTCGCCCACCGAGGATTCCGTACAGAAATTGGAGGTCTTGAACTGTTTCTGAAATTGCTTAATGGCTAAGTTAAGACTAAGCCATAGCCTTTTCATCTGATACCTCACTTGAACTAGCAGCTTTAGTACCAAAGGTTGCCCCCGTTTTAAGGCTATCATTTTAAAGATTTAACCGCTAATGTTTAAGTTTTCGGATTTTTTTTTTCTGAACTAGTATTAACAAATGTAGCATTGCCAAATTTCATAATTCTAGGTCAACCAAAAGTACAATATGAATTTTAACTCCCTTTGCCTTTTTTGTAATTTAAACGGCAAATTATCCAATAACAATTTATCTTTTTTCATTAAATATGATTTTTTCAGAAAATCGTAGATCTAAGTATATAGTTTAAATTTCAACTCGATATCTCTATGCGTTCCCTGATCTTGATTCTTAACAGATAGATAGAAAGACGGACAACGAAGTGATCTTATAAAGGTTCCTTTTTTACTTAAAAGGAACGTACTTAAAATCTAAAAACAGCTCTACGCTGTATCCCGAACACATAAGAGTAGGCAGGGGGAACCTTGTTTTAAGACCCTCTGTTCTCCATTTTCATATAATACATTTAAATAAATATTTAATTTACTCGATGGGGATCGAACTTATAACCAATCTCGTTTACAGTAACATACTTGTTTACATATAACTGCCCCACGACTAGCCTCAATTAAAATATATACCTAGTTAATTTAACGTCCACTGATTTTTATTAATGAACAACTGTTCAGTGATCACCCAAAATATATTATTGGCAATTAACATCGAAGACAATGGCAACTAAGTACAAACTAACCGATTTCCTTCGGTTATTATTCCATGGGAGTGGTGATGGGGACGGTATTCGCGTCACGAATATCTTGATGTCATATTATGTGACTGTATTAAAGCATTATTACATTAATCTTAAATGCACTGGCATTAAACTTTAAATGTTAATATAATTCAATAAAATCATTATATATATTCAATAAACTTATAATTGTATCATAACCAATTATAAAATTGATTTTTTCGTGTAAAAAAAATTAAAAAATGGTTATTAGGGTCCCGTACCTCAAAACAGAAAAACGGATTATCAAATAAATATGAACATTATTATAACACAATAACAAACTAAAAACAATTATGAAATATTACATTTATATGTAATATTTAATTTTCCTTGAGCGAATATCTATTATCGTTAATTTAAAGAAGGGAAACCAGAGTCTTGATGACCGGTTACACGCCTCACCACCTCAGCCCCCAATCTTGTTAGTGATTGAGACGAATTACAACAATTAGTTTTATGGGTCGACACAAAGGCTTGATCTTATCTTTTTTTTAACAAATAAATGACTTACCATCGAAGCTACTGCAAATTTACATTAAATAACAATCACCATCTTATTCATTAACTCGTTTAATTAAAAAAACATTGTATTCATTTAGAAATAATTTACGGCAATTTATGAACATAAATTATGTATAAGAGAGACAATTCACATAGTGTTTTAAAAGGTTTTCGCCATTAATTAATTATTTTTTTGTTTAAATATATTGTCTATTGAATACAAATTGGATTTTTTTTTGTTTATATTGTTTGTAAAAATATTTTTGATATGTATTTTTTGTTCTGTCGTCTAGTCGAGTTTGTGTCGTCATTGTTGTGAATTTAGAATGTATGTACTGGAGATGTAAATCACACTTATGTTTAGAGCTGGTTAAACCTTAATATATTTTATTGGAAGAAATGGAAATTCTAATGACACACTATTTGTAGCTTTTTTCAGTAAGCATGAAAGAAAAATGAGAAATCTTCTGTTGTTACAGTACTTTCTTTCCTTTCTTTCCTAAGTGTGGAATAGCAATTTAAAAATGTTAAAAATGTTACACTAACCGAAACACTTATTTTTAATCTTTTACTGTCTTTGGCTGTTTATCTGTGTGTTTGTTTTTCTGTACGATTATACACGATAATCTCAGAAATGGCTCAACTGATTTAAATGCAATAATTAAATTTGGGCAAATTTTCCTCAACGCTCAGTATTTGTTTTATTCAAATCATGGCACAATTAAAAAATACGGCAATATCAAATATTTTGTTGTAAATTGCAAAAAAAAGTATTGATTTATAGAATCGGCAGAAGTTTTAGATATTGGTTTTAAAATGTAAATATTATTAGAATAAAAAAGTAATTGAGATTACTAAATAAATAATTATGTAGTTCAAGCGGGCGAAGCCACGTGCCAGCCACCAGTCAAAAAATATAAGTATAAACATTTGATTTTTTAAATTTGAGATACATAACTTTTACTATAATCCTGGAACGTATCTAATTAGTATCAAATTAGTACTATTAATAGAAATTCCAGTTGTATAACCGTGAACGCATCATGTACGGTACTTAACGCTCGCTATTGCAGTGCATTTACCTTTGAACTGATATGAAGGTTAAACTTTCTTTCTATTAAGGGCATAACTAATATTTAATAGACAGAGGGTGGAGAATTAAGACACATCATCCTTGTTATTATAATGTCATCGTTTAAATGATATGGACTTATAGTATTTGTTTGACTATTACGTTTTTCGGAGAAATTATTTAAGTAAATAAATTTTAAAGTAAAGACCTTGCTTTCTCCACTTTTCAACTTTCTTTTTCTTTCAAATGTAACGAGATAAAATGTGTTAATAAAAATAAATAATATTATAGAAAAATGTATATAAGGAACAAAACCCGTTTTTATTAGTACATATTGCAGATTTTTTTTGATTCCATGAACTGGTACGAGATGTCAACCCGCGATACGTACGATTGCTCTGTTATATGAAAATTTTGTCATAAAATATTATCATTTTGCATTGCACCTCGAAATGGTTTTATGTCTTGCTACTTTTTTGTGTAGGGATTTGCGATTTAAAAAGTTTACGTGAACAATCAAATAAAAATTGTAGTACTGTCGTGGCGCAGGGGCACAATGGTGAGTCTGTAACGTGACGGTTGTAGTTTCGATCCTCATTTAAGAAAAGAGATTGTTATTTATTAACAATTTTATTTTTTCCATCTGGCAAGGAGCCAAAAACCCGCTTACGCAATGCCTTGAAAAATTCGGTGGAAAGTGGGGAAGAGTGTTTTAACGGGCTAGGTTCTCTCTGCCTACCTTGTAATATGCGGGATACAGCGTGAATCTGTTTTTAGGGTTCCGTATTTTTCAAGGAAACATAGAACCCTTAGTAAATCACTTTATTGTCCATCCATCCGTCTGTCTGTCTAATGAAGCTGGAAGTTATCAAGTTAAAATTCAAATTATATATCTATCAAATTAGATCTACGGTCCCTTGATATTCTCAAAAACACCTATATTTACATTTACTTAAAAAAAATATGTAAAAAATAAAAGTCTTAAAAAGGAAGGCAAAATTTTGTATTAAAGCCGTTTGTTCAAGTGAGATATCAGATATAGGGGCTCTAGCTATGCTAAACTAGAAATTTAGAAAAACCTATTATACCTAACCTATAAAATTAGCGAAACCTCTCATTTTTATACGGAACCTTCGGTGGGCGAGGCCGACTCGCGCTTCTCCTGTTTTTTTTAATGTTAGTTCTTTAGCACTTTAATATTTGCCCCTACTTTTTGGGCACTTTAATAAAAAACTTTAAACAAAATGTCTATCAAAGAAGACTAAACAAAGCAAAAGTACGCTAGACTAAACATGTGTGACTAAAAAAATATCGAACAATACTCAATTGATATTTATTTAGTACGATTGATCATTACGAAAAGTTTATACGTTACCAATGCTTATTAAAGAAACCTCCAAAGCATTTCTTTAATTTATATTGTTTTTTTTTCAGTTTCACCTGTATCACACATATAGTAGGTCCTTTCCCACTCACCGCCAAATTTTTGAGGGGTTGTGTGTTGAGCGGTGGAACTCAACGCCGCTCTTTGCCTTGTTACCAAAACGTTTACAGTCACATGCGTGTGCTACTGGGCCCCGTTAAACGATACACCGGTGTAAAAATTGTAAAACTAATGCTTAAAAGCTATTTATTATAATATTAGGTTGGACTAGTAATCCATGTATCATTTAACATAAGGAGACATTAATATTTAGAACTAAAAATTTGAGCCATTGCTTGAGTTGCAGAACTTAAGAATTTATAACTTGTACTTTGGAACTTGTTTAACAGTATAATATAATTGAAATCCTCACATGATAAAAGAATCAACAATGAACGCATCCTTTTTAGGAACGAGAAAATCAGTCACACGCTCGTGCTTCAACAAAATGTTATACAATAAAAAAAATATTTGTAAAAACAAAAACCCCGACTGCAGATAGTGCTGAAAGACTGCAGAAGAAAATATACAAGCCCAATAGTTTATTAGGATTTAACAGTCGGGACCTCATTAAATTATACGGGGTTACTGGTAAAGATTTTATTGATTAAAGAATTACTTATAGATCAATGGCGTCCCACAACCGCCATGATTGTGTTTTTTTAACGTCACCTATCTAAGAACACTTAGGCTGCTAATACAAATCTAACGATACCCTAAATATGTAAATCCGTTCAGCGATTCTGGAGATATGAGGTAATGAAGTATATAACATACATACAGGATACGCGCGAAAAACTTAACCCTTCCTTAGCAGTCGGGAAAAATATTGCCCTACATAAAGTACATTCAATATTTGATTGCACACACAAACCTAACTAAATATCCAACATAAGACAGTACTATTTCTAGTAAACTACCATAAATATGAATACTTCCGACGAATCAAAAATAGTTTTCATAGAAACATAAATCCAAGTCGAATTCGATTTGTCTATCATTGATTGCGATTTAAACGTGATCTCATTTCCATCCAGAAGCTGTGATTTATCGGCAAGGCAACTTGGCAAGTGACGCAAGCGACCACCCGCCCATGACTGCCGAGTGCCGGAGTGCCGACACTCCTTGATGATGTGAGCTACATAATACTTCATGAACTGCTATGCATTCTTTAGAAAATATAATTTAGAGCGGACGACACGATTGTTCGGATCAAAATGTCGTAAGCGAACAGCTTGCGGCTTTAACACTATTAAGTACGATGATGACAGTGTTTCTTTGTATATTAATCAATATTAAAAGATCTCTTATAAAACTTAATAATTGATATAAATAAAAGGTGCCTAATTAATAAATACAACAGGTCACTCGAGAGTACAAATCAAACCCAAGTCTCAAGCAAAAAAATCTTTGGAAATGAAACATTTAAAATTTTGATTTTTCTCGCTCTTGTCGCGAGGCAAAGCGAGGCGTTGAGTTCCGCCACTCAACACCAAATACCTTTAGAGTTTACTGAATAATAGGGAATAGGAGGAATAATACTCTGCTTTCAGCGAGATACAACGTGAAGCTGGAAAAATTAACAATAAAAAACAATTGAATAAATGCACTGCTATCTGATCCAATATATATATACATAAATTAATTAAACACAACCCTTTTACTAGCTATATTTTAGTAGTAAAATCGAACTGATTTATAATTATCAAAATAAACATTATATTAAAAACAAAAGTCGTACTTTATAAAACGCTTTAGACGACCTATTTTTAAATGCGCCAGTGCTAACTGAAAAATGCTGTCGTTGTAAACATGATCCCAATCTCAATATGTCCAATGTCAACATGGCTTAAACTCGATCGAAACAGCAGTTACAGTAACCGTTACATTTTTTTATATAATTTCTATATATTTTCTACTATATTGTATAAATATTAATAAAACTTATATTAAAATATTAAAATATGAGGTCAGTTCGTGTGGCGTAGGGGTACAAAGTGTGACTGTAAAACCGACTGGTTGTGAGTTCGATCCCCACTCGAGGAGATGAAATACTTATTTAAATTTATATTTCATTTCTTCGCTGTGGTGTCGAGCGACGAGTTCTGCCACTCAACACACAATGCCTCCAGAATTCGGCAGAAAGTGGGGAACGGAGTGTCTTAACACTAGGTTTCCTCTGCCTACTCTACTGTGGGTGGGATGCAGCGTGAAGCTGATTACTAGCAATAATTTTAAAATTTTAAATTATTTTAAATAACGAAGCCGCTTTGACACTAGGCAGTCTTATCATTTGATATTCTGTGTGTTAAGAGTAAATTTACTCCGTTCTCCTGCCACCATTTCACTGCCAACCAAAAATATTACAAGCAGAAAAGATTTGTATTATCTTTTTAATATAGCATAATTTTAAATACAATCATAGAAAAGGATATTCACGGAACCGGCGCTGTTTTATACTTACTACGAGTACATTGCATATAATAATAGAATCATGAATGATTAAACAATGTTATTAATGTTTATAATATTAATAAGAACCGTCGTGGCGCAGTGACACAAAAATGCGACCTTAAACTTGACAAGTTGTGCGTTCGATTCCCACTCGAGAAAATTAAATAATATTGAATATATTCATTTCCTCTCTCTAGTAATTAGGCCAAGCGTTGCGTTAAAGCTTAACTAATCAACATGCAATAAAGGAAGTGTTATAATGGGTACAGAGTGTCTTAAAACTGTTTTATCCCAGGTTCCCTCTGTTTACCCTATGTGCGGTATACAACGAGAAGCTGAAAAAAAAAATATCTGCTATTACACTACAGTAGCGCCATTACCATATCCTACCATAAACTTTTAAATTTATGGAACAGTATAAGTATGTCTTAATTTCGTGTGTATAATTTACTATATAAATATTAATTCTAAATTATAACTAAATGTTAACTTCAATCTAATTCGTATTCTGTCATATAGATTATTCCAAAAAATAATGATCTAATGTAACCTCAATACATTCCAGTAATCAGTAAATCACTCAAATCAATAGATTTATTGCGTTCATTCATACCTCCATGACATCTTGTCTATAAAGGTAGCTCTCCAACAAAAGCAGAGATAGTAAAACTAAATATTTTTTTAGACCGCAGAAAAAATATTCTTGCTTACGTTTACAACTTACCTAATTCTTGCTAGTATCGGATATTATAAAAAATGCTAATATATTTCAAATTTATATAATTTGGTTGAGATGAATTTACCACCAGTTCACTTAAGTTAATGCTTCAGATCTACAAAGAAGCGGCGCTAGAAATTCGGCGGGATTTTCTTAAATTCAATTATTTCAAAGGTATTATTATCACTACTATTAATCACACCTAAATATTGATGACAATGATACTTTTGAAACAGACTGGAGCGAGTATTTTATTACCAAGGCATGTTATTATTCATAAAATCATTTATTTGGTAATAACTTTTTATATACAAACGCCTTTTTAAATTGTATTAATATAGTTTTCTGGGATCCTATTGTAAAGGATTATATGCACATATTGTCCTATGAAAGAAGAAGAAGAAGTAAGAACAAATTCGACGCAATCAAAATTTAAACCTATGTCTAGTATTAATATCATGTACATCACCAATTTCGGATTAACGTTTATTAAATTACACGACCCACATCCACGAAGCATAAAAATTTAAATACTTAAACAAATCACTATAAATGTTTTAATAAGTGAAATTATCGTAAATTACACAGTCGTTACTGTGTTTCAAATTGACGCATCAAACACTAAAAATATCGCTATAAGGAAGCTATATTTTACTGTAGCTCGAACCTAAAATGGCCCTTTGCGATCTTATCATATGTTTTGTATTCAAAGCACCGGCTATCGGCGCTATAAAGAACACGCGCGGCTGTGACGAAAATCATAATGGTTTTATTATATGTATGTGTATCTTGACATGAATTCGTTGAGCCCTTTGTTGCTAATCATTTAATATTCGTGTTGATAGATGCTTACCAGAATGTGGATTTGCATAACCACATGCGTCAATTACTATACATTTATTTCAGGTTCACATTGTATCTCGCACATATCTGGGTAGGCAGAGGGAACCTAATGTGAGGATACTTGGTTCCCCGTTTTCCGTCGAATTCTGAAGGCGTTGTGTGTTGAATGGTGGAACTCAATGCTGCGTTTTAAAAAGACACGAGAACAAAGAATTGGTTTCTTTTTTTTATCAAGTTCGCGCTGTATCCCTCACACAGCAGGGTAGGCAGAGGCAGATATAGAAATTTAAATACATATTTTATTAACTCGAGTGGGGATCGAACCCACGACTATAATCTATAGACATACAATTGTTTAATGTATTTTTTATAATATTTTTACATAATTCATTAAATTTTCTTTGTTACCTTTTATCAAAATGGTAATAGATTTTTGGGAAATATAAATAATAATACATTTTTATTATCTACGTATTTGTAAAAAAATAGATTAATACACCCTGTGAATGAACTGTTATTGTATTAACCCAGATAAGCCTGAAACTAAAATTTTCTAAAAATTTTGAAAAAAGTTACATTATTTAGTTTATTAGATCTTATGCAACATAAAAAAAATTATGAAAAAAAAATTAAGTGTAAGGCTTTCAGGGAAACAGCCGTCCTATATGTAGGACAGTAGGATAATAAGAGGAAATAAAAGACCATTTATGACAAAACAGAATGTAATCAAAAAGTGTAGTTTATTAGATAACTATTGATTATATTACCCATTGTTATATGTAATTTACTAGATTAACACTATTTATGAATGATATGTTTCAAAACACTTGACACACACACACACTCCAACATCACATTTCTTGCAACGTCTCAAACATTTTTTGTGACATTGACGACAGTGTGTTTGCTTCGATTGAGGAATAACCAGATGATTCATTTGGTCTTTACGACTATCAGCATGTTCATGATGGGAGGGTCGGCTAGGCCCTCTTTTGGCATTTTTTCTGTTTGATTCAATCAAAGCAATTGCTACCCTTCTGCGAAAGCCAAGATGATCCAGTTTTCCATGATTTATTTTATATAACTGCCATGCATTGTGTTCGGCAAGATCAATCATGTGTGAGCAACGGCATGTACCATTTCTTACCTCGTATACCAATTCGGTAATGTGAAATATTTTCATCAGACCGATCCACTCCTCCCATATATTTGTTATAGATGTATGTTATAGATTTGTGAGAAGCGTTTGGCAGATTGTTTAGGATTTATTCCTACGGCATTAGAAGCAATACTAAATATATTATTGTCATGCCATTTAGCAATAATGAACGTGTTGTCATGTGTCGTTCTGTAATCGACAGCACCACGTTCCTTTTTTTTCAGTAACTTCGATGTAATCAGAGGACAACTAGATGTCCTGTTTTCTCGAACTGTCCCAGTGCAACGAAAGCCTTTCTTTGTTATCTCTTCCAGCAAGGGCGTCCCAGTAAAAAAATTATCAAAAACTACATGGTAAGGAAGGTCGAAGCCACGTGAAATCAGTAGATCGCATCAATAACATCTTCATCTAAGAAGTTTTCAAACCACTCAATTGGGCGCTTATCTTGGCAAGCGCCTTGAACATCTGGCCAATTAACGGGATTTTTTGCCAAGTCCCGTTTTCTCCATGCGTAGGTACGCCTACGTTTAGTTCGACCTGTAGAATCAGAAGGTTCTTCTTCTGTATCACTCACCATAATCTGCCCTTGAATCATTACTTCAGCCGGTTGAAGCAGAATGTTTCGTGGCAAATTATTCAAAGTTACATTATCTTCTTCACCCGAATCTTCGTCAGTGAGACAGTCAGGATCAACAGGAGGAGGTAGAATACATATCAGTCGTTCTCTATAATCTTCTTCATTATCAGAAACATTTTCTAAAGCATCTAAAATTTCATGCGCAGCTAACGGTCTGTAAAGAAAAAGTTGTATTATTGTACTAAAATCATGTATATTATCCTACTGTCCTATATATAGTACGCTAGTATTTGTAACAAGTTATACGTAATTTATTTATATTATTTTGCTAGAATATTTATTTAGTACAAAAGTTAAGGTTATCAACTAGATATTAACACAGAAAAAAACAACTCACGAGTAAAATATAACTTTTTATACATACCTGTCATTTGCAATGTCTGCAACGCACTTTTATTACACACTTATAAGGTAAAATATAAGGTAAAAACTGTTAAAATAACTGTCTTTTTATTTTTTCTAATAAAGCTGACACGTTTCTTACTGCAAATCATAAGACTAAATAATCTTAGATAAAGAGGGTATTCTGTTAATTTTTTTAATTTCTACTGTCCTAAATATAGGACAGTAGGCTTATCTGGGTTAATATAAAAATATCGGTCAAATCCGAGTCAGAGTCGCCTATCGGGGGCTCCGTATTAATTTCTAGATTGTAGGTCAAGGGAAAGTGCGTCTAATAAAAGTTGACAAACTTAAGTTTTCGACCAAAACTTATTCAGTTAAAATTAAACATAAATGCAATTTTAATTTTTTCGAATTTTTTCGTTTATTACTATTGTAAGTAATACACGTTGTTCGTTTAGATTACACGGCGAACTTCATATAAAATGCAGCAAAAACTATAAATAAAAATTATTCTATTTTATGATTAGGTTGAACTTAATTATTTCTGTGCTCCAAGGAACTGCAGTCCTGACACTTCACGCGATTTTGACGAAATGACACAGACTGATAACATGGTATTATAATTCTATATGGCTTCTGTCAGTTTCTTTTGAAATATGGAACCCTAAAAATGATAATAAATAATAGGAACCATACCACTTTAAAAAAAAAACGTTTAAGAAAATTTTTCTACTAATCTATAAGTGGTAGTGGGGAAATGAGTGTCTTAACATGTTTCCTCTGCCCGCTCCCACGCTGTATCCCGCACACAGCAGGGCAGTGCGGGATACAGCGTGAAGTTCATTTATTTTGATTTCCAACATACTTCAAAATCGTACAAACAAATCTACAAATATTCCAATGTCTAACAACGTAAATGACTAATCGTCGAGATCGACATTTCAGTTTACAATTACCATATGCATCGGCTTAACTCTAATAACGTTGCTTTATGCTAAAATTAAATACCATGTTGGTTGTGTCTCCCGCCACATCTCCTGAAACGTAATAACAACTTTGTGTGATTGACGGGAGCGGAGCTTGTGTGTGAGCTAATTAAAGGACATTCTCTTCTGGTTTGTTATAGAATTAAGATATAGATTAGGTATAATTATTTTAGAACGTATATTTTTTTTTATTTAAGAGGTACGGGTTTAAATCCTGCTACGTTCAAATATTTGTACGTAACTTGAAAAGTATTTTTTTTATGTATGCACTAACACTGTTTTTTTAGGTTCACGCCGTATATATAAAACTAAACATAAAATGTTCATAGGGTTTAAATATAGTGCCTAAATTTTACATATTTTATTGTTTTAGGAAAGATTGATTATTATTTTAACCAGCTTCACGCTGTATCCCGCATCTATCATGGTGGGCGGAGGGAAAGTAGTGTAAAGACACTCCGCTCCCCTATTTTCCGTCGGATTCTGGAGGCATTGAGTGTTGAGTGTTGAACTAGTCGCGTTAACAGTCACATTCTGTGCCCCTGCGCCACGACTATCCTACTATATTTAATAATCTCTTAAAATAATAATCGAATTGTTCAGATATATCTTAAAATAATATAAGATTTTAGAATAAAACCAAATGGTCATCAGAAATAACCATATCGGAAGCGTAAACTAGGTCTATCCAGTCCAGATGGTGCAGTAGCACGCGCGCCTCCTTGTCATTACACCACGCTATGCGGAATTCAATTAGTTCACAAATGTATACAACAAATCGGTCAATTAAAGATGTTTTGATTTACAGTTAAACGTCTATCTTGATTATTATCAAAGACTTTTTTTTGTTTTGATTTCTCTGTTTAGTTTGTAATTTGTACTGTTTATTTTATTTTGTTTTAGTAGTAGTAGCTGTGCTATTTCAGTTTCGTGTTTTGGAATATCGTTGTCATTTTTCAATTGTGTTCGAAATGTTATTATAATTAATTATTTTTATTTTAGTAGAGTAGATAGAGAAAACCTAGTGTTAAGATTTTTTTTAAATAATATTATAATTCATTGAAGTGTGAATCGAATCCAAAACGGGTTGGGGTTCCAAATGGGACTCTAACCGATCCGAACGACCGAATGGGATCGAACGCACACAAACAAATCAAGTTTCCAGTCAGACATTGTCTCATTATATTACCGATGATCTCAAAACGACCATAACTGTTTTTGATTTGGACATTAAGACATAAATATTGAGACACCGTAATGGCACAGTTGAAGGTGTATCAGACTGGTTGTGATGGTTGAGGAATGTGGATGCGCGTGGGTGCCTCCATATACTATTTTTTTAAGCTTCACGCTGTATCCCGCTAATAACACTGTAGTCAGAGGGAACCTGGGAACTTATTGTCACATAATTCACTCCGTTGCCACTAAGACACTTTCGTTTCCCACTTTCGCAATGCGTATTGAGTGGCGGAACTCAACGCCGCTTTGCCTTGTTACCAGAACGAGAAAATGAAAAAATTAAATACATAATTTCTCTAAACGGGAACCCACAAAGATCGCGTTTATAGTTACTTGTGCCACCGGACCACGACGGCCTCGTGTACTTAATGCCTTCAAATAAATAGATTTATCTCATCACTAAACACAAATACATACTCATTTTCTAATAAATTTAGTACGAGTTACTCGATTTTAAAGCTGAGTAAACTCATATATTTTATATTGTATGACATACTGTAAATGTATGTAGCTTCAAACAAGATCTTGTAAAGTGTTATATTGTTTCAGAATGATCTCGGTGTGGCTAAGAATACCATTAACATACGCACAAGCGACAAGTACAGAGGTTGGTTTACCAGTGAGTATATTTTGATTTTGTTTACTTATTTTACTTGATGTTTTGGAACCAGGAAATGTGGAAATGCTTCACGTTGTATCCTGCACACGGCTGGGTAGGCAAAGGGAAAATAGTGTTAAGACACTCTGTTCCCCACTTTCCACCGAGCTCTGGAGGTATTGCGTGTTGATTGGCGGAAATCAACACCAGAGCGAGGAAATGGAAATATAAATGTAAATAAATATTTAATTTCTTCGAATGGGGATCGAACCCACAACCAGTCGATGTTACAGTCACACTTTGTACCTCTGTGCCACGACTGGCCAGGTAATGAACTAGTAGAAATGAAGCAAAATGAGATTGATCAATATCTTTGTACGTGACTAGTACACAACTAGACTACCACCCATTTCCTTAATAGTTTGTTTTTCGAAACATTAAAATCTTTTATAAGCTTTAGGGGTCGCACCCACTGAGAACAGGGAGATAGAAATATATATAGGAATTCATATTAGATGTCAATTTTACAACCCATTACAGTCAATATGAACTTTTATTATGTATGTTAATCGTTAAAAAAATCCATGACCTCTTAGTCTATTTACTCTTCTTAAAAAAATTACCAAAAATGAAGTCACACATTTTTTTACATTCTATACATAAAGTGTTATTCCACAAAATTTGGAAACGACCAGGCGCTCGGACCACCAAAGGCGCGGGTTCGAGTCTATGTTCCAATTATTGAAAAAACCCACTTAAACAAATGACACAAACAGCAGAAAACTTAAACGAAAGAAATTATAAGCAACAGACTACTTACTATTCTCTTACCCAAAAATACTTAAACGAAAGATGTAACCAACTATGTCGCGTTGAAATACATTATAATGATTGTGTAACTCCAAAATACGTGCAATCGCTTCTAAATTTACTTTGCTATAGAGCCAGGCAGTGAATCAAAGCATTCTCTCGTTAGTCTCCGTAGTAGCGTAGAGACGCTTTTCCGCTTCTGTTTCTCTTTAATCTAAAAACTCTAAAATCCGTTTCCCTCCGTCCCTCTTTCTTCTGGAGAAACGGAGATTCTGAATACATATTTACATTTATTTATTTTAAGAAAAAAACTTAAAATAACATATATATATCTTGTAATATATTTATAAAAATGAGAATGTATTTTTTTGTTTAATAGCTCCAAAAACCCAAACGCATGCAAGGAAAGATTATTTTAGAAAGTTGTTTAATTAGAATTATTTTAAAACTACCAAAATTTTTAACAGAACAAAATATTTTTTCGAAAAACTTTAAGGGAAAAAAAATAATAAATATATAAATACCACATTATTAAAAAATCTAATCGATTGTCTTAATAATTTTAGAGATGTCGATGCACCTCCCCCTCACCCCTGCAGAGTTACTCGCCATGGTGCGCGAGGCCACACGACACACACTCCGCATTTTTTTACTATTACATGATTTTCTTTAGATTGATATTTTTAAATTCGTTTTATCTCTTGAATGGGATGTCCGATTTTATTAATTTTAAAAGTATTTTACTATTGAAATTATCTTTAATTAAATATCATTTAATAGGATAAGGATTAATGCAGAGGTAAGAATAATGCAGAGGCACTTTTGTTAACTTATAAAATATAAAAAAATGATTATATTGTCATAACTACAGTAAGTGGACATATGCTATTGCGGACTTTTATATAGATATTGATGCGTTCTATAATACTGTAGAACATTGTTTTGTTCTATCATCAATAACTTTCGCAGCGCATGCGATGATAAAATTGTTAAGATTGATTTCTTCTCACCTTGCGTTACATAATTGCATTTTTATAAGGGATCTCTATTTTTTTTGGAAATCTAATATTGCCTATGCTGGTCAGTGAAGATGCAGCTTTCTAATAGTGAAAAAAATATTGAAATCGGTCCAGTAGTTTTTGTGTGAAAACTCTACAAACATACATACATACATACATACATACAAAAATACAAATCTTACCTCTTTATAATATTAGTATAGATATAATTTAATTTGTTCACCTTTACACCATCCAATTTGAAATTAAATAACGATAATTCTAAAATCACACGACGCCATATGCTCACATGGTGTCAGCCAAAACAAATTTAATAACATAGTATTTTAAAATCACTTATTCAAAGACCGACCAAATTTGAAATTAATTATATTGAGAAACGTTTGCCCTTCGATGGCCCCGTTACTTTGCTTTCTGTCCTCTTTTCCTAATATCAGTTGATTTGCTAAGCGTAATATTTAACTTATGTCAATGATCAATCAATGGTCTCAATAGATTCGTATAGAGTTGTGGACAAACGGACAGTAGGTTTTATATTAATTATTATTACTCCAGCCAATTCGATGTTCAGTGACGGCAGTGGACGTTGAGAAATATCTCACTAAATAAGACTAGCTCTAGTATTATAAATATGCTGTTGTGCAATGAAGAAGATAGTATATGTTTCTAGTCATGTTTAGTGACTTGCTATGGTTGCGAGTTCGATTCTTACTTTCTATTCTTATTATATATAATCATCGAGACAAATTTGAAATACTTAATATACCAATGAATTGGAAATATGACAATAATTTTTTAAAAATATTCATAAATACAATAAATAAAAAATACACGTTTATTTTTTTCAGCTATACTAGCTCAAGCACTATAGTCCTTTCCTTATTACAACAAAGTATAATAGCTCAATGTCTTAAAATTAAGGAAAAATATTGTGGACGGAATATTGTAACACTAGTTTATCTCTACCAATAAAGTTACATTGGAGAGACGTATGAAGCTGGAAAGAAATATTACTCGTAATTAACAACAAAAAAAATGACGAAACACAACAACTGTTCGAACAAAACGAAACAGCCAACAAAAGTGTTAATTAAATTAATTAAAAATCATGTATTAACAAAAGACATTGCACATTTCAGTTACCTCACACGCCGCAACGAACGAACGTATCGACGTACGCATGGAGCGCGTGGGGCGCGTGGGGCGCGTGCTCGAGGACCTGCGGCGGCGGCGTGGCCGTGCAAGAGAGGCACTGCCTGCCTAGAGACCCAACGAGGTAAAAAAGTTAATAGTTTCGAAAATATAATTGTAGACGCCAGTTGTGGCGCAAGGGCATAAACAGGGTTGTTACAGTGAACGCGACCAGTTCTGAGTTCGATTCCGACTCGAGGAAATTAAATATTTAATATTTTCGTTTTCTCGCTCTGGTTTCGAGGCTAAGCGCGGCGTTGATATCCGCCACTCAAAACTCAATGCCTCAAAATTGGGCGGGAAGCGGGCATCAGAGTGTTTTATCACTAAGATACAAGCGTGAAGCTGAAAAAATATATATTTAACGTAAAATATATAATCTTACAAAATATCCATGTTAATGATAATAACTGCGTCTCTTGTAGTATAATGTAAAGCTTCTATACTAGCTAGTTTATTTTTTAATAATTATATAATTAATTTTGTATTAGTCAAATCATTTAGTTAATTTGAACTTTGTCTATGCACATATAAATATTATGTACGTTATAAGATATAAGTTATAGAAGGACAGTTTCCTCCTGATCTCATTACTGATCTTTAGTATCAATTTCATCTCTTATAAATTAATAATTTATAAATATATATATTTTTATTTATTGTTCACTTATCCCCCCACCTCCTCCGACGTACACAGCATATCAATATCATATCTACAATACTCCACTTATATAGTTACACTTAATTAAGTGACAATTTACTCTACGGTTAATAAATTACGGGTAATAAAAAAAAACTAATCTGACAATCAAACAACGTATTAAGTATCTGTAACACTCGTCCTAACAGATAATAATATATCTCGCTTTCGATAACTCTAAAAACCAAATTCGTGTTTGACTTGAGAAAACAAACAAGAGTCAACGTGAAGAAGATTAATGATATATTTTTTTCATTATTCGTGAACTATATAGATTTTATTGTTTTATTGTTAAAGTTTTAGAGGTCAGTCGTGGCGCAGTGGCACAAAGTGTAACTGTAAAACTGACTGGTCTTAGGTTCCATCCCCACTCGAGGAGATGAATTATTTACTTAAATTTATATTTCCCTTTCGCATTTTTTTCTTCGCTCTGGTGTCGAGGCTAAGAGCGGCGTTTAGTTCTGCCACTCAACACGCAATGCTTCCAGAGTTCGGCAGAAAGTGGGGAACGGAGTGTCTTAACACTAGGTTTCCTCTGCCTATCCTGCCCTCCCTGCCCTGTATCTCTGCTGTGTGCGGGATACAGTGTGAAAGTGGTTAGAGTTTTAGACTTGGCCATTTTGTCCTATATGTACTTACTTAAAGAGTGGTTATTGATTTCTTTCTTATTTTATTAATACATGAGTTTTTTGATTATTATTCTAAATGTTGTTATGCGAAATATACGAAGCATTTATGCATTTATTATGTTGGTTTTATTTTTTTGTTAATTAGTTTGTGTTTAAAAAATGCAAATTTAAATCTAACTCAGATACTTATGTCTTCTTAAGTAGGCTAGGGTAGGCAGAGGGAACTTGAGAACCTAATGTTCAAACACACCTTTCTCAATTAAGACAGTCTTCCGTCCCTCAGTATCCGGTATTGCGTGTTGAGAGGCAGATATCAACGCCATGTTTTGCCTTGTTACCAGAGAGAGTAAATAAAATTATTTAAAATATCACTCACATGAGTAGAAATTAAGCCCACAATCGTCGCACTAACCACGACAGCCCCAATTCGGCGGCTACAGTGAATCTTTATATATCTGCTATTTTGATTTTGTATAGTAAAAAAAAATTAAAATAAATCTTTAATTAGTCAAGCTATTTTTACGCATTATTCTGAAGAGGCCGGTCGTGGCGCAGTGGCATGAAGTGTGACTGTAAAACCGACTGGTTGTGGGTTCGATCCCCGCTCGAGGAGATGAAATATTTACTTAAATTTATATTTCCATTTCTTCGCTCTGGTGTCGAGACTAAGCTCGGCGTTGGGTTGTGCCACTCAACACGCAATACCTCCAGAATTCGGCAGAAAGTGGGGAACGGAGTGTCTTAACACTAGGTTTCCTCTGCCTATCCTGCCCTCCCTGCCCTGTATCTCTGCTGTGTGCGGGATACAGTGTGAAAGTGGTTAGAGTTTTAGACTTGGCCATTTTGTCCTATATGTACTTACTTAAAGAGTGGTTATTGATTTCTTTCTTATTTTATTAATACATGAGTTTTTTGATTATTATTCTAAATGTTGTTATGCGAAATATACGAAGCATTTATGCATTTATTATGTTGGTTTTATTTTTTTGTTAATTAGTTTGTGTTTAAAAAATGCAAATTTAAATCTAACTCAGATACTTATGTCTTCTTAAGTAGGCTAGGGTAGGCAGAGGGAACTTGAGAACCTAATGTTCAAACACACCTTTCTCAATTAAGACAGTCTTCCGTCCCTCAGTATCCGGTATTGCGTGTTGAGAGGCAGATATCAACGCCATGTTTTGCCTTGTTACCAGAGAGAGTAAATAAAATTATTTAAAATATCACTCACATGAGTAGAAATTAAGCCCACAATCGTCGCACTAACCACGACAGCCCCAATTCGGCGGCTACAGTGAATCTTTATATATCTGCTATTTTGATTTTGTATAGTAAAAAAAAATTAAAATAAATCTTTAATTAGTCAAGCTATTTTTACGCATTATTCTGAAGAGGCCGGTCGTGGCGCAGTGGCATGAAGTGTGACTGTAAAACCGACTGGTTGTGGGTTCGATCCCCGCTCGAGGAGATGAAATATTTACTTAAATTTATATTTCCATTTCTTCGCTCTGGTGTCGAGACTAAGCTCGGCGTTGGGTTGTGCCACTCAACACGCAATACCTCCAGAATTCGGCAGAAAGCGGGGAACGGAGTGTCTTAACACTAGGTTCCCTCTGCCTACCCTGCTGTGTGCGGGACAGCGAGAAGCTGATTCTGAAGAGGAAGTAAAAATAATCTCTTAGCCAACCCTATTGCGAGTCATTAGATCACAATGACATCTAATGATACGGCGCGTAATCACAAAAGGATCTGCCCACCGCGGGAGAGCCTTCCACACCAGCATTGTGTTTTATTACTTTTGTTATTCGAAACGATTTTATATAGCAATTCTGTAATTCGTTCGAGACATACCTTTTTTATTTTGTAAATTCTGAAAATAGTTACTTCTATTCTTAAAATAGTTATGAAAAAATATACAAAATGGCATGAAACATTTTTCTATTTTAAATTTTCGCTTATATTTTAAATTATAGGGAAACCCAAATACCTTGTTTAGCTAGATCTTAATTTTTTATGCGTCACGCTGTATCCCTATAACTCAATGCTGTACTTTGCTTTGACACCAGAGCGCAAAAATAAAAATAAAAATTTAAATAAAATTTTAATTTCCTCGAGTGTTCATCAAACCCACATCCAGTCACGTTTACAGTCACCTTGCACCACTACGCCACAGGACAGTCTTTAAGTGAAACTAGAAAGCATCAATTACCATACAATATATTCCAACAACAAAAACCGTAGTAGGGGTCGATCGAAACGACGTCACGGCGCTCGGCTTTGTGTCATTGATATCATCATTTACCCGCTATCGCCTACACCCGCGTTACAATATAAAAATATTATCTCCTAATTTACTGTTTGGTTTTCTGTTGAACATAAAAAACTGTGGAGAATATCAGTGACATTGCTATTTCACACTTAATATATATATATTTTTTTATTAGCGTCACGCTTAGTAGGGAAGGCAGATGGAACCTAGTGCTATGATACTCTGTTCCTCATTTTCCACTGAATTCTGGAGGCATTACATATTGAATTGAAGGAACTCAACGCAACGCTTTGTCTTGACATCAGAGGGAAGACGGAAAATAAAAAATATTTCATTTCCTCGAATGGAAAAGGAACCCACAACGTTGCTTTCAGCTGCGACACGACTTAGACTGCAGCCTCATATTTAATATATTTATATTTTTTTTTATTTTAAAATCCACATCATCTTTACAATAGACACTAATACTTGATACACAGTGACACAATGTACTACTGTAAACGCGACGGTTGTGAATTTTTCCCCATTCGACGACAACGCATTGAGATTCGCCACTACAAAATTGGCCGGAAAGTGAGAAACAAAATGTCGTAGTATTATACTTTTTGTGATTATGATGCAACATTGTTAATATTAAATGTTTTTTTTCTTAATTATTAATAATAAAATTATTAACATTTATCTTTATTAATTGTATTATCGAATTTCGCCTTTATTTATACAGAGGAACTGTTACCACCACTTTAAATGAAACCATAGTTTTAACTATTCCATAAAAGCCTTGTACATATTTTTTTTCACAATAATGAAAAAGTGATTTTTTACAAAATAAATAATAAAATTGTCGTTTTAAAATAAAACGCCATTTGTTAAGAACGACGCACGGACACATAAACCTATCAAAGGGAAACCGCCGCATACGCCTCATTCATTCAGGCATTGGCAGCAAAGTTCAAAGATGTTCAACCGTTAGTAATATTTTTGTAGTAGTAAGCGTTTACATTATTCGCATCTTTGCGTAACTGCGTCACACGAAATATATGTATGGATAAACGTTGTGAAATGAAAAAAAATATCCTACGTCTAAACTATTGAGGTATCTTGATTAATTTCTTTAGGTATAGGTTTCAAATATTTTGCCCTATATACTGTTTCCGTACAAGAAGCGCTGCCTCTTCCATTAGATTGGTATTTAAACAAAAAAAATCTTGTATCATTGATTATTATTGTTAGCCTTATATTACTATAGATTAACAGAAAAAGATTTTTAGTGTGATTGGTTATATATGAGCATAACTAGACGTCCCGATTCTGGTGTGACGTTCCCATTAAATTTTGGGCCAAATGAGCCAAAATTTAAATGTTGAAGACGGAACAGACAAGGAAAATCAAACATAATTTTCGTGAACGTAATTCACGCACTTTGAGAATTTATTTTTTAATTATTTTATTTTTTTTATTAGTTTCTAACAATTCCAGAGATAAAAATACCGCTTTTCCTCGAACGAAAATCTGGCATCGCTGCTATATACGTACCTATATAAAGAAATAAGAATAAATTATTAATATATAATATAATAATGAAAAATAAAATGTATTAACAGCACCGGAGTGTCCTAATACTAAGTTCCAGTTATCTCTGCCTACCATGCTGCATGCGAGATACAGAGTGACACTAAACGAAAAAAAAACAACAAAAAAAATCCATTATTTATTTTCACCAACGCTTTACCACAATAAAACTTAACATGCGGCTAACAAAGCAATAGATATCTCATACACACGCTATCCGTTGCCTAGTTCCCCACATTTATCTGGGAACCAATAATCATTAAGATGATTTCGCCATCAGAACCAATCATTGCAAGTCAAAGGCTACACACGATGACCCTGACCGCCCTTTTTACGTCCAACATACCAAATTAAGGTAATATTGTAGGAAGATGGAACAAGTTATGTGAAGTTACAAGTACATGTATTTTCGACAGCTCTTTTGATTGACGCTCAATAATTTTGGGGGTCCATTCGCTAATGTCTGATTGTTATCTTATTGTTTGTGTCGGGTTTTAGAATTTGTGTTATACGTGAATGTTGTGGGATCATTAGTGGTTACGCTGAGTCAGTGTATTGTTAAATCTGGGTAGTGTAAATAGTTGAAAAGTTGATTTTCAAATTTAACGTGTAAATAAATTTCAAGTTCAAAGCTGGCCCGTTCCATAGTTAGAGCAACGAGGATGTGGCTGTGTACGTGACAGAACGTGGTTCGATTCCCAACCAAGTTTGGATATTAAATAATATATGAAATAATATTTTCAACTCTCCGCTCAGGTGTCTGGGCATAGCGTGTTGAGTTCCACCGCTCAATACGCAATGCTTCCAGAATTCAACGGAAAATTTGGGTCGGAGTATCTTAACACTTGGCTTCCTCTATCTACCAATGCTGCTTGCGGGATACGCCGTGAAGCTGAAAACGCAACTACAAAGCAAATAAAAGTTTTCTAAATATTTAAAATAAAAAAGTAAAGTAATACTTAACTTAGCTTCACGCTTTATTCCTAGCGAGGTAGTCAGAGAGAACGGAGCGCCAAACGCTACGGTCTCTACATACATCTTTCGCCTCGTCCACTGTCATCAACCTCTTCATACATGCCCTCGGAGGATCCTCATGCTTTTCACGTGTCCTTCCTCTAGTATCTTTGATACTGTGTTTTCGAAGGTCAACCGAGGTCTCCCCCTACCTCTCTTACCACTCACTTTTACATCATAAATCTTTTTTGCCATTCTTTCCTCGCTCATTCGTTCGACGTGCCCAAACCAGCTGAGCACGTTCTTCTTCATTCTCACTGTGACATCCTCGCTGGTACCTGCCATTCTGTGCACCTCTTCATTGCGGATTCGATCAGCTAGGCTGACTTCGCATATCCTACGAAGAGATCGCATCTCCACAGCATTCATCTTTCTTTCATTCTTCTTCTGTAATACCCACGTTTCGCTGCCGTATAACAGGTCGGTACCAAAACTGCATTGTGTACGGCCAAACGCGCAGCTGTGCTGACGTTTCGCCGTCTCATCGATGCAGCCAAGGCTCAGTTAACCTTGTTACCGGCAGCAATACGCCTTTCCACATCCATCTCGTATCTTCCATCTCTACTGAACATACTTCCCAAATATACCACTTCATTCACCTGTTCTAATATCTTATCATTTACACTGATCTTGCATTCCGTCCTTTCTTCATCTCGTTCCATAGTTCTCTCGTAAGAAAAGTAATAACAAATGAATTGCCTCGGACAGACGATATGATAATTTGTTCAAACGCCGTTCGATTCTTATTTTTGCATATTAAGATTTAGTGAAGACTATGGAAATGAAATAGCAAATAAACATTTAGTTTCGAAATATTTACTTAAATTTATATTTCTATTTCTTCGCAGCCGATGTCCAGGCAATTGAGTTCCGCGGCGTTGAGTTCCGCTCAAAACGCAATGCTTCCAAAATTGTGGGAAACGGAGTGTCTTAATACCCTCTGCCTACTCTGCTGTGTGAGGGTTTCAGTGTGAACCTGTTTTGATTTATGATCTAGTTACGAATACTTGACCGACAAAACTTACGTAAAACAACAAAGATGTTATCTTATGTTGTTGCTTTACGTAAGTTGTGTCGTAAACAATAAAAAGAAAAATTACACAAACCATCGAAACATACATCAAATCAAATTTTAACAACCAATAATAATACAAATTTAGCAATAAAAACAATAATATTTGAGAAACATTTGGGGCTATCGATGTAAATAACTATACGCGCAATATCTTTTAACAACGATATTTACTTTGACCGTGGTTTTACGAGTAGTTCCAAATCTCTTGATGGCTGTATAACGACCATACGCATTGGGAGTACGTCATTTGAATGGAATAATGGGTTGAAATTCACACAAATACCATCTGATGTTTCTTTGATCCCTTCATTCGATATATTGAATTTTATATGAGAGGCTTAAGGTAAGCTTTGTGTTTGTTAGTAATTAAGAAAGTGGAGCTAGAAAAATATTTTTAAAAGTATAGTTTAACAATAAACTATATTTCAAAAAATCAAGAAATCTATAGTAAATCAATAGTTGAGGTCAGTCGTGGCGCACAGGTACATAGTGTGACTGTAAAATCGATTAGTTGTGGGTTCGATCCTCACCAAGGGAAATGAAATATTTATTTATATTTATATTTTCCTTTCTTCGCTCTGGTGTCGAGTGGCGTTGAGTTCCGCCACTCAACATGCAATGCTTCCAGAACTTAGCGTAAAGCGGGGTACGGACTGTCTACACACTAGCTTCCCTCTGCCTACCCTGCTGTGTGCGGGATACAGCGTGAATCCGATTTAATAGTTTTTTTTATAGAAATCAATAAAATCCAATAAAAATTATATAAGTTCTTCTACGTCTGATGTGTCGTTGAGCCACGATTTATTTTTACTGCTTGGTCACGTACATTTTTCCATCCTTGTGTATGAGCAGTGGCAACTTTTTTTTTAAATTTTTATTTAATCGAACAAAATAATAATATATTCAGAATGATATATGTGATATGTGTGATGAGGTGTAGGCCGTTTTCTAAAAAAGTAACATAAACTGGCTTAGGCCAAGCAAGAGACGTTACCTTTACTATGTATGAACAAACAACACACAAAACTCAGTTCAGACATCATGGATTCTACAAATTTTAATATAAGAAACAGATAAGTGGTAGGTATGCTGTTGAAGTATAATGTTATAAACGCAAGGTTATTGTGGATTCGAATTTGTTTCTAATTCCTAGATAATGCAGTGTTGAGTTCCGCCAACAAAGATATTCAGGTATACTTGTTAGAACTAATCGAAAAAAAAATATTCAAAAAATATATATAGCTATAATAATCATTTTTTAAATTGTATTATTTACTGAAGTCGTAGTGGCATGGTTAGGCATGTGCACAGTAATAGCAATAATTGACTAGTAATTTACCACAACGTTTTTCTCTACAAGAATATTTTAATATCTTTCGCCACTCCGAATGAGGCGGAATGTGCAGAACAGAGTAAAATCATCACTAGGTCGACTAGTGGATAACGGAAAGTCTTAACACTAGATTCCTTCTACTTATAATTCCTCGTGAAGATACAAAAATACAAAAATAGATACAAAAATACAAAAATCATCAGTTAAATGCTTATGTTCATATATATAGTAGTACTATAGTATAGTACAAACTAATTACCGTAGGGGTCCAGTGATATCAGTTTCGTAATAGTAATATTAATTACGAGACAATGTCGGCGCCCTGCCGCGGTTGATGCTCGTACTGATGATGAACTGAAACAATACTACGAATGTTCTTATATGGAGCTGGTGGACTGTCGTGAACACAATATTTAATATTATATTTATTGTTCATTGAACATTGCTCCGAACAAATTCTGAATTTAGGGAACGGAGCTTGTATGCGGGAGGTTGTATTGTATCCGTATGTATGCGGGATACAGCGTGAAACTGCTATTTAATATTGCTTAGTTCAATTATAAAATGTTGTTGATTCTTGTGACGTAAGAGTGGTGCAAGTGTTTATTTTTAAATTATGTTCGGCTTCATTTAATAAAGCTAGCTTAGAGCTATAAAAATGTATATATACATATACTTACATATTTAGAGGGTATTTTTTATTTTTTTCTATTAGGTTACATAAACAAAGAATTCTTTTTTAATTGAGGCCAGTAGTGGTGCAGTGGCACAAATGTTTGTCTGTAAGCACGACAGGTTATATATTCGGTTTCCACTAGATATTATTAAATATTTAATATTTTCATTTCTTCGCTCTAGTGCCAAGGCAAAGCGTAGCGTTGAGTTCCGCAACTCAATTGTGTATTGAGTTGCCTTGAAAATTCGGCGGAAAATGGTCAATGGAGGATCTTAACACTAGATTCTCTCTGTCTACCCTGCTATATGCGGGCTACAGCGTGAAGTTTGAAAAAAAGATCAATTAATAGATAATACTTGGTTTATTCAAAAAAACGATTAAAAGTATATGACCGCGTCTGTACCCAAGGGATCCATTTCCATATGTAATGTTTCGTTCATTAACATACGTTTGTACCTTATAAGGGTGCTCGAGAATATTTTAAATTAAAATTTTGACTCAACGACGACCGTGACTCGTACTTAACGTTACGAATGACGATCGATAGTTTCAACAATTCGTCTATCTTTAATTGTTCGTCTTTAAGTGTTCGTGATTAGTTTTAAATAATAGATATTTTTTACAGTCACGCTGTGTAATGCACATAACAGGGTAGGTAGAGGGAACCTGGGGTTCTAGTGTTAAAACACTCCGTTCCCATTAAGACAATTATGTTCTCCATATTTTTACTTATGTATCTTTTAAAGAAGCCAATAATAACTAGATTATCAGGTGAAATTGAAATAACATGTATTTTATTCAAAGAATGAGTTATCTCTGTCACTGAAGCTCACTCAATTCTTTGGTTGTACCGTTTCGAGCGTATCTATTGAACACATACTATTTCTTGTATGGTACATTTAATAGAGAAATGAGAAAACAAAAAGGAGAAAATGAAGGAATCAGAACACAAAATTTTATTTAATTAAATTATTAGATCACAAAGAAGGCATCTTGGCGCACAGGCAGATCGTGTGACTAAACGCGACGGTTGTGAACTCACTCTGATAATAAGACTAAGCGTGCGGTGTTTACTTCCGCCACTCAATACGTAATATTGAGATCAGGAATGTGAAAAACACAGTCGTTTAACTCTAGGTTCCCTTTGCTTATCCTCTCCAAGTGATAACTTGGTGCAATGGATCTAAGTATATAACATTGACATTCGTTTAATAAATCGGTGGTTACTTCCAGATGGCGTCGTAGCAGAAAAAGGAGGAAGCTTGTAAGGAGTACAGATCGCATTCGTAAAACACGCAACACCAGCGTCAGCGTACCAGACTGTCCGGGACTCGCCAGGCGTTACCATGAATGCAATACTACGGTAAATATATCTTTAATCATTATTTAGAAAAATATATCTGATAATGTATAAAATTTATAAATATATTTTATCGTTAAGATACTCCGTTGCGGGACAGACTGTGTTAACAGTTTCTCAAATTGAGAATTACCAGAACGTGAAAATATTGAAAGTTAAATATTAAATAACTTATTTCACCAAGTGGGAATCGAGTCCACAGCCGTCACGTTTACAATCAGAAGCTCTTGTTGAGCCACGACAGCCTCCACCTTTGTTATTATGTTACGCGTACGTATTGTTTTTTTCTTGCTGCTTTCCGCTTAAAGCAGGGTAGGCAAAAGGAATCTAGAAGACGTAATTCAATGCCGCGCTCTACCTCTACACCATAGCGAATATATGAAAATACTAGATATTTCATTTTCTCGAATAGGAATCGAACTCACAATATGTTGCGCCACACGCTTATAATCGTAATCAAAATATTAATTATGATTAATAATATAATAGAAATATAAGAAAGTGAAAGTAAACAAAAATAATAATAATTTTATAATTTTTTATTTATATTTTTTTAATAAAATATTTTTTTCAACAGCCCTGTCCTGGTGTGATGCGAGACTCACGAGAGGAGCAGTGCGCGATGTACGACCGCAGGCCATTTCGCGGCAGGTTCTATACTTGGGTGCCATACGTTGATGGTAAGAATGCTAATATTTAAATATATATTTTTTTATTATCAGCTTCATGCTGTATTCTGCGCATAGAAGGGTAGGCAGGGGGAATCTAGTGTTAAGATACTCCGTTCTCTACTTTCCGTCAAAGTTTTCGAGACATTCCGCTCGACAATCTGCTGAGGGACGGAACTCAACGCCGGGTGTTTGCTTTGCGCCAGAACGATCCACACAACTATCGAACGTCGCGTTACATTCACACTCTTGTGCCGCTGCGCTACGACGGCCTCAATGAAATATATTATATTTTATAAAAATATATAGAAATAAAAAAAATATCTGCCAATTTTTTTAGTACGTAATTAAATTGAAGGGATAAAAAAAATTAATGGCGTCTAATGGCTTTGCTAAATTTTTACCTAATGAGAGCGGAAAATAATTAAAATCTAGAAATAAATTTAAAATGAATTCCGAAGTATTTTAATTATTTAATTACTTTCAATCTAGATTGCTTACTTCATGTATGCTATGTCCTTAACACCAATAATTAATAAAATATTTATGAAAAAAAAATACAAATAAATATTTTTTTTTCATTAAATTAAAAATTTGAACCAGTCGTGGCGCAGGGGCACAGGTGTGCGACTACAAACGTGTGATTGTGGGTTCGCAATTAAATATTTGTTTAAATTTATATCTTTAATTCTCCGTCGAGACGGAGAATTTGATGTCGAGACATAGTGCGACGAATTGAATTCAACCAGTCGGAAAATGAGGAATGAAAAATGGAAAATATCTTAACATTAGGTTCCCTCTGCCTGCCCTGTCATTTACGGGGAAAAAAAATGTTTTTAATTAAAATTATTTACTAAAATTGTTCGTTTCCAAATACATAATAAAATAAAAAAATGTTTTATGATTATCAGTTACATAATATTTTAATTGCTATGGTACAATAATATCCGATTTTTACCTTTTTGAATATTATATTTGTTTATCGTACAGGCAACGCCCCGTGCATCCTCAACTGTCGACCTCGCGGACAGCAGTTCTATGCATCACTGGCGCTGGTAGCTGACGGCACCACGTGTACAAAACCGGGTTTCCGAGCTATATGTGTACAAGGATCTTGTAAAGTGAGTGCTATTAAATTTTTAGTTGTTTTTTTATTTTTATTGTTATCCCAATGTAAAGAAGCAAAGTAGGCGGAGAAAATCTATCTATCTATTATTAAGACACTCTGTTTCTCTCTCTCTCTCTCTGTCTTTCGAGATATTGTATGGTGAGTGGCAAACGAATTGACAAACTTACTGTTACCAGAACGAGGACATAAAAATATTACATAGTTCTTTACTCCAACTGAGAATGAAACGCATAATCTGCGTTTATATTAACACTTTGTGCCACTGCACCACAACGGCCTTCATCGTATATTCATTTCATATTCTTGAACTCAAAATCAGCGCCATCTAGTGACGACTGGCAAGTTTACGTTTAAAATATTAAAAAGCGTTGACGCTTCATTATAATATCTAGAAGTTATAAACAAATTATATGTTTATATTAACTAGTATTACTACTATTTTATTAACAAAAGTAACAATAAAATTAGTACTTAATATATTTAAGTAAATTATTTTTAATATTTATATTATTATTGAAATTTAAGAATGTGGCTATTTTACATTTGTTTTTTAAGTTTTTAATAACAAAATATATATGTTTATTATGATAAATCAATGTTTAATAATTTCAATTTCTCACATTTTGGAAAATTTTACTTAATTTAAGTCAATTTACGACAAAAAAAATATCTCATAATGTATGACAAAACGTACAACTTTACAGTTATACAAATATGCTTATGCAAAATACTGAAGTGTACTTGAGATTAATATTCATGTTTACATTGTAAGTAAAGAATTGAGTTAATAAATAACAGAGGCCAGTCGTGGCACAGGGACACAGAGTGTGACTGTAAAATCGACTGGTTGTGGGTGCGATCCCCACTCGAGGAGATAAAATACTTACATTTTTATTTTTATTTCTTCGCTCTAGTGTCGAAGCAAAACCGCGTGGTTGGATTCTGCCACTCAACACGCAATGCCTCCAGAATTCGGCGGAAAGTGGGGAACGGTGTATCTTAACACTAGGTTCCCTCTGCCTACCCTGCTGTATGCAGGATACAGCGTGAAGCTGTTAAAAAAAATTAAGTTGATATTTTGCGTATTCGTATTATTATCATCGATATTCTATATCAATATTTGCGTAAATTACTTAGCTGTTCACTATCTATCTATAATTTTAATACAACTTTCCAGACGCTTAACACTAAATGACTAATATTTATAAAATGTCAACATTTTCGTATCCGATATAGAAATTATATAATGACTTGATATACGTATAAATTTTTCCTTTCAACCACTTAAGAAGAATTTTCGTTGGAAAATTTGTCGGCAAAAGTAATGTTACCGATATATTGGTAAATCCCATACTAAAATTATATTAAAAATCATATTAAAATATTAGCTTCTTTATAGTATTTTAAAAATTATTTTGACGTCTTAATAAATGAAAAGTATGTAAAATTTAGGGTCCCAGGTTCTCTCTGTCTGCGCCTTTGCTTTGTGATACAGCGTAAAAAAATGAAATAAAAAAAGTAAAAATATTTTAAGTAATTCTTAAAACTTATTTAATTTTTTTCTCCATTTTTCATATTTCTATCTTCTATCTTTTTGTTATAGTTTCTTTTCTTTTTCTGTACGTTTTCGACGATGACATTTATGAAATGCACCTAATTAAATTGGTGTTTTCTCCTTATGTTATTTAGCAAACGCGGTATATATTTTTTTAATATTTTAATCATAGTAGCGCAACTGATTTCCAAAAACAGTACCTCTACCTATACATATTTATATCAATACCGTATTTATAGAACAATTATGCTATAGTATTTGAATCTTTCTTTATTTTTATATAACAGGTACCTACTGTGAAATTCGTGCAATTGCAATATACTTCTTTATTTTTATATAACAGGTACCTACTGTGAAATTCGTGCAATTGCAATATACGTCAAAACATAAGTACAACCTTTTGTTTCCTTATCTTTAGTAAAACATTAAATAATTTACAAAACATCAGATGAGATTTTGCTAAGCTAGGCGTGACCGGCTGTCCGTATTTCTGTACAGCAAAACGTGGCCTGCAGCCATTCATCGTGTGAGAGCCACAATTTATGCTATTGATAACTTGAAATATATCCTGCGTTTGCAGAATGCGGTTCAGACTTTTGTTCTCACTATTGCAGGTAGTTTCACGAACTATTTCTAGAAACGAGAAAAAGTGTCTTTTGAATGTAGAGGAATGGAACCCACAACCCGTCTAGTTTAAAATCATTCTTTGTGACCTGCGCCACGTCTGGCCTCTGAAATATAATATGAAAATCTAATATCCAGTTATTTCTTATAAGTAACTGATTGTATCAACTATATCTTTGTACAATTTAAATACTGTTGAAATAAGCACTATTTAAAAGCATTACTTTTACAATACATGGAAAAATATATAAAAAACAAGATAACATAACAGAAAATACATTTATATTTTCATTTCTTCGCTCTGGTGTCGGGGCGAAGTGCAATGTTGAATTCCGCCACTCAACACGCTGTGCCTTCAGCACTCGGCGGAGTGGGGAACAGAGTGTCTTAATTTTAGATTCCCACTGCTGTGTGCGGGATACAGCGTGAAGCTTTTTTTTAAAGAGAATTTTCTTATATAATATTTTTTGTCAGCATGTAGCAGTTTACGTCGTGATCTGGAGGCATTGCGTGGTGAGTGGTGGAACATAACGCCACGCCTTGTCTGGACACTAGAGCGAGAAACGGAAAAAAAATTCAGTTTCTTAACTTGAAATCGAACCCACACCGACGCTTGTAGCCCCTACGTCACAATTGGCATTAACTCATAATTTTAAATTTAACGTAGTTTATTATGCTACATTGTTTTTTAATTTTAATCATGATTTAAATATACTCAGCTTTCTGACATCACCTATGGAAGTTGGGAGCTCTATATTTACGGATTTTCCTATAGTGGTTTGCGTCATTTGTAAAATATTCGTCTCTCTCGAATAGTCATAGTTTTTCTAACCTAACTTTTCCATATTTTTTTATTTCAATTTCATTTTGTTATTAGTTATTTAATAATAAAAACGTATAAGCATAATAATAAAGCCAGTCGTGGCACATGAGCACAAAGTGTGACTGTAAACGCGTCAGATTGTGGATTCGATTCCTACTCGAAGAAATTAAATATTTAATATTTTCATTTCTTCGCTCTGGTGTCGCGCGCGATTTCATTGAGTTCCTCCACTCAACACACAATGCTTCCAGAATTCGGCAAAAAGTGGAGAGTTGAGAGTCTTAACACTAGCCTCCCTCTTCTACTTTACTACATGCGGGATACAGCATGAAGCCGAAGAAGAAGAAGAAGCATAATAATCAATCGTTCTATGGTATCAAACAGAGTTAAAGCCTTATATATTAGTTATAGCTTATAAAACGACATGGCTACTTATTTCTACCAAACCGACATGCCAATTACGATAAATCATATTTCGATGTAAAGAGACATCTAACTTCATTTTACTATATAATATACCGACTAAACAACCGCCACGAGCTCTAACGGTACAAAAGATCAGTTGTTGTATTTTGACAGTAATTGTTAAGAATTGCTTCGGATCCCCTAACCATACTACATTGACCCTCCATTCCTCATATAACGGGACGGTTCTGAATATTATATATATATATATATATATATATATATATATATATATATATATATATATATATATATATATATATATATATATATATATATATATATATTTACATATGCATATATTATTAAGACACTGTAAAATCGACTGGTTGTGGGTTCGATCCCCACTCGAGAAAGTGGATTTATACTCGTATTTCCATTTCTTCACTTTGGTGGCAAGGCAACGGCACGGCGTTGAGCTTCGCCACTCAACACGCAATGCCTCCAGAGCTCGGTTGAAAGTGAGGACTGGGAAATATTGACTTCCATCCTTCCATCTCTCTATATATACATATACATGTATAATAAAACGCCAGATATTGAAATTCACATGAACAGCATTCCTTCTGAGGTAATGGGCCGCAGATGGAGCTATCTCCCCGTCTCCCTTGGCCGCTTGACTCAGTGAGCCTAGATAAATAGTCCTAGCGACGACCGTTAGAAACCTTATGTACTTAAAGTACTTGTGCTGACTTTAATATGAGGGAGTTTTCATATAATATCACAACTAGTATACTATGAATATTAAGAACACATATTTACATATATACTTTTTTTTGTTTTCGCTGTACAGCTTCACGCATCTTCATGCATCCCGCAAGTAGCAGGGTAGACAGAGGGAGCTTAGTATTAAGACATTCCGTTTCCCCTTTTGCCTCAGAAATCTAGAGGTATTGCATGTTGACTGGCGAAACTCAACGCCGCGCTTTACCTAGACACCAGAACGAAGAAATAAAAATATGAATTTAAATAAATATTTCATTTCCTCGAGTAGGGGTCGAACCCACAAACTGTCGCGTTTACAGTTACACGATTATCCCCATGCACTACTACTACTAATAAATACTTTCATTTCCACATACTTCCCAATATCGTCCGTACTCAGACTTACCTCATAAGAACACCAATTGCCTTAAGAGGAAAACAATATACGAAGGCTGACGATATATTTGTGTATTTTTTAAAAAACATCTTGCTCTATAAATAATACCGATACAATGTTCATTTATTTAAGTTTCTTTGTTTATAATATACTTCCAGTTCTTTTTTACGATTATAAACTATGAAATTATTTGTTTAAAAACATGTTGAATTGTTATAAAGAATTATAACAAGAAACATTAATAAATACTATAAAATACAAGAACATGAACGACAAAAACATCTCTGTATCAAGTTATAGTAGTACTCTGTAGTCGTTGGACTCCTGCTAATTGTATACATTTTGCGAACTCATAAAAACTATACCGACCAGGTCCACTATTTTTGTACTTGTTTATATTTTAAAATGTATTCCGCGTCCTAATTACTAGCCGCCAGTCGTGGCGCAGTGTCAAGTGTGACTTTAAAGCGTTATTGGCTGTGGGTTCGATTCCTACTCGAGGAAATAATAAAAAAAACAGCTTCACGCTGTAGCAGAGCTCAACGCTGCGCTTTGCCTCGACACCAGAGCGAAGAAATATATATATATATATAGTAAATATCTCATCTCCTCGAGTGGGGATCGAACCCACAACCATTCGGTTTTAAAGTCACACTTTGTGATCTTGCGCCACGACTGGCCTTAAGGAAATGATATATTTATTATTTTCATTTTTTGCTGTAGAGTTCCGCCACTCAATACGCTATGCCTCCAGAATTCGGCAGAAGATGGGAAACGAAATGTTTTAACACTAGGTTCCCTCTACGTACCGTGCTGTGAGCGAAATACATATTGACGCTAAAAAAAATATAAAAATAAAAAAAACTAGGAACATAAGTCTAACAAAGTAACAGGACAAACAGGCTGTAAGAGCCACAGAGTCGTTTTTTCCCATCAAACCAAAGGGATGTCACAATATAATGACGATCTATTTGAAATTGAAATGTATATATAATGAAAGGCCTCGCTGTTTGCGGGCGACAAATTAATAGTAGCTAATCAGAAGTCGGCGCTGTTGATGTTGCTGGTTGGCTACTATCAACTGATTATTAATGCGTTGTGTTGTTTTACTCCTGTCTGTACAACGCACCATATTTATGTTATTTTCTTATTAAAAATTATATACATACGTATTTTCCTTCTAGAGTATATATAGAAATTAGTAATGCTTCAACTAAATTGTCTTGTAATGATCTTATTAAGTCATTATTTTGCTACACAGTCGAATCTCAAAATAAAAGTCTGTGACATTCTTTATTTTTACTCCTTAACGGCTCTCATTACCATCAACAACTAACATATAATTATATAATACACGACATTACAAGAAACTACTAGATATTTAAACAGCAATTACATTTGTAACATAAATAATCTATACTTATAGCAATAATTAGGAACGTCGTCCCATTCATCTTGTTCCTAGCTAGCGCCAATATTTATCTATGCAAAGGTATAAGACTCTGTGAAGTAGTACCGTAAGTGGTCGTGGAGGTAACGGTCGCTTCGGAGGCTGCTCTGGAACACTACATTTTCTTTATTAATATTAACCGTTAACAGGCTGATTCTCGTTGTGATGTTAAAAACAACGTAGAAAATATGTTTGTGATATATATATTTCATTAAAGGTTACTTTACCTTAAATAGAACTATTCGTTTTATTTATTGTATATGTATATTGTGCTTTTTTGTAAGCTTCACCTTTTATCCCGCATATAGCAGGGTAGGCAAAGGGAACCTAGTGTTAAGGTCACTCCGTTCTTCAATTTCCCCTCAATTTTCGAGGCATTTCTAATAAGCGACGGAACCCAACGCCGCACTTTTGACTTTGTACCAGAGCGAAGAAATGTAATATTAATATATAATAATTCATTCTCCCGGGTGGGAAACGAAACCATAAACGTCGCGTTGCAGTCACACGCTTCCGCCCCTGAACCACGACGGCATCAATTATAAATGTATATTGTATATAATATATAAAAATCTTGAAACTCCTATCCTAAATTTATTTCTTTTTGTAATAAAATGTTATTTAAAACCCATTATATTATTATATATTATTAAATTACCCCATACTTAAAAGCTATAATATTATAGAATAATTTATCAGCTCTATAATTCAGTTTTAACACTCATCTGATAGGCACGAACACTACCAGTACGTGAGTGTCTGATCAAAGTGACTAAACGGTTAATTACATCGGCAATTTGGCGTCCGCTTAATCTTAACACGAGCATATATATACATATGTATATAATACTCTATTAAGAGGATGAATCACGGTACAAAATTGTTTTTTGTGTAAATCATTTTTGGCGTTGAGTTCCGCCACTCAATACGCAATGCCTCCAGAATTCGGCAGAAGATGGGAAACGAAATGTTTTAACACTAGGTTCCCTCTACGTACCGTGCTGTGAGCGAAATACATATTGACGCTAAAAAAAATATAAAAATAAAAAAACTAGGAACATAAGTCTAACAAGTAACAGGACAAACAGCTGTAAGAGCCACAGAGTCGTTTTTTCCCATCAAACCAAAGGGATGTCACAATATAATGACGATCTATTTGAAATTGAAATGTATATATAATGAAAGGCCTCGCTGTTTGCGGGCGACAAATTAATAGTAGCTAATCAGAAGTCGGCGCTGTTGATGTTGCTGGTTGGCTACTATCAACTGATTATTAATGCGTTGTGTTGTTTTACTCCTGTCTGTACAACGCACCATATTTATGTTATTTTCTTATTAAAAATTATATACATACGTATTTTCCTTCTAGAATATATATAGAAATTAGTAATGCTTCAACTAAATTGTCTTGTAATGATCTTATTAAGTCATTATTTTGCTACACAGTCGAATCTCAAAATAAAAGTCTGTGACATTCTTTATTTTTACTCCTTAACGGCTCTCATTACCATCAACAACTAACATATAACTATATAATACACGACATTACAAGAAACTACTAGATATTTAAACAGCAATTACATTTGTAACATAAATAATCTATACTTATAGCAATAATTAGGAACGTCGTCCCATTCATCTTGTTCCTAGCTAGCGCCAATATTTATCTATGCAAAGGTATAAGACTCTGTGAAGTAGTACCGTAAGTGGTCGTGGAGGTAACGGTCGCTTCGGAGGCTGCTCTGGAACACTACATTTTCTTTATTAATATTAACCGTTAACAGGCTGATTCTCGTTGTGATGTTAAAAACAACGTAGAAAATATGTTTATGATATAAATATTTCATTAAAGGTTACTTTACCTTAAATAGAACTATTAGTTTTATTTATTGTATATTTATATTGTGCTTTTTTGTAAGCTTGACCTTTTATCCCGCATATAGCAGGGTAGGCAAAGGGGACCTAGTGTTAAGGGCACCCCGTTCTTCATTTTCCGCTCAATTTTCGAGGCATTTCTATTAAGCGCCGGAACCCAACGCCGCACTTTTGACTTTGTACCAGAGCGAAGAAATGTAATATTAATATATAATAATTCATTCTCCCGGGTGGGAAACGAAACCATAAACGTCGCGTTGCAGTCACACGCTTCCGCCCCTGAACCACGACGGCATCAATTATAAATGTATATTGTATATAATATATAAAAATCTTGAAACTCCTATCCTAAATTTATTTCGTTTTGTAATAAAATTTTATTTAAGACCCATTATATTATTATATATTATTAAATTACCCCATACTTAAAAGCTATAATATTATAGAATAATTTATCAGCTCTATAATTCAGTTTTAACACTCATCTGATAGGCACGAACACTACCAGTACGTGAGTGTCTGATCAAAGTGACTAAACGGTTAATTACATCGGCAATTTGGCGTCCGCTTAATCTTAACACGAGCATATATATACATATGTATATAATACTCTATTAAGAGGATGAATCACGGTACAAAATTGTTTTTTGTGTAAAAATAGCAATAGTTTTTTTATGAGACCATTCGTGGCGCAGCGGCACAGTGTGTTAAACTGACTGGTTGTGGGTTTGAATCCCACTCGATCTATTTCTTAATATTTTTCTTCCCTTAGTGTATAAATATAACTTAGAAAAATATTTTTTTTACCACTTTACTTTAAGTTTTTTTTTATGAAATTATTCACAGTCTTCAGTAAAATTATATAGTATTAAGTATTCGAAGCAGGCTAAGGTATTATAAAGCAAGTGCAAGTTGTAACAGTACTTGAAAAGACAATGGCTACAAACCTTCTTCAATGCTTTTGTTGATTGCGATCTCAAAAAGGACGAACTCAGTGAAAGTCAGAAGTTAAAACTTGTAACTTTGATAATAAATAAAAATTCTACAAGCTAGAGATTCAGCGTGAAGCTAAGTTAAGCTATTATTTTATAGTATGTATGTAACACACTATACAAAAATACGCCATAATAAAGAGCTTAACTTCGTGTCCACAACGAATATTTAAAACCAATAACATGAAACTTTTGCAAAAAATGCCACGCAATCGCTTCTGAGCTTTTGACAAGGACAATATGATTTTAAATTTAATGTTCCATATATAATAATTTTTATATACATAATACAATTTATTTTTTATTTACTTAGTAATTATTGATTTAGTAATATTTCTTAGTAAGTATTGGCACAAACATGGCGTAAGTGTGACAGGTTGTAGGTTCGATTCCCACTCGAGGAAATGAAATATTTAATATTTTAATTTCCTCTCTTTGGTCCCAAGCAAAGCAAGAGAGTTAACACGCGGTGCCTCCAGAATTCGGCAAAAATGGGGAACGGAAGTGGTTTAATGAGAATGGAATTTTTTAACCCTAGGCTCCCAGGTTCCTTGTATCCTCCCATGTGGAGCTAAATAAATATTAAATATATTTGTTACTATTGTAATAGCTAAGTTTCACGCTCCCAGGCTAGAAGGTCTAAAGGCTACGATCACTAAAGTGGCTTTACCATAATGATTTGTATTAAGACGGTAGGAACGATAGCAATTCCTAAACGTGTGGACATCAGTTACAATAATATATTACTATAATTTATAAAATTTTACATATATTCTTATTTACATGATTTATGTTTCGTATACCTATAAATATGATCTTATTCTCAATAAAGTTTATATTAATATACTAGCGGCCTACTCGCGGCTTTCGCCCGCACATCACCTATAATTATTTTATTATGCTGCATTTTCCATAAGATTGATTATATAGTTATACATTTAATCATTTTTCATATTTTGAGAAAGTGCAAGCACTACATCGTTTTTTGCGAGGATGAAATCGGGGGCAAGGGCGCCCCTCGGAGGACTCCGGCCTATTCTTATGCGTCCGTAAACAGAGTGTTTAAGTATTGTAATTTTATATTTTCTCAGCTTCTCGCTGTCGTGCGGGATCGCACGGCAGGGTAGACAGAGGGGCCTAGTGTTAAGACACTCCGTTCCCCACTTTCTGCCGAATTCTAGAGGTTCTCGCGGACTTTTTTTTTAGAACTAAAGAAATTGAATATTTTTGTAGTATTGTACTTACATACTGTTAACTATTTCCGAATAATGAAATTGATAATTATTGCTATTTAAATATTTAATGCTAACTAAGAATTAAACCGTAAAACTCCTGAAAAGCACTCCTGAAAAATGTACCTTATATATAAAACAAGCAAAAAGTAGATCCAGAGATCTTACCGTTTAAAGAGACAAACAAATGAACTCTTCCGCTTTATTAATTTAGTATAGAATATAGATTTCCAAAGCCAGCAGTAACTTAGCATTGACACAAATACATTTGTATATTGTTTACTGTTGACGACAATAGAACACACTGACAAAGGGCATTTTACTGTCCTTGATGACATAACGAAATTTGTATAATTACACCCATATATAGGCCGTAGTGGTGCAGAGGCTGAAGCGTGGGACTGGGAACGCGACAGTTGTGGTTCAGATCCCCACTCAGGGAAATATATTATTACTTATTAAAATTTTCATTTCTTTGCTAATAATCAGGTAAAGTGCGTCGTTGGGTTACGCCTTCAATAAATGTCTCGAAAATCGGCGGAAAGCGTGGAACGGAGCGAATTTTAGGTGCCCTCTGTTTATCCTTTTATATGCGGGATACAGCGGGAGGCTAAAAAAAAACCACAATCATATGCCTATAAAGATGTCATATATATTCTTGCGCATAACCTTAATTATCTTAAATGGCTCTAAGTACAGTCGTAAATATCATTGACAGCTTTCATCCAAATAAGTTAGTTTAACAACAGCAATCAGTCTCTATATCGTAACGTCTGAGTTTGTGGGCAATTGCTGTTCTATATAAGGTCTCATGTTTTATATTGCATTATGTGCTTATTAAGTGCATTTGGTTACGATGGACCTTTTTTTAAGGTTCGGTTCCTCAAAAGAAAAAACCGAAATATTATGTAGCTAATGTGCTGTCTTACTCAACAGTAGGTTCTCTCTGCCTACCCTGCTATGTGCGGGATACAGCGTGAAGCTGATTTGATTTTTTATTATGAAATTTTAAAAAAAACGACTAAACATTTGTGTAATTTTCAGTCTTCCATTTTATAATATTATCTTCTATTATTTAGATTAGCTACAATCATAAAATAAAGCAACATCTTGTCACGTGTAGACACTAAACATAAAACGAGTAGGTATCGAGACGTTGACTCATTTTGGAGGCCCATTTTGTATATATTCATTGATTATAAAGAATTTCGTTACAAAAATAACTGACGTCTGCCCAATATTTTACCGAAAGTTCCGCATAAAGTTCTTTGTGTCGTTATTTACGAAGAAACAGATTTGAACATGCTTGTTTACGGTTCACTGGACTTAGAATAATGTGTGAAACTTTCAATGTTCAATCTTCGATAATTGTATAGAAACGGAGGAAAATAAGTAATGATTAGATATTGATGTATGGTGACGTTTTAATTAAATTGTAATTGATGGTAACAATGCAGATGTATGTATGTATGGGATAAGGCTGCCGTAGCGTAGTGGCACAAACGAGTGACTGCGAACGCGGGTTGTGGGTTTGATCTCTGGGGAAATGAATTATTAAGTATTAATATTTTAATTTCTTCGCCAATACCAAGCTATATGCGTGCGTGAAAGCACGAGCGTGAAACAGAATAACAATGTACCACGGTATTTTTCCTATTCAGTCACGCATATAAAATTTACTAAAACTAACCATTTCAACTCAACTCTCAGGAGAAGGGTTAAAAATAATATATGCATTGCTATTTTATTCAAAGAATACGAATAAAATAGCAATGCATATATTATTTTTAACCCTTCTCCTGAAAAAAAATAAAATAAACCATAGTCTCATAATTGTATAATAAAAAATTGCATAACTGTAATAAAATAAAAGAAAACAATATAAGTTTGATGCTAAGATCATTTGTCAGGTTAAATAATAAAAATTTTTGTGTTTTTACTACTAACACTAGGGCCTACCAGCGAAATGTCATCTACAATTACTTATTAAAAAAAAATTAAAACATTTTCACTCTATATCACGCATACAGCGGAGTAGGTAAAGGGAACCTAGCGTTAAGACACTCCGTTCGCTACTTTCTCTATTAAATGGCGAAACCCACGCCGGGTGTTTGCCTTGGTGCCAGACCAAAAAGAAAAAAAAATATTAATAAATAATAATACATGCCCTCGAGTGGGAATCGAACCCACAACCGTTGCGTTACAGTCGTACTGTTGTACCCCTGCGCCACTATGGCCGTAAGTAAATAGTAAATAGGAGTAAGTAGTAATAAATACACATACTGTGTTTATCTATTTACTTAAGAGGGAAAAGCGTGAAGATTAAGTGGATGAAAGCAAGAAGTCAACGTGTAAAGCCTACAGAAGCATAATTCTTAAATGTAAATACTGAACTTTCGTTAGCTCGTATTATACATTATTCATATACATATAAGATGCTACCTGCTACGTCTGCTAGAAGGACTTGCAAGTCGATCATCACGAATAATCTATACATATAGTAAGATCGTTACCGATCGGTGTCTGTGTATTAGAGATAAATCAGAAAACGACCATTTTAACATTAGCATTTATAAATGTATTAGAACCCAAAACAATCGTTTTTAAATTTTTAAAATATCTATTGCCTTTCTGAGATTAACGTGAACAAATGTTTTAATTTTTGGTGTGATAATGAGAAAAACAGGCGCGTTTGTTCACGTTCAGTCTAAGAAATGGCTTGACCAATTTAAATGCAATTTTCGCTATTTCACTCTAGCAACCTTCACTTAACAATTAGTGTTTGATTAATCAGCTTATTAAATAAAAAACATATGTCATTTTAAAGAATGTTGTTCGATAAAATTTATATAAATTATTATTATGTTTAATTAGCTGATATTTTATCTACAAATTGTTGAAGCGGGCGAAGCCGCGAGCGGGTCGTTAGTAAGTGATACAATGCATGAGTTTACGCAACGGCCTATGCAAGAGTAGCCAGTGGAGAGAGACAGAAATTATAAAACTGCATAATTCTTTAAATATATTACATTAAATGATAAATTATTACCTAGACAGATGACAATTTTGCAGACAAGCGCACCTTGTTATTTACTCTTGCGCAGGTTGTCAGCTGAATTAACAGATACGATTCGTAGATTACGTTATAAATATTAATTTTCAATGGTATTTCAATATTGAATTATACGTTTTCTACTTTACTATTTGATTATTAGAAAACATTTATAATGTGTACGAGACCAATTGAAAAAAATCTATCATAGGCACTCTTTCAGCTTCACACTGTATCCCGCATATAGCAGAGTAGATAAAAGGAACCTGGTATTACGACACTCTGTTTCACACCACACCCGTGTTTTGTGGCGGAGCTCAACGCCGCGCGAAGAAATGAAAAACAAATAAATAATAATTCATTCTGAGGAGGAATCGAACCAACAACCGTCGCGTTTACAGTCGCAAGCTTGTGTTCCTGCCCCACAACCGCCTCAAAGCAACTCATAACCACTCGTATTGCAATTATTTCTTTCAATTAGTAAGGTTTATTTTATTTCCTTCTTCCATATCTTAAATGGTGTACAAGAATTTGTGTAATTTTTTCTATATGAATAACAATTATTTAAGCTAGCTATTAAACAAAGCACAAGGAATATAAATAACTAGCAGAAAAATATTGATATATTTTTTTATCAATGAAAAATATATAAAAGAAAATATAAATGTTAAAAAATTACAGTCACACTTTGTGCCCCTGCGCTACGACTGGCCTCGCGATTTTTATTTTACGATTAACGGTTATTATTTTAAAAGTTCATTATTTATTGATTAATAGTTTATTATACTGACGCGCCATACAACATGATCCCCACCATTGATTTTTACATATCGATTCGCCACCCAAAAACTCCGCCATCAATTTTGTGGCAAGAAATACATTAGCAAGAATTACATTTTACTTCCAAAATATCACATGATATATATTTTTATCAGTTGTATTCGTGTTTTTTATATATTTTTCTCATTTTTATTAAAATGAATAATTTCATATTGCAACATAATTATAATATTATATTAGGAAAGTCAATCAAAATATTTATTGGCGACATACCGACGCCGTCACAGAAATGTGTCACTTTTGCATACAAGACGAATGAATTCTGATAAGATAAGTACGACAGATTATGAACCAATTACATACGTTTTTCACATCTGTGACAGTCGACTTTATTTGAACTATTTGAAAATATCTTAAAAATGTATATGAAAATTAATGTGAGTTGATATTATGAGTGTAACAATTGTAATTTTTACAGTACTGAATTCATGTATAACAGGGTTGGCACAGGGAACCTGGTGTTGAAACATTCAGTTCCCCACTACCTACCCTGCTAGATGCGGGATACATCTTGAAGCTAAAAATAGAACGAACGATACATAATTTTTTTAACACTTTGAATAATATTTATTTGCTCATTCTACATAGTTTTATTTAAATTTCTGATAGTACTTACTGTTAATGTTTCACGTCAAATAATTATGAATTCAGTACAATAATATTTTTTTTAAAGCCGTCGTGGCGCAGGTGCACAAGCGTATGACTGTAATGTGACGATTGTCGGTTCGATTCCCACTCAAGAGAATAAATTATTATAAATTAATATTTCCATTTCATCGCTTTGGTACTAAGGCAAAAGCAAGGCCCCGAAAATTTCGACCAAAAGTGAGAAACGGAGTGTCTTAACACTAGGTTCCCTCTAGCAGGGTAGGTCCCTGCTATATGTGGAATACAGAGTGAAACTGAAAGACAAAGATTTTTCCTTATTCAATAGACATTTATATGAAGAGTTTATGTACGTTTCAGGCAAATATTCATTTATAGTGTCGCGCATATGTTGTCAATAACACATTCCTCGGGCGGGGCGTCACCGCGCGTGCTTGCTTCAATATGGTAAACAAAACGGTTCCTTTGGACTCGAATCATTAGAGCCATTACCTCACATTCTTCACATAATACCAATATATTCCTCTAATATACATGAATCACCTAGTTCACTATTCAATTTTGTTCTTGAATAACTCTATTTAGTTCTATTCAGGAATCGTTTACATTGATTGTAATTTGTATTTTTATAAATACGTGGACCAAGTAATATGTGTGGTCCAATTTTTATGAGATATTTTAAAATAACAAAAGTAAGAGCATTTACTTGCTTGAATGTAACTAGATAGTATTGTTCCCCTTTTTTTACCTTTACGCTTTATTCTACACATAGCAGAGTAGGCAGAGGAAGCCTGGGAACCTAGTGTTAAGAGGCTCCGTTCCCGTTAAGATAAATTTCCTCCCCACTTTCTACACAATATTGGAGGTATTTGTAGTGGAGAAGCTCAACGCCAGAGTGAAGAAATAAAAATGAAGAATATTTTGATTCCTCTATTGAAAATTGAACCCACAACCATCGCGTTTACAAACACACTCTTCTGCCCATACGCCACGACAACATTTTTTATTATTTAAAAAAAATATTACAAAAAGTATTTAAAGATATTTTAATACATTATGACTAAATAATGGCATGCATTTAACGTAGCGCACCTGTTCACAGTATTCTGTACCATGAATCATTAAGCTACATAGACTTATAATATGAAAATGTGAAGATGAATGTTTGTTCTACATTCACACAAAAACTACTGAACAAATATAGATGAAACTTTACAATAATATAGTTTTTATATCCTAATAACACAATGCCTACAATTGCAATTACAATTGCAAATTGTAAAAATGTGAATCTATTACATAAAATTAAGGTCAGTTGTGGCACAGGGGCACAAACTGTGATTGTAAATCTGATTTTGGGGTTCGATAAAATTAAATATTTATTTAACTCCACTCGAGGAAATTAAGTATTTATTTAAATTTATATATTTAATTCTATTTCTTGGCTCTGGTATCGAGGCAAAGCGCGGCGTAGACTTCCGCCACTTATCACGCAATGGCTCTAAAATTCGATGACAAGTGGGAAACGGATTGGCTTAACACTAGGTGTCCTCTGCCTACCCTGTTGTGTGCGTGATACAGCGTAAAGCTGACTTGATATTAATTTAATTAATAATGTAAAAATAAAGCAGGCGAAGCCGCGTTTATATTTCTATTGCATTATTTTTGGCACCATTACTGCGTAGAAGTAGACATGTTCAGCATATGAATAATCTCAGAAAGTGATATAAAGCTCTTACAGGAGAATGTTTTGTATTTGGTCTGAAGCATAACAAAATGCACTAGCAGTATTTATATTCAGATATTTTTTGATTTAAACTAGATTTTTTACTTTTTCTGAGAAAAAAAATCAAAATTATTTAAATAAAATATTAAAATAATATTTTAACAATCAAAACCTTATGAAAACAGCTATCGCGCAGTGGCCCAAGCGTGCGACTGTAAAAACGACAGGTTGTGGGTTCGATCCCCACTCGGGGAAATTAAATATTTAATATTTTTTTTTACTTCGCCCTGGTATCAAGGCAATACGCACGTAAAGTTCCGCCGAAAACGAAAAATGGGAAACGGAGTGTCTTGACACTCTGCCTCCCTCTGCCTGACTAGTAATTATTGTTTATTATTATAATAAACATATATACATATTTGCTACGATTACGAATTCCACACCGATTCTTATACGCCCTACTTCAGAACGGACCAACAGACAAGCATTGCATTTAAACCTCTTACACAGCCACGATGACCCCACACACCGGCGCCAAGTATTAACGCATTGACCGAATATAATCATCTGAATCATCGATGTTACTTAACATTCCTATTCCTATATTATAATTATTCGAATAAATCATTCGATGTAATATACATATGACCTGCGTGCCAATATTGGATGTTGCTAGTATTAAACGGTGCAATACTCTACGTCAGTTGTATAAATAGATCAATGATTGAATTCGTCTGTGAATCGATTTTCGTTACTCATGAAGGGTAATGATTCTGCTAAGCATATGATTTTAATGTAATAATAAATAAAATGATATTATTATTATAAATGCGGCGTTGAGTTACGCCGCTCAACACGCGACGCTAGATTCCCTCTGCCCCCTCTGCTATAGGTGGGTTACAGCGTTAAGCTAAAAAAAAACACAATAATAATACAATATGCAAAAAAAGATCAAATTGTAGTATAGTACTAAAACTGAGTATCTATCCTTTTTTTTAAGTTGTCATCCATACTCTGTTATACATATATCAATATTTACTGATAGAATACTCTAAGGAAACAATAACAACGACTTAGCAAAGAAACGTTTATCATATGCGAAATATACGAAAGCGATTATCATCATGGACATAGAATAGGGAGCCGTGGTAAATGACCACACCAGAACAGTCTTGTGCCCACCCCAGAAATTATATTAACAAATAGTTTGCCCTGAAAAATTTAGAAAAAAATTTACACGAACATTAGCCATCAAAACCCTTTGATTCGCATCATTATAACACAAACATCCTGCAAAAAAAATTAGATATAGAAAATACACAATACATTATACAAATTCTATATATAGAACCATACTAGCCCCAAATATACTAGTGACTCAATGAAAATTGAATGAGAAATCAATTTTCTAACATAAATATTTGTTCTGGAATAACAAATACAATATAATAAAGTTTATTTTCTTACAGTTGCATATAAGCTCAGCCTTTCCTTGTTATGTTGAAGTGTAAAATAACACAAACATTGTTTTTGGTTCGATCGATTTATATGAAGCATTTCTTCGAGAAGATAAAATTGTTGAGTGTCCTAATTTTCTTGTTTTCATTGTAAATAATAAATAAATCGTAAATTACTAGAAATATTGATGTTATTTTTTTTTTGGGTTTGTATTTATTTTTATTTAACCACTGTTCAGAGAAAGAGGGGGTTGAGAGACCAATCAGTGTCTAAATAAAAATAAAACGGTTCCACGCTGTATCCCTGCACACAGCAGGGTAGGCAAAGGAAACCTAGAGTTAAGACAATTCATTCCTCACTTTCTGCCGAATTCTGGAGGTATTGTGTATTCTGGAGGAATTGGGTGGTGGAACTTAACGCCGCGCTTAGCCTCAACACCAGAATGAAGAAATGGAATGAAAAATATTAATAAAGTAGTCTTGGCGCAGGGGCACAAAGTGTGACTGTAAGATCTGCTTGTGGGTTCTATGCCCACTCGAGGGGATGAAATATTTACTTACATTTATATTTTATTTTTTTCGCTCTCGAGGCAAAGCGTGGCGTTGGGTTCCGCCACTCAACACACAATGCCTCTAGAACTCGGCGGAAAATGGGGAACGGTGTGTCTTAACACTAGGTTCTAGATACAGTGTGAAGCTGATTTAAATACTTTTATGCTTTTTAATTATTGAAGTTGATTCTCTTAAGCTTATTTTTTTAACAAGGATAATAATTAAGTCAACTTAAGTGAAAACATCTAAACAAAACCAAAGAGGTTCATAAAGTATCATAAAAAAATGATCGTCCAAGGAAACGAAATGGCTTATAAAATTAGTACTACCGAGTCGAACTAAATCAAAAAAAAATTAAGGATTCAAATGGCTACTTTTCATTGAATAAAAAAGGTTTTAATCAAATTAAATCATAACTCCTTAAGTAATGGGTGTATGTATATATACAAACTATAGTGACATTTGCATCGTCCAAGCAAAGAAAAATGTTTATAATAAATTATAAAATAAAAACTACTTTGCCAAACCCGATGAAAATTTTATGAGACCAAATGCCAATTATTACGCATCGAACAAAAGAAGAATCACGAAATCGCTTCGTAAATTTCGGCGTAAACGGTGTAGACACATACATAAAAAAATATACCAACCTAATTGAGAACCTCCTGATTTTTGAAGTCGGTTAAAAAATTATATCCATTTCTACGTTCAAATGTAATAGAGCTATGTAAATGACATTGTGCACACGCAGACCATGAACCGTCATAAACTCTCAACAAATTTATTTGGAGTAGCGCGTGAATTTCGTGAATTCGTTAGACTATTTTTGGCCAAGGTCGCGGGTTCAACGCGCCGAATAGGGCATCTTCCTATTTGGATGTTGGGGCCCACTGCGACTATTTTAATAAGAATACTCACTAAATGTGGCGTTTATATTAATAAGTATTAGAATCGAGTGTTGCCGCAACAAATACAGTTTATTAATAACGCTTTAAAAGATTTAAGACAAGAAAATTATAAAGAATAAATATGTCAGAACGCAATTTGTTATTTAGATTTAGCTGATTTAATTATATACTAGAATAGTCATCAAGTACTAGAAAATATGTTAATACAATCAGCAAACTGGCTGCGAAAACGACGCTTCCAGCTATACTTTATATTATGGCAACCGTCGTGAAAATGGTCGAATTATGTTATACACGTACATATATGTATATAGGATGATTTATGAGGGAGTCAACTGTCATTGTGTGGAACCTTTTATGGGGAATCTTTACTTTATGATACCGCTACAATGGTTTACGCAACTTTTGCTACTTCACCAAACATTGATGAAATATTGTGTTAACCATATGGGCCACCGTATCATTTGTTTGCATGCTGTCAATTTTTATATAAAATTAAATTATGTTTGGAAAGTCGTCGAGGCAAAGCGCGGCGTTAAAATCCGCCACGCAATCCCTCTCCAATATTCGGCGAAATGTGGCCTCTGCCTACTCTACTATATGTGGTATACAGTGTGAAGTTATTATTAGTATTATTATTGTGTAGTATTTCTAGATATTCTTGTTTTTGAATTAATTTACACAAAATATAACATAATAGTTTTAACATACATATATATTTTTTAAAACATTCGTTGGTATAGTAAGGTACCATATTTATATAAGAAGAATACTTACAATACGTGTTGACAATTTACATAACGCTCGGCGTCTTAGAACGTTTCATATACGTACATTAATAAACAAAAATATATACAAATTAAAAATAATTTAAATTAACACATACACTTAAATATGTTTTTTATTTTTTATTTAGATCTCTTTCATTTGAACTAACATTTCACATATTATACCCAGTTTATCTATATATTATATTAGAAAAATAAAATATCAATTCTGTTAAAAATATGGAGAACAATATAAATATATAAATAGTTATATAAATGAGGCCGGTCGTGGCGCAGCGGCACGAGGTGTGACTGTTAAACCGACTGGTTGTGGGTTCGATACCCACTCGAGGAGATGAAATATTTACTTAAATGTATATTTCCATTTCTTTGCTTTGGTGTCGAGGCTAAGCGCGGCGTTGAGTTCTGCCACTCAACACGCAATGCCTCCAGAATTCAGCAGGAAGTGGGGAACGGAGTGTCTTAACACTAGGTTCCCTCTGCCTACCCTGCTGTGTGCGGGATACAGCGTGAAGCTGAATTTCATAAATAGTTATTTAAAGGACTAATAAAGATATTTATCACGAAGACGGAACGCAGCGTGTAAACATTTTTATCAGTTTAGAAAATTGCATAACACTTACCTTCTTCGCTAAATCATTCACAAATTCCGACACCGCGTACAATATAATAGTTAGAGTAAACTAAAATGTCCTTGTTCACACCATCTTGTTATTTATATGTATATAATTGACGCTAAATTAACACTCTAAATTCTGTAGGCATTGCGTGTTGAGTGGCGGATCTCAACGCCGTGCTTTTGCTTCTATATCGAAGGAATGGAAAAACAATCTGTCGTATTTACAGTCACACGCTCGTGCTCCTGGACCACGACTGACCTCCATATCTTTTACATATATTTTATATAATAATAGAAAATAAATTCTACTTATCGATATATACTTTGCGACATTTGGAATTTGATTTTCTTATTTTCTAAAAATAACTAATATTATGAATGACTTATGAATTAAATAATATACAACGTAAGACATTAACATATCGATAAATATACGACTGCCTTTAACTTATTTAATACTGAGTTCGTTTTGTTATTATAATCTGTTTGTTTGTACCATAATCCATAAATAAACAGTGAAATTCATAATTAAATATTATATTTTTTTATAAATATATGTTAACAAATACAATAAAAAGATCCAAAAAGACAACTTTATTCATCATGCCATTGAAAACTTAGCAATTATTCTAATTTTTGCTTCGGGAACTTGCAAATTGAGATTATATAATATAGTGAGACACAAAATTGCAAAAAAAAAAAAAAAAAGACTTTTGTAATAAAAAAATAATTTAAAAAAACTATTAATATTTTTGTTACGACTTAATTATCCTTCACTTTTTGACTAAAACTACTACAAATAGGTGTTCTATAGTTTCGGCATATTTTCTGATAATATTTTTCACAAGCTGTTCTCTCTGATCTTTCCTCCAGTTGATTTTCACATTGAGATATAATTGATTTCATCGGAACTTTGAGTTACTTGGCATAATGTCTTCCTCGTTTTATGTAAATTCGAAAAAGTATATTTATTTATCTTTATTATATATATATATATATATATAAAAAAAAATATATTTATATATCAAAAAGTCCTGGTCGCAGCCGGGTAAATTTACCTATGCTTACCACCACCTTGTCCACCGCGTGCAAGTGCGTTGTACTAAGTACCAGCCCAGTTGAGAGCACGCCTCTTGTTTGTATCACAAAGCCTCTAAAATATGTAGAAAAGAATATACATACATGTTTTATTACCTGTGTGGTATTTTTTCCCCAGTATTCGGTGGTACCGAATCCCGTGTCATATAACAATTTATATAAAATAAATACATCAGCTTCACGCTGTATCCCGCACACAGCAGGGTAGGCAGAGGGAACCTAGTGCTTTTAGACACTCCGTGTTTTAGACACTCTGACACTTTCTGCCGAATTCTGGAGGCATTGCGTGTTGAGTGGCAGAACTCAACGCCGCGCTTTGCGACGCAACGCGGCACCAGAGCGAAGAAATGGAAATATAAATTTAAGTAAATATTTCATCTCTTCGAGTGGGAGATCGAACCCACAACCAGTCGGTTTTGCAGTCACACTTCGTGCCGCTGCGCTACGACTGGCCTCAAACAATTTATATATTTATTTAAAAATTTACATTTCTCTATATAAAATGAAATCACAAACCTTCACTTTAATTTTCCAGAGGCTAAGTGTGTCCATAATTCTTCACCTAGCATTACATTTGACATAACGATAAATTAATCGATTATCGTCGATACTAATGCAACAGCTGGACAATGTAGCGATGTTCCGCAACCAGCAGCTTACATTAACATATCTAGGTATAGTAGTCTCGAAGGGCATTTGTGTTTACTTTTGTTTAAACTATTAGTGCTCTGGAACCAATTGTAAAGATATTTCTTATAATAATTGAAAGCATATTGAGGCCAGTCGTGGTGCAGCGGCACAAATGTAACTGTAAAACCGACTCGAGGAGATGAAATATTTTCTTAAATTTATATTTCCATTTCTTCGCTCTAGTGTCGGGGCAAAGCGCGGCGTTGAGTTCTGCCACTCAACACACAGTGCCCCCAGAATTCGACAGAAAGTGGGGAACGGAGTGTCTTGACATTAGGTTCCCGCTGCCTACCTTGTTATGTGCGGGATACAGCGTGAAGCTGATTAATTATTTGAAAGCATTTATATTGTTATTATTAATATAATAATTGTATACGCTTATAAATAAATTATAAGCGTATACGACGCTGTATACCGCACATAGCAGAGGAAACCTAAAATTAGTGTTAAGATACTACATTTCCATTAGGCTACTTCCATTCCCCATAATCCGTCAAAATCTAAATACATTGCGTGTTGAGTGGTGCGTAGTTGATCAAAACCAGAGCGAAGACATGAAAATATTGAATATTTCATTTCCTCGAGCGGGAATCGAACCAACAATCTGTCGCATTTACGGTCACACGCTTGTGTTCCTACGCCTCGACTGGGCTGATTATATATATTACGACTTTAAATAACGCATTTATAGATTTGAAAGTAAATATACATATGTATATTTACTAAATATTTGACCTTTTCAAAGACTTAATTAAACTACTTTGATCACCAATGTCACTTAGAAATAATAATTAAAGTAACTACTATATATAAAATACTTTAAAAAAACTGTGAAAAAATTGCCGATAAAATTAAAAAAATAACCAATATCGTTTGTCAGATGACTCGCAACTGGCTTATAAAGACGTTACTGATAAAAAATATATAATATTAGCATTAAAACACTATTTTTCGTCACCTCCTTATTTCTAGTGAAAGCCGCAGCAAATAATACATGTAAATATATAAAACAATTATATCAATTAGTATCGGAATCGATATTTATTAATTCAGCCAGTGAATCCTTATCAAACCGGCACTTACCGGCAGCGAGTGGCTAATTACACCTGCCCGTCAAATCGGTTATCTGCATGTTTATCGTACAGTTACCCTGAGTTAAGGCTGGCCAACGACAAATATATTTTGACTATTTTGATAGATTTGTTACGTAGGCTGATGTAATGTAAGCAATTTTGATATTTTTATAATAAGGTGAAGGAAGAATGAAGTTTACACATATCAGAGTAGGCAGAGAGAACCTAGTGTTAAAACCTGGCAACCTAGTGTTAAAACTGTATGTACCTATTAAGACGCATCCATTCCTAAATTTCCGTCGCATTATGAGGGTATTGCATGTTGAGTAACAGATTTCAATGCCGCGCTTTGTCTCGTTACCGTGAGAATCGAACTCACACTCACAACCTGTCGTATACGCAAAACTTGTGCGCCTGCATCACGACTGGCCTCAAACATATTACTTTTTATTAGAAATACATATTATTATTTATTAAAATATAAACATTTTTAAGTTTCCTCACCAGACCATATTAAAAAACAACCAAAATGATAAAACATACATCAATACATTAGTTTATTATAAAAACTACAACTACATTAAGTATTCGTAGTATTTACTATTACTTAGCGAATCAACTTAAATATCTAAGTAGGGATCAAGTTTACAAATCTTAAATATGTGGGCCGCAGCAAACCTAGTCATTAGGGCAAATGTGTATCATTTTCTAAAGTGGCCTTTATTCGTAGTGGTTTTTCATTTGGTGGTTTCAATGTTTTTGAATAGCACTCGTTAATGGTGGTGGTGGTATTTTATTACTATTTAAATATTTATAACGTTAATGTACTAGAGTTCGCCACATGCTGCATGCACGGCGAGTGAAGTTGAGCGAAGGTGTTTTGCGCAAAATTTTTCGAAAATTCAGAAAACTTCACTGTATTGTCCGCGAGCGGACAAAACAGTAAATTTTTCTGAATTTTCATCTGTGTTCTGATGTTCAACTTGTACATGTGAATTTTAAGACGGTGCGCAGCTTAACTCTATGGGACACATTTTGACCATTTACTCAAAAACTATAATTACAATTATCACTAAACTACTTCTCTGGTATCACCGTGTCGTCCACAACGTTCGTGCTAAATTTCAGAGCTGTATGCTTAACGGTCTAAGAGGAGTAACATTACAACGAAACACACTTTCGTAGGTTCAAATGCCACTTGATGAAGTGAAATATTTATTATTTTCAGTTCTTCGCTATGGTATCAAGGCAAAACGCGACGTTGAGTTCCGCTACTTAACATTTAACTACTTTTCGCTACTTAACGTACATTAATTACAAATAGTTGACGATGATACTACACGGTAGGAAATTAGGACTCGTTTGACTGAAAGCTTTTTTTATGCATTATAAAGAATTTGTCAAATAACGATTATATGTGATTGTAACAAGTTGTTTGTTGGATTTTCCACTATATTTCATAATTAATTAAGAGCATAATGGAAATGGAAATGATACATAATTATCTAAATTCTATCAAAACTATAAAACAATATTAAAAAATGTCGCAAAAGTTCTCTCTTCACATGCATTTATATACAAGAGATGTATTAACATAAAAACTCACAAGTGCCATACATTAAATGTCATAAAAAATATTTCTTTGAGCGTACAAAAACAATCATTTCGTCGAACAAAGCAGTCCTTAAAGAAAAAAACACACTACATCAAAGTGAATTATAAAAATGCAATTTAAAAAAATATGAAATGAAAATGTACTTTTTTGTACCTACATAAAATGCAAAAGAATATTTTTGCTAAAGAAAATTACGTCGACGCGGTAAAAAATTCAAATGTAAAATATTTTTCAGTATTGTTGAAGTACTTCTCCTTAACGGGAGAGATCTGCATATAATTAAGAAGAAATCGATATTGCGTGTTCTAGATATGATTATCAAGATTCAAATGTCTTTCATAACTATTACATCGTGTAATCTTAGGATAATGATTAGATTGCAATGCTGAAATGATATTATATTTGATATATTTTAATTTCTAATATTCATCAGCTTCACGCTGTATCCCGCATTTAGCAGAGTAGACAAAGGGAGGGAACCGCGTGTTAAAGTTACTCCGCTCCCCATTTTCCGCCTAATTCTTTATTCTTCGCGTTGTGTGTTTGCGTGCACGGAACTCAACGCCGCGCTTTAGCACAACATAGAAACAAAATTTGTTCTCGACAAAGATAAAAATATTATTTCCTTGCCTTGAGTGGGAATCGAACCCACAACATGTCACGTTTATAGTCACACACTATCTCATCTAATTTCTAATATTTACTAACTTAAACTTTTATTGCTTTGAACATAATTGATAAGACTATCTGAATATTTTTATTAGATTCACACTGTATCTCGCATATAACAACGTAGATAGACGGACCTCTATTCCCCATTTTCCTCCAACTTTTTAAATATTGCATATGACGTAGGGAAACTCTACTCCGCGCTCTTTGAATATGGTAGTAATTTACTAAAAAAACACACATTATTCACTTTATTTCTACACTTTCCTCAAGTTTTATATAGAATTTTTATTAAACTTATAAGAGCACGTGACGTATCCCGTATCCGCGTCCGCGTCACGCTCGTAAATCGTAAGGTAGCGAGATGTGCCGCTCACAGTCCACGCTGAGAGCGCGGGCGCGCCACCACGGGTTTTTACGCGCTCCGGAAAAACGCGCGAAAATGCCTAACTGTCAAACTCGATCGACTATATTGAATTAGTGCTTTGATCTTACTTTGTACAGCCGATGTGAAGTGTTCATGTAAATTATCTGTGAAGCCGACGTAATTTTTTTTTTAAATATTTAATTTTTAATATTTTTTTGTATACAAGAATGATTCGTGAAAAATATATATTTTTGTAAAATTGTATTAATATTTTTTAAAATTTTCATATTCTAACAATATTTTATTAAACAACAATATTTTTTTAACAATATTTTATATGTTAAAAAAACTATCAAATTACATACCATCTAAATGTACAGGCATTGGAAAAAATAAATATAAGCAAAATAAACTCAAATAGACTTAACAAATTAGCGCGCTGTCAAACACGTAAGGAAATATGACACTGAACACGTTCAAAACAATTGCCAATATGTAAAAAAAAGAAAAATAAACCGCGAAATTCTCGACAAAAAACAATATAATAACCACATACCAGTATAGCTCTTCAAATATATTTTAAAATATCTTTAAAAAATTGAAATACAGAATTGATTATTATGTAAATTTTACTATTTTCACAAGAATTCTTTTACACGATATACTACACTACTACGCATTTAGTGACATTGTGTTTCTACAGTATGTGAGTAATGAAGATAGCTCTATCAAATTTTATTTTTACTTTAACCATTTGTTAAGAGAACCATTAAACATTTCTAGACGACACGTTTTGAAAATGTCCAATGAAAATGTTATATAATTTACAACATATTCACTGTAAATCACTCTTTGTATAATGTGTGCCATTTTTTATTTAGCGTTAAAATTTATTGTCCAACGTTAGTTTTGAGCTCTTTCAGAATAAACAAATATTTAGGCAATTATCTACATATTTTACATATGTTTTGTGGGATAAGTATAGAGACGGTAGTAGAGTTTTATTGTTATAACAAGGAAAGAAAAACACATTTTCTTATTAATTTTGTAAAAATAATACGAAATATAAAAGTTTTTACGGAATTTGTCATAGCCACAAATGAACGCTAAGAATTTTTAACTATAAGAACTCAAGGTCATTTGGACCTCAATGTCAGTGGAGGTAAGTCTTTTATCATCTTATCTATCTAATTTCTGTTATCATCAACTGCATGTAACTAGGTTACACGAGCAAACGTACCCAAAATCTTATTCTATCAAAGATCCTTTAATAGATCAAATCAAACCAGCTTCACGCCGTATCCCTCACACGGCACAGTAGGAAGGGGGAACCTAGTGTTAAGACACTCCGTTCGTCATTTATAAAAGATTCTTTAAAAGATCTGTGGATTAAATTCTGTTTAAATAAAACTTTAAGTGTAATAGATACTAATCAGTATTAATTAATCATGTAAATGTAATCACAAATATCCATAACATGAAATGTGACATTGACACCATTTTATGACATAAAAGTACAATTAAACAAAAACCTCATGTTATTTTGACAGTTGTTATTTAAGTAACTATATAGTTTCAATTTCGTTTAATATTTCTACATTGTTAACTATCATATTACACATTAAATTCCTTATTTGATGTACGTATACATAAGTCAAATTAGAGCCTTATTGTTCTTAAAATTAAATCAAAATCAACTTCACGCTGTATCCCGTACACAGCAGGGTAGGCAGAGGGAAACTAGTGTTAAGACACTCCGTTCCCCACTTTCCGCCGAATTCTGGAGGCATTGCGTAATGAGTGGCGGAACTCAACGCCGCGCTTTGCCCCGACACCAGAGCGAAGAAATGGAAATATAAATGTAAGTAAATATTTCACTTCCTCGAGTGGGGATCGAACCCACAACCAGTCGATTTTAACAGTCACACTTTTTGCCTCTGCGTCACGACCGGCCTCCTTATCGTTCTTATTGTTATTAAATTAATAAAATTACAGTATCTATATTATTATTTAGCTAGGCTGGGCTAGATAAACCGGTAATCCGGTGAACTGAAACAAGACTTCTAGACATTGGTTCCTCCTATAACACTTCCGTTCCCCTCTTTCCATCAAATTCTAGAGGCCTTGAGTGTTGAGTGTTGGAACTCAAAGCTCAAAGCAACGCGCTGCTTTATAACGAGTGGAAATCGAACCCACAACCTATCGCGTGTATAATGGCACGCTTATACCACTGCACCACGACTGTTCTTAAATAATGTGCTAAAGCGCTATAGGTAATATTTTGAAAGATTTCACAAAAGAGGATTAAATTATTAATATTTACGAAATACAAGATTGCCATTACATAATAATAGGTAAGTACTATTGTATTTAAAGCAATTTAATAATCCCAATGTTACAGTATATTTTCATTATTAAAAATTAAATCAGCTTCACGCTGTATACGCACACAGCAGAGTAAGCAGAGGGAACGTAGTGTTAAGACACTCCGTTCTCCACTTTCTGCTGAATTCTAGAAGCATTGCGTGTTGAGTGGCAGAACTCAACGCCGCGCTTAGCCTCGACACCAGAGCGAAGAAATGGAAGTATAAATTTAAGTAAATATTCTCCTCGAGTGGGGATCGAACCCACAACCAGTCGGATTTACAGTCACACTTCGTGCCCCTGCGCCACGACTGGCCTCAATATTTTCATTATAAACGGTTTTATTTATAAACGCTGCCTTTCCAAAACAAACATCGTTTTGTGTGATTAAAATGAGATAGTGCAAGATATCTCCAAATCGAAATTACAACACATAAAGTGATAGTGTGATAAAATGGCCCAATTACAAAATATATTAAATATTGCAAACCTAACTACTACCCACAGTACAATATCTACGGGTACTAGCAAAACAGTTTGCTTGCCCTCAATTAATGGAAAAGGGACCGAATTTTATCTTCTTGTGTCAATTTTGCTGCCTCTGCCTGCCATGGTATCGTGGCTGTCATAATTTTATATGATTATTTTAGCGACCGGTTTATGATATTTTTAAATTATTATGAATAATATTTATAGCCTTAACAGCATATTTATACTTGCTACAAATAGTAAACGCGACAGGTTGTGGGTTCGATTCCCACTTTGCAGGATTCACATTTTCTTTGCTCTGGTGTTGAGGTGCAGCGTTGAGTTACGCCACTCAACACACAATTCTTCCAAAAGTTGGCGGAAAATGGCGATCGGAGTGTCCTAACACTAGCTTCTCTCTGCCTACCTTGCTGTGTGCGGGTAACGGCGTAATACTAAAAAAAATACGCTTAGTTTAGATTCATCGTTACCAGAATTCCCGGTTTTTGCGGGATATCTGTATTTTTTAGCCCAAAATTTAAATGTTCCGAGCGAAACGGATATGGTCGCGCTTTTCGTGAAGTATTCCACGCACTTTAAAAATCATTTTTTCTTTGTTTTTTTAATAATTTACTAACAACTACCCGATACAAAATCTGACAATGCTGTTGACATTCTTCCTTTGGTAACATATAAAAGTTCCACCATGATGGTATATCAAATAGGTAATTTAAATTATTTTAAATTTATACATTAAAGTTCATCGACTCCACGATAGCTCGGATAGGTTTACCGATAGCCGATTTCAAATGTTTATTTAAAGTAATAGTAAAAGTAGTCATTACTCAGGAGTTGGGGTTCGACGAACTACTATTTTTCTTGTAACAAAATCTCGTACCGTATCGAATCCGTAGAACATTTTTAACTTTTTTATATACTTATATGTATATACTAAACAAACAGTACAAATTCCGCGGCGCTAACTCATTAGCGAAGAATTCACAAATACCTTATCTTAAAAGCCACATCGTGTTTTAAATTTTAACACATGTGACTTTATCGTTTTGAATTTATAATATTTTTATGTAATTATCTAATTTTTGAAAAGAAAATAACCGTATAGAAAAAATAACCGTACAGTAACGAGTAAGTAATTATCTTAAATAACAGCAGCACAGCAGGGTAGGTAGAGGGAACCTACACTCCGTTCTGCCGAATTCGTATGTAGGCATTGAATATTGAGTGGCAGAACTCAACGCCGCGCCGCGCAAGAGCAAAGAAATGAAAATATAAAATTATTAGTATTTTTTTTTATTTCGTAAAAAAGACTTTTGCTAGCAATATAGCTTAATTTGTAAGACAAGCCATAAATAAATATTTTTGTAAACACTAAAAGGATACACTTAGGGCTAGTTTCACTGGTTACGAATAAAATTTCAGATTGTAATCTAATATTTAATGCTAACTTACAGATAGAGGCTGCTGACAAGTTTTTTCTGTATCACTATCAAACTCCCTGACATTTATTATCGTTCATGTTCATGTTATAATTTTTACACGTTCAACTGCAATCTACTTAACTCTCAGATAACGACCATATAAGTCCTTTGAATCAGCTGATATCATAAGCGACACTTTCTTTAGTGGATATTTCTATCCCAACCTGTAAAAAACTGTAGCTTATCTGGTAGATACGGCTGTTCAGGACTTTATCAGTCAATGGTAAAATGGGCCCTTGAACGTCTTAATTTTTTTAAGATATATAGTATACTTATTAGTAATTTACATAGTAATGGACACATTATTTTTTATCCGATCTAAGAAAAAAGCAAATATCTGAGTTCCACCATATAATGTAATTAAAGATTCCAAAGTACCAGTAGTAGTTTTACATTTATTGCCTTCAAGTAACCGTTCATGTGATCTTTTTAATTATCCCATAGAATAAAACAACATATTATAAATAATAAATATTAAAAATAAATACATGCGATACGAATCAAAATATAAAAACCGTAACATATTTTACAAATGATTACACATTGTCATTTCAACACTAGCCAACAAATAAATCTCTTGCCAAATTACCTATCGACAGCCAAAATTTCGGAGGCGTGCCGATTTATGTTCTTTTCATATAAATCTAGTAGTAATTGGTACTAAACCACACCCATTAAATACCCTATCTCGTTCAGGAAACAGCAATTAAGACGCTCAAACCGGTTGTATACTGAGAAAAAAATATACAAGCTGCTTATTGTGACTGGGCTAAACAAAGAATTTATAAAATTCACTTCATTTACACAAAAAAATATATATTTTGTTGTAATATTAAGAAATGAGGCAAGTCGTGATTGTGAGTTCGATTCCCACTCCAGGAAATGAAAGTATTAAGTCATTTCTTCGTTCTGGTGTTGGGGCAAAGAGTGGCGTTAAGTTCCGCCACACAACACATAAAGCCTCCACAAAGTGGGGTGTACCTGCATTTCTGTATCCTGCATTTAGCGGTGTAGGCTACACCGCTAAATGCAGGATACAGTGTGAAACTGAAAAAAAAAACAAATAACATACAAACATTATAAAAGTCAAAAAATCTTGATTAACTATTAGTTTTAAGTAACGTGTAAAAGAAAGTACAATAAAAGGAAAATACATCAAGAGTCCTACATTCATATTAAACGCGAAACAACTCGTAAAGTTATTGTAAAAATAACACTTTTATTTAAGTGATGCGGAAAATGGAGCCACAAAAAATTTCATAATAATTTTATAGCGCGCTAGACATTCGTTTTAGAAACCACATCAAAAACCGAGCCGTCTTAATCCTGTGAACATTTTAACAGCTAACGCTTACTGATTTATTAATTTATAAAAAAAAAACCACTATGCAGTATTAGAATTGGGTTTTTTTATGAGAGAGAACAAAAGTTGTGGTTGGACTTCAGCCAAATCTCGCTCTCATTCAACGTCATCATTCACGATACTGTTTTTTTTTTAAACAAATAGTCACAAATTGTTACTAATTAAACTGTTTGTTTGAAGCCCTTTGTAAAAAAAATAACATACGGTGTTTTAAAGATTTTTTAATGATTTTGTTTATATAATAAAACAGATTCTACATGAATAATGAATGTAGGAATACATTTTTATCTCGTCTTCTCGTTATGCAGATATATTATTATTTTTCAAAGAATGTATCCTCATTGTGTTTCAATGATAAGTTTTAATTCCTCTTAATTGTTCTTTATAATCATATTCTGAGATATTTTAGAAATTCATTCATAATTTGATATTCTAAAATGAAAAAAGTCTTGCTGATATAATTAATTATTTAGAGTTCCATACGCTGCGATCTCTGCGTTACCTATTTTGCCTCGTCCACTGTCATTAACCTCGTCATACATACATGTCCCCCCGGATTCTCATCTCTTTTTACCTGACCTTCCTCCAATATCTTTGACACTGTGTTGTCGAAGATCAACCAAAGTTTCCGCCTAACTCACCACCGCTCACTTCCTTCAAAACTATTTTAATACGATTAACAGTTTGTTAAATAAGTTAAAATAAATGCAGAAAAAAATTATAGATACGCATCATCGCACATCGCCTACATTATTTTACTATCAAAACCTATGACGCATGTTACATACTAGTTCCTTAATAAATTTAAAATCAATATGTATTACAGAGAGTATTAAAAGTTATTTTTATATTATAGTTTACTTTATATACGACTTGCCCTTGACAAAAATTTTAACTGACACAGAGATGCTTTACGGCCTAAACTATTTACATGTGTTTAAAAATACTGTTAAAACCGTACCAACAGTAAACAAGTGGTTATTTGTATCTACGGAGATATATATTTGATTAATTATGACAGCTTTTGATGGTACAATTCAAAGCAAAAATAAACAAATCTAATTCGTTCGTGGTTAGATTTAAAAATATCATCTTACATCCATTGATGATATCGAAGACAGCAGAGAAATACTACAAAAAATAAATCTTCAAATTTCAAAACAATTAATGCGAAATTTGATTGAGTTTCAATATGTGGCTGGCTGATTGAACTGATAGATGTCTATTAATATAGTAATATTAATATAATATAATATAAGATAAATGATGTCAAATAAAATATAACTTCTTACTTATAACGTTAAGATATTAAATTATATAAAATAAATATAAAAGAAAACAAAATAATGAAATAATATCAATATTCCCGGTATAGGTTTACTAAAAATGGATATATAAATAAAAAAAAACTCAACCGATTGGCAATAAACACAAAAAAAATAGCAAGAACAAATAAGCCTTAGTGCTTCTTTAATTAAAATAATTTTCTTCAACAACATTTTAAAATAACTATAAAATTTAATATGCCTAATATATATCATATATCTAATATCTGATACTAAGTTTATAGCTTCTTTGTTTCTTTAACGTTCTTTGTCATCTCAAATGAGCTGTTAAAATTGTAAGAATAATGTCACAAATAGACAGTGTCGTATGGTTTGCTATTTTTAATTAGGTTTATTTAGGCCAAGCCTTATTTTATCTTTCGTCGCGAAGAACTGCAACTTTTACGAGTGTTTTCGGAGGTTTTTTTAAATTATTTTTTTAACACATTCTTAACATATGCATATAAATTAATAAAAATATTTTTTAAATAATAATTTTGAATTTTTAAACACTTCTACGTTTCGAATACACTGACCAGTTTAGACTTAATTTTGTACGCGGCAGCAGTAGATGCGAAATCTTTATATACTCTAAATCTAACAAATAATCGGCTTGTCTTGTCTATATCGTCAGATCGATTAATTTACATTGTAAAACATATATCAATGGCGGCATGAAGACCATTTCTAGGCAGGTAAAGAGAGACGAACTACTAAAGTAAAGCAAATTTGCGCATTTCAAATACGCTCTTCAAATTTAGACATGGATAGCATATTGCCGGCACTGCTTTGAGCTCGTCACCCTGCAACGTGATGAGTCCGGCACTCATGTTAAATTGTTAATTAATCTTTTACAAAAGTAAACGTATTTTCTGAACTTGAAGAATGAATTCTGAAGAGTTATTTTATAAAAATATTAAATGTATAACATTTCCTGCCCATTGCCTTCGTTGACATTATTGCTATTGCGTCATTTGAATCATAATAGTAAACATTATTTGACACGTCTCTACGTCACGTACGTTTTGATGGCATTTTTATATTTTACCAAGATAATAGTACATGTGTGGATAGTTAAAATTGTTTTTTTTTTTTTGGATTTTATAATAAGTTTTGTTTATTCATAGGAACAAATATATCCTTATTTTTTAAGAATATTAGGTATTTTTTTAATACTTTAGACTCGTCTAGAACATACACTACAGCTGCACAGATAACACAACTTAAGATTTTAAAAAAAGAACACTGGCCAGAAAAAAGAGTTTTTATTGTATGTAAATCAAATAAAAAAAAATATATGTAAATATTAAACGTATTAATATGTAGATACATAATATTTACCAAGTGACTCTATACCCGAGTCGGCACCAGCGCAAACACCACTTATATTTGCGAATCATATCAGCTTGCATTCTTGGAATTTTATACAGTCCAATAACATACTTGTCAAATTTCAATATAACCTAAATACTAATTTGTCAACAATATTATAAAATATATCTTAATAAATACAATTTGTCCGACTCTACATAGAGGTTATCTACAATCGCAATCTCGCTAAAGTTCTTACTGTACCGACCATTTCCACTAAACTATTATCTTTTATTACATATCGTCAAATATACGAAAGGTCGTAATATTTGAGTGTCAGGTAAAAGATGTTTTATGATTTGTTATATAATTAAACTAAGCATCCCGTTAATTATTAAATATTTTTTTTATGTATTTGTTGTATAAGATAAATCCAAATATACAATAATAATAAAGACCGAATAATTCAAAGGATTTAAAATTTACTCTTAAACGTAACAATAATATGCAGAATTAATGTCCTTAAGCGGTGTATAATGAAACTCTTATCAGCCAATGTCGATTTGTTATCGGACGTAATGTTTGTCGATCTCTTACTCGTATGCGTTGAGGTTTCGACAAACGCCGGAAATAAGAAAACTCATATAATATATAAACACAAAAATAAATGAAAAACTTTTATAGATGTTAATAAATTATATTAATTTACAATAAAAACATTTAAAATAAACACCAAATAAAAAAAAAAAGAAAACAAGACACATTATAAGAATTTAAATTAAAAATATAGCAATAATAAAATAATAACAATAAATTTACCTAACAATAATATTGAAAAAAATATATATAATAAAAATAAGTTAAAATACCTTTTTGTATAATACTACGTTACAAAAAAATATTATAGTACAACTACATTATTTTCGAATTAATTTTAGATAAAAGATAATATATTCGATCGAAAAATTCTTTATTGGCAAGTTGATATTTGTCTAGTATAAGAAGTGAAAAATAGTCGAGAGACCCTCAGAGTATGGCGTACATCGCAGCAGCGTTGCTAGCGCTCATCGCAACGGTGAGTACACTCCAAAATGTATGTTACATGATTAAAATATTTTTTCCAGTATTTTTTTTTTATTTTAATTACATTTAACGACAACATTCAATATATAGTATGTTTTGAGGATAAAAAATATTATTAATGTATATGGTAAGTTATGAATAAAGAGTATCTTATATTTAAGTAGAGAGAAAAATTGCTTCACGTTTTTCTTTTCCACAAAGCAGTAGCGGCAAAGGCAAATTATTTTAGTATGCCCTGTCCTTCATATTCTATACAATTTTTGAAACTTCGAATTGAGAGCTATAAACGCTTAACCACAGAGGAGGGCAAATGAAAATAAATTACTTGTATGAGCGAGAATAGAACGTGTCACCGCCACCAAAGACGATTATTAATAATGAAAAATCGATTTTGTAAGGATAAATAAAGGTCACGTAAAAAAATATATAAGTCCGTCCTGTCTTCAGTCAATTCCTGTTTACAAATAGAATACACGTAAAAGGATTTAATTCTGCTTCACATTTAGTGAAACTATATCGGGATATAATTAACCTGGATAGCTATTAAACTAAAGTATCAAAACAGTTAACTACGAAAATCAAGTTTAAGTTTTGTAGCTTTTGTAACTGTATACATTTAAGTGTCATTTAACCTAGTTCCATTTTCCATTCTAGGACGGGAATATAAATAATGATAGTAGTTGTATACGTGTAAATCACTGTATATTATGATGATGTCTAGACACTCAATTTCGAACCATTCTGGTCACCTAGTGTTGATTAAGAAGTTTGTGAACACTAACTTGTGATTTTTTTTTTCAATTGGGTCAAAGTACCCATTGTAATATTTCCTAAATAGATATCGCACGTTGACCGCAAGACACTTTTGTTTGATTATTGTCGGTTGTGATTTAGATTGAGTTGAGTTGAGATTTCGTTTATTTTGCGAAAAAAAATTTTTTAGGAACATTCTTTTCTTTCTTTTCTGTGGCCAGTCGTAGAGCAAGCAAGCGTATGATTGTAAACAAAATGGATTGTGGGTTCGATTCCCACTCGAGGAAATGGAAATATTAAATATTTCCATTACTTCGATCTGGTGTCGAGCCAAAGCGCGGCGTTGATTTCTGCCACTCAACACACGATCCGTACAGCATTCGGCGAAAAATGAGGAACGGAATTTCTAAAAATTAGCCACCCTAACCTACCCTGCTGTATACGGGATACAGCGTGAAGTTAAAAAGAAAAAAACCCATTCAAAGTCCTCAAAAACACATTTACGCGTCGCCTCATTTGCCGATCGTAAATTCTGGCATTGAAACTGTTAGCTCACATTTAGTACCAGGAAATCAATGTTATCGTGAACGCGGCGGTTATAAAACGTTTACGCAGTTCCGTTTTATGAGCCATATGTCTTTTGTTTTAATAATATTTAAAAATCAACTTCACGCTGTATCCCGCACACAGAAGAGTAGGTAGAGGAAACCTAGTGTTAAGACACTCCATTCCTCACTTTCCGTCGTATTCTGTTAAGTGGCGGGACTCAACGTCGCGCTTTGCCTCGACATCAGAGCAAAGAAATGGAAATATAAAAAGAAATCAAATTGAGTCAGGCCAGTCGTGGCGCAGGGGCACGAAGTGTGACTGTAAGACCGATTGGTTGTGGGTTCAATCCCCACTCGAGGAGATGAAATATTTATTTAAATTTATATTTCCATTTCTTCGCTCGGGTGTCGAGGCAAAGCGCGGTGTTGAGTTCTGCTATTCAACACGCACTGCCTCCAGAATTCGGCAGAAAGTGGGAGAACGGAGTGTCTTAACACTAAGTTCCCTCTGCCTATCCTGCTATATGTGGGATACAGCTTGAAGCTGATTTAAACTGAATCGAACCTACAACCAGTCGCTTTTGCAGGCCCTTTTTTGATTTATGCCCCAGCACCACGACTGACCTCAATAATATTTTTAATAATATTTTTCTCTGTTTATATTTAATGAAGCGTGTTGGCGCCACCTCAATGGACAGATTTGTTTGAGATCGCACAACACATCACTACGTGCGCGAGCTTTCAATTTATTACACACGATTCTTCGTTAGCTTAACAAGTGCTAATTACCTCTAGTATTGTGTTGTGGGATGGACAAAACAATATTATTTTTTTATGTAATTAGATTTAGTTTAATATTTATTTTATGATGTTAAATTAAATGTAAATGTTAGAGGACATCGTGGCACATCGACACAAGCATGTGGTTGTGATGCAATTGTGGGTTCGATCCCCATTCGGGGTAATGAGTTGTAATTTATTTATATTTTCATTTCCTCGCTCTAGTATCAAAGCAAAAGCGTGGTGGTGAATTCCGAAAATTGAGAACAGAGTATCTTAACACTAAGTTATCTCTGTATACAGATACTCCTTCAATATGGGATACAGCTTCAAGCTGAAAAAATTATGTAAAATTTAGGCTATGATATTTATTGGCTTAATACCAATAAATATTATGTACATATAAAAATAAAAAATGTACAGAAAAGATTTTTTCTGCTAGAACTTATACTTTTGTGAATATAAGATAAATATAAAACAGTTTGAGGCCATTCGTGGCGCTGGGGCACAAAGTGTGACTGTAAAACCGATTGGTTCTCCACTCGAGGAGATAAAATATTTACTTAAATGTATATATCCATTTCCGCTCTGCTCTGGTGTCGAGGCAAAACTCGACGTTTAGTTCTGCCACTCAACACGCAATGTCTCCAGTATTCGGTAGAAAGTGGGGAACGGAGTGTCTTAACACTAAGTTCTCTCTGCCTACCCTGCTGTGTGCGGGATATAGCGTGAAGCTGATTTTATAAGACAGTAATGCTTAATTCTGGCAATAATATATATGTAATATTATAATTATTTTGTAAGCGTTAAATTTTAACAGATCTAGCATATGCATATATTGCATTCATATTATTATAGTTCGCATATTTACACAATTTCAATGAGTAATATTGTGTGCATGATAAATACGATGCGACCCAGTTGCCTGTTTTGTACGGTGTTTACACTGTCTTTGTCATTCTGATCACTTTTGTTTTAAAAAAATCACGTTTCACGCTGTATCCCGCAGACGTAATTGTAGGCAGAGGTAACTTTGTGTTAAGACACTCCATTTTTCACTTTCCGCCCAAATTCAGGAGGTATTGAGTGTTGAATGGTAGAATTCAACGAGTCGACACCAGAGCGAAGAAATGAAAATATAAATTTAAATAACTATTTCTTTTATGGGGATCAAACCCACAAGCAGTGAGTGGTGTTTATAGTCACACACTTGTGCCACTGTGCCACGATTGGCCTAATTTTGCTTTATTTGTAGGCAATTCTTTATGGCTAATTTAAAATGTCACTTATCTAATTCGATTGTTTATACAATCTGGATATACGGCTTCATAAATTTTATTTTACTATCAGAACCTTCCCATTGTCTCGTCGACGTTCGTAATCAGCAGTACCTAGATTTTGTATAGAATCTAGTAAATCAATCTTATTGAAGTCGGTAACAGGACAATTGACCGTAACGCGAAGGTTTTGGATTCGATTCCCACTTGTAAGAATATATTATTAGTAATTACATAATTTCTTCGCTCTGGCACCAAGGTAAAAAGCAAACGTGGCGTTGTGGTGAGTGGCGAAACTACTCATCGCGCGAGATTTTCTGTAAATGAGAAACGGAGTGTCCCAGCATTAGAATTCCTCTGCCTACCCTGCCATTAGCAGGATACAGAGTAAAGCTGAAAAAAAAACAGAAATACATGTATGTATTTAAACGGACACAAACGAGAGCGATTCTCTCGAACAATTTGATGTATTGCTAAATATTTCAAGCTCCACGACGCTGGAACCAGACTGTTGAATTGCTCCCGAGCCCCCGTCATAGTAATAAATTTATAAATCCAACCGAGTGAACCTCATCGTGTATGATAATGGGGAGTCAACGACTGGTCTAGTTACATTAATAAATGAAACCTCGTCTAATTTATAATATGTTTCACTATTGTTTTAACTTGCACGCGGTTTTGCATAGAAGGAGTTTGCTAGAATATCTTTATCTTGTATTTTGACAGTAAAACTATTTTTGGCTTAATAAGACATTGTCCTCTCTTGTCTTGTTTTCAGCTCTACCATAAACGACGAACAATTCAAAGTAATAAAGACATTGGGGCCGGTCGTGGCGCAGTGCCTTGTGCACTCCCACTCGACGAAATGATTTTTTTTATTTTTTTCATTTCTTTGCTCTGAAGTCGAGGTAAACGCAAGGCGTTGAGTACCGCCACTCAATACCCAATGCCTTCAGTGGGAAGTGGAGTATCTCCCTCTGACTACTCTGCTATATGCGGGATACAGTATGTAGTTGAAAGAAAAAATAAAAGACTCTTGTGCTGTAAAACCAGCTGATTTTGCATCATGTAAAAATAATAATTTAGATCTTCGTGAAAAAAGTTGCTTCCTTCATACTAAACGAAATAGTACTTAATTCCGTCAAAATAAAAATATAATATAATACGTTTCCAATACATGCAATATTACAAAATATTGTAATGTAAAATTAACTCAATCTCCATAATATAATATTTAACGCCCAATAAAATAAACGTGTTTTCGTCTTATAATTACTTTATCATATTGCTATTACCCTATTAATTCATAAAAACAACATTAACATGTCATTATGGAGGCCATAGAATCTTCTTAAATTATATGAAGCACTTTTTTTCCTCCGGAGCTAAACGACGTTATCAAACGATCTGACAGATGTCATATTTTAACCATTTAACTACTAGAATTCGGGTAGACATGGACATAACGAGTGGGTTCCCTACGGGGGCGTAGGTTCCGGACGTTGTAAAAATGCTTTCGATTCATTAATACTGGTTTCGATAGTAACACTCAATTTAAACCATTCTTTTAGTGATCCGATCGATCTAAATGTTCAACATTCTTGGTGCTACCGTTTTTACGTATTACTTAAGTCCTTTTATGGCCGTAATATCCTACGTCTATCAGTAAGGCTCATCTGTGAAACGAAAAGGGTTAAATGAGTCTCCCGTATCACGGCCATCTCGAGGTGATCTAAAAAAATGTTTTTTTTTGGACAATGGGTAAATCCATTGTTTGCAGTTGGTAGATAATATATACCAAAATTGTAAAGTGTAGAAATCTTATGAATATGAATTAATAACAACGAATAATATAAATAATATCAAAATTAGTTTATTTTATTAAAATTAATTTATATTTATTGAAATTTATATTTTAATTATAAGTAATTGATAAGAAGCATTATTATAGCTACTTATAATATTTTTAAAGTGTCAGTTCAGACTTAGGAAAGAAAAATATTTATTTATATGCCCCAGGAGGCGCGGGTTCGAGTCCCGCTATGTTCAAATTTTTATACGTTTTCTAAATAATTATTGTTAAAGATCCAATTTGATAGAAAATAAGTATTATTATTAATAATTGTTTTCTATCAAATTGGATATCTCCAACTAGTCCTGGTTAAATGAACTAGCACGGGTATTTGCCAATTGCTGGATCAGGTTTGTCTTAATTAAAATTTATTGTAACCGCATCACTAACACTGTTATTATTATTATTATTATCTTCTTCTTAAGATATATTTCTATACAAATAAAAATATCTTCACATACATACTAAAGTTAACTGATTCTTTAGGGCATAGGTAACGTTAATGATAGAACGATTCTTTCGCACTTATAAGTATTCTATTTCAATCCAAAGTAAATTTGAACCTCGTTATCTCGTATTCAACTCGTAAAACTGACATTAGTATCAACTAATGTTCCACACGCATTAGAGTTACTACGAATGTTACGAAATGATGTAAGCATCGCCATATGCATCTTGATAGCTTGTCTTTAAATGATTTTATCCCAGGGCTCTCATTGTCATATAAAAAAATAAATAAATCAGCTTCACGGTATATCTCGCAATAGCAAAGGGCAGGGGGAATCTAGTGTCAAGTAACTCAGTTCCCCAATTTTTGCTGTACTTTCCGAGACATTGCGTATTGAATGGTGGAAATAAAAATATTAAATTATTAATAATTCATTCGCCCGTGTCGGGATCGAACCCACGACCATCGCGTTTCAGCCATACTCTTGCGCCTCGATGACCTCAATTTTCACAGATCTAGCTCTATCATTCATTGTCATGTGTTACGGTAAGACCCGAAGCTGTGAAAAAGGCTGGCCATTGAGAATATTTTTATTTAGGTTCATTAGTTTTTTGTATGTTTAGTAGAAATTTTGTTGAGTAAGATTTAAAAAAACGTTGTCAAATTTGAAAAATACGTTGAAGTATTACAAATTCTACGCAAAACATTTCTCTTGCGACGACACACACACAGACGACATGTTACCTTTAAGGTCTGATCTTTTTGTAAGTCATATATCGTAATCGTTGCAAAATTTTATCTGTACACGTACAAAATTTGGACCTCTATTTAACTTGAGATATAGCTGAAAAAAAAAAATTAAAAAGAGATACTTTTTAATTTTTTTTTTCAGCTTCACTCTGTATCCCGCACACAGCAGAGTAGGTAGAGGGATCCTAGTGTTAAGACACTCTGTCCCCCTTAAAAAAATGTAGTGTACATATGCTTAACTTGATTTCTTCTCTCAATCTAAATGGCAGGAATGTCATCAATAGTCTGTCATTTTATTAGAATAATAAAAAATATATAATACATGTACTAAAACATAAAACAAAAGTCATTATACTCTGCAAATAAAAAGTGAAAATATTATATAGATGATATTGTTATGTAATTGTACTTATCGTTTGAGACATATTCAAGTATTGATTCAGGCGAAGCGAAGCGAATGTACCAAGAATCATTGCTCTAAATTGCAGTGCTCAAGAGCACCGATGCCATGGTCTGTAAGCATTCGCCGCGCCTGTCAATATTATGTTTCAATCTCCGATCGCCCAAAGAGTTCTAATTCAATAGACCTGTGACCGATTCGATTTTCTTAATTTGTTTTGTTATAATAGAAATGTTTCAGTGTTAAAATATTGAAAAGCAAATCTGGTTTACGCTGTATCCCGCATATAGCGGGTTGTCAAATGTAACCTAGTGTTAAGACACTCCGTTCTCCAATTTCCGCCGAATTTTTTGAGGTATCGTGTGTTAAGTGGTGGAACTCAATGCTGGACTTTGGCCTTGGGAGGAAATGAAAATATTTTCAAGCTATAATTTAATCCCCCGAGTAAGGAACCCACAACGGTCGGGTTACAGGTCGCACTCTTGTGCCCCTGCGCCACGACGACCTCAAATGTTTAAAAATACATATTGTTTTTATTATACTTTCTACCGAGTTGTGTAGATATTACATCTGTAAGTATATCTATGTATTTGCGATTTATTAAAATTAAATTATGGGGATTTATACATAAAAATATTGTGGCGTTATTGGTATAAAGTTGTGTATAATAACATAAGATGCTACATTCTTTATAATTAATGATCACTTCATATTTAATCATATAAGAAATATTTTCTTTTTCGTTATCATACGTAGCAAAACGATAAAGACCACTATCCAATCCATGACATGACATTTGAGTTCCGCCCAACACGCAATGCCTTTAGAATTTAGCAGAAAATGGAGAACGGAGTGTCTTAGCACTAGATTCTCTCTGTCTACCGTACTGTGTACGGGATACAGCGTAAAGTTAAAAAAATACTCTACACGTAAATGCTAATTTCGGTTCTTCACAGGTCTCAACATGCTGACAGTCTTTTATTATTTTGTAATTGAATAAATACATTAATTGATTGAATCGATTTTATTGAATTTTAAATGGTCAATTAGCCACACTCTGGTAATAAAATTTCAATTAATAAAGTCCGGTCACCCTGTTGTGTTATCGGAATATATGTATATTTCTCACATTATATTTACATAGTACAAAATTTTACAATTGTTTTATAAACTTCTTATTGTTTTCGGAATAAAGTTCGTATTCAAATTTTATTATATAACTCATATTTTTTAAGTAGTAGTATTAAAGGTTTTTCTAGAAACATTTAAAGATTTAGTGGTTTCCACTGAAAGCTTATGATTTTCTGTGAAAATATAATTCGTCTTTTATTGCACTAAAATATCATACTTACGCTATTCAAATTAAATAATATTATTTTATCATATTTAGAAACCTTGAAACAAATCAAAATCCATAATACTCTACAATTATAAATACCGAAGGAAGCCGGCGGGCCCTCGACACCCGTGTAAAATGGTGATGTGATAATCCCTACCCTGTAACTCTTAGACGTAGATTATCCTATACGAATGATCGTACCGTATAATAATCTATTAGGATATAACTGACGGAAAAGTTTAATAATAATAAGCTTCATGCTGTAACCCGCACACAGCGGGGAGGTAGAGGGAACCTAGTACTTAAAAAAGCTTAAATATTATGAAACCATCAAATTCTCAATCAACCAATGCCAACCAAACCAACAAACCATGCACCAATTTATAATTATTTTTTTTTCAGCTGCACGCTATATCAGGCATATAACAGGGTAGGCAGAGGAAACCTACTGTTGAGACACTCCGTTGCTTACTTTCTGCCGAATTTTCGGGGCATTGCGTGTTGAGTGGCTGAACTCAACACCGCTTTATGCTTCGTTCCCAAAACGAGGAATGAAAAATATTTAATATTTTCCTTTGTCGAGTGGAAATCGAACCCACAACTCGTCTCACATACAATTTCACACTTCTGTGCCTTGACAGTCCTCATTTATTTATTATAAATATTTATTATTGATTTCCTAATATAGAATATCTTTTCTTAGGTGGTGGGGCGCGAGGATGTGCTGGCATCCACCGCCGCGCGCGACCTGCACTGTGGCCGGCGCCTCGTGTCGGGCCTGTTCTCGCGGCCTCGTCTGCCGCTGGGCTACTCTTACGTGACAACCGTTCCACGCGGCGCTTGCAGACTAAACGTCTCCGAAATTGTCTCCAGCGAAAACTACATAGGTATAAGTTATATAAGATTGTGAATAGAAAAATGAAATACAATGCATATACATTGCAAAAGATCAAGAGGTTATCGGATAATCATAAATTTAATCAATATTTCGGTCTTTAATACGCTTTGTTCTCAAATTAAATAAACACACAACCTTCGCTAAACATATTATCTCAAATATGGATCTACGTACGTAGATGGCAACGATAATGTCCTTACAACCAGGTGTGCAGGTAACAAGCGACTACTCCTTAAATATAGTTCACGATATGCATGTTGAAATATTTGAATGGGTCATGACAAGTTAATGAAGAAAATCGTTATAAATTAGGTCAAATTTAAAGAAATAATTTCATATAGCCGATAGTTTTGATTGAACTCGGTCATACCAGTTCAATTGTAGATATACTTAATAGTAAATTAGCAATGAGCAGATGCTGGGTCCAAGGCCGTCTAATAAAGCTTTCGGTCACAATAGTACCAGCCAATAGTTATCAATTTTTATTGGAGTTATTTGGTTCTCGAACAGAATAGTGGGTCATTCGAGATTTCAATAGAGAGATGAATGAGCACGCCGGTGCAAATGATCGATGTCGAATCGATTTATAGAAATTGCAGGCACTGGCTGGGTACTGGCAAATCGCTCCAATAGAAGCGCCTACGCTGCACGTTGTGAGATAAATGGAGATAGCTGCCGTTACAATTGGCAAATAATTATTGGCATGACGCACTGCAAATACTTGAGGATACCAAGTTGCTGATTGTTCCGTAAACATTGAGATCTATTTTGATACCTTCAGTAATATGTGAATGGGCTTTACAAAGATGTAATATAAAAAAACTGCTTCACGCTGTATCCTGCACACAGCAGGGTAGGCAGAGGGTACACAGTGTTAAAACACTCCGTTGCTCACTTTCTGCCGAATTCGCCGCGCTTTGCCACGGCACCAGAGCGAAGAAGTGGTAAATATAAATTTAAGTAAATTTTTCATCATCTCGAATGGGGATCAAACCCACAACCAGTCGCTTTTACAGTCACAATTTGTGCCACTGCACTGCACGACCTAGCCTGGCCTATATTATAGGTTGGTATTGAAGTGTTTAGATTTTCGAATAATTAAACTTGATAACATAATTATGGTTAAATTGTTTTAGCACTCAGAGTTTCAAATGGCTCCTATATAGTGAATGGTGAATTCGCGGTAAGCGCTCCAGGCACCTACGAGGCGGTCGGTGCTCGGTTCATATACACCCGATCAGCAGGACTCGATACGATATTTGCGATGGGACCCGTTCATGAACCTATCGACATAATGGTAATTAATTTTATAATGCATTGGTTGTAATTCCTTATAACATTTATTTTTAAAGACAATTATGATATCACTTTATTTTCTTTTGAATATCGACCATATTTAACCACTTAAGTATTTGATTTACAAGTTGATTTACAAGTATTGGAATTAATTAAAGAAAATTTTCAGATTCTCTATACGCAACCAAATCCGAACATAAAATACGAATACCTCACTGATTCTTTGCCAGATGAAGCTAGTAACGATATTCCGACTGCAAGTAGTATTGTAGAACATCATCAAATACAAAGACATCATAGACATCATAACGCCGAATCACATACACGGGCATTGGATAAATCTGGACCTTCACTATCGAAGCAACCGGAGTTTAATTCCGCAGAAAGTCAATACCAGGTAGAGAGCAACGTGATCGGAGATAGAAAATTTGTGTGGAAGATTTTATCATATACACAGTGTTCAAGAACTTGTGGAGGAGGACTTCAAATTGGAAAGTTTAAGTGTGTTGAAGTTGATGGTAAAGAGGATCGTGAGATATCTTCGGCACATTGTACTGGGGCTCCTCCTCCATCTCGTCGGAGGAGATGTGGAGTATCTCCATGTCCACCACGCTGGAGGGCTGCCGCTTGGGGACCCTGTCCTGTTTGCGGCCCTGCTCATCGAACTAGGATTGTGGGGTGTGTACAGGATCATGCTCGAGGTATCACTAAGGTCAGCAATCTTTTTATTTATAAAAACAAAATATAATTAATGTAGTTTTAAAAACTATTTGTTATTACTTCATAACAAATATATTATTTAGTTTTTTGTCTGCTTAATTTTCAGATAAGTGACCAAAAATGTCCTTTACCTATGCCAACAAGTAGAGAAATTTGTGATGTACCCAACTGTGACGGCACTCGCCAATCGGCCGACGACTCTCCGCGTCTTGACTCTCGTCGTCAAGTACGACCCAACGACCACGTCGACGCCTTCCGAGAGGGGCCAGTGCTGACGCTCGCTGCTAACGAGTCGGACAACGAAGTTAGTCCTATTCAAGAAGCAAAATATAGTTTTAGCGCCGCTGGAGGGTGGTTGTATACGGAATGGTCCCAGGTAAAGATCGTTTCTTTCACCTGTTCTAATCAATGTAGATTTTTGTCTTGTCAATTTAATTATTTTAATGTTATAGTGTGTAGGATGGTGTGTGGGAGGTGGTATACAGTCCCGTGGGGTCCGTTGTACGGACATCAACGGATGTGCCGCTCACCGCGCGCCTCACTCGTCCCAAGCTTGTTCGCCAAAAAAACAATGTGACGCGCAATGGTTTACCGGTATAATTAAAAAATATATTTTTAAAATAAGTATCTAAATTGTTGAACATACATGACAAATGAATGTATGTATTAGACATTCGAGTCATTCATATTTAAAAAGAATTCATATTTGAAAAGTTTTAAATGGTAGTCTAGACCTTTTAATTTAGACATTTTGGAGACTTATGTTTTTCTAAAACGAATATACTTTAAATCTTAAAACTTTATGTAAAAATACACAATACTCAGTTTAAATAATATATTCTAAAAAAACAAGATACTTTACTACAAAAATATAATTTTTATAGTAAAGCTTTTTTTTTAATAACAAATACAATAATCCATAAAACAGGTGAGTGGTCTCCATGTTCCGCAAGCTGCGGCGGTCGTCAGGTGCGAGGAGTCATCTGCATCGGGGGCAACGGGAGGCGTTTGCGGGACGCGTCGTGCGGGACGCCCCCGCCGGCGTCCCAGCGGGACTGTGGCGGGGCGTGCGCGCCCGCGTGGTACCGCGGCGACTGGGGGGACGTGAGTACACGTTGTTTATATAGGAGTGCTTTAGTAAATTGTAATAGTTTCTCTTCTTTTTAAATAAAAAGTTAAATAATTTTATTTAGATATTATTATTACTTAATTAATATTGCGATAATAACAATAATATAAAAAAACAATCATATTCTTATACTTTTTTTTATTTGCTCACATGCGTTAAGTTATTGATATTGTGAAATAAGCATCAATTCAAATACAGTTGTAAGTATTTGTTATATTTACGAATCTTTCTTACATAGGTATAGGGAAAACATGCTCAAATTTGTTTATTTGTGAATAATATTGATATAGCGTATTGATAGATAAAATTTAACGCGCAGGGTAGGCAGAGGGAACCTAGTATTAAGACACTCCGTTCTCAACTTTCCGCCGAATTCTATGCGTATTGCGTGTTAAATGGCGCAACTCAACTCAGCACTTTGTCTCAACGCCAGAGTGAAGAAATGAAAATATAAATTTAAATAAACATTTAATTTCCTCGAATGGGAATTGAATCCACAACCAGTCGATTTTACAGTCACACCTTGCCCCTGCGCCACGACTGGCCTCAACGAATATTTTTTTTTTTTTTGTATAAGTTTTTTAACGGCATCCCTAACCCTACCCTAGTGCTCTGGGCCGTGCGAGGCGGGCGTGCAGAAGCGCACGGTGTGGTGCGCGCGGAACGGTGCGGCGGGCGCGGGGGGCCCGAGTGGCCCGGGGGGCGTGGAGGGCCCCGCGCGCGATTCCGACTGCGCCGGCCTGAGGCCCCCCGCGAAGAGGGCCTGCGTGCCCGACAGATGCACTTCGAAGCCTGTTAAGCCAGTTGTCAGTGTTTCTAATGGTGAGTGTTCGTTTGGTTTTGTGTAAATATCTTCTCATTTTGATGAAATAAGAACGAAGCGCGAAATAATTTTTGTCTGATAATAGTAATCTAAAGTATATTTTTTTTCTAATACAATTGTATCTGTATCTTTAATTATATTATTATTTAAACGTAGTATACTATTATATCGCTAACGTCCATAGATATGTTTACCTTTATAAACAAATAAATACGATATTGTTTCAAATTACCAAAATTTGAGCAAACGTACCAAAAATAATATTTTTAAAAGTATCAGAAGGCAAAATGGAAAAATTTTGTTAAAATAGATTTATTTTGTAAAACCCAGTCTTAAAGTTAACGTTGTTACCTTGAATACATTAAATAGGACAAGGTTACGTATTGTAACTGTATCTCGTAGCTCTTAATTATATACGCTTTTATGGCATTCTAGATATCTTTTAATTTCTAGACATCTAGAAAATAGAAATTGAATATAATTAGATCATGTAGGTCTAGTCAATTGAACTTCAGAACAAGCAAAAAGTAAAATTATAATTTTTTTTCATTACTAACTCTCGCAGCTTGCTATATACAGCGTGTTCACGTGAAAGTTGCACTACAACGCAACATCGATTTTTGTTCTTATTTTGCATTTTCCAGCCAAAATGCCAAATTTACAGAAACTTTTTAAGCTGAACGTTAAAAACACTGCATATTTCAATTTTCACAAATAAATTTTGGCAAATGCTATTTTGAAATGGTTAAGAGACTCATGACTCTATTCACTAAAAATGTCTCAAAAAGCTATACGAAAGCATGTTTAGACATGACTAACTTTTTAAAGAGATAAAGGAAATAACTACATTAAATACAGAAAAAAATAACGTGAAGCTTACTATGAACCACGTGCCTTTTTAAAAACATAAATGCAGCTTTTTATTACAGCAATTCGTCTTCTTAAATTATTTATAATACCATAAACATCAGAAAATGAGATAATAGATATAGAAAGATACATAGAAAAACTCTATTACACTCAAAATCACTATAATCATACAACACTATAAATATAGGTCATTCGATGAGCAGGAACATCAGCACCGCAGTAAATGCGATAAGTTGTGGGTTCCATATCTATTCGAGAAAATAAAATATTAAATTCCACCACATCTGGCGGAAAGTAGGGAACGGAGTGTCTGTACATTTTACACCTCTGCCTACTACGCTATAGGCGGGATATAGAGTGAAGCTGAAAAAGAATATTTAAAAAAAACAGTTTCTCCACTCTCCACTTCCACTCCGGCAAAATCTGGAGGCATTGCGTGTTGAGTGGCGGAATCCAATGCCGCGCTTTGCCTCGACACCAGAGCGAAGAAATTAAATAAGAAAGAAAATATACATTTTAATAAATATTTCATGTCCTCGAGTGGGGATCGAACTCACAACCAATCGATTTTACAATCACACTATGTGTTTCTGCTGCTTTTGCTTTGTGTTTCTACTGGTTTAAAAAAATGTCAATATATAATAATATAACATAAATTTCATTAATTTAGATCCGCAGCAGCGAGTTACGCGACACCAGAACCACGATACACAAAACGTCAGGCAGCACAGTTTTACCAATGCGGACGGTGAGTTTTATTTTCTTTCTTCCTATGCATATGAATGTTTAAATTAAATAATACATTTTTCTATACCTTTGATATATACTTATTTTATTTAGCGAGGAAATTTTTTTTTATTTCCATTTTCATTATATAACACTTTATCAAGGCCAATATAACATTTAGAGACAATTATTTATCATATTAATTATTTGAAGCGAGTCGCGGCGCAGGGATAAACCGTGGATTCGATTCCCACTCGGGGAAAATGAAATATTTAATATTTTCGAGGCAAAGCGCAGCGTTGAGTTCCGCAACAAAACAAGCGACGCTTCCAAAATGTAGTGAGGAGGATTAGGACTACCACGTTTCTCCATATAATTAATACAATGAATACACGCACGGCGCAGGCGCGTGCGCGGACAAGCTGAGCAACTGCGCGCTGGCGCTGCAGGCGCGCCTCTGCCACTACCGCTACTACGGCGACCAGTGCTGCCGCTCGTGCCGCGGCCGGTAGGCACGCGGCGGTGAGATACTAACGGTTTTTTATTTATTACGTATTTTTTTATATTATTATTTTCAATAATAAGGAAATATGTTAATTTTCATTTCTTCGGTCTGGGGACGAGGCAAAGCGTGGCGTTGAGTTCCGCCGCCAAACACGCAATGTCAACATGCAAACTCCAGAATTCGGCGGAAAATAGGGTATGGAGTGTGTTAACACTGGCTTCCCTCTTCCTTCCCTGCTGTGTGCGGGATACAGCGTGAAGCTGATAAAAAGAAATGATTTTTATAACACGTCATTAATCAACTTTTTCATTTTCAGGTACATATAGAGGAAGAATTTTTTGACTCATAGTATTGTGATACAAATGGACAAAATAGTGATAATATGAGAACATATTATGCATGAACTAACACTAAGGATACTTTTCATACATATTAGGAAATTATATTGAATGTACTACTCGATTCTTAGTCTTCTCTATATAATAAGAATAATCAAAATTATTTTATTCAATATATTATAAAATTAACATAATATTAAATGTTTTCAATGTTTCAATACTTCCCGTTCAAAATTAAGCGTCGTTCATTTGTATTTCTTTAAATTAGGTATAGATTGTGATCTCCAGTGTGGGTGAGTTTTTAAAAGGAAAAAAAATATCTTATTAAAAAAAAACAACTGCACTCTGCCAAATCTTAGCTTTTGAATACATATAATGTTTCAATATATCAAACAAAAAATATTTCAATATATCAGAACTCGTATTTTACTACTGCACCATAATATTACCATCGTATACTTACAAAAATTTAAAACGTAATTATTAACTAATTGTTAGAGATTCAACAAGAAATGTATTATAATATAAGATAGTTAGTTAACTATTGAAACTGTTTTATAGATTAGTCACTATAGTGTATCTAGTTTTAGATTTTATAGTATTCCTTTATAAAAATATATTTAAAACAACGTTTCCAATACTTTTGATCATTTTTAAAGTGTTAATCCGTAATTAGGAAAGAAAAATACTTATATAGAATATATATAAAAATTTGAACATAGCAAGCGCTACTTAGTGGTTAGAGCGCCTGGTCGGTTTCCAGGAGTTCCAGTTTCCAGGAGTGCGCGGGTTCGAGTCCCGCTACGTTCAAATTTTTATAAGTTTTCTAAATAAGTACTGTTTCCAATGATCGTTTGGAAACGTTGGTACTGTGTTCATTATTTATTGATTCTGAATGTTGAATTAGGTGCTTAAGGTAGCGTCACACCGAGGAGATTTACGATCGCTGTACTATATTCAATGTCGCTCCGTGTAGCTATTAAAACATCACCTGGACTTCGCTTCGACTTTGATTTAATAGCTTATGTGATTTGAATATCAATTTGTTTGTTTGTTTCATTTTAATAATACGTGAACTGGTCTAATAATGTATATATATATAAAAAACGTTAATATTTTTTAAATACTTTAATTATTTAGAGTGTTAAAAAATATGGTTAGTTCTGTCTAACGAGATCGAGTATAGATTTATATATAAAAAAAAATATATAAATATTTTATCAAATTTTATGCTGTTCTACTCTAAATATATGAATTACCTACTACTACTACTACATAAATAATCATTTTTCTTAGATTTTTGCAAACCGTAGTAAATGTGACATTTTTAAATTTATCCAAAAGGCGCGGGTTCAAATTCCGCTCGCAAAATGCTCCTGCAAAATGCTCGATTTTTTATACGATTCCTAAAAAACAAGTATTTCTCGTTTACCTCGTGTGACATTATCCTAGATCGCCTACTTTATGTAAATATCTTTTGTATTATGTATAGCGCATTTATTTACCGACTGTAAGTATTTATAATAGGTAAACTCGAACTTAGCTTGTACCGTACCATCACAATTACATTCAACTTGTTTCTAATATTGTAACAACTTCTGTCTGTATTAATATCGCGTATAACAACGTACAAAAATAATAAGCTTTAAACACTGAATATTGTTTTTTTATTTATTTATTTTCTTTTTTTATGTATTTAAGTTCGTATGACGAAGTCATGACGCAGGGGCACAAGCCAACAAATGTAAACACAACGGTTGTGAGTTCAATTCCCATTCGGAGAATTATATATTTAATACTTTCATTTCCTCGTTTTGGTAACAAGGCCTCACAAATTCGACGGAAAGTGGAAATGTTAGTGTTAATAGGAGACGGAGTGTCCTAACACTATCTTCCTTGATCCATGTGCTAGCTTATTTTGTATAGAAAAACTATTATTTTTATATTGAAAATGAAATATGATGATTAAGAGTTTATAAAATTATTAAAGCAGATATAAATGAATTCTATATAGGAACATATTTAGAAAAAAAACTTCCATATAATTTAAACATATTTTATTTACATTCTCAGTACAAAATATTGCATAGATCAAGTTATAAAATATAATTTGTCTAAAAACTCTTAAAATTACAAATACAATATAAAGAAATAATTAAGTATCACACAGTATCATGTTATCATAATTGTGTTAACATATATGTATATTTTTATTTTAAATTAATATTTTATTATGGTGTCACACATTGAAGGTTACTTTTATTTTTTGTTTTTATCTTTTCTCTCTTAAGATGTTTTTAATTGCTTAAATTTACAAAAAGCTGCATATTTATTTATTGGCTCGGAAAGCGTATATTAATCACTTATTAAAAAAAACAACAAATGCTAATCGATTATAATCGTAAAATGCATTAATCGAGTGGTCGAATTCGATTTTTATTGATCGATAAGGATTTTCATCGTTATTTCACACTTTGCAGGAATCACAACAATTTTGAATATAATATTTGTAGTGACAGAGTCGCGCCTGTACCGCCAGTGAACAGTTTGGTAGCTTGTCTTCGCAATCTAAAAACACACAAAATAAATAAATAAAAAAAATCAGCTGTGAGCGGGATGCTGTATCCCCAGGTATCCCCTGTAGCAGGGTAGGCAGAGGAAACCTAGTGTTAAGATACTCCGTTCCCCAGTTTCTGCCGAATTCTGGAGGCATTGCGTGTTGAGTGGCAGAACTCAACGCCGCGCTAAGCCTCGACACCAGAGCGAAGAAATGGAAATATAAATTTAAGTTAATATTGCATTTCCTCAAGTGGGGATCGAACCCACAACCATTCGGACTTACAGTCACACTTCGTGCCACTGCGCCGCGACTGGCCTCGAAGAAATATATTTATTTTTTTGAGGCCAGTCGTTACTTATTTGTAATAATATTACCAACTTTTATTTTATCTGTAAACCTTATTTAAATAGATAAAACTTGAAGATGCCATGCTTGAGTATGTCTAACCAGATCAAGAAAACAATTTCTAATAAAAAAAAAATTAACAGAAAAACATTAACAGACTTCAAACAACGAAGTAAAAAGTAAAAAATAATTTTACGTAAACTAAAACGGACTTTCATTTTGTTAAACAAAATCTTAATTAAAAAACGACTTTATAATTTTGAAATTCGGTTCATCCAGTCAAAAGTTGCAATAACAAACATAAAATAAAATATTCAAAAAAATAAATAAAAAGAAAGCAGTCGAATTGACAACCTCATTTTCTTACAAAAGTCGGTTAATAATGTAAATAATTCTCTTATATAATATCTAAATCATAATAAAAACTCTCTGTAAAGAAAATTTCCAACTTCGTATATTACAAACATAATGAATTGTTACATCACAATAGTCTTACCGTTATCCTCTGCACTTGTTGTACTTCGTTGTGTAGTAGTCGTCGGTGGTTCAGTTGCTGATTTTTGCGATTCTATAAAATATATTATTGTTGAATAATAAAATAGGTTGAAATAAGTAGTATACGAAGAAAGAAAATGTGATTACATGATTCATATTTTATTTTTATATTCGATATATTGTATGTAGAATAGAGGAGAACAGGCTATATTGATAGTAGGTTCTTCCTCTCTACTCTGCCATGAAAATATCGTCGTTAAGATGAAAAAATATTTAAGGGCTTCGTGGCGTAGGAAAAATGAGCGTGTGACTGTAAAGTGAGTTCGATTTCATTTTGGGATAATGAATAAATATTTATTGATATTTTTATTTCTTCAAAAGCGTGGCGTCAAGTTTTGCCATTTAGCACATTTAGTGCTAAATGGCAAAATCGGAGGAAAGTGGGGCCTCGAAAATTCGGAGGAAAGTGGGGAACGGAGTGTCTCATGACTAGTTCTGCCTATTTTGCTATATGCGGGATGAAACGTGAAGTAGAAAAAATCAATTTATTATACAAACACATTAATTACTCCAGCACGTTTTAAATTTAAAATGATCTCAAAAACATATTAGGTCTACTATAATCACTTGTCAATATTCAACACCAACTCCTGGTGAACACGATAGTGACGTACAGGTCCAGTCTTTATTTGCAGCATTAGTGTCAAGTAGTCAAGACAAGAATATGATTATGTGGCGTTGTACGCAGCCCATTGTACGGTTCAAGCTTGACTTACCAATAGTAAGTCCGGGCGGCGGCGCGGCGGCGGGCGCGGCGGCGCAGGGGTCGCAGGCGCGCGTGGCGGCCGGCGCCGGCCCGTCGCAGTCGCGCTCGGCGTCGCGCGTGCACACCACTGTACGGCGTTGGACGCCGCCTGTCGTACAGTTGCCTATACACTGTGAAATGATTTCCTTTTTATTGTTTTATAGTAGCTACAATAGTTTAAATAATGTTAGAAAAGTATTTTATTTCTTGACCAAAATATGGACACATGGCATAAGCGTGATTGTAAACTTGATAATTATGGATTCGATTTCTATTTGGGAAAATACATTTTTAAACATTATTATTATTCATTTCTTTGCTTTGGCACCAATGCAAACCGCAGTATTAAATTTAGCACTCAAAACGCAATTCCTTAAAAGTGCGATGTAAAGTGGAAAATGAAATGTCTTAATACTGGATTCCTTGTCTTTCCTGCTATTAGCGGAATGCAGCGGGAAGTTGAAAACTGGTATAAAATTGAAAGATCAGCTCACCGGCCCCCAGTGGCCGCGCGCCCACAGCGCGCAGGCGCGCGGCGCGCAGGGCCGGCGCGCGGCGGGGCGCGGCGCGCGGCACGCGGCGTCGCGCAGGTGGCGCCCGCTGCCGCCCACGCACAGCACGCCGCGCGCCTGCGCGCCGCCGCACGCCGCGCTGCACGCCGACCACTCTCCTGGGGGAATGTATTTGTTTTATATATGTAAAGCCAGACGAAGTGTTAAAGCACTACGTTCCCCATTTTCTGTGGAATTTTCAAAGATTTGCGTATAAGTGACAGTAACTCAACGCTACACTTTGTCATGCTTATGCCACTCCAGATGCAGATACATAATTTTATGCATAATTTATACAAATAAAATGTTAGTATATTATAAATTTATAATTATAACAATAATGTCAATAAAAATGCTATTTCATTATCGAAACGAAAAAAAAGTTATCGAAATATTAAAAAAATCTATTATCTTTTTTTTGATACATAATTAAAGTTCCCAATTTCTATTTCACTTGACCGCACTTATTCGAACTTTAACTTAATGTGAAAATCTAATCGACTAACAGGAGTCTGCGTTGGAAGGTTAATTGAATTGTCAGTTGACCAATAGGAGCTTCTTTTCACTCTCTCTTTAACTTAATTATTAAAAAAAATCGAACAATCGTGAGTCCGAGGGTTCTGTACAAGAAGTCAGAGAACTCGAGCTTTTTCTGAAATTATCAGGCTTAGAATCCTTTTATGTGATACCTCACTTGAACTAGCGGCTTTAATACCAAATTTTGCGCCCTTTAAAGTTTTAATTTTTTAAGGATTTAAATATATATTTATAATTCTCAGATTTTAATAAACTAGTACTATCTGTAGATACTACATATCAAATTTCATAATTCTACGTCAACAGAAAGTACCCTATGAATTTTGATTCCGTTGATAATGTCTACTAGTTTTTTGCTATATAAACGGCCATATCTCTTTTCTAAGTAAATATAGGAATATGTTTTTTATCAGGAAATTATGGGGCCGTAGGTCTGAGTTGAATGTAACTCTATATCTCCAAGTGTTACTGAGATAAAGGATAATGGTTTTAATTAAAACTTACCAGTAAACCATTGTCCAACCTGTGGTTCACAAGACACGGCTGGGAGTGCAGGTTCGAGTCACTTCGGGGGACTTCTGTGAGCAGCCGGAGGGGTCCCCGCAGCGCACGGCGCGCGTCTGCAGGCCGCCGCCCACGCACCACCCCACGCACTGCGCCATTGGTTTATGTCAGTTAATGTTGCAGGGGCACAGACGTGTGACTAAACGTGGCAGATTGTGAGTTCGATTTCCACTCAAGGAAATGAAATATCAATAAATTCATTTTTTCGCTCTGTTCTCGAGGCAAAGCGCGGCGTTGTGTTCAGCCACTCAACACGCTATGCCGCCAGAAATCGGCGGAAAATGTAATAAAATGTATATTCCAATTTAAGAAAGAAAAATACTTATTTAGAAAATATTTAAAAATTTAAACGTAGCGGGACTCGAACCCGCGCTTAAAAAACTTTAAATACAATTGGCGTCTTTTTCAAATGTCTGTACAAAATAATAAAAATTTACATATAGTATAGGTAAATTTAATATTAAATATATATTTATAACAATTGGAATAATATTATAAAAAAAAGTTAATATGTTAGATAAACGAAAATAGTCAACATATAAATAAATAAAACACATTTATTATTTTTTTTCTATTAGAAACAGTATAAGCAGATGGGTGTCGTAAATTGTGAAGTGAAGTTGAGGGATGGAGAGTGATGACATTAGTTTATTTTTGCAAGTCTTAAAGAAAAAACGTTAATACACTCAAAAAAACGAACCTCAGACCAATCAGTATAAAGCCAGCTGCCCACCGAACTGAAGCTGTACTCCGGCCCGATGTCGTCAGAGGCGTTCACTGCTACGCTGTACACGGGGGAGTCTCTGAACGCGTCCGTGACTGTTGCAGGGTTGGGACCCTCCACCCGGCGGGGGGTGCACTCCGGTATGTTACACGTCTCGGTTGTTGGTGGCTTCGGAGCTGGACATTTTAGGTCACTTATCTAAAAAAATATTTAAATTTAAAGTGGTTTTAAAATTAAAATTTAATCATTATTACAATGAAACTTTTTGGTTAGTTCTAGTTTAGTATTTATTTTCTACTGTAGACTTAATAATTAATACTATAAATTACAAATATATTTCATGAAAAAAAATGTAAATGGCATATTTATTAGTACAGTACAAAATAGTTAAGAATAAGGTAAATTAAAACTAAAAACTAAATTAAACTAGCTTCACGCTTTATCTCTAGCTAAGTAGTCAGAGAAACACGGGGCGCCAAACGGTACGGTAATAAGAATGTGGAGAACGACAGGTACATTCATTTTAAACATAATATGAAAAAATATATATGTATGTATATTATTGTTTCAAAGCATCCTATGCCTTAGATAAGGATAACTATATTATAATGTATTAATAACATATAAAATGCAATAGTGTAATTTCGAACAGCGGGTACCAATTATTTTAACAATGAGGCACCGTAACCTTAGCTATGTGTTTCATGAATGTTGCCCAAGCGCGAAATACTGGTGGGTTTGCTACATAAAGGACTGCAGTAGTACCTTGGTGATGCCCCTGGAGTGGTCCTGCACACAGCCCACGGCCCTGGAGCGGCTGGCGCGGCCGCACGGCGGGCACGCGGTCCAGGCGGCGGCGCGCCAGCGCGGCGCGCACGGGGCGGCCCCGCAGCGGCGGCGCCGGCCCGCCGGGGGCGCCCCCGCGCAGTGCACGGCCGATATCTCTCTGTCACCCGTACTTGTTTGTTCTACGCATCTATATTTCCCTACCTGGAAAATTATACGATCGTGGGTTCGATTCTCACTCGAAAATATCAATTATTATCATTTCCTCAGTCTGGTAAAAGAAGGCTTTTAACATCTTGCAGCGTTGAGTTTCGCCACTCAACACGCAATATCTGTAAATGGCAGTGCGTAAAGAACAACGTTTTTAACACTATGTTCTCATTGGTACTGCTGTATTTTTTTTTTGCGTATAACTGATATTTAAAATATTTTGAAAATCATTCTGAAACTGCTTCTATTCTAAGTACCTGGATTCCGCCTCCACAGCTCCTCGAACATTGAGTATAAGAGAGAATCTTCCATACAAATGTTCTTCCACCGATAACATTTTCTAGACTACTTTCATTAGAAATATCTTTTGGTAGTCCCACTGACTCCGGGCGCTTATGCTGCAAGTGAGAATCGAACCCGTGATGACGTCGCGTATGCTTCGGCGGGATCGTAATTTCGGGTAAATTCGTCTTAGTAACTGACTCTACGTCAACTTCACTTGGTAATGATTCGGTAAAATATTCGTATTTTATGCTCGGATTCGGTTGCGTGTATAGAATCTGCAAAAAGATATGAAAGAAATCAAACTGAAGAAACAAATTTCTAATGAAACCCACGTTTAAATATATTTTTTTATTACCATAATATCTATATCATAATGCGTCGGGCCCAAAGCAGACACGGAGTCCAGCCCCGCTTCCCTCGTGTACACGAATCTAGCCCCAGCCGCTTCGTATGTTCCGGGAGTACTGACTGCGAACTCTCCGTTCATTATATATGATCCATTTGTTATCTTCAATGCTGAGGAATAATGGAGTAAATGAAAAACTTCCATTTTGTTATTTTTTAACCAACTATATTTATTATATCATATTTTAATATCAATTACATTTTCCGCAGATCTAAGAATGTGTAATATACATGAATACATATTTTTTTAGGAACGAAATAATTTACCGAATTAGTCTTATTAAAGTAAATCATTAATGAAAAATCAACTATAATCAGCTTCACGCTTTATCCAGCAAACAGCAGCAGAGGGAACCTAGTGTTAACACTCTTTTCTCCACCTTGCGCTGAATTTGACGAACGCCGGGCTTTTGCACTGGTGCGAAAGCGAAAAAATGAACATATTAATAAGTAATAATTCATTCCCTCGAGTTGGGATCGAGCCCACAACCGTTGCGTTACAGTCCCATCCTTGTGCCCCTGCGCCACGACGGTATCCCTAAACTAAAAGTCAAGTATATACATATATATTAATTTGTCTAACATAATCCTTAGATAGTTTACAAGATACACAACACAATACTTTATAACCTATATGAACACTAATACCAAAACAATATTCTTAGCTAAATGAAACGTGTAAACGAAAATAAAAAAGATATAAACACATCACATTCCCTAAAGATAAAGAAAAATTTTAACATTTCAAATTTGAATTAGTAAAACTGACGTGTGTAAAAGTTGTAGCCGTAAACGAATCGCAATATTCAAAGCTCGTTAGCGTTCCTCAAGTCTACATGGTGGAGAATTATAACGTGGTGTACCGGCTGGTATCTTATGCATTGACCTCGACCTCTGGCCTTGGTTCAAACAGATCGAGTTAATAAAGCTGGTACTAAATACGCTATTCAATATAGTGTTTCTTGCTGTACATGGATTAATATTTAGATTTTATATGATAAAAAGTGTTATTTTAGTTCTTATCCTCTCTTTGATTATATTTTTAATACAGAATATATTTGTCGATTTTGAATTCAATTTTTTTTGAACCGACGCTGCATACTACTGCACATAGCAGGGATGATGAGTGAATCTAGGAACCCAGTGTTAAGACACTTCCGTTCTCCACTTTCCACATAATTCCGAAGAAATTGCGTTTTGCGTTGCGAATTAAGTCGAGCTTTGCCTCGTTACAAAAGCAAGCATGAAAATATTAAATATTTCATTTCCTCGAGTGGGAATCGAACTCACATCCTGTCACGTTTACAGTCATACTTTACACCCACGTGCCATGACTGGCCTCTAAAAGAATTCAAAATAAAAGATAAAAATATACATAAATAAACACACACACACACACATATACATATATCAAAATCAACATCGACCAGCTAATTGATATCGAATAATGCGGAATCGAATGCAAGGTTGTATATGTGTGGTGATGTATCGATAATCGCAGGACAACGAGCGTGGGTGCCTATTGTTGCTTACGAATGATTCACGACCAATACGACAGCGCTGATTGATAAGTGACTAAACCTTATGTTCGCGGACCATTTGCCGTCATCAAATGACCATTGACTGGAAACAAAATGGACGTCAAACGCGAATGTGGACTGTCGAGTAGAATTCATCAGTCATTCTGTAATGATGTTTTCAACAGATCAAATTGAATAAATGTTGAGGTTACGACGAGTGTCGGTAAAGTTCTTTTTTATTATTTTATTGTTGTTTTTTTTTGTAGGATGGATGTAGTTTGTAAAATTTGTAAGGAAAGACATCGTTAGAACTATGAAACGTGGTTCCAGTTTTAACTAAAACACAAAAGTTCGATACATCGTTTCGTTTTGTGTGCCTGAGCACTAAATAAAATATATTTTTTTATATTTCTTTTCTTACAAGGAAAAAAAGATAAATAGTCAGGTATGAAATTAATGAACTAGAAAATTCTTATTTTTCAGACGAGACCAACATAAACTACATATATCATTAATTTTAGATATTTATAATCATCGACATCAAAGAAAATTATTTTAAGTTATTGCCATATATAAATATGTAATTTTCAACTTTCATTGAGCCATTAACTGTTAAAAAAGAACAAATATAAATAGAGATTCCCATACCAATATAATTATCGCTAGCTACGATTTCCGAGACGTTGAGCCGACAGGCGCCGGTGGGCACCGTCGTGATGTAGGAGTAGCCGAGGGGGAGCCGCGGCCGCGCGAACAGCCCGGACACCAGCCGCCGTCCGCAGCGCACGTCGCGGGTGCCCGCCGCCGCTAGCACGTCTCGGCCTACCACCTGTTGTCAAATATTATGTTAGTATTTAATCCGCATTTGGTGACGTGTATGTCTGCGAGGCCGGGTGGTTCAAAAAAACGTATAACTATTTGACATTACTTTTACTATTACACTACAAGTACTATTTTGTATTCGAAGGATATATATATTTGTTTATTTACCAAATGTTCCTAATGTCATGAGACTAATACAGACCGATTTAAGATATAAATGCTTAAGATATAAAAATATGTCGTTTGTTTTGCATATTTTTAAAAATATGTGAAACAAACGACGTATTCGTTTTTAAGTTCTAATCTAAGTATAATGGTATAATAATGATAAGCAAGTTGTGATTTACCAAATATTTATGTTCTATGCCATATGTATATGTAAGAGAGTAAGAAACTATCTGTAAGTTATCTAGCTTATTAGTTATCAGCAAAGTCTTAGGTTAAAAAACCTGATCTATGAGACCGGCGTCACCAAAGATGTAAATCAAATTAACGTCACCGAAGGCGGGTTAATTTTATTAAATGAATATGTCAATCGTGGCACAGAAGCACTAGTACGAGACTGTGACTGTAAACGACTAGCTGTGAGTTTGGTCCCCACTCGAAAAAAATGATTATAAAGGTGCGGAATACAGCTCGAAGCTGACTGATTGATTGAATAGGCAAAACGTACAATTATTTCAACAACAATAAAAAAAACGCTGGCTTATACAAGTTATAAATATGATAAAACTTGATGTTTTTTAATATTTTTTTTTATAAAATATGATTAGTTTTCATTAAATAGTATTTTAGTTTTACAAAAAATAATAAATTTTCTTATAAAATGAGCGTTTTAGTAAGAATCATAAAAACATCAATGGTAAAGTAGTAACATCTTGTCTAGAGCGTAAAGAACGTGACGAACAGAGCGACAAATCGGCGACCGAGGTATGCGACACAATACTATCATCCTAATAGTTCTGGCATTGTCAGACAGAATGTTGTTCGCATAGAATAAGCCCTTAATGATATAATTTTAAGATAATATAGGTAGGTGCCTTTGACAAGTCATTATGTTTCAGTATTAAGAAAAAATATTACTCAAAAAAAATTTTTTAGCTTGACGCTGTACCACGTTTTGTACCGTATGATCCAGCCTAGAATAGGATCGTATGTAGGAGGTACTGGTGGTGTCGTAAGAGGCGACTAAAGTACGTGTGGTAGAGTCACGTCGCCAGCAATGGCAACACGCATGGGCAGACTCGACCGGATCATTACCACCCCCGGCATTTAAAACCGGCGTTAAGTAGTGGCTTTATGCCACTGCGTTTCGCATCAGGTAATGCCGGGCCCCGGCGCCCAACCCATCTTAAGGGCCGGAAACGCGCCTGTGGCTCCTCTGGGATTGCACGGGGTCGTGGGCGGCGGTAATCACTTACCATCAGGTAACCCGCACGCTCGTTTGCCGTGTCTTTTCCATAAAAAAAAGACCATATATGTAACAGGAGGAGGTGAGGAGAAGGAGTCAAGTGTTAGGACACTTCACTCTCCTCTTTCCGCCAAACTCTGAAGGCATTATATAATGAATAACGTTACCTCGAGTGGAAATCGAGCCCACAACCTGTCGCGTTTAGAGTTACACGTTTGTACCTCAGCGCCACTACGGCACCACTACAATTAAAAAAAAAATTACGTTGTTATTTAAATATTCACAAAACATTAATATTTATATGAGTACTTTATTCTTTTATGTAACAATTACGAAACCAAGTCTATACAACTCTAGCCCTATTTCCCCTATACATATTTAAACCCCACGATTACATATACAGAATGTATTGTGAAACTGACTCGGCAACAAAAATGTTGTTGTGGCTTTTATTCAAAATATTAACGGTTTGTATTAAATGAGCGTTTTCGAAAGGCATTCCTCAGGTTTACGACCATATATAGGTATTTGCTAATGATTACAATGTTGATGTATTTCTGGCACCCTAACAATGTGCTGTCGTTGTATTTTCCAATTTATTTAACAGATTTTTTTGAGGTCCACGTTGTAGTAGGGTAGGCAGAGGGAGCCTAGTGTTAAGAAACTTCACTACCCACTTTCCGCCAAATTCTGGAGGCGTTGTATGTTTAGTGGCGCTCAACGCCGCGCTTTACTTCGCGAAAAGAGCGATAAAATGTAAATATTAAATAATTCATTTCCACGATTGGGAATGGAACCTATATCTTATAACGTTTACAGTTACCACTGACCCCAATTATCAGATTTATCTAAACTTAAGACATTTTATAAGATAAATAGCATACTTTAGGTTATATGTTTTTAGACCAATGCAACAGGTACTCGTACACCTTTTATTTTCCTACCTTGTGAGAATAAAAGAAAAATTTTAAAGATACCAAATGTTTTATCCCTTTCCTTACAATTTACTTAGTTCTTATCGTTGTCTTATACGCTTCATAAGAAAAACAGAATATGTTTTCACACAATAAAGACTTTTTTTTTCACATCATTAAATTATATGGGCTAGGCCCCTAGTGTTATATAAGATAATAAATAAATTTATTTTTTGCAACATTGGTATGTCAAAACATTATAAATTTTAACGGCTACAAACGAGTTTGTTGCTATCTTTGTATAAATAGAAACCTTTATTTTCTTCATAAACGATCTACCATATTGAAAGACAGGTATTTACTATTTTCACATGCGAATAAATTAAAAAATAATATAATCACATGTAGAATCTAACACGTTGTATGTTTTTATTTTTTTTTTGCATCAGTGTTGCAGTGTTTAGGCCAGTCGCGGCGCAGGGGTAAAATCAACTGGTTGTGGGTTCGATCCCTACTCGAAGAAATTAAATATTTCTTTAGCATTATATTTTCATTTCTTTGCTCTGGTGTCGAGGCAAAGCGCGGCGTTGATTTCCGCCACTCAACACGTAATGTCTCCAGAACTCGGAACGGAAAATGAGGAACAGAGTATCTTCTCGCTAGGTTCTCTCTGCCTAATCTGCTGTAAGCGGAATACAGTGTGAAGCGTGATTTCATTTTATTTTTTAGTGTTGCAGTGTTACAATAACAAATTTTTAAGAATGCGTTAAATAAATAAAAATACAATTTAAGACATTTAAAAGATTTTTTCTTATCCTAGAGCTCTTATTTCCATACCAGTTTCCATAATAAAAAAAATTATAAAAAAACTATGTCGAAATGAGCATTCTCGTTAAGTTTATTAATATCACTTAAATGACTTGCGTAGTATATTATAATTAAATTTATTTATCGATCCTCCGTTGAGTTTCCTTATAAGATGTCATGTCATCTTAAAAGCCTTTTATTTTTGCCTAATGGCTTTATTCAAATGTAAATGAGCTAGTAAAATCGAATTTATGTTAAAGACGGCGCCATTTTACCAACATTCGTAATGTCATAAGTACATAAGAATTTTAATGAAGTTAAGATGTGTGTTTGTCATGCTGTTAGGCCAAGTTCACACCTTAAATCTCAGATAAATATGTTGATAAAATAACGATAATCATCTCTCTACATTAATAATTCTTAATTAATTTTAGTTATAAATATATATAGTATTTAATAGAGCAATAGTAGAATTTGTTTGTGAGATTCGTGGCGCAGGAGCACAAAGTGTGACTGTAATCGAGGAAATGAAATATTTATTTAAATTTATATATCCATATCTTCGCTCGGTTGTCAAGGCAGAAGCGCGGCGTTGAGTTCCGCCACTCAGCACGCAATGTCTCCAGAATTCGGCGAAAAGTGGGTAATGTCTTAACACTAGCTTCTCTCTGCCTGCTCTGCTGTGTGCGTGATACAGCGTGAAGCTTATAGTAGAATTTATCTTTTCTGTATGTAAAACTTAAATTTTTAACTGATAAATATTTTAAAAGTACGAAAGGTAAATAAATAAAACTGGATTTCAATCGGCAGATAACTCATTGACAAATCATTCTGTAATTAACTATTGAGATATTGGTGACTAACGAAATGAATATCCTATAACGATATATAATTGAAGACGAAGAATACTATCTTTTATATTCTGGTATTCCGATAGTATAGAAATTAACATCTATTTATTATCGGTTTTATATATCTATATATAAATCAAACGTAACGATAATTGAAAACTTTACTAATAAGCTATTAATAAGGATTAAATCTATAATGAATCGCCTGTCGTTCGACCGTATATCAATGATTTAATCAATTTGTTGGGAGAGATCGAGTTTTTTATAATTCTAATCTAAATGTGTAAATTACGTTTAAATTAATACGCTCATTTGACACGACACTAGAGAAGTAGAGAAGAATTATTTATTGAGCATGAAATAACCGTTAAATGCTTAATAGTAATAATCGTTTTGATATAAATAATGTAATAGTTGGTCGTTATACTACAATAGCGTTAATATATATTATTACACTAGCGACCCGCTCGCGGCTTCGCTCGCTTTAACCACAGAATTATTTACTTAAAACACTAAAATTATATTCATGTTTTAATATACCTTTAATGTATATTTGCAACGCACTTACGATTTCTAATGTGAAAATTATTAAAACCTTAGGTCGCATTTTCGTACCTCCCATAGGAGAGATGCAACTGTCAATATATTAATTTCTTTAAACTTTTGCCTTAAGGAGTCCTTAGGGCCTAAGTTATGGTTATAGCTATATAGTTATAGTTATATCGATACTTACAATAAAATCCTAACTCATCGGTGTCTGGACATGGAAGATATATTAGAAAAATTGTTATTACGGATATTTAAAAATGTAATAGAACTTGGTCAGTTTGTCTGCTTATCTGTGCGTTCACGATAATCTCAGAAAGGGCTTAGCCGATTTAAGTGCACTTTTGTAATTTGCCTAACTTCCTTTAAATATTTAGTATTACTTTTATTTTAATCGGTTCACACAAATTAAAACCAGATTCACGCTGTATCCAGCCTATAGCAGGGTAGGTAGAGGGAACTTAAGTGTTAAGCTACTGCATATGATATATGACGGACGTGCGAAATGAAAATATGATTAAATTACAATTCAATCCTCCAAGTGGGAATCGAACCCATAACGTCACGTTACAGGCACAATTTTATGCCCCTGCGCCACGACGGCCTTCAATATTTATACAGAATGGAAGCGTCAGCGCTTCTTTTACGGGGACAGTATATAGGATAAAATATTTTAATTTTAAGCCCATACCTAAGGAAATTAATCAAGATACCTCAACAGTTTAGACGTAGGATTTTTACGCATAGATACCAATAACGTTACCACATACTATTACAAAAGTATTACTAAAGGTAACTTTGAACTTTGCCGCCAATACCTACGACTCTTATGCGGCGGTTTCCCTTTGATAGGCCTATGTCTGTTTGCGTCTTTAATGACAAATAGCCTTTTATTTTAATATCAACGATAATATATAACATATTTTGTATAAAAAAATAAATTTTTCATTTATGGGATTTTTTAAATTGTATTAGGCGTTTATAGAGTAGTTAAAACTATGGTTTCATTTAAAGTGGTGCTGACAAAAACACTAATTGAGCATATTTAATATCTATAGTGATTTTTTAGTGAATACAACCAATAGTTATTTATTACAACACTTGCAAAGAAAGCATATTTCAGGCATTTTTTTAATTCCTATATCTTTTGAGAAACTACCAACATTCTGATCGTTAATAAATTATTTTTTTCAAAATATTTTTTTTTTTATATTTTGAATATTTTCACGCCATTATGACGAAAAAATTAGACAAAATAGTCTAAATTTTTCGTTCAATTCAAAATGTTCAAAATTAAAAGTTAAAAAATGTTGATCGAAAATAATTATACTGTAGGAGGATATCTTTACATGTCCTGTTTAAACTTGTTTTTTTATGATATTATGTAGAATAATATATTCTATAGAGGAATCACACTCTTCACACTTTTTACTCTTTAACTATAATACGTAAATATATTTTTTAGAGGTTACTCTGTACTAAGATGGCAGCTCTGTTCCCGCATTTACGTCCCTGATGTATCGATATAGATAGTAGAAATATAAATCATTGGAAAGAAAAGGAGAAACGCAATTATATTGCATTTTTTTCATACTTGAAATGTATTAATAAATTTACATACAATTCATTTGTTTTGAATATAACATTAAGATTGATTCACAAAATATATTTGGTACTTCCTTAACATGATTATTTAATGTATTATTTTTATATACAAAGCACTGCACTGCACTTTTTCCTTTGAAAATTAGTTATTGTAACATAACTCTAACAGTTGATTAAGTTCTCTTAAGAAATATATCTATTGGAAATGAATGTAACGTACCTACGTACCAATCATTAAAATGTATTGACATCACCACGTAATCCATCTAAATACAATATAAACTTTTATAAACTATAGCAACCAATTCGCGGCTACACCCGCTTTAATTTGTGACTTATTTGTTTGTTTCGGTACAGGGAATTACGTTCCTGTTTTAATAAATAATGTATGCTTGCAGCGCACTTAAGATTTCTAATGTGAAAATTATTAAAACCATGGTGGCATTTTTGATTTTCATTAAACAAATTATTATTGGGGGTAATTAACAAAGTAATAGAACCAGAAACAATAATATTTGTAAATTTTGTTTGTTTGTTGGTTTTTCTGTTAGTGGACGCTTATCTCAGAAACGATTTAAGCGATTTAAAGAGCTAAGAACTGAGCGCGGTGCGGGAGCGGTAAAATCGTTTTAATTGTTTTTATTGTAACATTCGTCATGTATGAATGGTGTAATGATTAAAAAACTGACCTTTATAACTATTTATTTATATCCTCATAGAGAAATGATAGCTTTTTTGTGCACTGTTAATTTTTTAAGAAAATAAATTTGATCAAAATAAACTTATTTATCTATTTATCTATATATATAAAAGTACTTGTTCCGACTGACTGAGGTAAGACGCACGCACAGCCGTAACCGTAATGCTTAGAAACGTGAAATTTGGACACATGTTTTTTTCATAATCTGGACATCCACTAAGAAAGGATTATGAAAAATTTTAACCCTAAAGGGATGAAATAGGGGTTGAAAGTTTGTATGGATTTTTTTTAAAACAGCACCGATTTTCATAAAATTTGAAAGACAGCAGACTCTTTAAAATATTTAATTGAACACGTGTTTCATGGTTTTTAGAATTCATCCTCTTAGGGATGAATTCTAAAAACAATGGACGGGATGGAATGTTTATATGAAAAAATCTTTAAATCGCCACCGATTTTTATAAAACATTAAATTCAGACTGTTCAAAATATTTTATTAAACACGCTTTTCGTGGTTTTTTTAGAATTCACCCCTAAGGGTACTAATATGTAGTTAGTTTTAAGATACTCTAGTTTTAAGATAAAAATTAAAATAACATATAATATATTTATCAAAATGAGAATATATTGTTTTGTTTAATAGCTCCTGATAGTTATTACAACACATGCAAGGAAAGATCATTTTAGAAAGTTGTTTAATTATATTAGAATTATAAAAACTGCTAACATTTTTATGGTGAATAAAATATTGTTATAATATTTATTATAATATTGTTTCTCCCCTTAGTGTTTGTCAGGTGGAAAATATTTTATTGTTATAAAATATTTTCCACCTGACAAACACTAAGGGGAGAAACAATATTAAATATATATAAAAATATAGATACCACATTAGTATAATTGTAAAAGAATTTTCCAAATTGGTCTCGTACTTTTGGGACCTATTCAAATCAAATAAGGAAACCAAAAATCTAATCGATTGTCTTAATAATTTTAGGGATATCGATGCACCTCCCCCTCACCCCCGCAGAGTTACTGAGAGGCCACGGTGCGCGGGGTCACACGGCACACACTCCGCATTTTTTATTATTACATGATTTTCTTTAGATTGATATTTTTAAATTCGTTATATCTTTTGAATGGGATATCCGATTTTATTAATTTAAAAAGTATTTTACAGGTATTGAAATTATCTTTAATAAAATATCATTTAATAGGATAAGGATTAATGCAGAGGTATGAATAATATGGTTTGATTATTGTCGGCACTTTTGTTAACTTATAAAATATAAAAAAATGGTTATATTGTCATAACTACAGTAGTTGGACATATGCTATCGCGGACTTTTTTATAGATATTGATGCGCTCTATAATACTGTAGAACATTGTTTTGTTCTATCATCAATAGTTTTCGCAGCGCATGCGATGATAGAATTGTTAAGATCAATTTCTTCTCACCTTGGGTTACATTATTGCATTTTTATTAGGGATCTCTATTTTTTTTGACAATGTAATATAGCCTATGCTGGTCAGTGAAAATGCAGCTTTCTAATAGTGAAAAAAATATTGAAATCGGTCCAGTAGTTTTTGTGTGAAAACTCTACAAACATACACACATACATACATACATACATACATACATACAAAAATACAAATCTTACCTCTTTATAATATTAGTATAGATTTATAATATTAGTATAGACGACTACTCGTATGTGATCTCGACCTAAGTTCACATTGGTTTTCACATTTTAGGTGACAAGTATAAATTGCCTAAAATCAAAATCTAAACATAGCACGGCGTTGAGTCCGGCCACTCGGCACGCCTCCAGAATTCGACAGAAAGTGGGGAACGGAGTGTTTTAGCTCTAAGCTATCTCTGCGTAATCTACTGTGTGCGATATACGGCATGACGATAAAAACAAAAAGAAATCTTAACATTGCTAGTAATCTGGTCTTAATTTATTGGATCGATCTTATTATTTATTAAGAGTAAATTTAATGTGATCATTTATCGTCAACTTTTTCATGTTTACATTTAGATGACACCATACATAATCGTAAAAAAAACTGTAAAATTTAATATGTACATTGGAAAGAACAAACTGGAAACGTAAAAGCTTATATGAGTATAATAAATACGTCACGCGATGTACTTGTCTAACTGGTTATAGGTTCATATCCCACTACAAAGAATATTAACATTCATTATGGAGATGTTTTACCGATCTGGCAAACGTAAATGCGAAATTTGATTGTGCGGCTCATCAGAGAATATTTTGTTTCTTGCACATAATACGGTTAGCAAAGGGAACCCAGGAAATGTACTGTTAAAATATTAAGATATTCTTTCCTCTCTAAAACACTTGTTATTCCCTATTTATCTCCGAATTTCCGGACGCATAACGGGTTGAGTGGCGGAACTCAACGCCGTTTATTAAATTTTCATAGTGATATCTTTATATTATAGTAATATCTTTTTGTATATATTTCTGATATGTACATATGCTTAGAAACAGTACAAAAATAAGAAAAATGTATATAGTTTATAAACATGTAAAAATTCACATTATAGCTGTATGTCATTAATTAATATCGTATTTTCAATGATTAGCTTAATTATGGTTTCTATATATATAATGAATGTATGTTTGATAGATTTATATAGTTGTATCTCTTGAACATCTAGACGAAATCTAAGCCGTATATTTACGATTTTATTCAAGTTATAGCAATTATTCGATGTTATATATGAGCATAGTAAATAATATAATCAATAATAATATTATTATAATAATTGCGTTATTAAGTAAAATATATTATTATACATAATTTGCAATCAAAATAAAATTATGTGAAGCTTTCGAGGTCAGTCGTGGTGCAGGGATACAATGTGTTACTAAATGCGACAGGTTATGGATTCAGTTTCCACTCGAGGAAAATAATTATTTAATATTTTCATTACTACGTTCTGGTGCTGAGGCAAAGCTTTTTAGTGTTGAGTTCCGCTACTCAACAACAACAAAGTAATGCCTTCGGTATCCAACGGAAAATGACAAACGGAGTGTCTTAACACTAGGTTCCTTCTCTCTACCCTGCTGTGTGCGAAATACAGCGTGACGCTAGAAAAAATGTGAAGCTTTGTATTTTAAAAGCATATCTCGCAGTAGTTCTACTATTTAAAATAATAATAAATTAGATATATAATAATATGACAGATACTTACGATAATCACAAAAATGATGAATATTGCAGATAGAGGCGTCATCTTCTCTTGTTTCTGTATTAAACCACGAAGGTAATTTATTTCAGATTAAGGACACATTTCCTTATGGGAGTCGCGTTAATGTTGTGCGGAAATTTTCATTTTCTTCGGATTGTTATTTATTTTACTTTTATTGACCGCAAAATTTTAAAGAGCTATCTATATGTATGTGTTCAATGGAAAAAGAATATAAGAATAATTGAAAATATATAAATAAAATAAATTAACGTCGCACTATTTAAGCTGAACTTTATAATTTTTTATGATTATTTATACATTTTTACAATTTTAACGAACTTTTGGAGTCCTTCTAGATATTACGATTCTAGATATTACATCATCTTACGTAATATTTATTTAAATAACTAATAAAATATTGTATATTATTATTTATTATATAATTCCTTTTGTATCTAATAAAATAAATCATAATATAAAATAACAATTCATAATCATTAATCGATATATCATGTCCTCACGACGTAAGCTAATAATGTCAACGAAGGTCACTTTTAATGAGCACGACGTTATAAAAGCCTTAGGCTGTAAAGCTCAATAAATTAAAAAAAATATATATATTTATATTTATTTCCTTTACATACAAATATATATGAACGTTAAAATAAAAAATTATATAATTTTAATTAAGTTTTAGTTAAATCAATTGAGGAAACAAAACTTTTTGATAGTAAAAAAGTAACTGATAAAAAAAATTGGAAAGCACAAAAGTATAAGTGTTTTAATGTTAATTAACCTTAATTACTTGGTTCTTAAAAAATAATTGATACTTAAAACGAGTACATTTTTACGGAATTTAAAATTATCGCTTGAGATTTTAAGTTGTACTGTTAATTTAATTTGGTTATTTATTCCTTTTCATTTAAGGTAAGGTAATTTAATCATTGACTGTTTGGCGTCGCGCCTCCAACATTATAATTGAGATTAATATTTAAAAAGTTTATTATTTTTTATTATAGTTTTACAGTAAGTTCTTGTTGGTTAGATTTTTGTATAAAATTGTTTTTGTTTTTTGTGGTTCTAACTGCACGTTCGTTGTCTACGTCAAAGCAAGTACCAGCAAGTACCAGAAGCTACACAATAAGTTGATTAGTATTAAAGAAATATTAAAAATAATTCCCTTATACTAATCAAAAACACCGCATTTTACCATACACATACCAACTGAATAACGTTCTATGATTTGAACGACATCACAATACAAGCCCTATATCTAAACCAAATACTTTAAACTAAATTATGCATCATAATAGCTGCCAAGAGGATATATGCTTTGATCTCGTGAAAATCGAAGCCAGCCTAAACACCTAAATCCCTCTGATATCTTACATACAAGCAATTCGGAACATTAAAGGTATCGCATTCGCTACAGATTATAATATTAGCATTGGTTTGTCATATTTTAATCTCTTTGATTTGGTTACTGTACGGTGTACGTACGGTGTGTAATGCAATTAGAAATATTTCAAGATTATTGTAAGTAAGCATCTTATTTAGAACCAGGAACTTCTTGTATGTAACGGTTTAATCTGACGTATAAGTATTTAGTATAGGTAGTTAGATATGGGAGAGGCTGTCGTGGTGCAGACTGAAACGCGACGGGTTTGGGTTCGATTCTCACTCGAGAGAATGGATTATTATTTATTAATATTTTTATTTTTTTCGCTCTGGTATTAAAGTAAAAAGCGCGAAGTTGAGTTCCGCCACTCAACACGCAATGCCTCAAAAATACGGCGGTAAGTGGGAAATAGAGTATCTTAACACATGGTTGTCTCTGCCTACTCTACTATGTTACGGATACAGCGTAAAGCTGAAAAAAAATATAGATGTAAAGAATAAACAAGATATTAAATCTTCAAAGAAATTGAAAAATTATAATTAGCATTTTTATTCACTTACAAGAAATCAAAAAAAAATGCACCATTAACCTGAAATACTAACCTACTTAGAAAACGTTATGAAATTTTAAATGATTACCAGCGAATCAACTAAGAAACTGCATAAAAACATTAAAAATATAGAACAAGGTAATCACACAATTTGCGAATATCAAGCAAACATCTTGCATTTTTAATAGATACTAAATTTACAACCGTTAAATATTATATGAATTTTAACTACAGTTAGTCTTCTAAATAGGCTGAGAGCACGTATTAGAGGCATATTTCGAATTCTCTTAAGCTCGTTGATGGCTGGACGCCAACAGCTGTATGTTTCAATGAATTCTAGAGCTCTCGAGCTATTGTAACGGGTGGCTAATCCCATACGTATCAATATTGAGGGCGGCCTACAGTAGAATGATTAAATCGTCGCGGTTGGATAGACTAACTGAATCGCGGTTCTGTTACGTCATTTCTTAAATGACCTAATGTCTATATGAACATTTCAGTTTCCTCCAAACAAAGTAATGTTATTTAATAATTTATACTATATTTAGAGGCCAGTCGCGGCGCACAGACACAAGCGAGTGACAGGTCGTGTGTTCGATTTCCACTCGAGGAAATCAAATATTTAATATTGTCATTTCCTCGCTGAAGTAATGAGACAAAGCGCGCCGTTGAAATCCGCCACTCAACACGCAATGCCTCCAGATTTCGGCGGATAGTGGGAAAATGGAAGTATCTTAATCAGAACGGAGTGTTTTAACATTAGGTTTTCAGGTTCCTACCTATCCTCCTATGCACGGGATATTGCGCGAATCTAATAAAAGTATTTACACCTATTCTGAATTAAAATATATGATAACATATTATAATTTATTAAATTTATTAATATCATGTACATACATACATGTAGATCGGAATCCATTGTCGTCTATAGTATGCAACTTCACATTCAAAATCATACTATAATTGAAACTAATATATTTCAGTCGAATATGAAGACATGTCCAAATAACAAATAACTCTGTCACGATAGGGTCAGATTGATGTCCTAAGGCGGACAACATGCGATAGGCAAAATTTCGTGTATCTCATTCAACATTGTACCTTTATATGGGGCAGACGAAATTACATGCATTTGTCATTGTAATTGTTAAGAAGGCAGTACTGTAAAGTGAATACAAGATAAAATTTTGATGTCTGGTTTGATTCAAGTTTAAAGAATAAAGCTATTATTATTAATATTATATAGATGGATGTCTTAGTTCTGGCGCCGTAGTAACGCATGGACATCTATTACATATAAAATAATGCAGCTCATCGCTCTCTGAACATGAAACCTATATGACAAAAAAAAAATATTGGAGGATTGAAAAAATACTAATATATATTATTATAATAAAACCTAAAACAATGGACTTTTTGAATTTTTTGTCGGTCTGTGCGTTTTCACTCAAATCTCAGAAACAGAATTACCAATTTAAATACAGTTTTCACTACATACATCATATATAATAAATAAATTACAAAGCAATATAATACTCAAAGTATATTTTTGATTACGCATTTTCGTTATTAGAAACATTATTTCATTTCAATTCGTCACAGTACATTGAAGGGAACTGCCGCCATCAAAATAGCTGCTCAATGACGGTATTAATATATTTAATACGGTTCATAAATTATATCACTTAAAGTGATGAATGTTGGCTTAATTTGGTCAAATGTCTTCACTAAATATGTCAATTAATTTAAAATAAAAAGATCAACCTACACTTATATTTTAAAACGTTTCCACAAAAGACAATGTCTGAGCTTATAATGATTATGTTGTCGACAGCCATTATCGTTATCGTTAATTGTTATTTTGATATTTTACTTGATTTTGTAGGATTTAAAAGTTTTAGGGAAACATTAACGTATTATGGTTTATTAGTTTGTATTTTTATATTTATTTATTTTTCATTGCTTCGAAATGATGTGATTCCGAAACACAGGTAATAAATATAAAGAAGTAACTGTTGTATACTAGAAACAGCTACATAAATATCAAATTTCATAAATGGCAACAGAAGTTATTTTGTATGTGGTTTTGTCCAATTTTTTTCTCAAAAATAAAAAAAACTAAATAAATAAAAAATATTCGTAAATATAATCGTGACGCCAAAGCGTGTACACACGTACAGCAACTGTACATAGAAAAACAAAATCGTCAAATAATAAAAATAAAATTAAAATAAAAAAAAACATATTACGATCATAAAACATTTCTGTAAACTTAACCATAACTTTATTAGGGCTATCGGTCATAAGATGTGACAAGTAAAATGGTACAAGTATATTAAATAAAAATAAAAAATATTATAGATCCTAAGGACCTGATAGTGATAAATCTTGCGTGTTTTCGAATGGGACCGTCATTATGTAATTGTGGTTTTAAATATAAACAGGTAATAAAATTTGTTAGTACGTGACTGTTTTACATTACTTACTTTATGGCATGTAGATTAAAAATATTATATTGTTATAATTTATCTTATAAATAAAAAAAAATTATTCAGCTTCACGCTGTACCGGGGTACACAGAGCAGGGTAGACAGAGGTAACTTAATACTAAGACACTCAGTTCCATGTTTTTTTTCGCCGATTTTTGGGTAGCATTGCGCGTTTAGTGGCGGAACTCTACATTCTTAAATTTATACGCATTTATAAGATATATTATACTTGTGGATATTTGATAATAATCATAAAAAAATAAGGAGAAAAGATTTCACACTTTCAAAGCCAATTAAATTTAAAAATAATTGTTTTTTATTTTAAAAAGTTTAGAACGAATTACTTAAAAGGCGTCGAAGCAACGCTGACACACATATTAATTTCGAAGAAGCACAATGATGATTAATGACGATACTTCGAAACAAAGATGTCCTCCTCTATCCAATTATCACAGTGTCTAGGGTTGTAAATATTGTATATACTCTTTTATGTAATGTATTCACGTGACGTAAAAGTGCTGTATATTTTTTTCGATGCAATAATAAAAAATGTTTCATTAAATAATGAGCAACTAATGATTTTAGCTTCACGCCGTATCCCGCATTTAGAAGAGTAGACAGAGAAAACTGAGTGCTAAGATTTTATCTATTTCCCACTTGCCGTAGAATTTACGAGTTGAGCAAGTTAACTTAACGCCGTGCTTGGTAACAGACGATTGAAATTGAAACTGAAAATGAAAATATTAATATAATTGAAATTGGAAGGAAAATATTAATAAATAATAATTCATTCTCTCGTCTTAGAATCGAACCCACAACAACACGTATGCTCCTATGCACCACAACGGCCACAACATAATAATTTTAACGTTTAAAATCACCATTTACCAACCCTATTGAGCCTATTGTCTAGAAACCGTAGAACTATAGAGGTACACCGGAGTAGTCAACCTTATAATAACCCCAATTTGTTGACAGTCACTTGTGGCGTTTTTATATAGTTTTTATAGTCGGTCTAATAAAATGTTAACGAAAAATTAACACCAACTCCTCCTCCAATGACGATAGCAAAATTTAAGTACCATTCGCCACGCGCCAGCTGACGCTCAATATGTCATAAACTATTTGATTAACTTTTGGAGTTCTTTATATATTTTTTTCGTATTTGGACAGCCGTAGAAGTCAACAATTTTTTGTTTTCTATTAAGAATCAGTTTCACGACGTATCACACCAAATGCAGGGTAGGTAGAGGGAACCTAGTGTTAAGACACTCCGTTCCCCATTTGTCGAGATATTATCTTTTTAGTAAAAAATAAATCAATCAAATCAATGAGGCCGGTCGTGGCGCAGCGGCACAAAGTGTGGCTGTAAAACCGACTGGTTGTGGGTTCGATCTCCACTCGAGGAGATGAAATATTTACTTAAATTTATATTTCCATTTCTTCGCTCTGGTGTCGAGGACAAGCGCGGCGTTGAGTTCTGCCACTTAACACGCAATGCCTCCAGAATTCGGCAGAAAGTGGGGAACGGAGTGTCTTTCACTAAGTTCCCTCTGCCTACCCTGCTGTGTGCGGGATACAGCGTGAAGCTGATTTATTTATCTTTTTAGTCATACGCAAATATTTGGATATCTGCCTAAATATAACGTTTTGCCTAATTTCCCACGTCATTTTATTGTTTGTAGCTTTTTTTTCAATTTTGTTAAGCTTAAGTTTATGCAAATAACAAAATATTTAATTTTAATTACGAAAAAGGAAATCACATACCAGACATTTAAAAACACATAAAAATACATCGAATTATCATCAAAGACTAATCGCCGAAAAGCATTAAAAGCTTCAATTTATTCACAAAAACAACTGCACTTTTAAAAATAGCAAATAATCTTAGATCAAACAAACAAATAGAGTAAAACCACAAAAAGAGGAGCAAACACGAACTAAACGGTGGACGTCTCGTTAAAACGGTTTCGTATTACCGTTCGGAGCTACGAATCGACTCGCGATAAAGGAGTCGGGATTCATTATAAGTTGCTACAACGTTCGCAATTTACATACTTGCCCGATTTTCATGTTTATAATTGTTTAAGTATAGCTTTGGGCGTCATTAATTTATGGCAATAAGTATCTGTTTAAGGTTTAAAAGAAATCTTATATTTTTTTTATATTGATATTAACCTTGTTTTGCCTGCATGCGTTAATGATAATTAAACAAATGAGACTCCGTGTTCTTTAATCTAAGATAAAAAATCATTTTCCAAGTTTATCTTAATATTATTGTTTCGTAAAAAAAATATAATTTCTTGCGCCGGTTCTTCTCAGATCAGAGGCATTAACTTTAGTTGACTAGTGGTAAATTAAATGACGTTAAAAAAATTAAGCATGTAACTTCTTATTTCGAACAAAATTATTTGACTTGCACTTTCTAACGGGATAGCTATTAAAGTACCATCCAAGAAAAAATATAAGAAAATCTTTTATAAACGTTCTTTCAATTTCACTAGATATATACGGAAATATATGGAAGTCGGTAAAATCTCAATAAATTATCGTTGTAGAGTTTTAGCTTATATTAAAATAAATGAATATGAAATGATAAAATCATTTACTATACATAATCACTATAATATTATCATTTCAACCTACACGTAAAATAACATATCCATAAATATAAATTTTACTTTAACCTACATCAAGTTAGGCCATGCATCTCTATCTTAACTCATAAGGAAACGTGACCTATATTAATCAGCACTAACCAAACACATTCGAGACCTACTTTAAATGGGTATACGAAGCATACTTAATAAATCGGTTTCACGCTGTATCCCGCACACAGCAGGGCAGGCAGAGGGAAGCCAGTGTAGTGAGCTAGCGGAGTGTCTTCCGTTTCCCACTTTCCATTGAAGTCAGAAGCCGTTACGTGTTGAGTGGCGGCACTCAACACCACGCTTTCACTTCGACACCAGAGCAAAGAAATTAAATGAGAACTCAACCCACAACCAGTAGCGTTTACTTCACACACTTATGCCCCTGCGCCAAGACCGACCTTAACTCAACAACACTTAACGATAACGTTAAATCCATTGAATTTAACAGTAAAACTTGTATGAAACTTTATAAGTCATTCATCTTTTATTTACAGCATCAAATTAAATAAACAAACATATGAATGCATCCGAGAATGCATTGTTAAAAATCGATGTTTGACAGCAATCAAATTAACATCAGAATGTCATTGTGCTACATCACTTCACACGGCGCGGTAATTGTGGCTATAAGAGATTTTTAACAGAAATTAACTTATTCGCTTAAATCTCCACGCGGTAGAGACAGGAAGTATTAGAGAAGGATTTTTGATTATTTAGAAGTTGTTTCTTTTGTATTGTTATGCCTAAGCAGCTCTTAGCACCCGTTTTATTGAGTTTTTATGATAAAACGATTGTTAACGTGTGTTGTGTTGTTTTTAGGGTTCCATATCGTAAAAGGAAAAAACGGAACCCTTAGGGCACACTTTGTTTAATTCGTATTACGAATTGACGACGAATATCAAAATAATAAAAAATAAAACCAAATACGAATCAGAGTAAAAATATAACTATAAACGAAACCACTTTATCGATTCGCACATTTTAGCAATTATCACTGAACACAAACAGATATTTGTGATATTCGATTATATTATTTTTAATTACTTTATCGAATAAACCGAATAGTAATTTCACAGTCGGTTTTCCCGATACGTGTCGATGTCGCAGACCGATCGTGCACTACTGGCGTGGACCATGCGCCAACGATCATATGTGGAAACCTCGGGTGATCAGCTTGTTGCACACTGAACTCCAACATGATCAGAACTGACTAACTCTTAATGCAATCTCGCTTTGTATATTATTATATAGCACCAGAATTACGGTACACGAGCCTAAATGCAACCAGTTTCAAAACTAGTAGCTAAAGCGATTTCAGTCTGATATTTATTACTTTAAATGGTTGATAGATAATTAAAATATTAGCTTAAAACATTAATATGTTAATTTTGATGTTAAAATGTTTACTTAAAGCAAATTTCAATACTTGTAAAAGATAAAAAAAAGAAATTACGGAATAGATTTTGTATCTATCTATATCTAATTAAGAATAATAAGCGTATTCTGTCAACATTATCTTGTCTGGGCTAATCACAAATGTGCCGCGCTACGAAATAAGCTTCATTGCGGAGAAGCTCACGATTATAATAAACAACCGCTGTAATATAATTACTTAAACGAGTCCTGCATAATTTGCCCAGCCATTTTCCATTATTTGTCACTGTTGATACACGTTCTAACTTTTATAATCGTTTTTAGCCTGAATTCTAAACATATTGAGTATTGTTGATGAAGCGGAACTCAACGCCGCAGTTTACTCTACCAAACCGGGCAAATGACAATAATTTGTTTCCCCTAAGGAGATCGAAGTTACTCGACATTTTATTTTATTTATTTTATACGTTTCTTTATTGCCTGACCGTAAACTTATATTATTTATATATATTTTTTTTTTCCAATAGTCGTATCATTTATCTAAAAAAATATTTCGCAATCGCTAGTGTTCCAGCATTACTCTGTAACGTTTTTGGTTGAATTGCGTCATACAATGCATTTAGGCGGTTTGTTTACGTTTCTATATATTAATAAGCATTATATCTTTCGGTTATTTATCTATGTATTTGTATATTTCTATTTAATTTTGTTTATACGAAGCTAAGTGGCATCCAGACGTTTAATTTCTGTTTCGTATCTTAGTATACAGTCGCGAGACATGAATGGAATTATTTGTGGTTATTGTAAATAATCATAGCTTGTGTAATTTAGGTATTTAGAGCAATGTTACAACCAGAGAACCGTTCATTATTTATAGCCGAACATAAAATATAAATATTGAGCCATTGACATACATAGTTTGGCAGTGAAATCTTTTAAGATATGATTTTCAAAGGTTAATCTTTTAATACAAATCGATATAATATAACTGTTAGCCAAGGGCGATCGTAAATACGTATAATACATCAATAAATTATACATAGAATCCTATGGTATGGTACTGTCACGGTTAATTCTACCTTCAATCAATTTGGTTTGAAAGGAAAATCGAGACACGTACCAGCGTGTACAGCCAAGTGAAGACATAGAGCTAAGTAAAATTCTAAGTAATGCGTTTTTGATTTCATCTACAAAACAATGGCAGTTCTACATGGGTGCCAAGTTTTGTGTTCACTCGGGCAATTCAAGCTCTAAATTTAACTTAACAATTTTTTATAACCAGGCTCCAAATACCAAGGTAATAGTCCAATACAAGCTGGAAACACACTAACTTGCAAATATAATAATGCCTATACGTAAAAAATCGACGAGTAAATTTAGAGTGAACACAGAACTCGGCACCCATAAAGATCAAACCGACAACGACGCATTATTTAACATTTTACTTGGCTCCTGTTGCACATTTATGTTTTTATGCAATTAAATATATTTATAGAAGTATTTAAATAAGCGGTGATAGCATCAAACGGCAAGAAGTTACATGTAAATATCCTTAGATAGTAAGCTACTTCCCAATCTCGTTTGTACAATATTCACGACGTGTTTAAGCAAACATACCTTTGCATACGTTTTTACATAAATAAGAGAATGTTTAGTTTTCTCTTGTTAAACACTGTAGCTGCACTTATTCCAAGTAAAGACCAAGAATATTGTAATTTATTATTATTACGCTTTTTTTAGTAAACCCGTAACCCGCTGATTGCAGGGTAGGCAGATGGAACTTAGGAACTTAATGTTAAGACCACTGTTCCCATTAAGGCACTTTCGTTCCTGACTTTCCGCCGACTTTTGGAGACATTGCGTGTTGAGCGGTGGAACTCAACGCCGCGTTACTACAGCGAGAAAAAGTAAAGTTGCGTCCTATCGTTCAACACGCAATGCCTAAATTTCATTAAAAAATTTGGATCGGAAGTGTCTTATTGGGAACGGAGTGTCTTAACACTAAAATCTCAAGTCCCCTCTGCCTATTCTACTAAGGAATACGGCGGAATACACCTTGAAGCTACAAAATCTTTATTTATTATTATATAAAATGTTCATATGTTTTATTATAATGTTTCCTAATCATTTTACATAACTATTGAGAATCGGAATAAGGCTCTTAGGTCATGTAGTGACCGACGGATGATAGGAGCTGGCGCCGGCGTCACTCGACGCGATTGTAACGGATTGTTTCCCACCGACTAGATTTACGATGATTGTTTTGTAATTTTCAGTGGTATTTCAAAATTTGTGTTAAAAAATGGGTTTTGAGGCGATCATGGCGCAGGAGCATAAATGTGACTGTAACTCGGCGTTTATGGGTTCGATCCCCGCTCGGGGGATGGAATTATTATTTATTAATATTTTTATTTCTTTGCTCTGGCACCAAGGCAATTGAGGCCCGGCATTGAGTATCACTACTCAACACGTAATGCCTTAAAAAGATTACCAGAAAGTAGGAAACAGTGTGTCGTAATACTACTAGGTTCTCTCTGTTATATGCGGGATACAACGTGAAGCTGTATCCCGCTGAATCGTTTTCAAGGTTCACATTATGCAAGATGTATATTACTTACTATACTTGAAATAATAAGATAGGTCATATATATTTCTCTTATTATTATACGCCATTTTAAGTTAAGCAACTTTGATTTACAGCTCACACCTTACAATTTCAAATCATCAATCAACAAACAAATAAATTACTTTAAAATACATACAACAAAATTGTTACATTTGAGAGCCGCAGTAATAAACATTGAATACCTAACAACCAGAAACCCTTTAATCCACCGCACAATTACCATACAGCCGTACTATAAATAACTATAAATCGATACTTATTTGCAAATAAAAGCAATTTTCGATCCGAATATGGCTTTAGTTCATAGGTGGCGCCACGACTCTAAATTTATGAGTTGAGTCACTGATAATTATTATTGAAGTTGGTTGTAATGTTTTTGGTAATAAAATGGTGTTAATAGTATCTGTATAATAACCTTTAATGTTTTGTCGCTAATTGCTTGAAGTATTCAATGGTAATGTTTGAATATGTTCTTTTGGTTAATTAACTTAATTTATCTATGGCGAAAGGGATTATTATTATTTTTATTTTATTCAGGTTCACCGAGTATCCCATATATAACAGGATAGGCAGAATAGCTTAGTCTTAATACTTATTCGTTCACAATTTTCCGAAAAATTATGGTGATATTGCGTGTTGAAGGAATGAAAATATTAAATATTTCAATACCTCGAATGGGAATCAAATCTACAGGCTATCGTGATTATAGTAACATGCTTGTGCCCTGCACCATATTGTAATTATTAAGTTTATTTTTTCAAATAAATCTATCAATATACCCTTAAACGGTAGTCCTATTTATTTATATATTATATACTTCATACTAACGAATATTCGTTAGGTCTGTTTTGCTGTTTATATATAAATAGGATAAGATGAAAAAATTTAGGCCCATTGATGAGAAATGTGACTATGATGCTAAGAATTATGTAATCAATAGTTTTGTATTTTTAACAGAAAACCTTAACCTAAAGAAAAAGCTGATACAAATTTTATACAAAAATTGGTCGACACCTCATTTTTTTATACAATTAACATATTATATATTTTTTTAATATTTTTAAAGTGTTATTCCACACTTAGGAAAGAAAAATACTTATTTAGAAAACGTATAAAAATTTGAAAGTAGCGGGACTCGAACCTGCGCCTCTTGGAAACCGATGAGGCGCTCTGACCACTAAGCCATACGTTCTCATCAAGCTACGTCGAAATTTTTATACGCTTCTTACAACTTATTTATGTTTTTAGTATCTCTGTAGGGAGATTTTAACAAATTTCCGCTACCCAAAGATAATTACTAAGAATTATCGTTTGGCAAGAGAGAATACTATTTTTTAAATATTTTTTTAATTATGCTCAAAAAACAACAGTCACACATTGTGCCCTTGCGCCACGACTGGCCTCAATTATTTCCTATTGAAACATCTAAACTAAACTTTTACAATATAATGAAGATACACCACAAGCTACAATCTCACAATCGCTTTTGATCCTGTATTCGAACGCTAAATGAGCAATAAACACTAGACTGCAGAACCATTATCACAGCACTAACATCAGTAACAACAGTTCAAATAATTCACGTTTACGACGCGCCCGTCCTTGGTCCTACAGTGTTGCAACGACTCTATGTTTTATAGAGCACACATCATTTTAATATAAGTAAAGTCTTAAACATACTTTTTTTAATACAATTGAGTATAGTTAAGTTCATATTATAAAATAATTTATTAATAAGACACGCATGTAGGTAAACATGTAGGTGTTAATGTTGCAAAATTAAAAAATTATAATTTTAATTATTTTTTTTATTATTATTATCATTTTCAGCCCTACTGCGCCCACTGCTGGACATATAAGAATAGATTTTTATAATGTTTAAACATTTATAGCATATGATAGTTGGGAATAATTTACTACCATACCACTTACCGGAACTGAACTCACCACCAGCACGTTAATTCATACCATTTATATCAAAATTTCATCATACAGACAAACAGTCGTAATTGCATTTAGTTTTATTAATATGTGACACTCGTAAGTGATACTATGTACCTATTTGTATATAAAAAAAACTAATAAATTGTTTTCTTTGTATATTTTTATTATTAAGTTGGTGTAATAAAGTATTAAATAAATAAATAAATAAATAAATAAATTGCAAAAGAAAGCCTAAAATGAAAATATTCCCGTTCCTCATTTTTTACCAAAGATTAGAGATAGAGAACACATTGCGTGTTGAGTGAGCGAGCGAATTGCAACGCTGTCCTGTGTCTGCCAGAGTAGAGAAATTAATTATCATTCCACCAAACGGGAATCGAACCCACAACCATCTACCGTACATACCGTACATATTTTTATTTTATTTTAATTCTTACTTACACTACAGACTTATGATCCGTACCTTTTGTTATTTTTAGATTTCTTTAAATACTTTTTTTTGTAGACATTACCTAGAACTAGACTTATATCTATACTAATATTATAAAGAGGTAAGATTTGTATTTTTGTATGTATGTATGTATGTATGTATGTATGTGTGTATGTTTGTAGAGTTTTCACACAAAAACTACTGGACCGATTTCAATATTTTTTTCACTATTAGAAAGCTGCATGTTCACTGACCAGCATAGGCTATATAACATTTTCAAAAAAAATAGAGATCCCTAATAAAAATGCAATAATGTAACCCAAAGTGAGAAGAAATTGATCTTAACAATTCTATCATCGCATGCGCTGCGAAAACTATTGATGATAGAATAAAACAATGTTCGACAGTATTGTAGAGCGCATCAATATCTATAAAAAAGTCCGCGATAGCATATGTCTAACTACTGTAGTTATGACAATATAACCATTTTTTTAAATTTTATAAGTTAACAAAAGTGCCGACAATAATCAAACCATATTATTCATACCTCTGCATTAATCCTTATCCTATTAAATGATATTTTATTAAAGATAATTTCAATAACTGTAAAATACTTTTTAAATTAATAAAATCGGATATCCCATTCAAAAGATATAACGAATTTAAAAATATCAATCTAAAGAAAATCATGTAATAATAAAAAATGCGGAGTGTGAGCCGTGTGGCCTCGCACACCGTGGCGAGTAACTCTCTGCGGGGGTGAGGGGGAGGCCCCTCACCCCCGCAGAGAGGGGGAGGTGCATCGATATCACTAAAATTATTAAGACAATCGATTAGATTTTTTGTTTCCTTATTTGATTTGAATAGGCCCCGAAACTACAAGACCAATTTGGAAAATTCTTTTACAATTAGACGATTAAGGTGTAAGACAATACCAAAAAAAAAACCTTATATCGCGTACGCTGTGGAAATTATTGACAATAGAGCAAAGTGATGTACTATAATTTTATAGAAGACATCAATATCTACAAAAAGTTGACGATACCATGTGTAACTGTTAGAGTTATGTTACAGTAACTAATTTTCAAAGGAAAATGTGCAAACTAGAACAGAGCCGCCATCGCAGTACAGAGGGACATCTAAAATATATATATTTTATATTCTGTCATAATGAATAGCTTTAAACTTTGCATACAAAGGTATCCTGTACGTAGTATATCATTTTTTTTCATTTATTATTACCAGTACAACAGTATCTTTTTTTATTTTTGTATATATTTAATATTTTTTCTCCCCTTAGTGTTTTTCAGGTGGAAAACACAGACAATATTTTATTTGATAAAATATTTTATTCACCATAAAAATGTTAGTAGTTTTTATAATTCTAATATAATTAAGCAACTTTCTAAAATGATCTTTCTCTAAAATGATCTTTCCTTGCATGTGTTGTAATAACTATCAGGAGCTATTAAACAAAACAATACATTCTCATTTTGATAAATATATTATATGTTATTACAGTATAGCAATATAATATATAAGATATTATATATTATTTTAATTTTTATCTCAAAACTAGCGGGCGCGCGCAACTTCGCCTGCTTAATAGCACCCTTAGGGGTGAATTCTAAAAAAACCACCAAAAGCGTGTTCAATAAAATATTTTAACAGTCTTAATTGAATGTTTTATAAAAATCGTGGCGATTTAAAGATTTTTTCATATAAACTTTCAACCCCGTCCATTGTTTTTAGAATTCATCCCTAAGAGGATGAATTCTACAAACCATGAAACACGTGTACAATGAAATATTTTGAAGAGTCTGCTGACTTTCAAACTTTGTGGAAATCGGTGCTGCTTTAAAAAAACTACATACTAACTTTCAACCCCTATTTCATCCGTTTAGGGTAAAAAAATTTCAAAATCCCTTATTAGTGGATGTACAAATTATTGAAATAACCATCTGTCCAAACTTCACGTTTCTCCTCAGTCAGTCAGGTACATGTCCTTTTATACATATAGATAAATAGATAAATAAGTGTATTTTGATCAAATTTATTTTCTTAAAAAATTAACAGTGCCCAAAAAAGCTATCATTTCTCTATGAGGATATAAATAAATAGTTATAAAGGTCAGTTTTTTAATCATTACACCATTCATACATGACAAATGTTACAATAAAAACAATTAAAGCGATTTTACCGCTCCCGCACCGCGCTCACGTCTTAGCTCTTTAAATCGCTTAAATCGTTTCTGAGATAAGCGTCGACTAACAGAAAAACCAACAAACAAACAAAATTTACAAATATTATTGTTTCTGGTTCTATTACTTTGTTAATTGCCCCCAATAATAATTTTTATAATGAAAATCTAAAATGCCACCATGGTTTTAATAATTTTCACATTAGAAATCTTAAGTGCGCTGCAAGCATACATTATTTATTAAAACAGGAACGTAATTCCCTGTACCGAAACAAACAAATAATTTACAAATTTAAGCAGGTGAAGCCGCGAGCTGGTTGCTATAGTTTATAAAAGTTTATATTGGGTTTCGATGGATCACGTGGGGATGTCAATACATTTTAATCATTGGCACGTAGAGGTACGTTACATTCATTTACAGTACATATATTTTTCAAGAAAACTTGATCAAAACTTTGTATATAAAAAAAATACGTGATATAATCATGTTAAGGAAGTACCAAATATATTTTATGAATCAATCTTAATGTTATATTCAAAACAAATGAATTGTATGTAAATTTGGTAATACATTTCAAGTATGAAAAAAAGACAAAATGCAATATAATTGCGGTTCTCCTTTTCTTTCCATTGATTTATATTTCTATTATTTATATCGATATATCAGAGACGTAAATGCGGGAACAGAGCTGCCATCTTAGTACAGAGTAACCTCTAAAAAATATATTTACGTATTATAGTTAAAGAGTAAAAAGTGTGAAGAGGAATGTGTGATTCCTCTATAGAATATATTATTCTACATAATATCTTAAAAAAACAAGTTTAAACAGGACATATAATACTCCTCCAGTATAATTATTTTCGATCAACATTTTTTAACTTTTAATTTGGAACATTTTGAATTGAACAAAAATTTAAACTATTTTGTCTTATTTTTTATAATGGCGCGAAAATATTCAAAATATTAAAAAAAAATATATATATAAAAAAATAATTTATTAAGATAAGAATGTTGGTAGTTTCTCAAAAGGTATAAGAATTAAAATATAACTATTAGTTGTATTCATTAAAAAATCACTATAGATATTAAATATGCTCAATTATATAGTATTTTTGTCAGCACCACTTTAAATGAAACCATAGTTTTAACTACTCTATAAAAGCCTAATACAATTTAATAAATCCCAAAAATGAAAGGGTTATTTTTTTATACAAAATAAATTATATATTATCGTTGATATTAAAATAAAACGCTATTTGTCATTAAAGACGCAAACAGACAGGCCTATCAAAGGGAAACCGCCGCATACGAGTCTTAGGTATTGGCGACAAAGTTCAAAGTTGCTTAGCCTTTAGTAATATTTTGTAGTATGTGGCGTGACGCTACGTTATTGACATCTATGCGTAAAAATCCTACGTCTAAACTGTTGAGGTATCTTGATTAATTTCTTTAGGTATGGGTTTAAAATATTTTGTCCTATATACTGGCCCCGTAAAAGAAGCGCTGACGCTTCCATTCTTTATAAATATTGAAGGCCGTCGTGGCGTAGGGGCACAAAACTATGCCTGTAACGTGACGTTATGGGTTCGATTCCGACTTGATTGAATTGTAATTTAATCATATTTTCATTTCGCACGTCAGTCATATATCATACGCAGTATCTTAACACTTAAGTTCCTTCTACCTACCCTGCTATAGGCTGGATTTTTTGTGAACCAATTAAAATAAAACTATTACTAAATATTTAAAGGAAGTTAGGCAAATTACAAAACTGCACTTAAATCGGTTTAGCCCTTTCTGAGATTATCGTGAACGCACAGATAAACAGACAAACTGACCAAGTTCTATTACATTTTTAAACGTCCTTAATAACAATTTTTCTAATATATCTTCCACGTACGACACCGATGAGTTAGGATTTTATTATAAGTATCGATATAACTATAACTATATAGCTATAACTATAACTTAGGTCCTAAAGACTCCTTAAGGCAAAAGTTTAAAGAAATTAATACATTGACAGTTGCATCTCTCTTATGGCAGGTACGAAAATGCGACCTAAGGTTTTAATAATTTTCACATTAGAAATCTTGAGTGCGTTGCAAATATACATTATAAGTATATTAAAACGTGAATATAATTTTAGTGTTTTAAGTAAATAATTCTGTGGTTAAAGCGGGCGAAGCCGCGAGCGGGTCGCTAGTATGTACATATTTAAAATACATTGTATTTCATAAACTGTAAACAGCATGACTATACATTATGTCCAGTTAGACAAAACATAAAATTAAAAATGTCTAGACACTCAGTACGGTCGCTGTCAGAACTCATCAATAACTCGTATATTTTATTATCGCGGCAATCGACGCGATCAAAGCCAACGATCGATTTCGCGGTAGCGACTGAGACGCTGTGTGAGTATGTAATTAATAGCAATTGCTCCAATGCGATGTAATTCCTACGTGTTGCGAAACGGAAAGTGTGTATTTAGTGCTATGTTTGTTTGTAAATTTGATGTGAGTCACTAAATTGATTAATTAAATCAAAAAATCAAGTTCACGCTGTATCCCGCATACAACAGGGTAGGCAGAGAGAACCTAGTGTTAAGACATTCCGTTCCGCACTTTCCGCGCAGTTCTGGAGGTATTGCGTGATGAGTGGACGGAACTCAACGCCGCGCTTTGCCTTAACACCAGAGCGTAGAAATGAAAATACATAACGCACAACCAGTCAATTTTACAGTCACACTTTGTACCCCTGCGCCACGACTGGTCTCATTTTTTGAAATAAAAAAAAACAATAATAACTGATTTATTATTATTGTTATTTTTTTGCTTGCTTGTTGTTGTATCGCTGCGGGATACCCGTATGCAGAGGGGGAGCCTAGTGTTAGGATATTTCGTTTCCCACTGTCCGCTGAATTCTCGAGGAACTGTGTGTTAAGTGGTAGAAATGAAAATATTAAATATTTCATTTGCTCGAGTGGGAATCGAATACACAACCTGTCGCGTTTACTGTCACACACTTGTGGCCTTGCGCCACAACTGGCCTCTACCGTACTGTATAATTAATATAGCCTATTATTTATACCTTTACAACAAATACAACGAACGTTACGAAGGCGGCATTGATTGCGGAAATCCCAGCAAAGCTTAAACAATATTGGACAACAATAGACGCCAAATTTCTTTTGTGTTTAAAATTACGTTTCATTCATTGCTGTATGTTTACATAAGCCCGTCAGCATGTACGAGACCTTAGTGAGCAATTCGTGTTTTATTGCCAGCTAATACAACAGATGTCGAATCTATGCTAATATAATAAAGCGGAAGAGTGTCTGTTTGTTCGTTTGGCTAAATGCTAAGATCTATGGAACTACTGGTTGGATTTACTTCTTTTTTGTATGAAAGCTACATGCCTCAAGAGTGGTTTAGGCTATATAGCGTTGTAATTCTTGTAAGCCTTAAATAACGAAACAACGATAGTTATAAGCGCTATCCAATTACTTTAACCGCGCGCGCTGTAGAAATAGTTAAATATATGTAAGTACATTGTATTACAAAAATATTGAATTTCATTATTCTAAAATAAAATCCACGACACCACCATAGAGTAAGGTTGCTATGATTTGATTACATTATGTCATAGAAAATTTAATAGAAGAGATAGGATGAAACTATTAATTTATTTTTAATTCTTCGTAAAGATTTATTTTCATAAAATGATCAACAGTTTTCGCAATATAGTGACAAAAACTATTTTTCGAATCGTTCGGACTTCTTCGGACCACAGTTGCTTATAATGGACCATTACGTTGCTATCAATGAACTTCAAAACTTTTATACTAACAAGGATTTTTGTTGAAAAATATATTTAAAAATAGCAAGATGATCAGTTAATCTGTTTGCAAGTGAATAAAAAAATAATCAATAAGTAAGCTTCACGCTGTATCCCGCTCACAGCACCCTGCTGTGTGCGGGATACAGGCAGAGGAAGTCTAGTATTAAGACACTGCGTTCCCCACTTTCCGCCAAGTTCTGGAGGCATTGCGTGTTGAGTGGTGGAACTCAACGCCGCACTTGGCAAATGAAGCATGACAAAACATTTGAAAGTGGTATACGGGCGAGGCCGCGAGCAAGCCGCTAGTTCTGAAAGATTTCCCAAGATGATTGAACAGTGGGTTGACAGTTTGGAAGAATAATAGAAATACTTAAAATAAATAGTCTATAAAATTTTTGTTTGTGGTAAATTTTGCGGATGCGCGGTTAATTTGAGACCTAAAACCTAAAGTTGATTGTCATAATATACAAAATTACATAATTCTATATTGTATAGCTTGTTTGAGGCCGTTGTAGTGCAGGGACACAAAGGTTTGACTGGAACGCGACGGTTATGGATTCGATCCCTGCTCAAAGGAATGAAATTTTACTTTGGTAAACAGGCAAAAGCCCGACGATGGGTTCCGGCACTCAGTACACAATGCCTCGAAAAATTCAACGAAAGATGGGAACGGAATGTCTTAACACTAGGTTCCCTCTGCTAACCTTGCTGTATACGGGATACAGCGAGAAGCTAAATTAATTTGATTTGTATAACTTGTTAGTATTAAACCTAATTAGAGAAGTGATGTAAAACAGACCCCTTTTGAAGTGAGAACACGAATTATTCGTGTCCCATATTGACTTGCAAATGCAGTATAATGCATATTGAGTGTAGTAATTAACGTAACTGTAACCTTGGTTATTAGCGGCGATCGTAAATGCTGTCATCAGAACCTTCATTTGCTTTTTTTTATGTATTTACTTGTGATATTTTTGTTATCATATATGCGACTTTTGATATTTTTGTATCAACGATAATTAATTTCAATTCGAGAATGCTTCAAAAACTTTGTCTTCGTTTTATTTAGCTTAGAGTAAAATATTTATTGCATTCTATCATTCACCCTTTAATAATAGTGTGGGACAATTTAAAACTTAAAAAAAATGGTATAGAAGAAGGTGGTATTGTGGCCCACGCAGGTATCGTAGCCCGTTTTTGATATTTGTTATTAAGAATCACGCTATCCACTGATTTTTTTTTTAAAACGGAACATTAATATGACTCTCAGTCGGAAAGTCACAGCTTCGGTTTGGATCAGGGATCAGGTAGAAGAATAAGGGAGGAAAAGGAGGGTTACTAAGGATCCGAAGACATCTCTCCTTCAGTGATCAGTTCATGTGTTCTTGAGCTGACAACTGTGCTACCGCGTTTGTTTCGGCACTCTTACTCAGTCGGCGTAGTTTCAAACTTTCCAGAGGAAATGCGATGGTTCCCATCTCTGTTCTCGAAAGTGAAAGAGAGCCTTAGCGTTCCGTGTAACTGCCAGTATCGCAATCATCTGGAAAGCAATACAAAAGCCTCAAAGAGACTGGGCGTCATCCACACAGCGAGACAGTACTTCAGGCCAAAATACCGATGGGTCCTGTATGGGGCCCAGGTTCGGCCTCATATGGAATACTATTGTCATTTCTGGACTGGTCTACCTCAGTATCAGCTTGACTCATATGATCACATACAACGTAGAGCCGTTCGAATTGATGGGGACCCAGTGTGAAAGGCCTGACACATTAGCTTTACGTAGAGACGTCTCCTCGCTACGCGTTCTCTAGCACATTTATCATAGGGGGTATTTTGGGGAACTGTTTGACCTGTTACCTGCCGTCTAACCCCCATATAACCGCACAGTACGTCACAAGCACAAGTGCCGATTACACTATCTGGATACGTGGCACTCCGACACCGTGCGGCTTCGTAGGAACTTCCTTCCACGTACGCGTCTATCTCCACCTCAAAAGGCCGACGTCGCGCCTTTAGCTCTTCTGGTGTTACACAGGGTCGTGGACGACGGTGATGACTTATGGACTCACACTGGCAATGCAGGTGAAATAGTTCTAAAGGGCCATATAATCCCCTCTTGATCTCATTTCTTTTCTCTCACATTTTCTCATTCCCCAGAATCTCATATTATAAATATGTATCATGATCGGTGATGTATAAAAACAAAATAAGAGGCCAAAACAACACCTTCTCCCTTACTTAATAGTTAAAATCGATTGCGTGACAAAATATCGAGTATCAAATTACTTTTTTTTAGCTTCACATTGTGTACCACAAGTAGAAGGGTAGAGAGAGTCTAGTGTTAAAACACTTCACTCCCCACTTTCCGCCGAATTCTGGGGCAATGACGGTCAACACCGTATTATACCTCAACACCATAGAGAAATGATAATATTAAATATTATTTCCTTAACTAGGAATCGAATTCACAATTTGTCGCGTTTTCAGTACCTCTAAATAAATTATTTCTAATTTAAGACAAGTGTTTATAAACAAATAAGAGAAAAAGAAATTGTAACAATGAAATACTGTTCTATAAAGCCATCATCATAGCATTTGAAGATGACAAACTCTACATTCATATAATATTACCTATATTTAATGGAGGAATTCACGACACAAACGCAACAAACTTGACAATCTATTATTAGATACACAATTACATGATTTTCTTAGAAATACATGTAAACTATATGAAGAATGAAGGAATAAATTACTTAGAGAATTGAGCGGAAATTGTAACAGAGCTGTCATAAATATAGAGGGTTAATAACAGTCAACCCAGAGTTGATTGTAAGCACCGATATCAGCGTGTAATGTGAGAAGAAACATGTACAGGACATCTAGATAGAGAACTGGCTAAATGATGGAAGATCTAATTAATTATGTTTAAATTTAATGTACGGTTCTGCGGCGGTCAGCGGAAATGAGGCTCTTTAAAGTTTATATTGTATAGTGACGCTATCGCTATCTTGAGAAATGGTTGTTACTGTGAATGAATGAGGTAAAAATATTTTGAATCGGTAATATAATCAGGTGACACTTAACTTGTTAACGTTATAGTTCATTTAACTATGTATATTTACGCACTTTCTGTACACGCACGCACAGTTAAGGGAGATAGAAGAAAAGAAGAAGCCAAGTGGCATATCACTCATTTCTCTATGTCCCTTACATTAACAGATAATCATTTTTATTTATAATCTAAAGATATTTTCGTTAGTAGAGTTTGAGCTCAAAATCATCAATATATCATAGCAGTATGTAGTACCGTGTATATGATGTAGTAAAACAAATAAAATAAATATATAATATGCATGTCAATACAACAATTATCATAGTTAATATGAATAATATAATCAACATATTTTTAATATCATATTGATCCAGAGTAGTTTTTGTATGACGGCCCGAATGTCGCAACGGTTGTTTTATATACATACACTTGTAGTAGTGGTCGCCTATGATCTAATACCTATATATATATTTTTAAGGTGTTACAATATGTGATGGTTTTGATGTCGACTTTCTGTTTATATTACCTATACAAAACTATTCCGTATGCAACTGAAATTTTGCACACAAAAAAAAGAGTATATTCGGTAGTTGAGGAGAGCACTAAGGAAAGAAATGTAGAGACTTACTTCATATATTATAGGCAAGGTAAGTTAGTCTACGAATAGTAAGTACATAAAGCGCCACTAACCACGCACGCGCCCCGCACGCACGCGGCGCGCCGGCCCGCCCGCGAGCAGCGCGCGCCGTCCGCCGCCGCCGCCAGCGTCGCGTAGAACTGCTGGCCCAGCGGGCGGCAGTTCAGCGTGCAGGGGGCGTCACCTGTATGTATTGCGGTTTTCGTAATTTTGTATACTTAGGGCATATCTGTGTTTTGTTACTGCTATGGTTATAATATTAAAGTAACAAAGTAAAACGAGTTTCTTTGCTTTTTTTAATATTTCATATATTTCAATCGCTCAGCTCTTACAGGATAAGCTGAGAAAGATAAAGATAAAACTAAGCATTCTGTCCACCGCTTTCCTTTTCTTTTCTTTTTCTAAGCATTCTGTCCACCGCTTTCCTTTTCTTTTTTCTTCTCTCCGTTTCCCACTTTCTGCCGAATTCTAGAGACATTGCGTATTGAGTGACAGAACTCAACGCCTCACTTAGCCTCGACACCAGAGCGAAGAAATAGAAATATAAATTTAAATAAATATTTCATCTCCTCGAGTGGGGATCGAACCCACAACCAGTTGGTTAGGCGCCGTGATTAATAGATTAATAGTTGCACAGATTAATAGATGCGAACAAACGAATGTTTATAGGCTGCTATCAAAGTCACATTATATACACTGTTCGTATAAATTTATCTACCCATTTGCCGGTGTTATTAATTATTTGAATTAAGATTACCGTAAGCCCGGTTATAAATGAGGTATCAGACTGGAACCAGCGTTTACTTACTTGATTTTAATTTATTATTAGTTTTATAGGGACACCAGGAGTATTAAGTATTTAGAACGCTGCTAGAATAATATAGAATATGATATTATAATTCATTAAAGCCATCGTGGCGCAGAGGCACAAACGTGTGGCTGTAACGCGACGGTTGTGGGTAAGATTCTCACTGGCAATTTGTTATTTATTTGTATTTTTAGTTCTTAACTCTGATTCGACTTTCATAATTACGACATTGAGTTGCGTCACTCAAGTCGCAATGCCTCGGAAAATCGTCGGAATAAGGAAAACGGAGTGTATATACGGGATACAGCGTGAAGCTCAAAAACAATATTAAATATTATCATATAAATAAAATCTATCTAGATAGATTAATAAAAAAAGGTTAATATTATTTGCATATATAACTTCGTGTGGCGGTTTGAGGAAGTAAGTTACCTTCAGTTAATTAATTAGAACACTAACGATACATTTAAAAGGTAGAACTTCATATGCTAATGTAAATTTTTATGTATAATTTCAATTTATTTTAATTTTATTCACTCGTTTATATTTAACATATGAAATAAATGGACGTGTTATTTAATTAATTATTAAAAAAAGCTGAAAAACGCAATAATTAAAATAAGTAACAAGACACAGCGTCCAATACTTACCATCAATGTATGGAACCCAAGTATAATATCTCCCTCGAAAGGGTCTGCGGTCGTAGGACGAGCACTGCTCTGCGCGTATATCCCTGTCTCCGCCTGGACAAGCCTATGTTAACATTTTTAAAATTAGATTTTTTGTTGAATCACCAGAGTGTGAATGTAAACGTTGTGGGTTCAATTCCAACTCAAGAAATTAAATCCAAGCCAAAATTTGGCAGAAAGGGGCAAACAGAAGTGTCCTATTGGGAATGGAGTGTCTTAACACTAGATTCCTCTGCCTACCCTGCTATGTGCGGAATACAGAGATAAACTAAAAAAAGCTCAAAAAAATTATTTATCAATATGTACTATGTGCCATACAAAAAAAAATAATTATTATTATATAAAGCGACGCTTTATATAATATAATCGCTTTATATTATTCTATAAAGCGATTATATTATATAAAGCGACATATTTTTCGACCCATCCCGCATTTAGCGGGATGGGTCGATAAAACTCAGTATGAAGACATTTCAATCTGCGCTTTCCTATATATGGTTTGTGAAACAGAAAGAAGAAATGCATTGTATACTTCATTTCTTTTTAAAAAGGATAGAACCTACAACCGTCGTACACAATTTTACTAATACTACGAAGGCACAATCTCAATAAACTGTATTCAAGGTATTGAAATATTTTTTTAAACTTATATTTCCATTTCTTCGCTCTGGTGTCTAGGCAGAGAGTGGCGTTGAAGTCCGCCACTCAACACACAAAACTTCCATATTCGGCGGAAAGCGGGGAATGGAGTGTTTTATAACTAGGTTCCTTCTTTCTACTCTGCTGCGTGCGGGATACAGCGTGAAGCTGTTTGTTTTTTTAAAAAATAAAGTTATCAAATGTTTGAGTGTCAACAACTTGTTACAACAAGGAACAGTAGCAATCATAGAAATAATAAACATTTTATGGGTTCTTATTTCTTACTATTACTTAAAAAGCGATACGAAGCATAATTCGTCTCTTACATATTTTCCATCCTTTAAAAATTAAAAAATCTGTGATGTGTTATGAATATCGAACATATGACTTATTGTGTGACTGTACACGCGACTAGTTGTAGGTTCGATCACCACTCGAGGAAATGAAATATTTATTTAATTTCATATTTCCATATCAACGCTCTGGTGTCGAGGCAATGCTTCCAGAATTCGGCGGAAACCGGGGAACGAAGTGTCCTAACACTTGGTTCCCTCTGCTTACCCTGCTGTGTGCAGGTTACTACGTGAAACTGTTTTTCTTATTTATTGTTTTGTTTTTATCTCAACACATCCCCAGGTTTTTTTATAACTGGCAGCCTATTCTGGTCGCAGTAAATACTCGTATCTTATTCGATTTACGACAATCTGTTTCGAGACTACTTTATTTAGATATGCAATATTGAATATACCCTTGATCTCAATAGATGACATATCCGTTAGTCCGTTAGTTAATTAGTTCCGTCGCTCAACCCGTTGTGTCTCCAAAATTCGGTGAAAAGTGGAGAACGGAAGTGTCTTAATGGGAACGGAGTGCCTTAACACTAAGCTCCCAAATTTCCGCTGATTACCCTGCTATGTACGTTATACGGTTTAAAACCAAAAAAAGGAAAAAAACTGCGTTAATATTTTTAGAAAGATAATTTAGAATTTAGAAGACCATGATAAGAATTTTTGTTATCAACACAGAACTGAATTCCGAACCATATGTTTCCACCTTGTAAAACTTGATTTAACATCGATTACAGCTTATTAAGCGGATGTATTGCGACACGGGAAATCAATTCCATTAATAACAAATGACTTAACAAAAGGCTTTGATTTTAATTATCAGCCTGGCCTAGTATATTGTTTTAGTGAAGCTGTTTCATGTATTGTTAATATAGTTATAACGTTAGATTTAATGAAAGCAGTTAAATATGAAAATATAAAGAAGAAAAAAAAGTATTGATTTAAAAATAAAGACTCTTTATTCATATATGCTACTAAAATCTATCCATCGTCAATACAATACGTCATTCTACTACAATGAAACATAATGATATTTTTTTTATATATGACAAATCAATTATGTAAATAAATTATAATTTCACAGTGAACAATACTAGATTTTTTATTATTTTTATTGTATGTCTATCCTGCGGCAAAAGGATGTCGGGAACCTAGTATTAAAACATTTCCGTTGCGTGTTGAGTGACGGAACTCAACGCTGCCTACTAGATAGTAATATGAAATTAATATTGTATGAGAAGTTAAAAATATTTTATATTTTATTCCAATTTTTATATTATAGCAACACCAGGTCTTACATATTATATATTATTATTGTATTATTTAACGTATTGTTATATACTTTGCTTCCTGTGAGTAACAATGCGTTTCATTGCTTCTAGTCAATTTGACTATTGGTTCCAACAATGTTTATTACAAAATAAACGGTAAGTTATAATTACAGAACAATAAATAATTATAGTACTAAGGTTTGTATAAAGAATAATCGGTCAATAACTAGCTATAAACATACTATGACTGTATTTGCAAGGACGAATAAAATAATTTTTAAACATATAAATCAAAAATCAGCTTCACGCTATATCCCGCACACAGCAGAGTAGGCAGAGGGATTTAGTGTTAAGACACACCGTTCCCTATTTTCCGTCGAGTTCTGGAGGCATTGCATGTTGAGTGGCGTAAGTCAACGCCGCGCTTTGCCTCGACTCCAGAGCAAAGAAATGAAAATATAAATAACATATCTTTTATATTTTTGTAATAAATAAATGAACACATCACTTTCTAAGTCTCTACATTTAAATTCATTAAACATATGAAAATACTTGCATTATGTCAATAAAACAGATATTAATAACTAAATAGATAAGTATAATTAAAAACTGAGGTTTCCTTGGTGCAGCGGCACAGCTTCTGCTTGTAATCTTGATAATTGCGGATTTGATTGGGTGAATGAATTATTACACTATTGTTTCTCGCTCTGGTAACAAGACAAAGGAAAATTGGGTAAAAAGTTAGGAGCAGAGGCTTACCACTAGGTTCCCTCTGTCTACTTTGCTGTAGCCGGGATACAGCGGAAAACCCCATTTTTTTTTAATAATAATAACTTACATTTATATTGCATTCGTGATATCTTTTAGGAACTCCGAGGCAGTCGGCCGCTTGTCTTGTAACTCGTACGGCGGCGCTGGGAGACGACACGGTGCCATTTACAACTAGATTACGAGATCTGAAATAAACATTCTTTTATAGTATTTTTATTGTATAAATGTAAGTTAGTTAAATATTAAAATATATATATTTATATATTACTGTAAAACGATTTAATGCAATTATGACATTGACGGTAGAAATTGGCGAACGGAGTGTTTTAACACTAAGTTTCCTGGGCCTGCTCTATGTGGATGCTGATAAAAATAGATAAATAACTTAAATTGACTAAATTACCTATAGTTAAATATCGTCTTCTCTGATTACATTGCGCATTGCAAAAGAAACATAAAGGAAAAAGCTTTGAAAAATAAATAGAATTTACGTAATTTTTTTTTTATGGAAAAGACACGGCAAACGAGCGTGCGGGTCACCTGGTACCTGGTACCTGGTAAGTGATCACCGCCGCCCACGGCCCCGTGCAGCCCCAGAGGAGCTACAGATGCGTTGCTGGCCTCTAAGATATGTTGGGCGCCGGGGCCCGGCATTACCTGATGCGAAACGCAGTGGCTTAAAGCCACTACTTCACGCTGGCTTTAAATGCCGGGGGTGGTAATGATCCGGTCGAGTCTGCCCATGCGTGTTGCCATTGCTGGCGACGTGACTCTACCACACGTACTTTAGTCGCCTCTTACGACTCCACCAGTACCAGGATGATCCTATTGTAGGCCGGGATCACATGGCACAAAATGATCATTTACATGTAGTAAAACTTTAACACTTGTGATTCAGAATAACTAAAAAAATCAAACATAAGAAGGCGTTAATTCATTTAATCTTTTATTATTATTTATCACTAGGTATTGTAGCGTACAAAACAAAACATACGACTATATGCGGTAACATGAAAGGGTTAAAAAAGTTAACGACCAAATAACAAATGACTCAACCCAGTAATCTAATTTAATGATACTGTGATATCATCAGAACTATAAAGGAATTTTGTTAAATATTAAATATATTTATATATTAATTATATTAGCTTTACGCTGGATCCCGCAGACAGCAGGGTAGGCAGAGGGAACCTTGTGTAAAAAGACACTCCTTTCTCCACTTTCTACCGAATTTTTGAGGCATTGCGTGTTGAATGGCAGAACTCAACGCCGCACTTTGCCTCGATACCAGAGCGAAGAAATGCAAGTATAAATTTAAGTAAATATTTCATCTCCTCGAGTGGGGATCGAACCCACAACCAATAGGTGTTAGATTTTTTTCTATATGCAATGTATTCCATAAATATCTATAAATACTAAAATACGATATGTAATAATACAATATCAGAATTATTGGTTACTTTTTCCCTATTCAACTCGAACTTTAATTGAGGCTAGACGTGGTTCAGCGGCACAAGCGTGGGACTGTAAACGCTACAGATTGTGGGTCGATTCCCACTCCAGAAAATGAAATATTTAATATTTTCATTTCCTCGCTCTGGAAACATAGCAAAGCGCGGCGTTGTGTAGTACGCAACTTAAAACAACAGTACCTCCAAAATTCGGCGGAAAGTAAGAAACGGAAATGTCTTAATGAGAACGGAGTGTCTAACACTAGGTTCCCACATCCCCTCTGCCTACCATGATAAATGCGTCATAGAAGTTGAAACTAAAAAAAATAACTCGCAAATATACATCTAATATCCACATTCGAGGAAATATAATCTAAATCACTTTCATACAATATTTCATTTCTCATTACCACACCGATATAACGCGTTCCACCATTATAAAGTCCATGACAAATGATGTCCAGAGTTAATTTGTCGGCTCTTACCTTCCCTATCAGCAGGATGCTGTACTGGAATATGCTTAATGAAGGAATTTATACCCAGAGGTGATCCTAATAATTTATTTCTAGCTGTAATGAATTAGAGGCTATTGATGGTGTCCTACTCGTATTAATAAAATATATTTTAAATTGTTATTAGATCGTCGTTATTATATTATTAATAGATATAGTTTTTTTGGGGTTCACCTGTTATTTTAAATATTATTAAACGTGACAGGTTGTGGATTTGATTCTCACTTGATTAATTATTTAACATTTTCATTTGTTCGCTCTTGTAACAAGGCATGATACAGCGTTGAGTTACGATACTCAAAACGCAATGCCTTCAGAATTCAGCGGAAAGTGGGAAACTATAACGAAGTGTCTTAACACTAGGTTCCCACGTTCCCTCTGCCTATCCTGCTATTTGCGGAAAACAGCGTGCTGTAATGTAACAATCATATTTCATAATAATAGTAGGCTATTGTTATCAAATGGTTTTACGTCCAGCATTATAACCAAATATCAAATACTAGCTACATATTTGAATTTCTATGGTATATATATATAAGTATTTCCATTTCAAATTTTTATGTAGTAGTAGAAGAGTAAATTCAATATAAAGCGAAAGTCGTCCTAAGAGAATACTTCCTTACAGCCTCATAAGTCAAAATCTAATTATAACACAAATTAATATACATATTTTATTATAGAGGCCAGTCGCAGTGCAGGCACAAGTGTGTGACTAAAAACGCGACTGGTTGTGGGTTCGATCCACACTCGAGGAAATGAAATGTTTAATACTTTCATTTCTTTGCTCCGGTGTCGACGCAACAGCGCGGTGTTGAGTTCCGCCAGTCGACGCGCAATGGCTTCAGAAATCAGCGGAAAGTGGGCAGCAAGGTGCCTTAACACTAGGGTCCCTCAGCCTACTATGCTACATTCGGGGATACAGCGTAAAGCTGTTTTTATATACGTATATTATATTTTTTAACACAACATATTGCTTATATTATCCTTTTAAAAAACATATTTCCAAATGTCCATAGCCGAATCAACTAAACCGTTTTCTCATTTCATCGCGCTAGTTAACCTTATCTCGCGATACTGCCCGCGGCACCTTCCCTAATTAAAAATGACTGTATTTTGATTACCTACTTATTGAAGTAACAGGATCCTAGATCCTGTGGGCTTTCGTTTGTACGCAAATAGCTCATTAAAATAACCGTTTGTTTGGACTATTTAGTAATGGGTTGAAGTCCACGTACGTACGTACAACCAATACCAATTTAAATACGATCAAAACTAATTTAAAATATTGGAATTTAATTTATGCATGTTAGTTGTTGTTACGAGGACTTTAGTATTCCTGTCATGTTAAACAATTGTATGGAGATAGGTTATAAATGATTTTGGGCTGTATAAATAATATATTAATTTAAGATTAACAATACAAAGAAAGCTATTTTATTTAATCTAATTTTATTGTAGATTCCATATGTATATTGAAATAAAAATTTTGAAAACCATAAAACGTAATAAATATGGTACAATTTTATACAAATATTTGTATTTCATTTCTATTTTACAGTAAAAGCAGAGTAGATAAAACGTAATAAATATGGTACAATTTTATACAAATATTTGTATTTCATTTCTATTTTACAGTAAAAGCAGAGTCACGAAGACAATGTCACGTCTTTACCAACTCGAATTATTGTAATTTGATGACCATAATATAAAATAAATAATGTACTTCTTACATGAAGTTATTAGGTTTAAATATATACATTTATTAATATTATAGCTTCACGCTAATATCCCGCACATGGTAAGCCAGGCAGATGGAACCTGGGAACCTAGTGTTCTGACACTTCCGTTCCCCACTTTCCGTCATATTCTGGAGACGACAGAGTGTCTTAACACTAGTTTCCCTATGCCTGCTGCTATATAAGGAAACACAGCGAAACGCTAAAAAAAGTCACTTAAAACAGCTACCTTGAACATATCTAAGATCATCTCACTTTATCACCATCAAACCGGTTAATCTCCCGCTGCGATCACCATTTAAATCTGATTAGGGTAATGGAGGCTATAATGGCAATACTATTCAACGTGTTCATTTATAACTGTCTGTAGGTATTCGCTACAATAACTCGCGAAACACGATACGTGGCTGTGACTGTTGGAGCTCATAAATCACTACACTGTCCCCGTGATGGATGGTGGTCGTTTAATGTTTGAACTTCTTAATTTATTATCAAGTATAATTTAATGATCATTTAATAAGGCTTCTTGTGATGTGGAATTGAATGTTTTCTGTTTTGTATTATGTTAACTTTGACATTTTTTTTGTTACTTGTTATTATTTAAGTAATCTAGTTAAATAATTGTTATTTTTTAAGGAAATAATCAATATTTGAATTAATTATTTAAATATTTAGTATTATACATGTTTTTTTTTCAGCTTCACGCTGAACCCCTCATGTAACAGAGTGTTGAGACACTCCGATCCGGTCGCCACTTTCTGAAGGCAGCGAAGAAATAATGATATTAAAAATTTCCTTTAGTGAGAATCGAAATCTTGTGCCCCTGCGCCGCGATTAGCCTCAATATACTTACTGTAAAGTTTCATCTAAATCTGTTTAGTAGTTTTCTCGGGAAATTGGAACAAACATTCATCTCACAAACATACATATTTATAACGTTTGTAGGTTAACTTTTATTTTGCTTCTATATTATCAGTATAGATAGGTATTTTAATTTTTAATTGTAAATTACGTGTTATTTATATTTATTTTAAAAATCCAAACTAAGTACCCTTTTACTACCCTTAATTGAAGCAATAAGAAAACAGGATAATTCCAATGTACGAAACAGTTTAGGTAGTGATCGCAATCATAGCAAGCACATCACGATCCCGATTAAAGTAATCACCTAAATCGATTCTTGCCTTTTTTATTAATAGATTTTTTTCGCTGCACTATTACATTTTGCTTGTACTTTTGATGGTTGTACAAAAAAAGGGGGAAAAAATTAAAGTTAACGTTTTGAAATTTCTTTACACTAGGTTCCCAGATTCCCTCTCTACTATGCCTTGTGCGAGATGGAGCATTGAGCTAAAAAAATATTTTATGTTAAGATATTCAATGACAGATGTTACATTAGTATCGCTTACAGTAATTCACTATATAAATTCAAATTCAAATAATATTTATAATCATCCTAAGACTTAACTGAAGCAAAGATACTGGCTACTTAATTTAATATAATTTCGCCATTTTCATATAAATTATTATTTAAATTTGATTAAGTGCCTACCCGATGTTAATACGCAAACAGGCTTTTAATATAACCTGACTAAAACAGATATCATAATAATTTAAAAATTTACAGATTTTAGTTTGTAATATTTTTTAATTATGTTTTTATTTTAATACCTAACGTAATCGGAATGAAATATTAATTTATATTTTTTTATAAACGTTACGTTTTTTATAAACGTAAACTGTGATCACTTTTATATATTGAAAATGTATAAGCATAGAATTTACTATTAGGCTCTGGTACTGAACAGGTATATGTAAAATACCAAAAATTATTATACATTAATATCGCCAAAATTAGGAATTTTAAGAGAGTCCCTTTGTACCCATGCGCCAGTCGTGGCGCATGGGTACAAAGTGTGATGTGTGTGATGAAGCGACTGGTTGTGAATTCGATCCCCACTCGAGGAGATGAAATATTTACTTAAATTTATATTTCCATCTCTTCGCTCCGGTGTAGAGGTAAATCACGGCGGTGAATTCCGCCACTCAACACGCAATGCCTCCAGAAGCAGAAAGTGGGGAACGGAGTGTTAACACTAGGTTCCCTCTGCCTACCCTGCTGTGTGCGGGATACAGCGTGCCACTTATTTTATTTTTATTTAAAGAAGTTTATACATTATACTAAAATATGATTAAGTAAATGATTATATATATTTATAGAACGCAATTTGCGGCCCTTATGATTGCGGTTGACCTGTGACCCGCGCAAAACAGTTTGATGCCTACTTAGTGAAAATATCTTTGATGGATATTTAATCTTATAAAAAATACTTAAATTATTGAAATTTTAATACAATTGAAAACTACAAACTATGTAATATTCAAGAATATATTGTACATAAATTATTTGAATGTATTTATTGCACATTGATTGGTATTTATTTAATGGGTACAAGTAGGCATGTTTTATCACTTACATGCCATACACGTGCATAACAATTTTTTTTCAGCTTCACGCTGTATCCCGCACACATAGCAGCGTAGTTAGAGAGAACCTGGGAACCTAGTGTTAAGGCATTCGATTCCCATTAAGACACTTCCGTTGCCCACTTTTTGCTGAATTTTGATTAAATATTTAATTTTCTCGAGTGGAAATCAAACTCACAACTAGTGACGTATTCAGTCGCATGCTTGTTCTCCACGCCACTATTGCGCCACGATAGGCTTCAAATTAATTAACATTTACAAATGCTCATATTCAATCACTTCAACCCCAAAATGAAATCAAAGTTAGTTACACAAATAAAATTTTACTATCTTAATCCCAAAAAAAAACCAAAACTACCGTCTATTAAATAAAAACGCGGTAACAGAAAAAAAAATATTTGTATTTAGTACCAACGAGGTGTTTAGAGCGCAATCTGTTGATTGTTATCTTTTGATTCGAAGGTGTAGCCGTTAAGGGAATTACTATAATAGGCGTGTAAATGCATGTATCGTGTTTACAAATTTCGTTTCTCGCGCCTCGAGCTAGTTAGCGCCGTCTACTTTGGTACTATATATCCCTATTTTATCATACTGTTATCGTATTTGAAGATTTAATGTTATGTGAACACACTGTAGATTAGTATTGACTAAACATGTGATAAAAGAGCTGTAATTATGAGAAATAATTACATATAAACATTTTAATTTTTTCTTTTGATAATATGGTATGATGTATTTGACCGTTTTATAAAAATCATTATTTCTATACCTTGGCAAACACTGTCTTTCTTGTGCTGAAATTCCTCCGCCGCAACTTCTGGAACATGGACTCCAGCTGCCCCACGCACTCCATGCGTATAAACCGACTACCAATTCATTTTCTATCTGAAATAAAAATTATATTATATTTAAAATAGCTACTAAAATTGTAATATAATTATCGATCACTAACATCGCATGAAATAAGCAAACATAAGAAAATAAATGCTTTCATTTCCTACTAAGATTTAATTATACATAAGAACCTGTAACTCAATTCAACTTCGTGAAAATTCTATCAATAAAAGATAATTATTCCTTTTTTTAATATATTCATATTACTTGATTTTGAAGTCTAAAGAAATTATAGATGCTTACTTATAGGAACTTCTAATCCGAAGCTAAAAAAACTGTTTCTAAGCATACGAAAGTGATTATTACATTTTTTTATTTATTTTAACTTCACGCTGTATCCCGCAATAGCAGGGTAGGCATTGGAAACATAATGTTAAGACACTCCGTTCCGAATTTTCAGCTGTGTTAGCTGGGCGGAACTTAACACCACGCTTTACCTCGTTTTCTTATAATAGTGTAATTAGTTATTTAAACTTAATACCTGTATTAAATTTGCAGTTACGTTTGCCTCACTCAGTACCGTCGTAAGCTGCATTATATTGATGAACCTGAAATAGATACGATATAAAATTAAAGATTTCTTACTCCCACGAACGTAGTAGGATTTGAACCCGCGCTTTGGGAACCGTCCAAGCGCTCTCACTAACTAAGCCATACGTTCTCATCAAGCTACGTCGAAATTCTTATACGCTTGTTACAAATTATTTATTTTGTTAGAATCTCTGTATCGATTTTTTTACAAATTTCCGCTATCCAAAGATACTTAGATTTATTGTTTAGCAAGAGCGAATACTATTTTTAACTATATTTTTTTAACATTTATAAAATGTTATTCCACGCTTAGGAAAGAAAAATACTTACAATAAAACGCATAAAAATTTGAACCTAGCGGCATTTGTACCCGTATAAAACCCTAAAAAAATAAAAACCACTCCACCAATAGGGATTCTATGGCTAAGAATCAAAACCTAGGTGAATCGTGATCTACTTTCAAATCATCTAAGTAAGTGGAAATAGCTGTGGTATTTATCCTATCCACCAGCCATTTGTCAGTCAAAGCATTGTACACACAATTTGCAGCTCTCACGGCCAGCCGTAATGAGCGCTAACAACTTCCACAGGACATGTCTATATTCATCTTGTCCTATTATAAATAAATAAATGATTTATTCTATATTGTCCTATTATAAATAAAATAAAGCTTCACGCTGTATCCCGCACACAGCAGGGTAGGCAGAGGGAACTTAGTGAAAGACACTCCGTTTCCCATTTTCTACCGAATTCTGGAGGCATTGCGTGTTAAGTGGCAGAACTCAACGCCGCGCTTGTCCTCGACACCAGAGCGAAGAAATTGAAATATAAATTTAAGTAAATGTTTCATGTCCTCGAGTGGGGATCGAACCCACAACCAGTCGGTTTTTACAGTCACACTTTGTGCCGCTGCGCCACGACCTGCCTCATACCGGGGCCTATTATACATATAAAAAAATATATTTACTGCAATAAATATGGCGAAAACTGCCAATAAAAAAATATATAAATATATTATTATAACTAAATAATAAATATAAAAATACAATAAAAAATATATAAATATAATATTATAACTTTTTGATTTTGTTTTTTTTATAATGTAACACATTATAAAAAATCCCTACAACAAAAAAAGGTAACGCAGCCGAATAAAACAGCACACCATCACTATTGATGTTTTTGTATCTTATGCACTTTTAATGTTTATATTCTACCTTTACGCATTTCCTGTGTTTTAGGCGTGTAGGCGGAGAGAACCATATAAATCATCTCACGTCTTGTTTTCCACATTCAGAAGACACGATAACAATCACGATCACGATCAGATAATGCAAATATTTTTTATCGTTTGTATTAAAATTTTTGTTTTATTTGTATTTGTGACATAATTTCAAACTCGAGCCCATTAAGGTTAAACGATGAGTCTGTGGGTGACGAACTATGGCACTGTATCACATAGCCTTTCTACTTTACATGCTTTCTCTGCTTGTTTATCACTAGGGTTGTCGATATAGACTAACTTTAAATGTTTTTATTTTATTTATTCTTATCGAAGCAATCCTGATGATTTGATTAGCTATTAATATAGCCAAAGATTATAAATTCAAACCGTGAATTACCTATTAAATAGAAGTCATCGTAGCACAAGTGTGTGACTGTAAACGCAACGATCGTGGATTCGATCCAGCTCGGAAAAATGTATTAATATTTATTAATATTTTTAGTTCGATTTGGTAAGAAGGCAAAACGCAGTGTTGGGTTCCGCTACTCTACACGCAAAGCCTCGAAAATGGTGGAAAGTTAGGAACGCAGTGTCTTAACACTAGGTTCCATCTGCTTGCCCTGCTATATACGAAGAACAGCGCAAAACTAAAAAAAAACTACTAAATTCAAATATTTAATATACTCTGATTTATCTCCATCAGATTGCCCACAAAAATCCAAAACTACCAAGCGACAACCCTCAACGAACCCACGCAGCTCCCATCGGTTTGCGCAATCTGACAACTCCATTAGACGTTAAAGTCGTAACGATACATTTTCGACGGACGACGAATGCACCCGGTACGTACCACATTAAAGCGATCGAACGGCTCACTCCTAATGAATATCTTAAGTGGTTTATTAAGTGGCGAACGCCGTTATTTTTATGTTTTTCGCCCTTGATACACATTTTACGCGCATATTATGTTATCTTTATTGCCAGTTTAAATTATTTCTGTTGATTTGTATTCGTATCCTTACTCATATTTATATTGCATTCCCACACCAGATTATATTCATTTATGTGCTCTTATCGAGTCACTTTTAATTGCATCGCGGGCATCTGCACAGGTTTATCTTTAATGCATTGATATGTAAAAAAAATATATAATCATTGATCTGATTGCTCTTTAGCTTCACGCTGAAGAGTATCCAGAGAAAGTCTAGTGGTAAGGCACTCCGTTTACTATTTTTCACCGAAATCTGGAGGCATTGTGTATTGAGTGGCAGAACTCATTCCCGCGCGTTAAGTTAACTTAACTTGCACAGCAGAGTGAAGACATACAAAAATTAAGTATATCATTTTCTCGTGGGGAAATCGAACCCATAGTCTGTCGCGTTTACAGTCCCATATTTATGCCCTACGCCACGACTAGCCTCGAATCCATTAAAATAAGAGCATCAATTTTTATTTAATATTCATGAACTATCATGTACATTTGAAAGCGCACGCGTTTAAATCTTTTGGTGTGATAATGTTATTTATTTATTTAACTTTTGTAATTTGACAACGAATATTATTTTAGCACTACAATTGCTCATAACTAACATTTGACGTCGTCAGTTATTGTTATTTTATACTATTCATTAATTATAACAATGTATATTTAACAAATTATTTGAAGTATTGTTAGTAGGTGATACATATGTATCACTTATTGCAATTACGTGGTATCCTTTTCCAAATAGTTTAAAAAAATATAGACGATGTGTGTATTTATTGTGTATTTTAAAAACTATAACCGCTTCCGATTTCTAACAATAATTAATTATTAAATAAAAAAAATAAATTTAATTAGCTATATGAATGTTATTGCTCTATGAAAACGAGACAAAATACTATATACTTGGTACTTAGTTGAAAATTAACTGAGGACTAGAGTTAAACATGTCTGCTTAATTGGATTTACGTTACTAGTCTTGACTGTAATTGAAAAAACATAGAAACTAATGAATAAAATCATAATAACATAATTTGATTCGTAGATATAAGTATTTTAATGTAATAAATATAATTAGGTTTACAGGTGCAAGGTGCAAATGACGATAGTTAGTTCAAATACTTTTTAAAAGGAAAGTTCATTGAATATATGTGTGTATAAATGCAATTGAGGCCAGTCGTGGCGCAGTGGCACAAAGTGCGACTGTAAAACCGACTGGTTGTGGGTTCGATCCCCACTCGAGGAGATGAAATATTTACTTAAATTTACATTTCCATTTTTTCGGTCTGGTGTCGATGTAAAGTGGGGCGTTAAGTTCTGTAAATTAACACGCAATGCCTCCAGAATTCCGCAGAAAGTGGGGAACGGAGTATCTTAACACTAAGTTCCCTCTGCTTACCCTGCTTTGTGCGGGATACAACGTGAAGCTAATTTATTTATTTTTTTATAAATACAATTAAATCTTTTTTGCTTAAAGAAAACCAGAAAAAAGTGACGCAATCTTTGTTGAAATAAAATATACATATTTATTTGTTCAATTTCTGAAAAACTATTCTATACCTTTAATGTTTTATATCTACAAACAAAACTTTTTTTTAACATTACCTTCTATAATCACGTCCAATCTTAGTAGTAAATTAACTAGTAAAAACCACGACGTTGTTTTTACTACGTATAAACATTTTGAACCCGCTGTGATAATATTGTTGAAGATGTACGCAAGATGGCTTTTGAATTTATTTGACTGCTTTCTTTATCTGTTTTATATATTTTACTCAGAAAGTTAAATATTTATATATTATTTATTAGAGGAAATGTGACTGTCATGGTGCAGGGGCACAAGCGTGTGACTGTAAACGCAACGGTCGTGGGTTCGATTCCTACTTGAAGAAAAGAATTATTATTCTTTTCTGCCGCTCAAAACGTAATGCCTCAAAATATCGGCGAAAACTAGAGAAAAGAGTATTGTAATATAAGTTCCCTTTGTCTACCCCACTTTATACAGGGAAAGCGTTAAACTGAAAAAAAAATAAATTTATGCGCAAATTTCGTTGAAATTTAATTCAAATTCTTCTAATCTTAGTTAATTAGAAAACGTATAAAAATTTGAACGTAGCGGGACTCGAACCCGCGCCTCCTGGAAACCGACCAGGCGCTCTGACCACTTAGCCATACGTTCTCGCCAAGCTACGTCGAAATTTTTATACGCTTGTCACAACTTATTTATGTTGTTAGCATCTCTGTAGGGAGATTTTTACAAATTCCGCTACCCAAAGATAATTACTAAGAATTATCGTTTGGCAGGTATGGCAGGATTAACACTTTAAAAATGTTTAAAAAATATTCTTCTAATCTTTTTATTTTTATCAAAAAAAATCAAAATAAGATAAATATCTTAAATATACAAAGACGTTATTAACAAACAATTTAACTCTAATAAACTATAATAATCACGTTATAAATCTCAAGAAATATGTTATATATAAATTTCAAGTATACAATAAATAAAATATTCACACGAATCCATTATTTTTTTATCCTTACTGAGCGCGTGCTTTATGAATGGAAGTATAATTTCTGTTTACTTTTACACTCCAAGGAGTATCGAGTGGGCACAAAAAGTTTACCGTTCTAGCGAGTAAAAATATTTGTTGAACGTAAACACGAGATACGCGGTCACTGTGGCGTTTATATTAAGTATATGAATAGGACGAATGCCGTGGGATATAAGATGATATAAAATAAATATATGTACATTTGTTTGTTATGGTGAATTAATGTAATTTTATAGTTATTTTTGTGTTTTTTTTAGGTTCACGCTGTATCCCGCACATAGCAGGGTAGGCAGAGGGAACCTGGGTACGTAGTGTTGAGACACGGAGTGTGTTGCATCTATTATTATTTTTTTTCGTATCGTATTTTTGGTTTTTCTTCAATATATATAGAAATCTCTTAATTTTTTTTAAATATAATCTTTAAATGATGCGAAAACTATTTGTGTTCGCTCAAGAATAAAAAAATAATCGTATAGAAAACAATTAAAAATAGTTAAAACAAGAACCAAAACCTTAAGGTATACAGCGAATAGAAATACAAAATTTGTTAAAGCAACAGTTTATAACCTGTACTGACTTTCCCCATTGAGTACCTAGAATGCAAAATTTTAAATATATTGCGGGTACCCATATGCCGGCGAAGTCGTAAATTCACAGTAAACGAACATAATATAACCACTAAACAATAATATGATAACTTTGTACTAACAAAGCACTTTCGCTACTCATAATAGAGAAACCTACATTCAGTATCTTGTAAAGTACCTATATTAAACTCTCGTCACCTATTATTGTTAATTGTAGATTATGGTGTGTAAGTTTTATGTGTAAGTTAATATTTTATGTTTGTGTCAATCAGGTCAGTCGTGGTGTGGCACAAAGTGCGACTGTAAAATCGACTGGTTGTGGGTTCGATCCCCACTCGAGGAGGTGAAATACTTATTTAAATTTATATTTCCATTTCTTCGCTCTGGTGTCGAGGCAAAGCGCGGCGTCAAGTTTCACCACTCAACACGCAATGCCTCCACAATTCCGCGGAAAGTGGTGAACGGAGTGTGTTAACACTAGGTTCCCTCTGCCTACCCTGCTGTATGTGGCAAGCTTATATAAAAACTTTTTATAAGAAAAGCGAACAGTGTATGATAATCAGTCGCTAGTACAAGCTTTATATCTTATAGTTCCTATGAGTTCTCGCAAGCAACCTATGATCTGCAAATTTCTTTGTCGGAAGATTAATTTAGGTAACAATGCCCCTATATATAGTTTTTGCTAAATTTTAATGGGAAGAACGGTTTAGATCCTTTCGGTATCTATCGCTAAAATGTATTGCATTTTATTTTATTGTGTCTTTTTGATATTATTTTTAACTAATGTTGTTTTTTTATTCTTATTATTTCATTTTATTAAACACTTTATTTTTTTTTTATTAAAATGTTTCTCATTTTGTAGTAATTTGAATTGAATTCTTATGAAATGCCATTTATTATTTAAAAAATTTACGAAATGTGGGGAACGGAACCTTTGGTTCCCCCAGCCCATCTTAATATATGCGAGAATACAGGGTGTATACATATAAGCCAATACCTTTAAGTTTACAAAAAAATATAAACTTATAAAAACTCACCAAATCAAATTGCTTGAAAAAAATAAAATTCGATTCTCCATTTTCCTTCACTATCTTCTAGCACCTTGAAAACATTTGTGTTTGTCCATTTTAATTCAATAAAACAGTACTAACTGTATAATGTATTCACTATGTTATACGTCAAAATTAATAAGTATCATTTTTATTAGTGGTTATTCACGTCACTTCACGATTTATCATAGTCGGGCTTCATCTATCTGTCTTCGAAAATTGCTCCAATTTATGTTAGCAGCTAATCTGAAACAAAATAATTTAATTTAGAAATAATAATGTTAATAATAATAATAATGTTTGTTATGGTGAATTAATGTAATTTTTTAGTTATTTTTGTGTTTTCTTTAGGTTCACGCTGTATCCCGAACATAGCAGGGTAGGCAGAGGGAACCTGGGTACGTAGTGTTGAGACAAATAAATATAAATATATAATATCAATAATGATATGATATCAATTTTTTTAATAATTTAATTTAATTTAATTTAATTTATTTTTTTATTTTTCCATTTGAATTTTAAATCAATTGAAATCTAACTTAAAACACTTTGTAAATTAAAATAATTTAATTAAAATTTGAATTAGATTTACTATTTTTTTATTAGTAAACATACTTGTTTAATGCAAATAATTAATATCAATACTGACGACAAGAAGTTCAAAGCCACAATAACCATAAACCAATTTTTGAAAGATCGTGATTATTGACTTAAAATGAATGGCGCGCTAACGTTAAACGATAGCCGCTTTTCCCGACAATAGCTTCTAAGATGTCATCTAAATATTGTTACTTTTCGTGTCTTCAGTATTATCATCGAGTCAACAGAGATAAACGCTGTTACCACACTATTACGACACGCCTCACTGTGTCACTGGGCCCGTGGACTGAACTGGATTAGTTATCTGATCAAAGTACTGGTATGGCAGAATTTTTTTACGTGTGAATCAAAATTGAATAATTAATTACAAAACCTACTAAGGCCGGTCGTGGTGCAGTGGCAAAAGTGTGACTGCAAACATTACTGGTTGGGGGTTCGATTCCGACTCGAACAAATGAAATATTTATTTAAATTTATTATTTCCATTCTTTGCTCTGGTGTCCACCACTCAACACGCAATGCGTCTAGAATTCGCCAGAAAATGTGCAACGCACTGTATTATCACTAGTTTCCATCTTCCTACCCTTGCAAGTGTGCACAGTACAGCGTGACGTTAAATAAAATATTATAAAAGTAAGTCACAAATCGATTTTTTTTATATAGTTAGTTAATAAACTAGGTGTATGTCGAACATAAGCATACATGCTCTTTATGTTATTTACTCTTGTTACATTTTCTTTTTTATTTTTGCTTTCGCAACTTCCGTTGTTAAGGAACAATAACTTAAACCACCAAATAACTACGATACAAATCTAAAAAAAAAGAATTTTCTTTATATATACCTATATTTATAACAAATTTTACATTTCATCTTCAAATTAAACCTTACCTTACAAAGCATCTGCTATCAATTTCCGCTTTAATAAAAAATAAAATGATTTAAATATACTTATAAAACAATCGAAACACTACAGTATATCGAACAAGTTTGTGTTTCCGGGTTTACGAAGGCCCTGAGCACTGTGCGGCCGCGTAGCCAAGGTGCCTTTAGACGACTGGACATCGGTCGCACCCATGCCTTCTATGAAGATGGACTCCCATACAGCTCGTGTGATATCAACAGGAGGAGAAATGTTGGAAATGCGCCCGAACAATACAGCTAGTATTCGCGTTTTGCATTTTAAAATAAATATGACTATATAGTATGTTTCGTTTAAAGTTTATTTTATTTAAATTACTATCTTTTGTAGATATTTTGTAGATACTATCTATATTATCGAAGAAATTGTTGGTTATTGTACGTCGCCTTTGCCTTGCTATCAGAGGGAAGAAATGAAAATATTATTAAATAATAATAATTCATTCAGTTGAATGGAAATCGAATCAGCACCCCCGCGATTACAGTCACACGCTTGTGCCACTGCACCACGACGGCCTCCACAATATGTATTTTTATATATTTTTTATTTTAATACGATAGGTTTGTATTATTTTTTACTTCTTTACAACAAGGTTGAGGCAGAACTATGGATATTAAATAAAGAGATGTGCAATAAAATAAACATCAAATAGATCTAGTCGTGGCGCTGGGGCACAAATGTGTGCCTATATATGGGACAGGTTATGGGTCCTATTTCCACTCGCGGGGAAATAAAATATTCTGATAATATAATTCTAACAATTAATCTAATTAATATTTAAATTTTTATACGCAATGGCTCTAGAAATCATCAGAAATTGGGGAACGGAATGCGTTAACTCAACTACTTAACCTACCCTGCCGTGCCCGAGGGATACAGCGGCAAGCTAAAGTGTTTCTACAATAAACATATTATATTTATAAATACCTACACATATTTTTTCTGACACGAAATAAACACTTAAATAAGACCACAACCGCGACCTCTGACATAAACTGACAAATTCCACATCAACAAATATCTCGAATATGAATAATTATTTAAAATGAATCACTTACTGGGGCCGTAAAAATCGCATTCGTCATTCAATTGTTCCACGGACGATAAACGTCGATGCCAATCAAAGTAGTTACGTTGAATTTTAGCCTCGTTTTCTTGTACAATAATAAAAGGGTTCATTAGAAACGCTACTAATTCCAACACTCGGGTTTTCGCAAAATTATTGATATTTTTAAAAAAAATTAAAGTGTTATTCCACACTTAGGAAAGGAAAATACTTATTTAGAAAACGTATAAAAATTTGAACGTAGCCATACTTTATTTTTTTATTTTTATGGAAAAGACACGGCAAACGAGCGTTCGGGTCACCTGATGGTAAATGAAACCGCCGCCCACGACTCCGTGCGATACCAGAGGAGTAACAGGCGCGTTGCCGGCATTTAAGGTTGGACGCTAGAGCCCGGCATTACCTGATGCGAAACGCAGAGGCATAAAGCCATTACTTCACGCCGGTTTTAAATGGTGGTAATGATCCGGTCGAGTCTGCCCATGCGTGTTGCCATTGCTGGCGACGTGACTCTACCACACGTACTTTAGTCGCCTCTTACAACACCACCAGTACCAGGATGATCCTATTCTAGGCCGGGATCACACGGCACAAAAATATACGTTAAATTTTTTATTCGTTTTCTAAATAAATATAAGAACTGATGATTATATATATATATATATATATATATATTTTTTTTTTTTATGATAAAGACACGGCAAACGAGCGTGCGGGTCACCTGATGGTAAGTGATTACCGCCGCCCACGACCCCGTGCAACCCCAGAGCTACAGGTGCGTTGCCGGCCTTTAAGATGGGTTGGGCGCCGGGGCCCGGCATTACCTGATGCGAAACGCAGTGGCATAAAGCCACTACTTCACGCCGGTTTTAAATGCCGGGGGTGGTAATGATCCGGTCGAGTCTGCCGATGCGTGTTGCCATTGCTGGCGACGTGACTCTACCACACGTACTTTAGTCGCCTCTTACGACACCACCAGTACCAGGATGATCCTATTCTAGGCCGGGATCACACGGCACTTACTTACAGTATATATAGAGACAAAAACTACTGTTCACTTTTATATTCCACTGAAAACATACAAAAAATTTAAATAAACAATAAAATATAAAACTTTATTTCCAAAGCACTGTTATACTTTAATGATTTCCTTTTTGGGAAGAAATCGTTTGGAATACGAAATTCCCGAATTAATTTTATCAACGCTTTCACTGTCACTCTAGGTGGTCTAAGACCCATATTATTTTATTACATAACTACAAAGTCGTCTGATAAGATTTTATAGTTCATTGATGTTTTTTACCACTTTGTAACATTAAACATTATGAAGTATTCAGCTTAGGCTTAATGGTGGAAACACCATTGATATCACACTCACAGCTGTTTTCAAATAAAATCCTTTACTTACAATTAATGATAAGAATAACTTACTTTATTTTCTAAGAACTCACTATCAAACATTACAATTTATTGGTAAACACTTTTAAGACAATCTAAAACAACTAAAATAGAGAAATATAAAGATCACGAAACAATATAGCTTATAGACTTGTGGTTTCCCGCCAAAATTGTGTCACAGATTATAATCGATTAGCTACGCTTTAATTAAATGTAAATCAAATTATTGAAATAAATAAGTTATAGCTTTTACACAATATGTTATTCTATTTAGCTTTTATGAAAAAAAAACATATACCTATTTTTGTAATTTTTCTTCATTTATAACGTCTATCACAGCATAATTAGATAAGTTTGTTGTTATGTCACACAAAACTATCTTAAATCAAATAACAAAACGTGACTATTAAAAAAAATTCAAAACACTAACAATAGCAAGAGAAAGTCCTTTAGATCCTACACATTTGTTATTCCAATTAAAACTCAAGCACCTACTTGTAAAATTAACACTGTATACATTTTAAGCTTCTTTGACGTATCTACTTAAAAAAGATAAAAAAGAATATCAAATCTCATTCGAAATCTTTTTAATAATAAAAAAAGTTAATGAATGTATCTTTTTTATATATTATTAAAACATATTTTATAAAGTAACTCTAGAGAAGAATTGAAAATCCTATAACATCGCTAAGCGGCAACTATAAAGTAAGTTCGAACGCCACAATAAATAGGTCGTATCGAGTATGGGTTAAAGGTAAGTGCCCTACCATGCTAATAATCATAATAGGGCCCAACTTACCGCATACTACTAATTCGGTGTCTATTCGAAAATACTGTTATTCTCTATCATCGTCACAGTCATTTGAGCTTTAAAAGATGGTAGTTTTTTTATATTGTTTTATTTGTGTGTAAGCATAATAATAATTATACATTTGTATGATATGAACTTTATTGTAGCTTAGATATTTTAAGACCAGTACTATTAAAACTGTAGTTAATAATATTAGTGGTTTCCAATATCTAAGAGCTTACCAGAGCGGCGCTAGGCTCCACCACGGAGTGTCTTAACACTAGGTTCCCTCTGCCTACTTGGCTGTGTGCGGGATACAGCGTGAAGCTGTATATAATTTAGTCATATTATTTCATATTAAACACATATGTAAAAGCTGCTTACATTGACTTTGTAATGTAAACATTGTAATTTAAATAAATAACTCATGCACAACAGTCACTCACGATCTCTTCTACATCACATTTAACACGTAATCAAATACGACGTTAATTATTATAACCAAACATAACTTGCTTGCTTCTAGTCAAAATGTATTAAGGTATACGATGCCGAGAAAAGTAATAATAATAATAAAAACTCTTTATTTCACACTAGAATAGCAATAGAAATATACGATTTACAGGAGCTTATAGAATGATAAAATGTGAAAAGGCGGCCTTATCACTAAAAGTGATCTCTTCCAGGCAACCGAATTGTAGGAATAGATCAATAGAAACGGGCGTAGTGCGGTGGAAAACTAGTATGACGAGTACAGAAATATATATAATTATACACATATATATAAATAAATCAAAAAATAAATCAAATATATATATAATACAATACAATTCAATATATAAATATATATATTAAATATGGAATATAAACACATGAAAAAAAAAAAATAAATAAATAATAAAAATACATATGTACTTATAAGTCCATACATAAATATAATAAATAATATACATATATACTAAATATTTGCAAATATATAATATCGTTACATTATAATTGAAGAAAATAGTTTTTTACTTTATATTTAAATGTTTTTAGGGACTTAGACTGCCTTATAGCACGTGGTAGGGCATTCCACAGTTTCGTTGCTTGGACAGTGAACGATTCACTGTAACAACGAGTACGGCACAAAGGTATCTCTAGCACATTATCATTCTGGGAGCGGAGACTTAGTGGAAGACGGAAGTTGGAACCGAGAAAGGAAAAACGCTCCTTAAGGTAGATCATTTATTTGATCCCACATATAGCAGGATAGACAGAGGGAGACTAATGTAAAGACACTCGTTCCAATTTCCGCCGAATTCTAGATGCATTGCGTGTTGAGTCGCGGAACTCAATACCGAAGGGAAGAAATGAACAATATTAAATATTTAATTTCCTCTATTGGGAATCAAACCCACCACCCATCGCGTTTACAATTACGCTTGTGCTCCTGCTTCACGACTGGTCTCAATAGATCAATGTTACTATTGAATTGTAATGTACACAAAATACTTGATAGGCATTATTGAGGGACACAGAGTGTGACTGTAAAATCGAATGATTGTGGGTTCGATCCCCACTCCAGGAAATGAAATATTTATTTTAATTTATATTTTTGTTTCTTCGCTCTGGTGTGGAGGCAAAACGCGGCGTTGAGTTCTGCCACTCAATACGCAATGCCTCCAGAATTCGGTGGGACTAGAGAACCGAGTGTCTTAACACTAGGCTCCCTCTGCCTACCCTACTTTGTGCGGAATACAGCGTGAAGCTGATTTTTTTATTTAATTTATTCATCATTGAGAAATTGCTGAGTTATTGCTCAATCTACTCACTCCATGTTACGCAATGCTCAAAAACCACATATCAGCAGTTAGTACGTGAAGCCGGTGACACATTCCCTTTCTTCGCGGTTTAGGTAAAATTGAAACCGCAGCGCGGGTAAGCGTGAACTCGCGTAGCAATTTTGTTGTGCCAGTATTGGGTTACTGGGTACCTTTAATGATGCTATTTTCTAATATTATGTGACGTTGAGGTATTTTGATTTATTATAGCTAGTAATATTTAGCTATATCGAATTAGATATCATGAAATCGTGATTGAAATATAGTGAAGTGGCAATGAGAAAGATATATGTATAGAAGATATTAACGTTTTGTTTTTTTTTAATAATTAAAGAAATGACAAGATTTCAAATATTTTGAATATTAAATTTTAAAGAAAAGAAAACGGTTAAGTGCGAGTCAATGTCACACACCGAGGGTTCCGTATTCGTTTTAAAACAGTCATTGAAAAAAAATAATAAAATTAGTGGAGTTAATTTTACATGGTGTATGCACTTATTTTCTACAAAATAAACTAAATATAGCCTTGTAATAGTTATTCTGTAACATAAAAGAACCTTTTCTGTAACATAAAAATAAATTTTCATTATTTGGATTTTTTAATTCATTTATACGTACGATAGAGACCAGTCGTGGCGCATGGGCACAAAATGTAACTAAATGCGACTGGTTTACTTTAATTTATATTTTTATTTCTTTGCTCTGATGTCGAGAACGCGAAAGTGAGGTACGAAGTGTCCTAACACTAGGTTTCCGCTTTGTACGAGGTACAGCGTGGAGCTGATTTATTTTTATATTTTTATTTATACCGTAAATACAGTAAAGGAAACTTCTTATCTAATCTCCAAATTTCCTAATTTTAGGTCGACGAAAATATCCTATAGGTTTTGATTACGTGGCGAATAAAGCTGACAAATTTAACTTTGCGGGCGTAAGCACTTATTTTGTATGAAATGAACAAAATAAGTTTGTAGAGTTTTTATTTTTTTTTTTTTATTTTGATGTTCAAAACTATCGTAAGGCATAAAGTTAAGATACTTAATATTTCTTTTATCTCCACGATCTTGATATAAATTGTGTTGATAGACGTAGAGATATACAGACAGACGAAAATTGAAATGACCCTATAATAGTTCCGTTTATTTTCTTTTGAGGTACGGAACCCTAAAAAAATTTAAGTAAATGAAATTAATAGTCAGATGCAGCTATATGAATGTATGTACTTAATTATGTAAGTATTGTAAGCCAAATATCTACATATGTATATTAGTTTGTTAACTGTTTAGGTATGACTGACAGTAATGAAAAGATTAACAATCTACCACCTCCTTTGTGCACGTCTTAATAGGCATTTGTAAGTAAGTAGCAAAGTAACATATGAAGTCAGTCATGGCTCAGGGGCACAAGCGTGTGAACGCGACCGGTTCTGAGTTCGATTACTACTTGGAGATATGAAAACAGAACCTAAAAGATACAAATAAAATTTTCGTAATTGATACTTTCTTATTTTTTACGATAACATGTCGTCATATGATTTTTAACTTACAGTATTTTGTTCATCTAACAAAATTGCTTTAACTCATTCTCAATCATATTCTTGTTAAGCTTACAAGGTTCTGATTAAAGCGATCACTATATGAAATATCCGATATTAGCAACAGTAAATGGTTGCATCGGTGTACATAACATTAATTATAACATAGTGCCTCCTGTGGGAGGAAATTGCCAACTATGATAATTTTAAGTTTATTAAGAGAAAATTGCACTAGAAACGTTATCACTTTCTAGTATAAAAGATTTTTTTAAGCTTTACATATTACATGTAGCAAAGGTAGGCAGGAATCTAGTGTTAAGACACTCCGTTTCAAATTTGCCGCTGAATTCTGGAGGCATTGAGTGTTGAGAAGAGGAACTCAACGCCGCGTTCTGCCTCGACACCAGAGGGAAGATATTAAATATATCATTTCCTTAAATAGGAATCCAACCCAACACCTGTTGCGTTAAACGCGCTTGTGCTATTGGCCATCCTATATCTTTTATAAAAGATGTATTTTTAATATAAGGTTATGTGCTTGTACATATACTTATAAGTATATATAGTAAAAAAACTTAATATAAATTTAAATTGTTCTGACAGTTTCATTTTCTATGAAACTTAAAAAATTACAATGATACGGAAATCATAAAGCATTAACATTATACCAAACGGCAGTGATATCCCTTCTAGTATAACTCTATAATAAAACTTAATTATATTAGATAGACCCGCTGAGACTAAGTACGTACACCATCGTTTATTATAAGCTTATTGAACCTGTGGCCAATCCTCTTATACGAGAGAGGGACAAAAGAGATAAAAATATTCAACAGATAATGTATTAACGAGAATCGATTTCTGTGTGCTGTAAGAAATCAAAATTAAACAAATCTTTATAAAATAGGGTTACTTTATCTTACTAAGATAGTTTTAATTGTAATTTAAAGCAACCTATGCGCTTATTTTTAAGTAATTATTAGACAAAGTTAATAATAATCGATAACTATTCGATTAATTTTATCATTTCCCATAACTTTTTTTGTTAATTTCTGATTTGAAATGTCAATTTAGATAAATTTTACTATATTCAAACAATTATCAAATATCATAATGTTAAAGCATGTTTCCAATTTTTATTTCGTGTTTTGAGTTTCCAATTTTTCCAAGATATAACATGATAACTTATAAAAATATTATTTAATAATTCAATTATAAAAAAGAAAGTTTAAAAACTAAAACTCTACTACCAGAACACACTCTAAAAATTACGAAACAAAAAAATAGACTCCGCTGAAATTATTATGTACAAACTATTAAAAATTTACTAACTATATGAAATAAACAAGTGGAGTTGTGTGGATTAGTGCTATTAGTCTATTTTTGCAATTGCAAGTAAAACCGTGAGCAACAGATAGAAGTGTTTATATATTTTGAATGTGCTAAGAGCGCTTTTTTCATTTGATACCCGACACAGCACAGCAATTTTTTTTACTTTACTTTAAGTCCCCTAGAAGGCGATGTAGTCAATTTAACGTAATGCCATGCAGCCTATAACCACGTAATGATCAAGAGGCAATCCAATCCAATGACACCTCATTTGTCTAATTATGGTAAATAGTTTAGAAGTTATGAGGGAACAGATGAACATCCATACCCACATACACACATACAGGTCAAAATTATAACCTCCTTATTGCTCCGCCGTAGTCTATAGAAGAATTTTCTGACAAAAAGGCTGTCATATCGCAGTGGCTGTGGGTTCGTTTCCCACTGGGGGAATTATTATTTATCAATATTTTAATTTCTTCGCTCTGGTAACGCACAGCGCAGTATTGAGTTCACGCTCTATAAATTCAGCGGAAAGTAGGGAACGGAGTGTCTTAACACAAGGTCGCCTCTGCTTGATATATAGGAAATACATAATAAATTAAAATTTGCAAAATTTAACCGCCTTTCAATCGCTGGCGCCAATTGCTTACATCGTATGATATTTACTGAAACAATTCAAGGACAAAAACAAAAGAAAATAATTGAAACCGACATTAAATAAGTAGAAGGGGCTACTTGATAGTTGAGAGGTCAAGTGTCGTCGATCGACCAGTATTGGACATAATGATATAACAACGAACACCCGTGATTTCACGGGGTCAATGGCACTGTGAGACGATTAAACTAATTGTATCGAATATTAAAATGGAATTTTTATGTATATTTAACTGTTTTTTATTATTTATTTTATAGTATTTAGTTCACAAATTTATGTGGGTAGGCACGTAAAATACTTTTCACTTAGATAAAACTGTAACAATTTTTTTTATGTATTCCACACATAGCACACAGGGAACCTGGGAACCTAGTGTTAAGACTCTGCTCACATTAAGCACCCACACTTCTGTTCCAATTTTCCGTCGAGTTTTGGAAGCATTGCGTATTGTATGGCGGAAATCAACGCCTTAATTTAGTTAGTTAGCTTAGTTTATTAATAATATTCTAATAATCTTTAGTTGTCATAAACAGGGTTTATAATACTATTACGATTCAATTGAGTTAAATATTAAGTAAGGTTAACAAAAGACAATCTGTAAAAGTTATAACCAAATATTACATAAGCTGACATCGACATCTCTATTACAAATTTGAGCATTAAAATCTCGTGATCACGAATTAGCGATTATCAGAACTGAGCTTTAAAGAAAGAACATTATTTCTAATCTTCCAAGATTATAAATAATAATGAGTTATTTCTTCTATTGTCTGCCATTTCAAATTGATTAAAATATTACACTAAATCCAAATTACGTAAATTCTATACTAAAATATTGAGGCTATCTGGTTTCCTTCTAGAGATTCTGTACCTTTGTTAACATCATTCAATCATCAAATCTGAAAGTCTCATTTACAGTCTAGGCTCTAGAAAATTTTATATTTCGATTATATATGTACAGTTCCGGCTGTCAAGTGTCTGAGTGTACCTAATTGCGATGGTTCTGAGTTCGATCCCTACTGAGAGAAATTGTTATATTAATACTGTTTTCATTTGAGTTCAATTCTGCCACTCAACGTTGGGTAGTAAATGGAGGGTCTTAACTAGATTCCCTCTGCCTGCCCTGCTAAGCAAAAAAGATTGTAAATCTGGTTTTATTATATACATTTCAGCGGCAGTATCATTTGCCTGACAGATAGGTACACGAAATGCTTCATAATATAATAATGCTTATACAAATATTATTTAAGACAATGTCTTTGCTAGACATTGTCTTAAATAATATTTGCTTTGTTTTTCTAGGTTGTATATTGAATTTCTACTTAATATTCTTAATAAGTGACAAATTAAGAAAAAATAAATAAGTAACAGTTTCTTATTGTAATTATGTTATTATTTATTAGGGTATGCCATTATCTAATGAAATAAATAATAATTCCTTCCCCCATGAATAATCGCCATTCAGTGGGGATCGAACCCACAACCGTCGTGTTACAGCCACACCCTTGTGCCTATGCGCCACGACGGCCTCAACACAATAATGAGATTTGCTTAATATTATTTTCAACTTTTAACTTACGCAAGAAAGTCTTTTAAAATCTTACGTTGTTAGTAGTTTACAACTTTAGAAAACGTGATCGCTATAAATTTTTCTATTTAACTAAGGATTGGTTTTTCTACTATAGAAAAATACATGGATTCAAACGAAACTACTCCTAAATTCATTTAAATGAGGATTTAATATCGTATAACATTCTACATCTATTGTTTAGAGGTCGATATTTAAACTAAAAAGGTTTATACAAGAATGCACTAAACAAGAATGAAGACATCTTTAGAGGCGTGGTTATCGTTACTTAGTAAACAGTTTTGTTTCCACTTGGAGCAATTATCTAATTTATTGGTAAGGCTTTTAAAGGTTTTCTCACGTGCTGAATAGCTATACATATATATGATCTCGGCTTACAATTTTACAATTCTAGTGCAGTTGCTTGACCTGTATATGTGTCAATGGAATAATTTAAAAAAAATAAAATACTACTTTAGAACAAAGTCTCATTTCATTATGTAGTTCAATGTGAATATTAACTTATTAATATATAGAAAACTAGAGATTCGAACGCGGCTTCACTCGCATTAACTTATTTTTATATCCAAGCCTTTGGCTATGGAAAATATTTTTTCTATATATTTTTTTTAAATTAACAAGTATCCTATATCCTTTCTAATACCTCTAAAAATAGGTGTACAAAGTTACATGATAATTGATTGAGAAGTTTTCGCGTGAAAACGTAACACACAAGCTTACATTCACATTTATAATATTACTATAATTTTAAATGGAAAACATCCATCTGACATACTTTCAGCTTCGTGACTTCAATTTGAATGACGATTAGTTGAACAAAAACCTATTTAGTATGGAAATTGAGTTTCGGTTATAAACCGAGTGACAATATAAACACATTACTGCCGTATGCACACACGTAACGGTTCGTAAATATTTCTTTGTTCAGTTCTGATCTGGACCATTTATTGTTATGCCGAATTTAACCATATAATTGCACATATTAAGCATTTGTGCGTCATTTTGTACAAAATAAATATTTTTGCTACTATAAAAACCTTAACGAATATAATGTAAATAAAATAGGAATGAGGCCAGTCGTGGCGCAGGGGCATAAAGTGTGACTGTAAAATCGACTGATTATGGGTTCGATACTCACTCGAGTAAATGAAATATTTAATTACATTTTTATTTTTATTTCTTCGCTCTGGTCTCGTTGACGTCGTCGTTCTCGTTACGCCACTCAACACGCAACGCCTCTAGAACTCGGCGAAAAGTCCGTAACGGTGTGTCTTAACATTAGGTTCCCTCTGCCTACCCTGCTGTGTGCGGAATACAGTGTAATCACTACCAATGCGCAAATTTATGTTGCAAAAGTATAATCTATATTTTCAAGCCATTTCTGTTACTGTGATTGTACCGGAGCGAAGAAATTTAAATAATTAATATTTTATTTTGAGTAGGAATGAAACCCACTGCCGGTGGCGTTAACAGTCATACTTTGTGCCCCTGCGCCACGGCTGGTCTTCATAGAATTTATTTTATGCATTTCTTATTTCTTTATTTTACATATATATTTTACACAAAAAATCCTTTTTTTTAAACAATTACATTTGAAATGATCACATTATTTGTGAAATATAAAATATTATCATAGTATCAAACATCAAAAATATTCTAATACTTCTTTAGAAAACGTATAAAAATTTGAACGTAGCGGGTTCTAGTCGAGTTCAAATTTTTATACGTTTTCTAAAGCTTGTTTCGTTATATATAACGAAACAAGCTTAATGAAGACACATGCCAAGACATGGCCTTACTCCTTAACGAGTGTTTTTTGTACTAAAAATAAAGCAGGCCGTATTAAATCTTTCCTAATGAAACCTCGATCTATTAATTATATTTTATTTTTTAGAATAAAACATATGCTTTATTAATAAAAATGGAATGTGAGGACCTAAATACATAAAGATAATAATTATAATAAATTCGATTGTAAAGGAATGTGAATATATTTTTTAATCTTCTTTTTGATAATTAAAAACATAATCATTATATAACAAATTTCCTATTGAATTAAATCAGAGAGGCCGTACGTGGACGCAAAAACTAACAACGACCCGTCCTAATAGATAATTCAATTAGGCCGACAGAAAAAACATGCGCTTGCGCACCGTAGATGTTATCACGGTGCATTGAGCTTTGCCGGTGGTCGATTGAACATCGTCACGTTCTGAGCCTTTAAGTTAGAATTATATATATAAAGATCGTATGTAGCTACTTTATATTGAACGCTATATATGTTTTTTTTAGTTTTATGCTGTGTATCCCGCACATATGAAGTAAGGCAGGGGGAATCTGGAAACCTAGTATTAAGTCACTGCTATTTCCCACTTTCCGCCGAATTCTGGAGTTTTGCGTGTTGAATGGCTAAACTGTATGCCGCGCTTTACCTTGTTAGCAGAGCGAAGAAATATCAATTAATAATGATGTATTTCCTAGGTGGGAATTATATAAGTTATAAAAACGTAATTAATTCTTCCTTATTTATACATACTAAAGTACTTAATCGACAAATAAACAATTTTTAGTACATTTGAAATATATGTTTTCATTGTCAAAAACTATTTAAAAACAATATCGCACATTAATAAGTAGCTAATGTTTTTTTAAGTTATGACTTTCCATAATCATCAAGTCACAAATGCGGTAGTTGCTTAATTTTACAGAGGAGGATGCTTTTAACGCTAACCATAAAACTTTTACGATCAAATAATTAGTAATTTCTAATTTCGTTTATTACATTTTAAGTAAACTTATCTAATTTATTTATCTCTTTTGGGTGAATAAAAGGCAAGATATGGAAATGGAAGATGTTGTTTAGAAGCTTCGAAGGCTAGTGATTTCTATCCTTGTACATTTGGATTTACATGATACAACACTGCCGATGTATCGTGACTGTCTTGGAGTTATGTTGTCTAAGCTGTACCTTGTACACTCGGGGAGAAAATAATCAAACGTAAGAAAAGTCCTAAAATCAAATCTACGCAGCCTGATTTACATCTAATTTTAAGGCGGTCACGACTCGTCGACCGTACTGTACCATGTAAATAATATGTATAAAAGAAATGAATAAATAAATATATAAATTTTAATACCTATGATAAATGGAAAAATTAAAAATGTTTATTTCTATTATAGTATACATACTTTATTGATTCTTTTAAAAATACATTGAAAAGTATTTTTTTATTTGTTTTTTTTTAATTTTTCTCAAATGGATTGATATAGCAGTAACCTTTAATCAGATTGTATTTATATAAATTAAGCATTACAACATGCTTAAAGTCTACATGATAATGAATTAACGGTGCGATTAAACATTAACGTATATTTGACTAGAAGCTACTGAATATTAATATCCAATAAATAATATGTAGTATCTTCTTACAAAATATTTAGCGGAGAACGGAAACACTAAATCCTCTCTTTGCGCGCAAAGCGGGAGGTACATGGCAACAATAGTGGACGATACGATGACAAAATTTGCCAAATATTTTAATCTAATATTTAAGTAAAAATGTTAATATATTTTAAAGTGTAAGTCGTATCGCAAATAATATCTAATTAAAAACTTTGAGTAGTTTTTTAGGGTCACGCCATATAGCAGAGTAGGCAGTATCGTAAGCCTAGTGTGTAAAGTAAGTAATAGTTACTCTGTGTATACCTTGCTGTGTATCCCATACACAGCAAGGTATACCGAGAGCGAGACACCAAAGCGAAAAAATGGAAATATATGTAAATTTAAATAAATAATTAATTTTTCGAGTGGGAAACGAACCCAAAACCAGTCGCGTTTACAGTCGAAGCCCCTACGCCTCGACTGGCCTCAGGTATATGTATAGTAAACTAAGTATAACCTACAAATATATATAAATAATAAGAGGATTGACCAGCTGCGGTGAACCGATTGAACACGCAGCACACGGTAGCCATCAGAAAGTTATATTTAAAGTCGTAATCAGCCCCTCGATTCGATGAAATCTTCACTGTTATTAGGACCACCCAGATGAGGTTTTTTTAATTATAATATCGAGACTAACAAACGTTCCAATTATATTATTTGCAATTTTTTTTGCTATTTAACTAAGACGTATCGCAACTAATATCTAATTATTACTTAGAAGTCGTAAATCCCAAAATCTTAAAATCGAATCGTGTTTTAACCAATTTTTTTTTTAATTTATGTGATTTTTAGGGTTGCGATTTTAAAGTTAAAAAAAAAGCCGGTCAATTGGTGTGAATTGAACTAGCCCACCTAGGGAATCAATTACAATATTTTAATCAACTGGAAGTATAATTTTTAAAAGTGGAAAAACTTAAGTTTGCTACCCATTGTATTTCAATTGCTAACTCAAATTTGTTAGTGAAAATTGACAAGTATTCCATAGAAAAAAAAACATTACAAACTCACATCTGTAGTTAATTTCACACAAAATCATTACATATATCCGCAAACTTAAGATTGTCAACTTATATAAATATACTTCCCGGTGAATTCCGGAATCTTGTAAAATAGTTTTTAAGTGGGCAAGTCAGACTCGCACTTAACCGGTTTTTTTTTTGTACGTACTTGAAACTACAGTTAAACTATTTGGTACGTACCCAAACAGTCTGTCTAGATCTAAATCATCTGTCAGCGTGGTTTTCATCAGAATTCACCCAACTAAATCAGTTTTCTTTGACCCATGATTTACAGTAGTATAAAGGCGAACTATATATCATTTTGACAACATATCATTTTGGCTGGATCATTATTTCTTTCGGGCAATATGTTCTTAGTATAGTTTACTTATAGATGAACAAAAATTAATGTAAAAATTATTTTTTCTTCATTGAGAAATAATTTGTTGATTAACTGTAAAAGCAAATGATTGTGGGTACGATTCCCACTCCAGTATTTTTTTTTAATATTTTAATTTATTCGCTCTGGTGTAGAGATGGTATCCGCTTTGGTTTGGAGAGAGTTCCGCCACTCAATAAGCAATGCCTTCTGAATTCTGCGAAAAAGGAAAACAAAATGTCTTCCCTCTGCTTATCCTACTCTGTGCGGGGAACAGAGTGAAGATGAAATAAAAGATCACTAAATGTACATTTAATCATCAAACTGCATCGCTCTAAGAATAAAATCCATATTTTATACCCTACACACTCTACTACTAAAAAGAAATCAATCATAAAGGTTGTTATCGAAACGGCACACCCCAGCGAACAAACAGTTATTTAAAAATATAAAAACAAGCTTATCGATTTTAATGAGCGAAAGCTTCACAATATAGGAATGAAAAAGAAATTATAAGAAGCTTGTGGTAATTCAACCTGAGTCGCAGCGCGCCATTAGCACGCCGGTGTCGGGTTCACTTCCTGACTGTACAACATTATCTAAGAGACAGTCAATGCTATATACTTAGTTTAGTTTAATTATGAACATTACCTTGTTATTTTGAGATTTGGCTGTGAAGTAATCAGTGAAAATAATTTCTAAGTGAGATATACATTGTATCGAGGTTATAGTGGCGCAGTGGCACAAACGTATTACTGTTAACGCAAAGGTTGTGGGTTCGATTCCCACTCGGAGAAATAAGTTATTATATCTCAAATATTTCATTTCTTCGTTCTGGTGAAAAAGCAAAACGCCGCGTTTTGCTTCAGTTCCGTTACATAACACGCAGTGCCTGTAAAATTCAACAGAAAGTGAGCTACAGGGTGTGAACACTAGGTTCCCTGTTACCCTACTATATGCGGGATACAGCGTGAAGCTGAAAAAAATATAGGAATAATTTAAAAATTCCAGGAAATCTACTAATCTTTTTAGTAGATTTTTCATGTGTATCAATAAAACATTTTATTAAGTATATCAAAAGTTAATTACGGCACAGTCGATTACGTTTCTAGTTGATTTTAGACGCACTATGATAACAGGTTTAATTCCTAATAGTAACCACCGGCATCATCTGTAAGGATCTTTACTCATTCAATTAAAGTTTACCGTAAAGTAAATTTCTTCTACCACTACTATCGTAATCATATCGATGCATAAATAGTATATAATTTCTCAATATAATTGCTTCATATAAACATGGATGCTTTCATAAAATGCTGCATATAATAACACGTACGGGGCTTGTATCTGTCTGTTCGTACTATCTAAATGACGTTTATCCTACACTAAGAAATGTAGATTATTCCCTACGCCGATCGATATATTATTATTGAACTTGTTTTTATTTTAGATGTATAATTTTAACTTCTATCATTTTCTGAGGGCGGCGTTTAGTTACGTCGCTCAACACGCAATGCCTTCAGAATTTAGCGGCACATGAGGAAGGAAGTGTCTAAATAAGAACGGAGTGTCTTAACACTAGGTACCCTCTGCCTACCTTGCGATGGGCGGGATACAGCGTGAATCTGAGAAAAAGGAGAAGAAGAAATTTTTCTAACGTAACAAAGTACAAAGAACATAAAATAATATTATATTTAAATGTATTCAATATAAAAAAAATATTTTCCTTTCACAGGGAAAGCGGCAAAAGATCTGTGCCCTTCGCCTTCCTCTACACCTAAATAAATCACACTTCGCATAACTCACTTACAAACGTCATCTCTTAATTTTTCTACCACAATTTACCACATTTTATTAATATTATATATATTTAGATTACGTGACATAAAAACATAGATATGGCTATCAAATCCATTTCAATCTGGCTTACAATAATCCGTTTTCTATGCAAATATCTTATGAAAATAAGCTCGTGCGCATGCGATACATATCTTTATTGCTGAACGGGCCTCCCGTTGCCCGTGAACTGTATAATTTTATTGTTTTTTAAGTCAAGATATTAAATAAGCGTGTTTTAAGTCAAAGGCATTCTATTTGAAGTTCTGATAATACATTGAAATTATTATCTATGATTAACTTTGTCTTATAAATTTACCTAATTAGACATTTCATTATAAATAAAATAAATTTGTTATAAAGAGAAAAATACATTTGTTGTAAAGAGGTCAGTCGTAGCGCTGTAAACGCGACTAGTTGTGGGTTTTATGCCTTCCCTAGGAAATTAAATATTTATTTAAATATACATTTTTTTTCGCTTTGGTATCAAGGCGAAGTACGGCGTTGACTTCCGCCACTGACCACGCAATATCTCCGGAATTCGGCGGAAAATGGGGACCGAAGTGTCTTAACACTAGGTTCCCTCTGCCTACTCTGCTGTGTGCAGGATACAGCGTGGAGCTGGTTTTATTATAATGAAGAAAATAATAATATAATCATTTTATTGAACGACTGTTACAAAATTTGTTATAAATATAATATGATTAAAATATACTACTCCTTCTATGATAACAGGATGATAATATAACTAAAGCTTTTGTTTCATTGCGCGTTAAAATATAGAATATATTTAATCTATTATATATTCAGAGCGTAATGCTAAAGTTAAAAAAAAACCTTATCGTGTTAAAAGGACGCCCACAAATAAAGATTTGCGATTCTGGTTTGAACTCAAAACTAAGTTTACCTTGTATGTTTATATTAATAAATTAAGCTCCTGCGCCATATTGTGATCGCTGCTTTAGGCGGAATAACCTGTTATCGTGCACGTGGTGCGTACTACAAACAGATGCGTTCGGTGCATTGGAACGTATGGCTTGTATTGATTAAAAAAAGTATTTAATTTTGATGGAGTAATTAAATGTAACTTTAGAGCAATCTACACCAAAAAAGATGTAATTAACCAACTTTTTAAAACCGGACAAGTGCGAGTCGTACTTGCCAGTCGAAGGTTTCGTACCAATATCAGGATTTTAGGTTAATGAGAAGTACAACTTCTCATTTTTTCTCTACTTACTCATTTTGTATGAAGTGAACTATAATTGTAAATTTGTAACAGTTTATTTTAATTTGTAACAGTGTTTTTATCTCTAATATAAATATAAAAATCCAGTTTTCGTATTTTTTCTATATTTGTACTGTAAGTTCTCACGTCCTGCCAAATTACATAAGTATAGAATTATAAGAAATATCCTATAGTTTTGATTACGCACGAATTTTACCTTAAAAGCATAAAAATAATGCAAAACTGGTCGTATTTTTTGATTGCGTTGAATTTATAATTTTGTCTGTGCTCTGAGAGGTCGTAGATCTAAACATTTCTTATTATTTTCACCATGAAACCTACACACGATCCCGAGATAAATGTTTTTGACAGATGGGCAGATCAGACAGACAGACAACAAATTAATCTATAAGATCTATAAGAGTTCCATTTTTGCTTGTTAAGGAAACGGAACGGAACCCTAATAAAACATGTAATAATTTTATAGTATTGATACTTCGCTAAATCACATCAAATAGTTTGCATTAAGTTAAATCATTGGCTTAATTTTATTAATAACCTAAATATATCTACTCTAAACTAACGATTAAGAAATCAACGCCCTCAAAATAGAGAGTGAGTTTCACGTTCAATTGCAGGAAAAATAAATAATTGGTTCACGATTAAAAAGTATTTTCTATAAAATTATGAAGCAATTTTTACTTTCTTTTCTCGCAATTAAATTTTAATGATGTTAGTGATCGTAAAAATGATGTGAAATCGCTAAAATATATCATAATTACATGTTATTATAATGTGATAATTGATCACAAGATCATCGAAACTTTGTTTATCATATATTTACTTAAAATCCAAAAACTTGACCATCTTAATAGGCAGCGGGAACCTAGTACTCCATTCTCCACTTTCTGATGAATTCTGGAAGCATTGCGTGCTGAATGGCGAGGCGGCCTCGACACCAGAGCGAAGAAATTAAAATATAACTTTAAATTAATAATTCATTTCCTCGAATAGGGATCGAACCCACAACCTGCCAAATTCATAGACAACCTTTGCTCCCGTTCACCACGACTGGCCTCTTATATTACTTGCTTGTTTCTTTATTTTATACTTAGAAAATATTGAAAATGATAAGCACAAGCGAACGACTGTAAATACGATGGTTCTGGATTCGATTCCCAGTCGAGAAAATGTTTTTTTTTTATTTTTCATTTCCTCGCTCTGGTAACAAGGTTCGCTTGGTAAATAGGCAATTTCGCGAATGAAATGGTAAAACAATCTTAATGGAACCGGAGTTTTTTAACACTAGGTTCTCAGATTCCATCTGCCTATACTACAATGTGTTTATTAAAAATATTTATTTTACCTTACGTCTAAATTCAAAGTAAGTCAAAATTCAAGGCTTACCTTAATCACATATATATATTTGAAATATGCTCATAAAAAAAACCACCCAGCTCACCTCGTTACGATTAAACTTAAACTTTTAACTATAAACGTATCGAGAGCTACTCACAACTCAAAGTCCAACTCAACTCGAATAAACTTAAAAAAAAAGTGGTATATACTACGACAACGAAGTGTAATGCGCCTACGCCCGACACCAACTGACGCTTGGCCTCACGATGAAAGGGCCTTACTTCCAGAACTTATTAACTAATGTGGTAAATAAGTAAAAGTTCCAATTATGATAGTGACTGAGCGCTGTCACCTGATCGAGTGTGTTTTAATGACTATTTATCAACAGACACCCACTTGTATGTAATTAAAAGTGTATTTTTTTATTGCTTTTGAGAATACACGATGTTGAAAATGTATATTAAATTTACTTAAGAGACTCTAAAATTCTCACCTTAATCTTTATTTTACATTATTAAGGAAAAACTTCAATAAGATAATTAACTAATTGTAAAATTCTATCTTTTAAGCTTTTTACCTTTAAAAAAACATACCAACAAATTCACAAAATAAATAACAATCTAGACTCAAAACATATTGAATATAAAATTAAATTATTTACAAAAAAAAACTATAATTTTACGCACCCCATTAAAACACCAACCATACCATACAGCATACCTCAACCCCATAATCAATATCGTTGGTAATTTTCTAAAGATTTATGTTGGCAATTTCTGACCGATGACAGACGATCCCGTCAGTTCCCCTGGGAGTCTGTGAGACGTGCGCCCGCGTGGTTATTCATTCGACACGGCCGTGCTTAGATCGACCAACAGATTGACGTTAGAACGTATTACATTATATATAGGTAAGACCGTAGACTAACTACAGCGGCTAATGATCGATTCTTACATTAATTCTAATAATATTGGAAGATGCGTAAGCTTAAAGTTGTATTACTAGATTTGAATTATCATTTTTGTTAATGAAACATTGAGCACTAGACATGTTAAGACATTCCGTTCCCATAAAAAAAATCGTTTCCAACTTCTGGAGGTATTTTGTGTAGGCGTAGTGACGCTTTACCTCCAGAGCGCGTATTTAATTTAGAATTACTGTTTATTTCATTTAGAATGAAATACGACAGTGGTACAAATCAAAATTTACATTTAGATTTTATTAATTTATTAAAAAATACCTAATTTACAAATACTTAATTAGAAAACGTATAAAAATTTTGAACGTCTCGTTCGGAGAACGTATGGCTCAGTGGTCAGAGAGCCTGGTCAGTTTCCAGGAGGCGCGGGTTCGAGTCCCGCTACTTTCAAAATTTTTATACGTTTTCTAATTAAGTATTTATCTTTCCTAAGTGTGGAATAACACTTTAAAAATGTTTAAAAGAATACCTAATTTACGAATTATAACATCAGTAAGCTGATAAAATAAATTACAAAAAACATAAACAAAACGAAAAGCCTATTGATATTTTTATTTATTTTCTTTATTTATATAAAGAAAATAAATAAAAAGTAGAATAAAAAGTATAATTCATTTTTAAAAGTATAATTTCTATTGCAGAAAATTTATCATCGCCTTATTTCAAGACCACACAGTGTGGTAAGATGAACCATCACAGCACCTATAATCTTATTTCTTTCTTATTGAGATATTAACTTCTGCGCAAACGCACTATTAATAGCTTAGATCCACCGACAAAGAGTAACTTCATGTAGGTACAAGAACAAAAACAATAAGACATATTATGAGTAATTGACGATTTTAAGATTCTTGCGTTTAAATTATTAATAGGCATTTCGTATAATAAAATATACTCATATCTGAAATTAATCAATGACAATACATATTAATAAAAGGACATCATTATTACAAAAATAAAATAATATAAATACATAAATAAAAACAAATTTATATTTCTGTCCATAACAATTGAAGTTAATTTTCTTAAAACATAATTATCATGTTTATTTTTCTTGTAATACAAGAGTACGTCGGTCCGCATGCGCACGCGCTTGGTCCAGTGGCTATAAATCTAACGATAATAATCGAACGCAGTCGGTGCCGCGTCGATTTATGGTAATAAGTATGAGAATCAAGAGAGACGTGAACTCGGGTAATTTACCAGGTTAACTTAGGTTTCATCCTTGTTCAATTAGAAACAGATAGTTAGAGAATATATATATTTTTCTATGATATTCAAATCTTAGGGTCGGTTCTTTAGTAATTCTTTAGTAATCTTAGGTTCGGTTCTTTAGTAATGTTATATATTTTGATGTTACTAAAAAATGTTAAAGCCACAATTAAAGTAAAGGCTCAAACTATATGTTTGATATAGTTATATATTTATAATTAAAATTGAACCAGTAACCGTACATTTTTATAAGAAATTGTTATTATTAAAGTCCCGACACGGCGGGTGTGGGGATTTTTATCGCAGGAAAAACAGCGCTTGTCGTGCGCGCCTACTTACGATAGATATGAAATAACAAAACATTCTTCTAATAAGAAATTTTTTGTAAACGAAATAAAATCAAAAATAAATCCCGATACATTTAAATAATTAGATAAGATTTATTAAGTGTATAATTGTATAGATAATCATGCTAAAATAAAAAAATCAATAGTCCCCACACTTAAATAATATTAAATAAATATTTGTTAAGTACAAACAAGGCCAGTCGTGGCGCAAGGACACAAAGTGTGACTATAAAATCGACTGGGTGTGGGTTCGATCCCCACTAGAGGAAATAAAATATATATTTACATTTATATTTCATTTCTTCTTTCTGGAGTCGAAGCTAAGCGCGGCGTTGAATTCTGAGACTCAACACGCAAAGTCTCCAGAACTCAGCGAAAAGTAGCGAACGGAGTGTCTTCACACTAGGTTCCTTCTGTCTACCTTGCTGTGCGGGATACAGTATGAAGCTGGTTAAGTACAAACGGGCGACGCCTCGTGGGGCCGCTAGTTGTCAAGAAATTTATACATTTTAGTGATTTCTTTATCTTACATAATGAATACCACTAACTATATAAAACATCCATTCAAGAAATTACTAATATGGAGCCAATTTAGTTGTACCTTTTCAAATGAATGCGTAGAACACTTAACAACATCTGGTATAGGGTCGACTGAGATGGCATTCGTCAATCAGCTGTTACCATTACCGTGTCAAACTACCGCAAACAATTTTTAAATTACAGGCCGTGTATAAGATTCCAGCAGAACGAGCCAAAGTGATTTTGTAAATGTGAAAAATGTGAAATATTTACTAACTAATAATTATCCTTTTATAATATGTTATTTAATGATATAGTATTTTAATTAAATTAAATTAGACCATTATTTATCTTTAAAAAATTAAAAGAACTTAAATTACAATTTTTAAGAAACAAAACCAACTTATTCAATTTCAACCGGAACCTATAATTAGGACCTAACCAAACTTTCATGAACAAAAAAAGACTCATCGTAATCGATTGGCAGGATATTGAGTTATTCGTCCATTTATATCCAACATGCTTAATGCAAAATAACGACTTAAATACGATTACGACTTATATACTATGTGAATTTCTCATGAACGCCATTGTCAAAAATGAACTGAGGTAAACGGGACGTCACTTAAAGCACCACCTTTCAAACAAAAAAAGAATTGTCAAAATCGGTTCACTCAGTTAAAAGTTCTGAGGTAACAAACTATAAAAAAATCCAGTCGAATTAATAAGTTCTTTTCCTTACAGAAGTCAATTAAAAAGCTGCACAAACACAACGTTGTTAGCCAAATCCACATAAAGATGGATATGATTATGTTGCCATAAATCAGAATCAATAATCGACTATAATCGATATTCCATGCCGATACCGACGATCGATTTATAATAGTCGGGGAGCCGTCTATGGGCTTAGGAAATGAATTTGATGTTATCTGGAAAAAATATAACTATATTAACTTTGTGCAATGATTAATATGCCAAATATATTTAATTATTATGCTGAATGATTATTCTTATCGTAAGTGTTAACTACGGCTTAAGCAACGTTGAAGTCACGATTTTCTATTATTCACTAGCAGAGGTCTTGTTTCTGTGTCAGTACTGTGTAAATTGCAATTATAAATTAAATGTAAACATATTAATGATTTTTATTTATTACTATTACATACATATGACCTTGGTTGACCTATCGAAATTTTATGTTATGTTATTAATGAAGAAAATATGACCGTCCACCAGTAACATAACTTACCAAGTGAACACAGAACTTGGCACCTGTATGGATCTCCGATTCTGCCAATATGTCAGTGAATTCGAAAATGATACGTTGTTTAATACTTTACTTGACTCTCATTTCATATTGATGTTTTTGAAGTGATATATATCACTCACTTTTCTTTGGACAGTGCAGGTTATCTAACAAAGTCGAGGAAACATTCCGGTGTCTGATGGCAATATCTGTTTTGACTTGACAATATTCAAACTCTGCAAGGTGAAAAACTCTACAAAATGTAAAGGAGGAAAAAATATGAATTTTTTTTCGCTTATGTTTCTCCATAAGTAAAAAATATGTTTTTTTTCTCGCTTATAATTCTTTTGTTTCTCGCAGTATTGCAGAATACATGCATAGCAGAGTAGGCGAAGTGAGACTGGTAAGTAGTGTGCACTTCCGTCCCCCACTTTCTAAAAAAATTTTAGAAGCATTGCGTGTTGAATGGAAACTAAAAGCCTCATTTTTACCAGATCGAGGAAATGCAAAAAATCTAACTAAAATTAAATTTAAAAGTATAATTTTAAATTATAATTGAATTGAGTATTAACTTATGACTATCACAAATCTCTGCATAATACGATATTTACTTGTATATTCTCATTTACTCTTAGTAAAACTTCAAATAAATACCTATCAACTTAAAAAGAAGACTTGGGTGTATTATATCTTAGAAACATTCAGTATCTGACCCCTTATTATCAAGTGGTGAGGTGACAAATGGGGTACGCCTCACATGGCTGCAGGGTGGAATTAATTAGACGCTTATTAATTTAGAGACCGCCCCTCCTCGCTGACGGCGCGGTGTCTTTAAACGCTGGCTGCCTCTCATACTATAATTGTACGATATTTAGGAATAATGTATCAGTTATTAAAAAAAATAATTTATTGACACGCATTCCTTACTATTGTTATGCCTTGGCACAGAGGCGCATGCGTATGATTGTAAACGCGATAGGTTATTGGTTCGATTCGACAAAATGAAATATTTAATATTTTCATTTCTTCACTCTGATGTAAAGGCAAAGCGCGGCGTTGAAATCCGTCACTCAATACGTAAAAAACCGACTAGAGACATCGGCAGAATATGGAGAGGCGGAGTCTTAATAATACTAAGCTACCTCTGCCTAACCTGTGCTGCATGTGGGATACACCGTGAGGCTAAAAAAACATTCCTTATTATAATATTAAGTTTTTTTTAATAGAGCACTTCATGATTAATTATATTTAAATTATAATTTTTATTATCATTTCCCGGCTCTGATAACGCAACATGCACAATGTCTTAAGTGAAAATAGAGAACAGAGTATCACAAAGGCGATTCAACCTTTTTAAGATAAATGCAACAAGCGTTGACACAAGCGGAGTGACTGTAAACGCGATGGCCGTGAGTTCGATTCCCACTCGAGCGCATTAATTATTATTTGTTAATATTTTCATTTCTTTGCCACTCAACAAGCAATGCCACAAAATTCGGTGGAAAATGGGAAAATTATTTTTTTGTGTCTTAGCACTATGCGGGATACAACGTGAAATTAATACGGTTAGAGGCACTCAGTGTCATCTAGTGGCTAATAGCGAAAATAGCTTGATAATACTTGTTAGCAGATGGCTCTACTACAAAATAAAGAAATATAAATTTAAAATAAAGTGTTTTATTACAGCCTGGTTATGATTTAATACAGTTTTTTTTATTTTGCAATAATAGTTTCGCTGTAAGAATGACTTATTAAAGAATGTTAAAAAAGATATATGCAAAAAAAAATGTTAAAGAGGAAAACCTCACTTGACCTATTAGAATAATTATAAGCGATTGCTTTGACAGAAGTTTAAGTTATTTGCAGCTGTCGCAGCGCTGTGGCAAAAGCGTAAGAAACAAGGCAAAGCGCGGCGTTGACTCCGCCACTCAATATGCAATGCCTCCAGAATCCGACGGAAATTGGAAAACAGAAGTCTCTTAATGGGAACGGAGTGTCTTAACACTTGGTTCTCAGATTTCCCCTGTTTATCCTGCTATGCGCGGGATTCAGCGTGAAGATAAAAAAAAATATTTTTAACTTCTGTTTTCGAACAAAAAAACTTTTCTTCACGTTCATGGCTTTTTTTTAAAATAGGCCCAAGCTTAACTATACATATGCACATATTCGCATGGATCAATAAATTAATTATTTACAATTCACATTGCCATACCTAAGTTTCAATGAATAACAAAAAGAAAAACAACATTAACTTAAAGTTACTTATAGAGTAAACATATATATTTATACGCTCTTACATGTAGGGAATTAATCTATATAATAACAACGTATTTCAAAAGTTTTTAAATAGGTCAATTTGCCAAAACGGTAAGAGCAAAGGTAAGTTTCAACATTAATATTATAGCGTCTAACTAAACATAAGATAATCATAATCTAACTTATCTCACAATATCTACGAATTACCCAATTTTCTAATCTCAAGCCTGTCAATACCTTTATGATAGCTGAAGCGGAGATCGAATTCCCTACCGTTATCAATAGCGAGTGCGCTATCTTAAAAATTCTTACTATGTTTAGAGTACTCCCGTCCATAGATCTCGGTGACTGTGTGTGAAAATTGAAAAGTATTCAATTGAATACTAAATCTTTACTATATACTAGATTTCTAGTAGTTTGAGCGATTGTCTCAATGATCGGAAGAATGGACAAGCCGAGCACGAGTCAGCAATCTGTGGAGAAGGTGGAAATGTTCGAGGTGCGCGAGCATGTTCCTTACCAAGCCGAGCTGACGAGAGCCCCTGCGGCGTATGATGAAGAGAGCGGCGACGTATACAGCTCCTCGTGGAGCTCCGCCTGGTCGTCGATATGCCAGCTCATCAACTTACTTCATCATATGCAAATTGCTATAGTGGTGTTCTGTTTGTGGCATTTCGCATTAAATTCGCAAGCCGATGGGACCATTACCAATTTGCAGCTACATATAGTTTTCGCGGGTACTGGGGTAAATATTAGTTGTATATAAGCCTTCTGAATTTATTTTTAAAAATAATTAAATTTTGAATTTTGTCTTAGTAGTCGTAACTTTAAAATAACAATTAAAAATATCTTTGAGCTTATTAAACGAATTTCCTAAACGTTAATATCTATAAAATAAAACAAATATATTATTTATTCAAATAATGCTTATAATGGTATATTTCAAAATAAATTTTCTCATAATGTCCAGTATCCGCTTTTATCTGCTCTAACCAATTTTGCAGTGTAAAATTAAATATTATTAAAAAAACAATTGTGTCATATATTTGTCCTATATCCTCTTCAGCATACAAAAAATAATTCTTGCCATTTTAATATTTTTAGTATCAACTGTTCATGGTAGAGTCCATGCTTACACTAAACCGGCACAACTCCTGGTCGTTTCAACTTAGCAACGACAGTAAAAGAGTCGTACACGGATGTCTCCAACTGATCGGATCTATCTTCGTCCTCGCGGGAACCTTCCTTGCGTTGTCAGAAACAAACATGTCAATTAACACCGCTCACGGCATTTGTGGTAAGATGATTTGTACAGCTATCGACAGGTATTCCGAGATAGGGTCACGAGTGCCGACACGATAAAATATCATATTGATAGTTCGATTTCAAAGATAAAGTTAGAATGCCTACATCTCTCGTTAAAAACCATTTTAATAGAGTACTTTTTTTCAATTTCACGTTTTATCCCACATGTAGCAGGTTAGGTAAAGAGAACTCAGAGCTAAGACACTCTGTTTTCCACTTTGCCTTTTCTTTCCACGAATTCTAGAGTCATTGTGTGGTGGTACTCAACACCGCGCTTTGCTTCGACGTCACAGTAAAGAAACGAAAATATTAAATATTTCCTTTTCTCGAATGGGAACCGAACCCACAACCAGTTTCAGCGTTTCCAACACGCTTGCGATACCACGTCATGACTGACACTCTTGTATATTCATATGGTATAAAATAACATAGCATGCTATGCGAATGCATACATTCATTTATCTGATAAATATATCTTGATGATATCAAAGGCCCTATTTGTAATTTTGTTCTCCTTTTTATACAGAATTGCAGTTTCAAACAATTTTTCAATTCATTTTTTTTCCAGGTGTCATCGCGCTCACATTTACCCTAATCAGCTTCATCTCGGGCGTCATAGCATTATTTTCATCGAAAGTCAGGTTAATGGTGAGGAGTGGACCCATCAAAATAGTCCACATGGCTGTCGGCATGTTGGCAGTGACCATGGGTCTTATAACTATGACGATAGGATTAAACATGGACTTCTACAGAGCGAGCCAAGGGGGCTTGGCCACCGCACTAATAACATTTGTTGTTATTATTCTATTTTACACTCTCATTCAACCAATTGTTGATATCATTTCATCTTCGAGGAAAGGCTTGTGACTAATTAAAATCGATGGGTCCGTCGGTGGTGATAGTAATGCATAAGCTTAAAAAATCTACCACCAATAATTTTTACTTTATTTTAACATTTACTTCTATATTCTTTTATTTATTTCCATGTTCGTTAAAATACTGCAATATTTTTTTAGACCTAAGATTAATTTTTAAGTTATAGGTTACATTTTTTTTATCCTTACTTATTATTTTAGATTTAGTTTACATACATATACAAGTATTATGTTATGCGATGCGTTTGATATTTAAATGAGTAAGTTTTTTTATGAGTAACTTTAATGGTTACACATTTAAAAGTACAGTTTGCAAGACGATAGGTGCACTTTGAGTTGCTGAATAAATCTTAAATAGTAAATATTTAAAAAATAAAAAGTTGGTCATAATAGGACAATTTAATATTATTATCAGCATTAAAAACGATCAACATTAAAGTTAAGAAATATTACAATACTTTGCAGAAGTTTCGATTTAAGTGTCTTAAATGTGAATTTTTATAGTAGATATTAATTACTAGATTAGTAAAGAAACTATCTTGAATTTTTTATACTTATATTGTTATTGAAGTATAATAATATAAAGTAGATGTAAGTGGCCTATTTTAAGAATGAATGATTTCTAATAAATATATTTATTTTATGTTTATTTTATTTATTCATCTCCCAAATATTCTAAATGTGCAGCGGCAAAAAGGTACGACTGTAAAGACGACATTAGACGAGTTTGATTCCCATTCAAGACAATAAAATAGGTATTTAATATTTTCTTGTCTTTGCTCTTGTGACGGGGAACCATTTAACACTCAATGTCCGGCAGAAAGGGAGAAATGGAAATATCTGAATGGGAACAGAGTGTCTTAACATTAGGTTCCCAGTAATGTAATAATAATTGACACTGACGTGTTTCTATTAAAATAAATAAATTTATAACCTAACCTAATGTAAAATAGCAACAAAATTAATAAAAAAAACATTATAATTGCAACGAATACATAACCAGCTTGAAATTATTCCTTAGTTACACTATCATATATATATATATATATATATATATATATATATATATATATATATATATATATATATATATATATATATATATATATATATTGTTATTGAAGTATAATAATATAAAGTAGATGTAAGTGGCCTATTTTAAGAATGAATGATTTCTAATAAATATATTTATTTTATGTTTATTTTATTTATTCATCTCCCAAATATTCTAAATGTGCAGCGGCAAAAAGGTACGACTGTAAAGACGACATTAGACGAGTTTGATTCCCATTCAAGACAATAAAATAGGTATTTAATATTTTCTTGTCTTTGCTCTTGTGACGGGGAACCATTTAACACTCAATGTCCGGCAGAAAGGGAGAAATGGAAATATCTGAATGGGAACAGAGTGTCTTAACATTAGGTTCCCAGTAATGTAATAATAATTGACACTGACGTGTTTCTATTAAAATAAATAAACTTATAACTCAACCAGAAATGATCTAAAATAGCAACAACATTAATTAAAAAAAACATTATAATTGCAATGAATACATAACCAGCTCGAAATTATTCCTTAGTAACACTATCATATATATATATATATATATATATATATATATATATATATATATATATATATATATATATATATATATATATATATATATATATATAAATAAAAATTATCAATATTTTTTGTATCCCTTATCAAATCAAATCAAATGTAACACTATAGTAAATGGTAGTCTTTTCCTGCCCTTTTTAATCAAAAATTCTGTCTGTTTAAAACCAGCGTGTAAAGCTGAAATTTTACTGTGAGATATAAGCTTGGATATTATAACGCACGTTTTTTTTTTTATGGAAAAGACACGGCAAACGAGCGTGCGGGTCACCTGATGGTAAGTGATTACCGCCGCCCACGGCCCCGTGCAACCCCAGAGGAGTTACAGGTGCGTTGCCGGCCTTTAAGATGGGTTGGGCGCCGGGGCCCGGCATTACCTGATGCGAAACGCAGTGGCATAAAGCCACTACTTCACGCCGGTTTTAAATGCCGGGGGTGGTAATGATCCGGTCGAGTCTGCCCATGCGCGTTGCCATTGCTGGCGACGTGACTCTACCACACGTACGTTTATTGAAGTGGCATCTACGAACTATCCCTATATGTTTTAAGAAATGAAATTCGTTAAAAATGTGTTGACAGGGACAATGACAATGACAATTCGTGTAGAATAATGATAAGCAACTGAAGGAAAATGATACTGTGGTACAAGCAATGACATATAAAGAATTGAAATTAAATACTTTCTAACTTAGGTTCACGCTGTATGATTACTATACTAGTGAAAAAGCCACAGAGAATCAAACGCTGTGCGCTACGATTTCTACATACCTCTTTCATCTCGTCTACTGTCATCAACTTTTCATTCATGTCCTCTGGGGCGTCCTCATACTTTTTACGTATCCCTGTCTGTCTCAAATTATTGCATATATATATTTATACGTCACACTGCTGTACACTTTGTTTTAATTTATGCTTTTTTAATATATAATACAAAGTATAATAGTAAGATTATTTGTGGGCTTGGTCTTGGTGTATTTTTTTGTGTGTAATTTTCTTGTAGAAGAAAAAGAAAAAAATACTTTTTTCATGACAGTTGTTAAAATAAAGTTTTTAATAAATAAATAAATAAATAGTAATGAGTGAGTGAGTGAATAACTAAGTAACCTAAACTAAGTAACCAATTAACTTACTTACTTATTTATTTGTAGAACACCAACACAGCTTACAAGCATAAAACATACAAGATTATTCTTTAAATATATTTTTTGTATACCCTTAATCATTAAATGTCTAGAATACTTGTTTATTATTTAGTTAAGTATTTAATATGATATTCATCTTCTTAGAATAATTTACTATTAATGAGTAAACACAATTAAATTAAAATTTGTGCGTTTCGGAGAACTGCCAAAAAGTATCACCTATGTTAACGCGATTCTCAAAATAACACATTTATTTACATTTACACTCAGCTACGTCATTTTAGCAAAGCTGGAATTTTATAGTCTGATATTTAATTAAGACCGTAAATGGGGCCCTTTCAGAGGTAGCGTCAGCTATTTGTTCTGTATTTCATGAAACATTTTAATAATTCTATATTTTAATAAACGAATAGAAAATAAATTTTATTTATTTTAAAAAGATTCACTTTTTTATTAATAATTTTTTATTCTCGAACGAAGCTTAGTATTGAAAACTTGAAAAGTTTCCTGTCATCGTGTTGTTAATCTGTGGCTTTTGCTTATAATTGTCAAATCACTGTCATATTCCGGCAAAGCGAAGCCGTTTCTCTAAAAATTATAAAGAAACTTATATTATCTTTGAACGTTAATATATTTAATATTAACATATATTATCAAAATGGTAAGTTTATATTTATAAACTTCGTGGATATTCACATAGAACTCATATATACAATGAAATAATAGGTTAACAAGTTATTGCTTGGTCATTGGCGTACACAACATTTTTTTGTATTTTACAGGCTCGTCGTTATGATACGAGGACAACAATATTTTCTCCAGAAGGTATGAATAGAGGGATTTTTTAATTTATTTAAACATTATAGTATATAAATAACAATAAATTTTTAACTTTCTTATTAGTCATTATATCGTTGCTTATAATTAGACCATATTTAAAAAATAAATATACATGAAACAAAAACCAGTATTTTATACTAATATAATGAACTGGAATTTATTTTTAATTTATTCTTGTTTTACAGGGAGATTATATCAAGTGGAATATGCCATGGAAGCCATTAGCCATGCTGGAACCTCTCTTGGAATTCTCGCTACTGATGGAATCTTACTTGCAGCTGAACGCAGAAATACTAATAAACTGCTAGATGAAGTGTTTTTCTCTGAGAAAATATACAAGTTAAATGATGATATGGTTTGCTCTGTGGCTGGTATTACATCAGATGCCAATGTCCTTACAAATGAGCTAAGATTGATAGCACAAAGATATTTGTTGCAGTATGGAGAGTCAATTCCTTGTGAACAATTAGTTTCTTGGCTCTGTGATGTTAAACAGGCGTACACACAGTATGGAGGTAAATAATCATATTCATTTGAAAACTATTTTATTCAAATATAATCCCAGATATATCAAAGACTTTTTATAAAAACACTTAGATATTTGAAATTTTGTATTTTTTTTATCTTTTTAGATATTTTAAATTTTGTTACTTCTGTAAAAAACACCATATATCAATCATTGTACATGATTTCTTAAAGTTAAGAGGTAGGTAGACGGAATTTGCATTTAAAATATTGTTCCTGATACACCACTGTATGTGTGGACTCAATGAGTGATAAAAGAGGGAACTCAATGTCATGCTTTGTCTTGTTACAAAACAAAGATATGAAAATGTTTTGTTCCACCAAATGGAAATTGAACACATAACCATTGTGTTCACAGTTAGATGTTTTGCCAGAGGCAATTCCACAAGTATCTTGATATACAACTGTATGTAGATAACCATTTTACCATTCTATTTAAGCTGATAAGGAGCTACACCAGTTGTAGGGGACAAAACTTTAAATTTAATATATATATTTTTGCAATATGAACTAAATGAATTGAACATTTTGTTATAGAATGTGTACATTTGCAATTACACTTAAATTTTCTTCTAACATACTATATGAAAATACTTATTATGTATTCCTAAACAAAATAATTTCAAAGATAGTTCTTAATAAAATCTTTTAATAATTTTATCATATTAAAATATTACTGAAATTGCAATTCTTCGGTTTTTAATCGGTAGAGTTTTCATCAAATTGTTCATATCACTTTATATGCAATAAAATATTTATTGTGTTATTATTAAAATTAGTCTTTCTTTAAACTGTCCAAACTTGTTTATATATTTTTTCTTAGAAACTAAGATTCACAATCCCATACTTTAAATATATATAACATATTTAACTTATCAACTAAAGTTAAAAAATACATATTAAATTAAAAACAAGCATTTTTTTTATTTTTAATTGTTTATCTTTTCTTAAGGCAAAAGACCATTTGGTGTCTCCATTCTCTACATGGGCTGGGATAAACATTATGGATATCAGCTATACCAATCAGACCCCAGTGGTAACTATGGTGGATGGAAAGCTACTTGCATTGGAAATAATAGTGCTGTAAGTATGCATAGGGCTATAAGGAGAATGCTCAATGTTGCAGTGTAGTGGTTGATTCAAGAAATGATTTTTTCCACTTTCTGAACAAAGCAAGAATTCAAAGCCATTTTTTGTGTTTACATTTTACTGTTTCGAAAATTTGACAGAAAGTGAAAAACAGTGTGTTTTGACATTAAGTTCCTTCTGAACATCAAGTTGTATTCAGAATACAGTGTGAAGTTAAAAAGTATGCATCATTTTTCTCACATTTTTTGTTTTATTTAATTATTTCTCATTTATTGTATTATCTAAACATTGTTCTAGGCTGCAGTATCTAGCCTAAAACAGGAATATAAGGAAAATGAAACAACATTGGCTGAGGCTCAAGCATTAGCCATTAAAGTTCTCAGTAAAACCTTGGATATGACAAAACTCACACCCGAAAAAGGTATTAACTTAATATATTATAATAAATAGTAGTTAGCATTACTAGTACATATAAAAAATTACTAATAAAAATAATTAATACCAATAAATACTAGTAATATTAAGGAAAATGTGTTAAAATTTAATAAAATAATTATGCGAATTATAAAATATACCTATAGCAAATATTTTATAATTTGTACAGTTTTATCGATATCTAGTAAAAATATGATCTATAATCTTTTTTTTTTTAGTTGAGATGGCCACACTCACTCGTAAAGATAATAAGACTATAATCAGAGTATTATCCAGTTCAGAAGTGGAAAAATTAATTGCAAATTTTGAAAAGAGTGAAGCAGAAGCCGAAGCTGCCAAGAAACAGTCACCTAAATCATAATTTTATAAAAAATAATACTATGGTTCTTATATTTGCACATTAAACATTTTACTTGAAATTATATTTTATTCCAATTTATAATTCTAGTTTAGTTAATATCACTTGCGAAAAATTACACATTGATCCAAAACACAAAACCAAAATAAATTAAATAATTTAATTTGTTTAATTTGTTTTGGCTATATTACAATATAGTAATAAAAACAAATAACATTTAAATGTAAAACGAAGTTATTTGAATATTTTCTTAAATACTAACTAGATTTTTAATGAATTAACTGTGTCGGTCTCATGGTCGGTTATAAGACTTGATACTTTCCACTTCTTTGAGTTTTTTGACCATTATAGTTCCAACAAAAATTCTAATCGTACTCTTTGTATCATTGTAATCAGTTAAAAAAATGTTTTACATATTTTTTGGTAAAACTCAATCAAATTTTTATAAATACTTTATACACAAAAAAAATTATAAGATACTTGTTTATTATTCAGTTAAGTATGTAATTTTTTAGTAATGAACAGGAGTCATTTCAAACTTAACTAAACTAAACTAAACTACTGCTTATATCACAAATTAAACATGATATTTATGTATACACTATATACACCTATGTACAACATAAATATTCAGTATGCGTAATACACAGTACTATACAATATAGATAAAGAAATATCTGTAAAGAAAGCAATATTTAAATTTCTTAAAGTTTATATTAAAAAAAATATTGGGTAAATTATAAAAATCAATTATGAGGTACAAAAAATGAAAGTCTGGTATCCCTTTGCCATATCGTGTTACCTGCGTCAGTGTGACCGCTACGTCCTTACAGAAAATTCGTACTCACACATCTTTATAAGTACAATCGAGCTCACACTATATATACAAAATACAAAAATACTACAATAAATATAAAATACAATAATTTTACCTTTTTATTGAATTTGGATTGATGAGGACTTGGATGTGGCCCCATTATAATAATTACAATTCAGTAGTTTTTTTAACTATGACAATTTCCCTTCCAAATATTTTACATTTTTTAAATTTAAGAGATATTCCTTGATAAAACTCAAACAAAACACCTGCACTAGTTTTATTTTTAAAAATACTTAATGCACAAAATTAGTAAGATACTTGTTTATTATTCAGTTAGGGATTTTCTATGACATTTTCCTATTAAAATATTTTACCTCTTAAGAGTAAATTTACGAGATGTGAAACTGGTGCTTTTTGGAAAACCATACCATAACAATGTTTACTTAAATGCCAAGCAACAAGATAAATCTTTATTAAAAAAAAAGACATTTGGGTGAGGTTTTGATTTCTGACACATTTATGTCATGTATGACAAATGACATTTGACAAGTCAACAAATACGGTCGATATATCTCTAATATTTTGAGCAAAACAGATTTTTATCAAAAAAAAATAGAAATTTCAAGAATTTTTATTAAAAAATATGGCTGTGGAAAGGGCAAAAGTAAATGTTGCTGTAGTACCTAAGAAATCCAGATTAGAAATGAATGTACGCCAACTACTAAACAAATGTGAAAAAATGGCAAAAGAGGAGCCCATTGATGCAAACTGCAGACTTCATCAATATGTGAAATCCTTGAATGAAATGATCGCTGAACTAAAAGCTGCAAATGAGTAAAATTTTATTTTATGGAAACTTATTATTAATTTAAAAACCAGTTATTGCATAGTTATAAAGTTATTGTAATAAATTGGATATTTATTTCCAGAAAACCAACAAAAGATGTTTTAGCTGAGTACATTAAAAGAGGAGCTTTCCTTAAAGGCCTTATTCAAACAGTTAGCCTTAACAGCCCAATGGAAAAGGTTTTAATTAATAATCTTTTAAATATAGTTAATAAGACAGATTCATATCTCAAATTCATGTATTCATGATGTAATTTAGAGAGCAGAGTTTTATTATTAGGTACTCTTTGCTGAAAACCAATGTTAGTACTTAAGTAATAACACCACTGCTACAGGTTAGGCAATTGTTAAATGCAGGTTAGGTAAGGCTAGAAACTTTTAAATAATTTAAAAGTTTCTAACCTAAACTAACCATAAAATTTTAGGTGTGGTGGTGTGGTGGTTTGGGATGTAAGTATTTTCTTTTATATAAAAGCAAACATTTTTATAATAAATTGCTATTAGTATTTTAGTAAAACCTAACATGCATATTTAACTATTTTAGCTGGAAGCAGTACAACAGTTATCTCACGGAGCGGCCACAACAAACTCTGAAGATGGTTCAGCTCAAGAAATACATCAAAAGACTGTTGCAAAATATGGCGTTGAGTTGAGATCTGAATTATTTGAATTAGGTTGTCATTCCTTTTTTTATCTTATTTATATAGCTGAATAATTTAAAAAATTATTACTTAACAAATACTAATAATTATTTCATGTATAATTATAATTCACTTATCAATATAATTCATAGTAACTTTTTTTAACTTCTTCTTGTATCCAACAAAAGCAGAGTAAGTAGGGAGAACCTAGTGTTAAGACACAGTTTCCTGAACAAAGACTACATGCATGTTGATAGGTGAGACAATGCCACCAGACCATAGAAATAAAAATTATTGTTGTCATAACTGTTATTAGATGCTGTACCGCTGAGCTATGACATTGTCAATTCTTATATATTTATAAAAAATATATTCTGATACTAATATTGCAGATGACAGTGATAATGCTCTAAGACAGCGAAATATAATAAAAGCCGCAAACTTTACAAGTAACAGTACCAGCCAAGAGGATATTGACTCCCTTTTGAAATACCATCAAAATATGCAAGAAAAAGTTGCTGAAAATATGGTCATGTTAACAAAGAGCTTAAAAGAACAGTCTCAAATTGCCAGCACAATTATAAAAGGGGACACTGAAGTAATTAAAAACGTTTTTTATTTTTTTAACTGTACATTGTATTCCAAGAGAAGTTGACACTAAACTTTATGATGCTCAAAAAGAATCTTCCATTAATGGTTGATTGATAATTTACAATGAGACATTATTGTCTTGTACACTTCATACATATCCAGACTGTGACAATATCAATCATAGGAATCAGCTTCAAACTGTATCCTGCACACAGCAGGGAAGGCAAAGGGAACCTAGTGCTAAAGCACTCCGTTCCCCACAATAAATTTTTTATTTCCTCGAATGGATCCACTGTGAAGATAGTCTTGTACAAAACGAATGAGATATGATTGTAACAACTTTTATTACTTCATTACAGGCATTAAAGAAATCATCGGACTTGACAGACAGAAATATAATTTCTCTGAAATCTGAATCTGAAAGGCTTCAAGAGCACAGTCGTAGCGCTTGGAAATGTTGGTTATGGCTAATGTTAGCCGTCGTCATGGCAATATTTATAAGTGAGTATTTTATATTCTCTGTAGCAAGTGACAGGGCAGGCAGCAGAAACCTGGGACCTGGAGACCTTATGTTAAGAGACTCTGCTATTAAAATACTTCCATTCCTTCCCTACTTTCCATTCTCTGAATTCTCGAGTCATTGCTTCTTGAGTGGCGTGTATGTTATACATTTTTGTGTATATAAGCAGACTTAAGTCGGTGGAAGTGTATATGTGATGGTTGTGGGTTCAATTCCTACTCAGGGAATCAATTATTTTCATTTTCTCTTGTGACAAGACAAAGTGTGTAATAAAATAATGAACTCTCATTATGAATTTAATATTGGGCTTCATCTTTTAATGTGTTACATATTATTTTACTAACTGCACTAAAAATAATTTGTTTATAATATACCTCAAACTGACTGATGAATTGAAATGAAAATGACCATTGAGTGACCTCGTTTTTTGGGGGCTTTGAAATAAATTTAAATATTTTCTAATATTTGCGAAATATTTATTTAAAAAGAAAATTATTCTTCTGTTAAATGACATGAGATTAAATATTAAGCGCATTGGGGCGCAGTGGGTAATCATAAGATTTTGAACCGATGATTATGAGGTATTTTTAAGAAAATATATAAAAATTTTGAACGTCGCGGTATTTTTTATATGTTTTCTTTTTTTCTTTTCTAAGTGTGGAATAATACTTTAAAAATGTTAAAAAAGATCGTGGTTTTTTCTTATTTTCCCTATTCTAGCAATACAAGGGCGTAGCGTTAAGACTTAATAATGTCTTTCATTTTAATTTATTACTTAATAATTTCTTTTCATTTCTTTGCATGTAATTAAATATATATTAATATTTATTGTTATATGTAAATTTTAATTCCAGATATGGTTTTGTTTATGAAAGTTATGAAGAAGCGAAAATATGACACTTAAATACGATATATATTGCAAGTTTATAAAATATATTAAGCATAAGGTTAGTTATTTAATTTATTAATAATATTACTGTGTAATTATTAAATATTATGAATATTCTCAATGTATGTATGTATTTGTTATAATAAAAATCTAATAAATGATTTCTTATATAATTGAGTTATTTTACTGCCTATCTGCCTATATATTTATCTGCCTATATATTTTACCAAAATCATATTTTATGTCACGATTTTATAATTAGAAAATGTAAAATAAAATTACATATATTACACTAATAAGCATATAAATGTTAGAGATGTTTTAAATCGTATTTAATAAAGATTCATATATATAAATTATATAATCTATACTAATATAATAAAACGGAAAAATTTGTTTGTTTGTTTGTTTAAATGCTAAGATCTCTGGATCTACTGGTCCGATTTACTTTCTTTTTGTTTTGCATGAAAGCTGCATTCTTTAAGAGTGCCATAGATAATAACATTACGGTGTAAGTGCCGTGTGATCTCGGCCTAGAATAGGATCATCCTGGTACTGGTGGAGTCGTAAGAGGCGACTAAAGTACGTGTGGTAGAGTCACGTCGCCAGCAATGGCAACACGCATGGGCAGACTCGACCGAATCATTACCACCCCCGGCACTTTAAAACCGCTCGTTTGCCTTGTCTTTTCCATAAAAAAAAAACTTCGTTATTTTCCCATTTTCCGCCGAGTTCTGAAGGAATTGCGTGTTAAGTGGCGGAACTCAACGGCGCGTTCTACCTTGACACCAGAGAGATTTCATTTCGTCGAGTAGCGGTCGAACTCACGACCAGTCGCGCTTACAGTCACATGCTTGTGCTCGACGACATTAGTAATTGCTAGCTGTAAAATTGCAAAATACACACACAAACACACACAGGAATAAAAATACATATAGCATTTAAAATTAATCAATTACTTACACACTTTTGGTTATTTCATTAAAAAAAGGATTTATTTCAATAAAAAAATTATAATTTCGTATTTATTTATATTTCACTACTAGCATTTAATAGTTACATAGAGTATCTACGTATGTAGGTATCTATAATGAACATACCAATTCCAGTATTGGTCCTTTAGTCGTAGCGCATTCAAATCTTCATAATTACAAAGCCAGCTAAGTTCTACTATTCAATTGCATTTATATAAAAATAGGTTTTTTGTTTATTTGGATATACTAAGCGTGAATAAGTTGATAAAATTAAAAATAAGATACATTTTTTTTATTTTAATTAGGTAGTTATGATATAACTTTATATTGAATACTTTTAAGTAACATAGCTTCACGCTGTACGTGTATGCAGAGGGAACCTAATGTTAGAACCGCCTCCCGATGGTAGCTTCCTGTAGTACTGACAGTACTGACATTTCTATATAACTTGACGATTCAAAAATGCTTCTATTGAATATTTTGATTTCGTTAAGACATTCCTTTCCCCACTTTCAGCATGTTCAGTCATGAAAGTTTCATGGAATCAACCACAGCCTTAAATAGAGTTCTGAATCGTGCCCGAGAGTGCTCTAGGCAGATCCTCCTACAAGCTTTGTCTCTCCCAAAGAGTGCTTACCTTGGAAGTCGTTAATTTTTTTGTCGTTTTTTTAATATCAAATTATTCACGCGAACCAAAGTGCATGTAAGTACTACCAACTACACAAAACGTTAGTTAAACTATTATTATTGAGATGTAACTGCGTTTATATATTTTCGTGTATTATAATTAATAATATATTTTCGTGTGCGTGTTTTTATTGACCCTACCAGTATTATTAGAAAATTATATAATTATGATAAAAAAAATATACAATGTGTTGAAAAGTTAACCTAGATTATACGTATTTTAATATAGTTTTGTAGATAATAAATATATAATGAACGAATTTTTAACTATACACAGTAGTTGAAAAAGTAACAGGCTGGTACACACGCTGGTAACAGTATTAAAGCAGCCACCAGGTTCATAAACCTCATAAAAGGGAATTGTAAGCATTTTGAAAAATTAGCAGCTTATTTAGTAAAATGCTTACAAAATATTTAATATTTTTTAATCCTCTCAAGCCGATATAGAAACTAGTGTTAGTTTTTTTTATAAACACGTATATATATATATATATATATATATATATATATATATATATATATATGTATATATGTATATATATATATATATATATATATATATATAATTTGACAGCGACATTTATACAACTTTGCAAATATATATTTTTGCAATATTTATAATATAATTTTGTGAAATCATTGAATTGATTTTTCTTGAGTTTCTTTAATAATATAAGATAAGCTGATTAATTATTATCGAAGTGTCGATCTAAACATCTGGATATTACAACAATTTTTTTATAATCATTATAAAAAAATTGTACCAGTAAGTCGCCGTCAAACGAACTCGTAGGGAGTCCCTTCCAATAAGTTAATATTAGTGGTTTTTTTTTACTGTCATACTCTGACAAATTGTCCCATAAAGATGTTATTGTCGATATTAACCATTTGAACTTACAATGTTTATTTGACATGTAAGTATATTGTATAGATTTCAAAGTAATAGTTAAAGATATACCTAAATAAAATGACTAGAAATAATCTAGTACTTTTAGTTATACTAAAGACCTAAAAGCTAACTAACTTCAATAATATATATATTTGATAGCATTCTTATACATCATATTGTAATTACTTAAAATATTTATATTATTACATAATTAATATAATGTGAACATTGGGCACTCTATGTATCCTTCATCAAACAATTCATACCCTATGACAACTAAAGAAACACCCTATATAATCAACTATATAATTATTATAATATTCGATTCAAAACTTACGTATTACAGTAGCATACTATATTTATAGGTGAAGTTACGTGTAAGAATATACTGAGCTGATATCAAGCGTTCTATTTAAATTCTATGATTATATTCTACTTTTTATCATAAACGTCGGTCAATTCAAATTTCCATATCTTGTTTGGTCCTATTTCGGTAACGTAAAGATGGGAGCCGTTCCTCGTTACAGCGAGCGAATGTGGATTGGAGAAGCCCTGAAAAAATGTACACGCTTTTAATTATCACTGAATCAATATTTATTTATATTTACTTAAATTTATATTTCCATTTCTTCGCTCTGGTGTCGAGGCAAAGCGCGGCGTTGAGTTCTGCCACTACTTTCCCTCTGCCTACCCTGCAGTGTGCGGGATACAGCGTGAAGATGATTTTTTTATTTATTTGATTTATTTTTAATTAATATTTATACTTGAAAAAATATTGAAAAAAAGAAAATGAATCCTGTGTGCAAATTATAGTATTAAATATCTTGTTTGACAAGATTGAGGTACAAAAATAATGTAACTTACGGTACTGGGCTCCCACGTGTCCAGTATGTTTCCATATAAGGCATTAACAGTAAAACCTCTTATTGCGATGTTCTGAGACGTTGGTCCATTTACAGCGTAGATCATATCCCCGTGGGAAGCGACGGCGAACACACGGCCTAAGGTAGGATCTTCTATTACAGTGGCTGGCTCTAACATTTTTATATAACTTTTCAATCCCGCCTTAGGACAAACAATTCTCATATTTTCTCGATCAGCAACACACACTATATCCAGTTGTTCCAATAAAGTGACACTATGGGGTACGTTTAATGTTAGTGTGTCAGAAAATGAAGGAATGGCGAATAGGAGAGCGCCAGCTGCGTTGAATTTTAAAATTTGATTATTGCAATATCCATCAGCAACGAAGATTTCACCAGTTGTGGCCACCGCTACCGATGTGGGCATGCAGAGGAGGACCCGACGACGATAGGGATAGCCGGCGGTGAAGGCTTCCCCAATAGTCAGACTCGGGTACTTGTGGTTGTTGGGTGTGTACTGAAAGCGTTATTTGAAATTATATTAAAGATCGTATCGTTTCCTATTGTAATTTGAAGCTGCCGTGGCGCAACAGGACTGCGTCAGACTGTAAGTACAGTGGTTGTGGATTCGATCCTCGCTAGAGACAGATAGAGTTTTAATTCTAGGTTTTCTCTACTTTGAGGCAAGTCCTGGCGCAGGGGCGCAAAGTGTGACTGTAAAATCGACTTGAGAAGATGAAATATTTATTTAATTTATATTTCCATTTCTTCGCTCTGGTGTCGAGACAAAACACGACGTTGAGTTCTGCCACTCAACACGTAATGCCTCCAGAACTTGGCAGAAAGTGGGTAACGGATTTTTTTAACACTAGGTTCTCTCTACCTATCTCTATCTGCCCGGATACAGCGTGAAGCTAATTTTGATTTAATTTTTCTCTACTTACCCTCCTCGGCAAGGTATTTTTTTTTAAAAGATAAATTGATACAACCAAAGATTGAACGACAAATAATCATTTTAGAAAAAATCCTATTGATATTTGCTCAGATCGGTTTAGTTATTTAAATACTTACCTTAAAAACTTGATGCTTAGCGACGTCTGTGACCCACACATTATCGTGATGGTCGACAGTCAAGCCGTGTGGCATATAAAATGCATATGCTCCCCAACTATGCAGAACCGACCCTGACTGAGGGTCGAGGACTAATATAGTATCTTCAATAATTGGCCCTTTATCAAGATTTTGGTAAACATTGGATTCGTTAAAGGTACTGAAATTAATAACACAAAAATAAGACATTTGTTTTTCTTTACGCTGTATCTCACATGTAGCAGGGAGAACAGAGGAAGCGTGGTGTTAAGACACTACGCTGCCCTACTTTCCGCCAAGCTGAAGCACTCAACCTCAACTTTGCCTCGACACTAGATCGAAGAATTAAATATTTCATTTCCCTGAGTGGAGGTCGAACCCACAACTCGCCACGTTTACAGTCACTAGCTTGTACCCTGCGCCACAACTGGCCCCAAGACATTTAAATTTGAGTATAGACTATCATAAATAAGTTAATGTAACACCTTTCGTCCCACACTCTTTCGGCCCTGTGGAAAATGACAGGTTGTCCCAGTGAATTTATTGAAACAGCTGTTATTTGTCCCACATTCAGTGACTGCTGCGGCCAGTCCTTCACCTCTTGTGGTCTCAAAACGATTTCATCTTTAGGCTGAAAGGAATATAATCATAATAGGAATTAAATTTAAGATTAAAAATGTTAACTTATTTTTATATATATTTGTATATGTTTTTTCTGTAGTATTAATTAAATATAGTACTTACAGCGTGAATATCCAAATTTTTTAAAAGATTCTCTTCGTTTCCGTAGCTAAAATAATCGAAATTATCTCTCACGGTTTCCGGTTCACAATTAATACTATAAATAGTGACGAGCAACAGCAGAAACGACCACATTTTGTTGGAAATATATTATAATTTAGTACTTGTTCAGATTCGTTTACTGTGTACTGAAATACGGTATTGATTTGTTGGTCCTTCTTTTTAAGTGGCTTTTAGTACGCATGCGCTTTTCAGCAATGGTTACTTATAAACTAGAGTATTATTTCAAGGTCAATACAGATGCAAGGATGTCCGAAATGAAAACAAGTGGTGTTAACGATATTTTTATTACGTAAATTCAACAAGAATTAACAAAATTGGTCGTCCGAAAGAAACATCGCCCTTCCGTTAAGGAGACAAACAAGGCATCTTAGGCATAATACGAAAATAGAAGATGAGAAATTTCATTTCTTTCCTACCAAATCAGTCTCAGGATCGTTGAACGTGGCACATTCGGAAATGCTTTACGATATCGCTTCCAAGGTGTTCCATATGGGGAGAAAATATTTAATTAATCAAATGAAACGGGTTAAGCCATTTGATCATGGACCTCTCCATTGGGAATTGGGCTGGTCCCATATGTAGCCCGTCTCGGTCATAGAGCAGACCGCGTTGTAGTACTTGCCAGGGCTGCGGCAGTACGACCAGGAAGGACACTTGCACCGGAAGAGCCTTTGGAATTCTTCCTTGCACACTTCATTCCACCAACAAGTTCTCTAAAAAAATATTCTATTTGTACATGGGTAATTGGAAAATAGGTGGTATTACAACATTTTGTTTATAGGAGCTCCGTCCTCCAAATAAAATGAGAGGAATTTTGCCGCAGTTTTTGGTGTTACGTTCTCTCTGACTACCCTAGGGACACAACGAGAAGCTAAGTTAAGTTATTATAACATTTTAATATGTTAATTTTTGCTATGACATGCAAAAAGTTTTCATTTATTTTTATTATTTCAAAAAAAAAATAGTTTTTCTTATTACCATTACACTTGACTCATAAATATATAACCTAAAATATGAAATCACTGAAAAAAACATCGATAAACATTCACAAACTCACCTCAGTAACATATCCCTTAATGGATTGGTCCGAATAACTGCGTTTGCTGGTAGCACCAGCCTCAAACACAGCGCCGAACATGACCATATAAGCGATCATTAAGTGCATATTGTAGGTAAAACGCGACACATTACCTCAAACACACTATATTACACATTTTTTCACTGGAAACATAGCAAATTCAGTCTCAAAATAGATATTTCGGTGGGTTCGTACTGTTTTCCGACGCGCCTCGCCCGCTTTAAGCTCTCCGCGCATGATACAGAGACCAGACGGGCCTTGCCTGCTTGCGTCGGGCGTCGCGCGTCGCGCGTCGGCCGCGGGCGGACAGGACAAAACGTGTCAAGTGACTGGGGTAGACGCTAATTGGTCTTCCGCAGTGCTTTTTAACTATAGCTTTTTATATAACTTGGTTTGTATGTTGAGTTTTTATATAAGTTTAGTTTATTTATTTATTAGGAAGCCAACGTTACATACTGAGACTACAATAATTTAAAAACATTTTTAAATATTTTGATACAAAGTATGTCTCAATTATAGGCTATCTTTACATGTATATTCAAGTTGTCTATACTAATAAAAAAATAAAAAAAATATATTTTTTTAACTAAAAAAAATACAGGCTTATAAACTTAATCTTATAATATAAATACAATTTCAGTTATATATAAAAAAAATGTAATAGGTTTGAACTATTTAATACTATTGGGAAATAACTATTTCATAATTTAAACTGAAAAAATTGTGATTTCAGAGATAAATAGGAAATAGATTTTAAAGTAATGGTTAAAATGAAAATACCACAGTTTTAACACAAAAATAACTTTAACTTTATTGTCGATAATTAAAATAAATAGATTTATAATCTAAATTCTAATAGGACTTTGATCAAAATCTAAATGCTATACTAAAGAATCAATAAATTACATAAATTTACATTATATGGTTAAATTAAAAACTAATTTTTTAAAGAAAATATTTTACAATACAAAAATACGATATAGAATTGCTTGTGAAGCTCAAGGCTCCATCTCCAATGGCACTTTAAATTAAATAAATAAACAAATATGGCATAAAAATTCACAGAATCTTAATTTCAATATAAGATTATAAACAGAATTAATTTATATAATGTGAAACTATAAGCGTTGCCACAAATCCAATCAATTTTAATAATAAATTGTTTTGCAAATATATATTAACAAAATTACCGTTTCATTTGATTAAAACGTGTTGATTAATGTGGAACATGTTCTTATATTTCAAGTTATTTATATATTAAATCCACAAAAAAGCATTAATAACCTTCTCGTGATAGTAAGAATTGGGGACAGTATAACAATTATATATCACAAATTTACAAATTTAGTATGTTTTAATAGAGACTAATAAAGAGTCGTCAACTTTGGTTGTGAACTTAACTACATTTGGGATTTGGGATAATTCGGCGTTCATCGCCGTTATAATACTAACAACCTACATGGCTCTAAATTCCATTTTGTTGTCGTCGACGGTTTCGTGCTCTTGTCGTCTGTGTAGAGTTTCTGCATCTTTTCTGTAATAATATAGAATACTTTATATAATAATATAATAATATTTTATTTCATCGCTTTGGGGTAACGAGGCAAAACCGCGGTGTTGAGTTGCGCTACTTAACACGTAATGGCTCCAGAATTTTATGGTGAAAGTAGGGAACGGTAGTGGAAATGAAGTGTCTTGTCCCTAGGTTCTCAGGTTCCGTTTGCCTACCCTGCTATGTGCGGGATACAGCGTGATGTATAATATATCTAAAGATTTTATGATAATATTGTTTACGTTTTTGCTTTATTTAAAAATAAACAGAATGGTTCTCTACATAAAATGATTATTTAAAATATATCATTCATTTACATATTTTTATTGAATAATGCTAAATAAATTATCTGCCATAGTGGCACAGTGGCACAAATGTGTGACTGTAAACGATTGTGGGTTCGATACAATAAATAGCGAGGTAAAAATAAATAAAACATGAAAAAATATTTCATATTTTATTTATTTTTACCTCGCTCTGGTAACAAGACAGAGAGCGCGGCATTTAACTCCGCCACTCAACTAATTGGAATGAGGAAGTTATTAGTGTTGCTAAAATATAATGATACTTACGCATATTTATTATTATTAGAAGATTGGAAAATACTCTTAGGACACAGTCTGTAGTAGGGCCAGCACTCTCCGCCGGACTCGCCGGCGCGCTGTGCCTCCACGTATTCGGAGAGCAGATCCGCATATGGTGACTTATTGGGACTGTTCATAATAATTTACAATTTAAAAGAAGAAACACGAAGAAAGTAAATAATTTTGTGGAAAAATCAAGTTTTATTTTTACATTGAGGATTACAAACTTGATGAAAATTATTATGTTTTACTTTAATTTTTGTCTCAATTTATTTATTAGATAAACAAAAGCTTTACTGTAGCCTTTATTGCAGCCAATCAACGCGCAATGGCCGTTTGTTCATAGTTTGTGTTTCCTCTGCCCATATCATAAATAAGGTATACGTAGGCCGAAGCATAACTGTATGTATTTTGTAATGTATTTTGTATATACCTAAAGAAAAGTTTCATGACTTCTCCAAGAAAACCAAAATTCTTCAATGGATGCGCGTTTATTTCGCAAATAGCCCTTAAAAGGCACTCTTTGCCATCCAATCCAAAATTCGCTAATAGATCTTCAGCAATACCGTACATAAGTGCTCTGGAAAGAAAAAAAATCTATATTAATTTGAATTTGCAATATAAAGTAGCAGTTCGTCGAGATTAGTCATGGCGCAGGGGCACACGTGTGTAAACTGGTTGTGTGAATTCTATTTCATATTGAGGAAATTGAGTATTTAATATTTACATTCCTTCGCTCTAGTGTCGAGGCAAAGCGCGGCGTTGAATTCCGCAACTCAAAACGCAATGCCTCCAGAATTCAGCGGAAAATGAGGAAAAAGAGTTCTTAACATAAGTCTCCCTCTGCGTTAAGCAGCAAGCAAAATGTTTCAATTAAGCGTTAAAGAATAGTAAAACCAAAAAAAATGTAGAGCTCTTAGATAACAATTTCTTTTACAGTATTGTACAACTTCAATAAGAAATCGATACACGTATCTATTATACTATTTAGTGACGGAATGAAATTATGCAATAGAATTTTCGATGTACGTTAAAGGAATGTCAAATGGGTTCCTTCATTTCCTAAGCACCGCCTGATATCCGCTGGTGTATGCCTGGCAAGTGAAAGTAGCAGAATTTTTTATGGTCACGGTCCTTGTTCCTTTAGACTGTCACGTGTGAGGTGTATTATCGTTTATTCTTCAATTGTTATATGAATGAATGAAATTTCATTTCACTATTAATGATACAGATATATTAAACTCTTTTTTTGATACATCAAAAATAGTCGAGTAAATATAAGATTTTACTAATTTTAAACTCTTTTATTTTGGGGATTTTTTAAAATTGGAATAGTAGAGATATCAATTTTAATATTCTCTATATACCACAATTTGCACACTCACTATTATTTACTTTGTAATATCATTAATATAACAAAGTTAAGATTGCTTGTTTCAAAGAGCTAATCTCCAGAACTACTTTCTTAATTTAATAAATTATTTTGTGTTAAATAGCCCATTTATCGAGGAAGGCTACTCCAATATACCACTTTAATGAAAGACTATATTATATCACGTTAATCGCACTTAGAATGTGTTAAGTTGCATATTGCTACAACTCTGAGTTATATCTATTTGACTTTAGGGGTGACGCCTCATGTAACAGCCGTTTATTTGAAAAATAAATAGGCTTACTAATTTTCCAAAAAGCTGAACATATAGGTATAAGGTATTCACATATATATTAAATATTAAAATGTTACATATATAATAATAATAACATACCTTTCACCTCCATGGAGCCTATCTAAGACTATCTTCTCAGCTTCTGGTGGAACTGCATCTCTTGTAGATCTCTTCCCTCTTCTATTATCTAAATATTGTCCAACATAATCCGCCATCATGGAGGCTGCGGCGTTGCCCATTGATCGCGCAAAAATTGGCGGCAAATCTCCATAGGGATTCTCGTTGTCTGTCAGACCTAACTTGTCGAAGTCAACTGTCAAGTGAAAATTAAATTTATTAAATGGTTATTATATATTAGAAGTTTTAATTACGTTAGAGTTTTCTCTATTAGTAACTAGTATCTACTGATAATTTATTGTTTTTCGCTATACGTTACGCTAAATTCTTTTTAATTCGTTCGTCTAATTTTGATTACCATACAGCCTATACAAGATAATTTTATTATACAACTATATATGTTTTTTAATTTTTAAAATAGATAATAATTGTAAATAGATCTTTAAAAATATTTTTTCTATAACAGTCGTAATATTCTTCTTTCGTCCGTCTAATTTTTGTTTTACAATATAGTCTATACAAAATAAATAATTAATTATATTATACATTAATATATTTTAGTGCAAATAGTTTTAAATAGATCTTTAAAAATATTTTTGAACCGAATTAGCATAAAATATTTATGTACATCAAAGAGAAGTTTGTATCGACTACTTACAAATTACGACTTAAGCATAATTTATACGACGCTATGATAGCTCTACTAAGTACTATTAACTACATGGACAGGGTCATAAAATGAACATTACCTTTATATAAGATTATGAGTAATTTCAAAATTAATACCAAACAGACATTAATTGTAAAAGATTTAGACATAAAACTATAGTTAAATAAATGTCTTAATAATAATTTACTCTTTTCACACGATAAAAAATCTGTCGAATTAGGAGATAACTAGGTAAAACTATTTTTAAAAACAGTCTACTTATCTAGATTTTTTTTTAATAATTTGAAATTTAAAAAAACTAATATAGTCAGGATATTTTATTAATAGTAACATTAATCTATCTACAATGTTATTACTAACACTACATATTGTAAATACTTCTATTCAATACTTCTACAGCACTACTAAAACTGTTGAGTTTTGTAATACTGACTTTTACATTCCAGTTGATACATTATTGTACCTGTAAAATCATTACGTATGACATTCAAAATATTGATCGTAAAATATTAGTCAATAAACGCTCCCACCTGCTTACGTAAGAAAATAATATTTGGTACTTAAAATAAAGATATAACTTATTGTGTAAGTACCGTTTTAGGAAGGCAAATATTAAATACTCACATTTCAAAATACTTATAAATAATTCATGTTCATGATTTTATGATTATATGAAAAGTATCATTGTCCAATGATTTACCAAAGAGACTTCATATATTGTTATAGAAGAAAAACTAAGCTTTTAAGACACTTTATTTCCGTTCCCATTTCCGCCAAATTTTGGAGGCGTTGACCTCGACGTTACACTTTGCCTCGTTACCAGAGCGAACCAATGAAAATATTAAACATTTCATTTCAGTGGTAATCGAACTCACAACCTGCCCCGTTTACAGTCTACGTCACAGCTGGCCTCGAGCTCTCTACTTCAATTTAGATTTAGATAATAAGAGCGCAAAGGCTATAATCGATAATTAGGTTTCTTTTTCTGTATAAATTATTACAACTAAAAAAACTGTAACTAATACATCGAAAACCACAAAAATCGGTATTTGCATTAACGAAAAAAAAATTATTACTTATTTAGATACCTTAAAAAATATAATAATATGTAAACATAAAACCTATTTATACTCACTTGAAAAAGGGAAACTAACTGTCATGTTCGAAAGAAATCCTTTGGGCGGGTGCCTAACAAACGGCATTGAAATCGAAGGCGTTATAGCCATTGTCGTTCCTGGCGGAAGGGCCAATCGCCCGTCGTTTGTTATCCATAGTATCCTCTTCTGACGAGAATGAGGAATGTTTTCTTTCGTAAGCTTATCTTGATTTTCAGGTGACGCTATAGGTAGTAGAGCAGCTAAGGCTATACTAAGCAGTACCCGTGGTATTCTATCCATTGTTACCTGCCGAAGAATATTTTGGATTTTTATTATTAGATAAAAATAATTATAATATATATTAGATATATAAAAAAAATAAATATTAAATTTTTATATGAAAAAAAAAGCAAGTGTACATTTAAATTTTAAGCAAGAATTACAAAAATACAAGTTCTTATTTAATTTCCTTATATTTATTTATAAAAGGTTCCGATTCTGTTGTAAAATACATTTATATAACTTTGAAAAAGGTTAAATAGAAAATTGGAAGCTTATTATTATCATTTATCATCATCTATACAAATATTATTAATCTGTCTTAAATATGCATGTTACATCGATGACAGCTTCAATTAATGTATTATTTGAGAATTAATATCTCAATTTTTATATTATTTATTTTGATAAACACACTTAAAATTTACGATGGCCACTTTGAGTCATAAATATGTGCGGATCAGAAATCATAATAGTATTTTTGATGTAGACGCAGAAGAATTTATACGTTCACTGGAATTACGACTTAAAACTGACATAAAAACTTTACCCCAGTGGAAAGAATTAATCAAAGTTATTAATAAATCACAAACTGATTATAAAATAAAACTTGAGAATGCAGAACAGGCAAGGAAAGCGATTATACGAAAGCTTTACACACAGTACTACAGACTATCGCCATTTGAATTAACGGATTACTTAATAAGGACAGGGAATTTGTGGAAAAAATTAAAACCACCCAATTTATGTGTGAAAATTAGCTCAATTGAGAATATTTTGCCTGGACCTGCACAAAGTATAAAAAGTGCTGTGAGTGACGAAGAAGTATCAAGTACGATAGCTCATCCTAATACTGAAGTTATACAGTCAAATACGAACGAAGAGATAGATGTAACCTCGAAGACAGATAATGAAATAAATCTAACAGCTCATCCCATTTACCTACAAAAATTCTTACTAACCAACATAGGATCTTATCACCTCTTAAGTCACCATTTTCCTTAAAGAATCTTAAATATGCTACACACATTGAAGACGATTTAACTAAAAGCATTATAGACGATGATATTATTCTACGCAACGAAACAAAGTCTCTCAAATGCCATCCTGACATTTTATTAATAACGGATAATTCACCTCAAAAACAAACCATGAAATTTACAATAAAAAATTGTGTTTTAGAACATATATATGTTCAATTTAAGAGCATATCTGATTCTTCTTATTTTGACAACATTGAAATCATTCCTGCTACACCTATTAAATTAAATCCAGGATTAACAAAAACTTATAAATGTATATTTTCATTGAAAGAAAATATTGGAGGACTATCTATAGTTTCTTTTATATATTTTAGAGCAGGCCGTAATGGACTTTTTTCATCAGAGGCAAAAGTTCTCCGTATTCCAATTTTAAGTAAATTTAAGGATACAGAATCCGTAAATGTATCAGAAACTATTTATATACCACCTGTGTATCAATGGCAGGTTACAGCTCCATTCGAATATCCTAAGGGTGTATTAATAATACACGTTAAAAATAATGAGACTTATAACCTTTATGTTCGAAAAAAAGAGGTTGATCTTGCTCAAGAATATAATGATGATTTAGATTCTCTCAGAGCTGAAAATTCTGACACAGGAAGTCTGGAACAAGAGATAATATATTTTGATAATCCTGAATTAGTTAAAAGTAAGATTTTGTCTTCACCAAAAATATTTACCGACACTGTTATTGACGATTTACAAAATTCCGTTGATATTGTCATGCTAATACTTAACGATATCGTTAGTATTGTTCTTCAACCATTTATATTTAAAAACACGTATTTGCAATTACTGCCTAAGTCAAAAAAAATAAATATCGTATATTTTACTAAGGCCGAATATATTGGCTACCATCAAAGCTACTTTGACTTAATTTTTACGAGGCGAAATAATCATAATACCGTTTTTGTCAAAACGGTTAAAGTATATGCTGAAATTTTACCTCATCCTGTTGTGATTGCTCCTAACATTCTGGACATGACTAAATCACCTGTATTATTTGGTTATTGTAAAGGAAATTTTACTATCAGTAATACTAATAGGACTTTCCCAGTAACCATTAAAATTAAAACTACTGCAAAAACAAAGGTATTATTCAAAATGACTCCTGAAAGAATCTTGATAGCGCCTAGATCGAAGGCGGTTTTTGAGATCAGGATGTGCATGAATCACAATAACGACACTAAAAGTACAGAAGAATATGCATATTTTATTTTACAAATTTGTTGCACTGAAAATAACATAGTATTTCGAAATGCTCCTCCATTATTCTATGAAATCATAGCTCCTTGCGATTCGAATTTTAACAGATATTTAACAAACAATATTATAAACATATAATAGAATCTAATAGGACAAATGTTATTCAAGCGACAGATACACTCTTTGCTTAGACATTTTTTTTATATATATGAATAATATTTAAAACAAAATGTTTTTTTTATAACAGCATTCCGTAAAGAGAATACAGCTACAACTGGTAAATTTAGTTGTAAAGGCAAAAAAATTATGCTTAAAATAAGAAATACACAATTTTATTCACGTTATAACACTATTTTATTTTCATGACCAGTTTACAGTTGTCAATGGCCACTTCGGTCTTGGAAATTCAAGTCGTAAGTCACTTTCTCGCATCATAAAAATTATATTAAATGATGTACCAAGGAATGTCACGAGGACGGCAAGGACTAAACCTGCTGACCAACTTTTATGTGGTACGGGTCAACGAGATTGCCTTACGCATAATATTCCAGTTCAGGCTGTCAGGTCACAGACCTGTTACAAACAATCGATTATAAATCTTCCATGCAAGTGCTGTGACATCAATGTCACCGATGCGGTAAATACGACAGTTAAAAAAACACAGTAAAATGATATATTATTGGTGATGAAATAATGTTATCTCAGCAGGGTAGGCAGAAGGAACCTAGTTTTAAGACATTCGGCTCATGTTTCGCCGAATTCCGGAGGCGTTGCATATTTAATGGCGGAACTCAACGCTGCGCTTTGCCTCTACACCTGAGCGAAAAAATTAAAATATAAATTTAAATAAATGTTTCATTTATTCGAGTGGAGATCGAATCTACAACCATTCGCTTCCACAGTAACATACTTATGTCCCTGCACCACGACTGGCCCCAAGTTTATTAATAGATTAATGTTATTGTTTAATATTATAATTTAAAAAAAATTAATTGTCTGGTCGGTCATTTAGTATATGCTTCAACGTCACGGTTTCTCCACATTACATTAAAAATATCTATAATTATATACATTTCTACTTAGAATAAAAACATGGAAGGAAAACGACATTAAATATTAAATAATTTTTTGTAAGTAAAACAAACATATAGCACAAGCATAATTAGAAATCATTAAATATTAATAATAATGGTCCGAGCTGGTTGACGGTGCTTTTCTAAACGTCATTGTTTTGTATTGTTTCCGAAAAACAATCGTAGACACGGTCACGAGACTTTATGTTTTAACTATTTTAAGCATAATTTAGTCGTGTTGGAGAAAAGTAGGTGCACGTCAAATGTTAGTGCGTTTCCAGTAAAATATAAATACATTTGCGGACGTGACCTTATTTGAAAATTGATATTGTAGATGTTGTTTTTACTGCTGACTTACTAATACGGCTCATTTGAATAAGAAATCCGGGTAATATTTTCTCTATTTGCGTTTAAATTTTTATTTCTATACGTTTTTTAGCTTTACGCTGTTTCCCAGCAGCCTTTCCACATACAAGGGTTAGCAGAGGGGATCTAGGAAGCTAGTTTTAAAATACTCCGTTCCCGTTTTAGGCTAAATTCTGGAGGCATTGCGTGGTGAGTGGCATAACTCAACGTCACGCTTTGCCTTGTTACCATAGCGAGAAAATGCAAATATGAACCCACAACTATTTTCCCTGCACCACGACTGGCATTGTCCAGTCCAGGCGTATGCGACCTACTTTTTACCGTCTTTTTTTTCAAAGGGAAACTTGTATATACATACCTTAAATATATAAGATACGACGACAGTCAACAAGTGTGACCCTATAAGTATCAAAGAGTTTACGACATTTACAACAGCAGCAACTATCGATTCAACTTTAAATCGACATCCTCATACTACACGTAAACCTACTTTATATTGAAGAAATATCTCTTATTGATTTTATTTCTTCATATAACTTGTTAAATGTATTTGATACGTACTTTGGTGATTTTAATTCTAACATTTCAGAATAAGATTTTTTACATTTTTACTATTTTTTTACATTATTTTCTATTACTTAGCACGGTAAACTAAGAGGGCCCCGTAGTAAGGAGGGCCCTGTTTTTAACTTTCATTCTCCTCGTCTCCTTCCACTTCTTTTGTTCTTGATATTCAGTATTGAGATTATACGAACTTTAGAGCCTCAGGAACATATAAACATGTAAATACTTTTCTTGAATGGGAATCAAACACGCAACTACCGTTTTTATAGCTGTCCCACTGTGCGACGACATATATATTTCCCCGTAGTTAGGATTGGACCTTACATAAATATGTTTCTATTGCTGATGTTATTAATAAAAAAATTGATTACAGCTTGGAGATTTCAACGTCTATTTCCTAATAGTATTTATATGACTACGAATCTTTGAATTCATCAACAATAGGAATCAGTATTAACTAATGTTTAGATTTATAGAATTAATTAAATAGTTAAAAACATATGTATGTTTATGATTATAAAAAGTACTAGCAATTTTTTGTAAATAAAGAAAATTATATTATGTTACCTACTATATAAGATTTTATTAAGTAACCTTTCAATTTAATGCCTAAGCGTAGTTTCTTGCCACCAAAAATAATATTTGACAACTCTACATATTTTGCAAAATGTATCACTGCTATTTCGTAATATTTACAGAGTAAAGGTAAAATAAATATTCTTATTTAATGTAAACCTTTTTTCTCTTTGCTTTTCCTTTATTTAGCTAAAATTTACAAAATTTAATTGAAGAGCCATGTATAGAGTAAAATTGTTCATCTCAGTTGAAAATTTGATGAAATTTAATTTAATATTAATAAGCTTGTTTTAAAAGTATTGTATAATCTATATCTACGGAGTATACTCCGTACATAATATATATTTCATAGCCACAAGCAAGACCTCGACTAGAGTTTCAAAAAAAATTTAGATTATTATTTTCTGCCTTAAGCGAATACTTAAACTAGTTTTTTTTCTGCTTAAGCAGTCATCATAAAAACAACGTAAATTCTTTCAATCAAAAATTGTTTATATGATTAACATTTTATTAATTGGCGGATATCAACGCCGTGTTAAAAATAAAAATATTAATAAACAATATTCACGCCATTGCTTTGACACATAACCGTCGCATTACGGCCTTAAAAACTGAAAATGGATTATTATATTATATAAAGTAAATAATATATGCGTATTGATTCTCTACTTATCATGTTTAGCGTCACCTTTGTGTACGCTATCGTGTTAAGATTGAAAATCGATAAAGAATCGATATTTTGGAGTGTAATCACGGCTCGTATCGATTTGTATTCATTCCGTACGCTACTTTCGCTGCAGTGACTGTTGGCATATAGGTCTCGTTTCTGCAGGAATTTAATTATTTGAAACCACCAGTTCTTTTGGAATTGATTTGCTTCTAATTATTACTAGCTAGCTATTAGAGGCCAGTCGTGGTGCAGGAGCACAAAATGTGACTGTAAAATCGACTGGTTGTGGGTTCGATCCCCACTCGAGGAAATGAAATATTTATTTACATTTATATTTCCATTTCTTAGCTCTTGTGTGCCCGCAAAGCGCGGTTCAATTCCGCCACTCAACACGTAATGCCTCCAGAACTTGACGGAAAGTGGGGAACGGAGTGTCTTGACACTAGGTTCCCTCTGCCTATACTGCTGTGTGCGGAATATAGCGTGAAACTGATTTATTACTAGCTGATTAATTGACAGTTCGATCTTTTTATAGATAGACAGATTCTTATATTATGATTATAAATGCTATTTCCGTACCGATCTGAATGAGTTATAATAATATTAATATCTATTATTACAGGTACACCTACAAAAACCTACTTTTTTCGTTCTTTTCTATCATGGCTCAATAAGACAGCTATCGATTATGAAGTTGTAAGTTCGATAGGATCCGTTCGAATTCCCTAATAAGGGGGAATGAATTACTGTTTTAGCTGCCCCGCTTTGATTAAACTTTGCACGGCGTTGACTTACGCAACCTAAACGCAATGTCTCATACCCGGAAAGTGCAGAATAGAGTGCCTTGGCACTAGGTTATCTCTATTTACTCTAGGGTATGCGGTTAGAAGACTACAAACTATAAATAACAACCTCTACCATCGTTTTTCATAAGAATTTAGACCTAAGCTGTTAACTAATATCGATCACAAATAAATAATATAGGTTTCAAGATCAACGCACTGCTTTCATTAAAGGAGGGGTATGCTCAAATAACGCACGTAAAAAGCATTTATAATAAATACCCTTATACGTGAATCGTCAAACTATTACAATATGTCAGAAACTGCACTGAGAAAGCTTGATAGGTTGTGGGTTCGATTTATATTTCAGTAATATTTGATAATTTTATTTCCTCCAGATTTCAACGGAAAGTGGGGAACGGAAGTGTTTTAATGGGAAACGAGCGCCTACCCTACTTTGTGCGGGACACAATGCGAAGCTATATAGAAAAATAAATTATATTTTGTTTTCAATAGCCATTTCCGCCTATAGCAATATTTGTAGAGACAATACGTGATAAATGGCGAGACACAATGCCACATGAAATGTTTATTGAATAGAATCATATAAATAAATAATTTTCAGCTTTTAGTATCCAATAAATAATATGTAAAATATATATAAAATAAATGTACATTTATTTTATATATGGCCTATCGCTGGAACTAAAATAAATATAGAATCCTTTTAATCGACTTCTGTAAGAAAAGGAGGTTATCAATTTGACTGTATTTTTTACGTTTTTTACCTCAAAACTTTAGATTGGATGAACCGATTTTGATGATTCTTTTTTTTATTTGAAAGCTGATGATTCCCGTGTTGTTTCCATTTCTAACAATGGTAGCCATGAGAAAATCACATACCCAAGTCTTAAATTTGCATTAAGTATGTGCGTGACAAATGAACCAATAACTCAATATCCCGCCAGCGATTTTGATGGATCTTTTTTTATTGGAAATTATACATTTCAGGGGTATTTGGATAAGAATTTGTTTATGCTATTTTTATTACTAAACAATATTTTACATATAGCTCTTTAAATTGTTGATTGATTTACATTTATTTACTAGAAAAATATAATATACGTTTATAAAACAATCCTTTAATTGTTTAAATCTCTTCATGATTTCTTATATGGACACTATTGTTTTTAAAATATACAAGTAAAAAAAAAACACAAAATACATATAAAATACAGTCGTGGCGCAGCGGCTCAAACGTGGTAGTGTAGTATTTTTTTTGCTCTGGCTTCGATTCAAAGCGCGGTGTTGAGTTGCGCCACAACACGCAATGCCTCTAAAATTCGATGGAAAATAGACAACGGAGTGTACGGAACACAAAATTCTCTGCTATGTGCGGGATACAGCGTGACGCTTAAAAAAATTATAATATTACATTTTTTACGTCACGGCCACTAATCATTATGTTACCCTGGTAATCACAACAGAGCCCGCGGCGGATTTTGCTCTCGTCTCTATTAAATTATTCAGACGTCTCGTTACAATTACCTCTTTTACTTGGTCTTTACTTGGTGCCTCTACATATATATATTGCTCTTTATAAACCCATATAAAAAAAGCATAAACTTTTTTAAAAATGTGTAGACATTTGAACGGATTTGAACCTGCTCTTGGAAATCGTCCAAGAGCGGCGCGGTATATCCTGCTACGTTTAAATTTTAATACGTTTCTACTGTCCTTATTTATGGGGCATTCTGAAGTATGAAATCGATCTTGACATGTCGTTTTCATACATTCGAATGTAGCGGAATTAGAACCCATGCCGTGGGAAAACCGTCCAAGAGTCAGAAAACGAAAAGTGCGGGTTCAAATTCTGCTATGTTTAAATTTTTATACATTTCTGTCTCTCTCTTTCTCTCTCCAAAGTCCTTTTTTACGAGATATAAATTATTAGAAATGGTTTACGACTTAGAAACGACTCGAAGGTACATATTTATAATCTCTCAAGTCTGAGATCGACCTTGAAATGCCACTTTTTTTCATAGATATGTAATTTATAAGCAAAAACGTCATCTCAAGACCGATCTCAGAATGAGAGCAGTTCATAAATACGAGCTATTCCACACTTGGGAACAAAAAATATTTTTTTATAAAAATAACTTGCAACTATAATATAACAGTACTAAAACAACGTTACTTGACCAAGCTGAATTTCCAGTAGTAGGTAAATCTACTGTTGAGTATTGTAGAGACCATACAAAATCGCGTACAAAACATAAATGACACAATTTCATCAACTAAATGTGTTATTGTTTTCACTTGCGGTTCGTTTATTCTTCGACCACTGTATTTCATATGCTTGAATTTAGATTTATGTTTTTTGCCTATTTATTTCATATTTCATATTATGATCATAGGAGTGGCCAATCGTGGCACAGGAGCACGAGTGTGTGACTGTAACCGCGACAGGTTGTGGATTCGATTCACCTTCGCGAAAATGAAATACTTAATATTTTATTTATCTTCGCTCTGGTTTTGAGGCGCAAGCTCAGGTTGAGATCTGCCACTCATCACGTAATGCGCTCAAAATTCGGTGGAAAGTACGAAGTGGAGTGTCCCACCAGGGTCCCTCTGCCTACCCTGCTAATACTTCCAATGTAAACTATACTTATATATGGACAATGGGTTAATTAAGTGGATCACGCTTTAAAGAGGAAAGAATACAGGAGGTTATTAATCTTTGTAAACCTGATTTACCTGAACACTGAACGAGTAGAATTTGTATCGAAAAAAAAACGTAAGTCCATAACCATTAATGCAAATATTATTCAGTTGAAAATGAAGAAACAGTTATATAAGAAGTCTAATTAGTTCTTTATAATAGTGAGGTTATTGACTCTTGATTTACTTATTTAACTTTTTAGAAAACTACTATGAAACGTTAACATTAAACAAAATAAGCTCTACATATGGAAGAATAGAGTCCGAAATATTTAACACGAATCGTATCATTTTAGTTAATTAATTATAATATTAAACTAGATTTTTTGTTTCACCTACTACAAATTTGGCACACAAATTTAGTTAGTCAAATTCGAAGAAGTAGAGCTCCCAAGTATTGACTGATATCCCTTATAATTGAAAACAACATCTAATGTGGACGTTTCGCATAAAAAAAATAGGTATTTAATAGAATCTTACCAGTTTATATCGATTTACAAAAATATATTTTTCTAGCACTAAGCACACAGCACTGATTTGAGTATATAGACACTAAACCACGTCAAGGTTCCCGACGGGTGATCATCACGGAACGTACCAGATGATTACTGTCCAGCACTGCACTTGTCAATGTCGTTGTATCTGTTGCCAAAATTTCGCTGACTTCGAAACACGCTCGCGCATAACAAACACTATGAAATTTGCCCTCCTTAAAACGAGCCAAATCGAATTTTCCCCGATCGACAGTATCAAAAATAACGCACGTTAACCCCCGAGTCCTCACGCCGTCTGTCTGTAGAGGAGCTGTATTGACGACTTTGTATTCACTGGTCGCCGAAACTCTCTTCGCTAATTGGCATGCAAGTAGCGTCTTTCGCTTTCCTCTTCAAGAAACAATGGAGTGTCGCGACACCCAGGGGTGATAGGTGCGTCATCGTAACACGAGCTTCATAGGTCAGGTTGTGGTTGCAGGTTGTAATTTGCGAGGTTGCGGGCGGCGGGTCGGCGGTACCGGTGTGGAATGGAGGCGCGCGCGCTGTAATCGCTCGATGTTGCCTCGCGAGTTGGCCACTGGGTTAGCAGTGCTCCTTTTCCTGCTTCGCTTTGGTAGCGTGCCTACTTGTGGGCAAACCCGCTTGAAAACCTAATGGGAACCTATAATTTCTACTTACTACTTAATATTTTTCACATATTTAAAAATATACCAGAGAATTTTATTAATAAATACATTTTAATTCAGTGTCATAAATCATTTATAAAAATTTACATCGCTCATATAAATGGTTATTTTATGGTAATACGAGTTAAATAAATCTTTTCAGAACACAATTACAGCTGTTTGCATATTCTATAGGTGGAGCTGCGTATCTCTTTGAATGCAGTGGTGCAATATAATTGAAAGCGAAATCTTGTAATAGGCGCCATACAAGCTATTCAAAGCTATTTGTAGATGGAACTACTTTGTGTAACTTAAGTAGAATGGAACAGAACAGAACAGCAGAAGACGAAAATCGACCACTAACTTACTTTATCTAATCTTCGTCTTGTTAATTTTATAATCAAATCGGGTCAAAAAACAATGTAAAATATTTTTTGTAGTCTTGATTACCTACTATAATCTACGAGGCCAGTCTGGTGCAGCAGCACGAAGTGTGACTGTAAAACCGACTGGTTGTGGGTTCGATTTCCGCTCGAGGAGATGAAATATTTGCTTAAATTGATATTTCTATTTCTTCGCTCTGGTATCGATGCTAAGCGCGGCGTTGAGTTCTGCCACTCAACACGCAATGCCTTCACAATTCGGCAGAAAGTGGGGAACGGAGTGTCTTAACACTAGGTTCCCTCTGCCTACCCTGCTGTGTGCGGGATATAGCGTGAAGATAATTTTTTTTTTTTATAATCTATATGTATACTTACAATAAAATAGTAACGGATCGGTACATGTATTAATATAATAGAACTCAAAATAATGATTTTAATTTTTTTTATCTGTTTATCTGTGCGTTTGTTCACGCTAATCTCTAAAATGGCTTAACCGATGTAAATGCAGTTTTCGCTTTTGGAATGTAGCAAGTTTTCCTTAATATTTAGTGATGGTTTTATTATAATACATTGTTCACAAATTAAAAAAATTATGTCATTAAAAAGAATTGCTTGGGTCTATATTAGTACAAAATAAGTGTTTAATTTCTATAGAATTGGCAGAGACGTTAGCTATAAATGTATAGAGTTTGTCTTGAAAATGACACAATCATTAAATATGGACGTAATTCAAAGGAATAATGAAAGAAAAAAATAATTGTGTGGTCCAAACGTCCGCTGCATCTGTCTGTCAATTCGCAATAACGTCATAAACATAATAAATTGAAGAGAATTTTCTAAAGAAATAAGAAGGTAGGTCAAACAGCTTAGTACAGAAATTAAATTCACCGAGTTCATTCATAACTTTTATTCAATATAATTACAACCTAAAGTACCTAGTTCTATTGAAGGAAACCTTATATAGATATAGATATGAAATTTAATCACCAGGAACTTAACCTACCAGTACTTCATTGAACATCGAAGTATAAAAAATATAATTTTTGTCCTATTGTTGTGTTAATTAAATATTTAGCCTAAATAAATAGAAAATGAAAGAGACTAACGACAAGAACATATTACAATCATTCTTCGCAACAAGAATGTCGCAAGAAATACTTGAATTTTAATAATAAAATGTTCCGTTAAAATTGCTTTTTCTGACGTTAAACTTGCGAATGTACGCAAAGTTGTGACTAGTTTATATGTAGCCTGCGCTGTCGCGGTGGATGGAGCTTTCTAAGAAATCAATTAAACAAATGACAATGTCGATTAACATATGAGATCTTAAGACGTACCTTAGGACGTGCTTTACATTCTGATTTTTTAGCTTATATTTCATATTATACATTTTAAATTCACGTCAGGTTAATACGAAGATAGCGAACAAGATGAAACGGCCTGATATGGAGAACCGCCAATTTAGCTGTCTAGTTACTGAAAACAAAATACAAAGGTATTGTATATTGGCTTAGAAATTAAAATTTGTCTAATTATCTATATGATTACAATTGTTATACAATTTTAATACTTGATCATTATTTATTAAGTATAATAGGTACTGGTGAATATAAATAATGCATGTTTCGCGTTATTTTGTACATTTAAAAGATGTCTTGCATAGAATATTTTTTTTTCTTCTGCAATGTAAAATTTCACTCGAACTTTGCAATATTAATTTGAAAATTAAAAGTAAATAAACACAGGCCTTAACACACCACATATATTTTTTTCCATTTTACGTTTTGTTTTCAGCAGGGTAGATAGAGAAGGCCTCGTAGCAAGAGTCAAGACTCCCCTTTCTCTACTATTCGCACGAAATCGAAACGTTGCATGCGAAGTGGTGAAATTTAACACCGCGCTGTATCTTGCCACATAGTTACTGCTAACCCACAATCATGATCAAACAGATACATAAATATACATTTTCAACAAATATTTAGGCAAAAAAATCGCAAAAATTATCTACATTGCAGAAACATGATCTTCGAGTTACCTATGACCTTAACTTTCGAACTGTGTGCCATGAATTTTTTTTCTTGTTACTGTTTTCTAAAACGTATCCTGACTTGAGACAGATGTGAGAGTGACATTGTCCTACAAGATTTTATCGCCATACATAGGGGATACCGTGACTTGGCTTTCTGCAAGATATAACGCAACCGACGGTGATCGATGTGTTAGGAACCTGAGTAGTTAAACATTTTACCCCTATAAATGTTCAGCGATTTTCAGTAATTCAGCAGATATTTGGGAACTTGCGAAAATTGCATTCTCGAAGGCATATTGCAAAGTACGGTGCTACTGTTGTCTCTGTTCTCGTGAATTCCTTCTTCAATATGGTTTACTGTAGTTCTTCGGTATCATACATTAGTTAAAAGTCGCTCTATGAATTTCAAAAATAACATCGAAACGACTTTAATAAATATTTTTTGAAAGTTAAAATTATAACAAAGTATTTTAGGGGCCGTGGTGACAATGGACTTGTAAGTTTTTTCACAATTCATTTTATATTATGTTTAATACTTTTTGAATATGTCGTGAGGATCATGTAGGATTTCGTAGGTAGGTTCATGGGCACCATGTCAAAAAAATAGTACTTGAGTCAAGAAACATTGGATGCAGTTTAAGTTTGATTAACAATTTTGACATAATTATTTTAATAACCAAAATAACATTTTAAAATAAAAGAAGAATATTATATATATATATATATATATATATATATATATATATATATATATATATATATATATATATATATATATATATATATATATATATATATATATATATATATATATATATATATATATATATATATATATTAAAATTATCAAAGACAGCTAGAAGTCGATACCGTCACAAAGGAAAACGCCTCAGGCCTGAGAACTAGTGAAAACAACTCCGCAGAATTTTCTAATCATTATGTAAAATAATTATAATAGTTGGTATAATTTTAAAACGTTTCTTTATTTAGTAGAAGATAACAACTTGTAAACATAAGTGGAAGGCGAAGCTGATGTGTATTTACATATTGTAAATATAATACGCTTGCTGGTCGTTAGAGCGGCGGGGCACGACGTGCCTGTCGTCTGAGCCAAATAATTACCTATTAGTGTTGTATGATGAGAATAGTGGGTTAGATCTCGAGTATTTATTGCAATTATTTTCTTAACTTCACACTGTTTGTTCGAGGGAACCTGGGAACCTAAATTTAAGACACTTCCATTCCAAATTTTCAGAATTCCTTTCTTTCTTCGATTGTATATTCTTCGACTGTATTTTTTTCTGCTTGTTACTTTAGAACTTTTGAATTAGAAAAGGTGCTTCAGGGGCAGGTTATAAGAATTTGGGTAAGTTCTGATTATGAAATCCGGTTGAAATTGGAGAAGTCATCATTATATCTCCTCTATTAGTAGTAGTTTTGTTTTTATTTTTATTCATTCATAGGGCCATCGTGGCTGAGTGGGACCACAACTGTAAACGGATTCAACTCTCATTATGAGGGGAGAGCTTTTTTTTAAAATTTGAATTACTTTTATTAACATGCGATTGGGAGATCAAATTTGGTGTTTAGTTACGCTATTTAACATTTATATTTCGGTTGTCCTTACCGAATATGTGACATACACTTTCCCCGTATAGTACTGTAACAATTGATATATTAATATTAAAATTTATTTTAAATATACATAATAATCATTTTAAAAAGCTTCGTACATATTAATCACATGTTTGTTTGTCCTTTGAATGCTAATCTGCCGACCAAAGGCAGCGATTACGAATCGTAAAATTAAATCTTTAAATTATTTCAGTATTAAACAGTAGCCGAACGTGACGTTACTAAAACCGCGGACCTTATCGTTGTATGACACATCAATACTTTTATCATCACATAAACCTATATAATTATTATTTACAAACTACTTATGTACATAGATAAGTACCTATATATTTTTATTAAATAAAATGATTTATTGTGCGTATTTAATATAATATTTTATTTTACTTTCACGGTGTGTTCCGCACATGACAGTGTTGGCAGAGAGAAAACTAGTGCTAAGACACTCGCGTTTACTCCCTTTTCTCAATTTCCCTCAAATTTTCGAGAAATTTCGTTGTGTTGTGCGGAACTCAACGCTTAGCTTTGTCTTGCATCCAGAGTATTCAAGTTTTATTAGATATAAAAAAAATAATAAGACAACAGCAACATCAATCATTGTCTTTACATATAAATTCATAAAGCATAATTGCATGCTTATCAATGATATTATGAATAACCTTATTAATTTCTCGTATCTATGATAAATACAAACATACAAACACAAATTATTTACAAAACACCTTACATCTAGATATATTAAACACAACACAACTAGAACTATAGATTTTTTACAAGCAAAAGCATTTCTGCAAGTGAAATCGACATATTAACCTTAAAATCAAACGCGCGAAGTTGTATATAGATAATTCATTATAATTAATAGCGCGCCACATATGTTTTTTTGCCGCACTTGCATCATCTCGGAGTGTGTAGGTTCACTTACGTCTAGCTCAATTGATAAATTGAAAACTCGTTTGCCCTGATCCGCCGGCGGCCGTGTGACACGGTTAGTTGGTCACATCCCTCGTGGTGTAGTGCTGTTAGGGCTGTCGTTTTATTAATGTTGAATTTATTACGAAAGACCGCTGTGGTCGCATGTTGAAATTTTGCGTGATTATTTTTTTTATCGCTTTATTTAGGGCAGAAAGAAGCTAGTGTTAATATACTCCGCTCCCTATTTGCCGCCGAATTGAACTTTAAAATATTAAATATTTCATTTTCTCGAATGGGGATCGATCCCACAGCTAGTTGCGTTAACAGTCACACACCCGCAAAATTTGTGTTGAACATAATACCTGTCATATTTGTTGTTTATTTCTTGACTTAATGGTGTGTTTCATTATTTTAACATTTTTTAAAGTTAATTTACGCTAAATAGTAGCTTACGGGGAGGGAGTCGGAACCGAGCCATAAAAGAAACCCTTCAAACGTTCAACTATTCCCAATAGGTGCAGGTTTGGATATAGCTTTGTCCAAAACAATTATAAGTGTCTAAATATGTAAATAATTATTAATAAACAAATAAGGATTTACTCTGATACTCTAGGGTCCGAACCCTAGACTATCATCATACAAAATTTCATCCATTTTTGTTCGCGAACAAACCAACAGATAGAAAGACAGATAAAAATACTGCTGAGTTTTTTTTACTTCTAATTAAAATAATTTAATTTAATAAGCTTCACGCTGTATCCCGCACACAGCAGGGTAGGTAGAGGGAACTTAGTGTTACGATACTCTGTTCCCCACTTTCTGCCGAATTTTGGAGGTATTGTTGGGTGGTAGAATTCAATGCTGCGCTTTTGCCTCGACACCAGAGCGAAGAAATGGAAATATAAATTTAAGTAAATATTTCATCTCCTCGGGTGGGGATCGAACTCACAACCAGTCGGTTTTACATTCACACTTTGTGCTACTGCGCCACGACTGGCCTCTTTACTTTACTTCTATTATTGATATATTAACCGATCTAATTGTTATTTGTTTACACCTCTCATGTACAGAATTGATTTTTCTATTTTTTTATTATGTGTTGATATAGAGATATCTTATCAAATATATAAATGTAAAATTTTCGTTCAATATTATGATATATATCTTGACTTTAACGACAAAAGAAGTAATGTAAGTGGGTGCCAAGTTCAATTGGCCAGTACTGAAATTCCCTTTTTGGCCAAGACTTTTTTATAACAACTTAAAATGTCCTTTCTTCTTATAACTTAGTACAATATATTAACTTGGCTAGTTTTCATATATTCATATGAAAACTAGCCAAGTTTACAAGGAGCATTATCCTTTTTCGCTGTTTCCCATATTTTATAGAAACTTAAGAAAGTGTCACTCAAGTGCCTATGCCCAGAATCCCGAACTTTTTACTCGTTTCTGTTTATATTTAATTTGGGGTAATTTTTGCTTTTCCTGTTTATGCTAAAAAGGTATTACGGTAAAACACGTAAAGGTAGTTGAACTCTACCATAGAGCTATCGTAATCGTTGATTTGATTTGGATTTTAATTTAATACTGTAACAAATACGATACTCGATTATACGAGTACTAAAACTGATATGAGATATTAATAATTTTCTTATAAATATAAATTATTAGAAAACGATAATAAAATACTAGGTTCGGATTTTTTCCTTTATATACACCCAATTACCTATCTGGATGCCAAATATCACGGTTCTAAGTCATCTGGAACTGGGTTAGAAATATTGTCTATAGACTATTTAATAATGATAAAACTGAAATTTTTTTGGACGTTATTATCTAGTAGTAGTTAGTAGAGTAGTGTTTATGAAATTAGATGCACATATGTATTTCGCGGGTCTAAATATATGAGGTAAATTTAACAAGTTTAGGTAGAATAGTTTTTGAGTTACGAGGGGGTGACTTCAAATGGTTCGAGTGGTGCTCGCCAGTTCTGTTTTACTAAACTTGGCTAATACGCTACCGCGCGTCTAGATGTTATCACCTTATGTTTTGCTGTCATCATTATTATATGTATATATGTGTCACAATCACAATACAATTTATTTTTAAGACCTAGCCTTTTTAGCATAATATATGACTAATAACGTAGTCGTTATCTATTTATAATTTTTTATAACCTGCTTTTTAACGCACAGTTTTTTTGATATTTATATTATGGTGACAGATATATATTTATAGTTATATTGCTTACGGATGTAATGCTATATATATATATGAATTTATTCGTGTGATTCGGTACTCGCCTATCGAAAAATGTTATTATTGTAGTTCAACGGAAACGTTGCCTACAAAAGTTGGTCCAGAAAAAGTCAAGTTTGGGTGCGTATGTGATATATATAGGTTTTGATTACGCGACGAATTTCAAATTCAAAGTATGTATTTTGTTTGCGTTCTCATATCTTTTGACGAACGGAGAGACATATAACAAATTATTTCTATATAGACAGTAAAAATATTTTGTCTGCACATTCAGTAACTTTGACTGAAATGGATAGAGGGACACTTAAAACGAATAATAGGAAAAACTTGTCTGTCTGTCTGTCGATATGTATGTCTACATTTTTCTCTGGAAGTACTGAACCGATTTACTTGAAAATTCATCAATTGCTTTGTTTTAACTCAACTTAAATACTAAAATTTGGTTCATCAAAATCGGTTCATTAAAAAAAAGTTATCGTCATTTGAATGAACTCAAGGCATTAGTTTGCCTGAGAATGTTATATAGCAATCGCGTTGGTAAGATTCTTGGCTAAAGAATGACATTCGAAACGTCTTGGTTATATGACTGTTGATAAAAAATATATTTTTGAAGCACTATTACACAATATTTTATACAATAAAGTAAACAAAGTTGAATCGTTAATGAAGATTACCTTTATAAATCATAACAGTTAAGTAATTAATTCAACACAGAGATAAAGAACGATTTGATCTTCAAGGAAATATCAAGGAAATACATAGATTGTTTGGTTTGTTCGTTCGTTTGAAATAAATCTATATCAAAATGCCTAAAAACATCCTTTCTACGTGTACTCTGTAATAACTACATATTTACCAATTTAAAAACTACATTTAACTAATTAACTAATTAATAATTTATGTATATTTTATAAATATCTATATTATGCCTCTAGAATTGGGCGGAAAGTGGAGATCGAAAGCGTCCTAATGAGGAACGGAGTGTCTTATTATTAGGTTTCCAGGATCCCTCCTGCCTACCCTGCTATATGTACGATACAGTAAAGCTAAAACATCCATATAACTTTTTTTTTATTTATAAGGAAAATGTCTAAGCGATAAAAATATGAAATCAAATGAAATATGGCAACCCAAAAGCCTACATCTTTTCTGACTTTCCCAAAAAGATTCGTGTAACGTCATGTCCTTGTTTGAATTATATAAAAAGATGTCTTTTAAAGTTTCACTTCTTTGAATTGTATTTTAATCTTGATAAATCATATACATATATATCTTACTTTAGGTAGATTTATATATGAAAAAAATAAAAAATAAATTAGCTTCACGTTGTATCCCGCACACAGCAGGGTAGGCAGAGGGAACCTAGTGTTAAGACACTTCGTTCCCCACTTTCTGCGGAATTTTGGAGGCATTGCGTGCTGAGTCAACTCAACGCCGCGCTTTGCCTCGACACCAGAGCGAAGAAATGGAAATATAAATTTAAGTAAATATTTCATCTCCTTGAGTGGGGATCGAACCCACAACCAGTCGGTTTACAGTCACACTTTGTGCCCCTGCGCCACATTTATATATGATATGTTAGAAAACAATAATGTAAGTTTTTTTTTCATAATGTTTAAGCAAATAAAGCAAATTGGAATTTTCTAATTAAATTAACCAAAGTAACATAAAAAAATAAGCGCTTATTTTTATATTATTTAACAGGCTTAATACTAGGTAAATCCTACTCGTACCCGTTAGATTATAAACAGGACGTAACATAAATTAACTTGACTTGACTCAGAACAAGATAAATAAAATTTTATTTGCGAAAACATGTATGTATTGAAAGCGAGCAATTAATAACAAGATAAGTTGATATCAAAATTATTGTAATCTTATCAAAATTGGCTAATCTTAATATGGAATCGGCATACTGATAACGATTTTATGATAGTGCACAGGTTTGTATCAGTGTTAATTGTTTATTTAAACTTACAAGTTGCCAAGATGGCGGAAAAAGTGAAAAAGAAGCCATTTTTCAACTTAAAACGATGGAATAGTCAAAAAAGTGTAGACGATACATCGCCCACCCTGACTCCTCAGCTACAGAGCCCTCCTATATTTAAGCAATCTACACAAGCATCATCATTGCCAAGATCGAATTCGGCATATGCAACAATACCAAGAAAGTAAGCTGATTTTTTTTGTATATCGATAGAAAATAAGCAAATAAGTTTAATTTTAATAATCGCATAAAAAAATCGTCATTTATCACTTTTAAAACGATACGACAGTAATCATATCTTAAAGAGATTTAAAAAGTCGAAACATAAAAGTATTTATTCCGCACACAGTATGGTAGGCAGAGGGAAACTAGCTTTAAACACTGTTCTCCATTTTACACTGAATTATGTGTTGAGTGGCGCAACTTAACGCCGCGCGTTGCCTCTACACCAGAGCGAAGAACTCGTAATATAAATTTAAATAAATATTTCATTTCCTCGAGAAGGAATCGAGCTCAAACTAACTATAGCGTTCAGTCACACGCTTGTGCCCCTGCGCTACCACTGGCTTCAATTGTTAATTGAAATGACAACATTAATTATAATTATATACTACCAAACCAATGTTCTAAAGCTATTATAATGAAAGTTCAGCTTCACGCTGTATCCCGCACACAACAGGGCAGGTAGAGGAAACCTAGTGTTAAGACACTCCGTCCCCTACTTTTTGCCAAATTCTGAAGGTATTGCGTGTTGAGTGGCAGAACTCAACGCCGCGCTTTGCCTCGGCACCAGAGCGAAGAAATGGAAATATAAATTTAAGTAAATATTTTATCTCCTCGAGTAGGGAATCGAACCCACAACCAGTCGGTTTTGACAATCACACTTTGTGCCGCTGCGCAACGACTGGCCTCTATATATAATAAAGTTAAATGACTATAACCACTTTTCAAAATCTATAAAAAAAATGTTAAATGGTGGTATTCTATAAGAGTTCTTCAAATTAGTATGCCTCGACGAAACCGTAGTTGGCAACGTACAATACAAAACGCCTTTTGTATGTGAGGATGGTCGTAAATACTGCAGTAATGAACAGGGCTTGCGACACCGTTGGCTTCGTTTTTATTTTCGTTTTTAAATTTATGCCATGTTCAAATCCTTGTTTTTGAGTTTAGTGGTTCTTCTTGTGGTGAAAATGTTTACGTTGTCAAATCATATATGAATTTACAAAATGTGACGTTGGGTTTCGATACCCAACACGTTTTATTCACACGGTTCAGATATCAACAAAACGACATTCCGCACACAGCAGGGTAGACAGAAGAAACCTGGTGTTAAGACACTCCGATGCTCATTTCTCGCCGAATTCTGGAGGCATTGCGTGTTCAGTGGCGGATATCAACGCCGGATTTTTGACTTGATGTCAGAGCGAAGAAATTAAAATATGAATTGAAATAAAAATTTAATTTCTTCGAGTGGGGATCGAACCCACAACTAGTCGCGTTAATAGTCACACACTTGTACTCCTGCGCCACGACTACCCTTAAAGTGACTTATTAATACTACGAATCAGACTTGCCCATCGCACAAGGTCCTTAGATGATCTGCCTAGTAGGAAACTGATGATGATTTGCCTAGATCATTTTTATTGAGAGTAGCGTGGAATATATGATTGGATGTTTGTGTTACAGCTTCGGTCGATGCCAATAATTTTTCTGAATGACTACTATTTACTTTTTTTGTTGACTCGCAATCAAATAATATCGATTTAAAAGTGGTTTAGGTTAATTTCTGACAAAAATTCAAAATCATGATTTTTTTTGATTAGATCACTATAATTCTAAAGGTGCGATTTATTTAAAAATTTAAAGAGTCAAATGAAGTCGCTCTAAGTTTTAATATGGTATTTCACAACTTTGAAACGGTCTATCTTTGGAAGGATTCAGCGAATTAATCTTTATGAGCTATGAGTAATTTTCGCAAGTAATATAATTTTTAAAACATTAAATGGTAATATAAAAATATTATAATAGCAAAAATCAAACAGACAATTTTTAAAAAGTATAGAGAATAAATTATTGTTATGATTTTTTTAACTCCACGCGCAGAGCATAGTAGGCGGAGGAAACCCGGTGTAGAAAGACATTCCATTAGGACACTTCTGCTCCCAACTTTCTGCTGAATTCTGAAGGCATTGCGTGCTTACTGGCGGAAATCAATGCGTTACAATAGCAAGGATATAAAAATATTAAATATTTTATTTCCTCGAGTGAGAATCGAACCCACAACTTTGCAGTCTCACACTTGTGTCGGGCCCCTGACCTGGATTTTATTATAATTGATTCTTATTTATTCTTTAGTTACAAATTGATAGCTCGTTAGAACTAAACCACTAGAAAATCTTGGTAAAACATCCTGTCTTTTGATAGGTTATCAGCTGGCGGCATCAAGGAGCTTGTCCAGTGCGCACTGTGCCTGGAGGTTCTAACAAGACCAAAAATGTTGCCATGTCAACACACTTTTTGTTACGCATGCTTAAAAGCATATGTATCAGGTAACATTTTTATTTATTTTAATTAATTAATACTTAAGCCTTAAATTGTTTTTATATCTGTCGGACCGAAGGGCCGACTTTGTTTCATCTCTATGAAGTCGGCCCTTTATAAGTATAATATAGTTGTAACGTTAATTTAACCTTACTATGTTAAATCTTACTAGTTAGTTTATACTTATTTTTATTTTAAGTATATTTATAGTTATTTCTCCTCGAGTGGGGATCGAACCCACAACCAGTCGGTTTTACACTCACACTTTGTGCCTTTGGGCCACGACTGGCCTCAATTTATTTCTTAAATTAAAAATTCCATTTCATCGCTCTGGTGTCAAGGCTAAGCGCGGCGTTGAGTTCTGCCACTCAACTCGCAATGCCTCCAGAATTCGGCAGAAAGTGGGGAACGGAGTGCCTTAACACTAGGTTCCTTCTGCCTACCCTGCTGTGTGCGGGATCTTTATCCCAACTACCAAAATAACTATCAAAATACGAAAGCGTGAAGCTGACTTATTATGATAGTCATTTCTATTAAATCGAACCTTGCAGAATTTGAAGTTCTAGCCCTTAATATCTCGTAAAGCTACGTCGAAATTCTTACAAGCGTATTTAGGTCTAGCAACATGTTGGAAATATATATTTTAAATGAAAAGGTGGATTATGAAATATATATTCAAAAATAAGAAATACAATAACTAACCTACATGTTGCGGCGGTTCCATAAAAAAACATTTTGTTATTTAATATTTATTTATCATTGAGTAAATCTAAACTAAGAAATAGATCCATTACCTTCTACATTATATCAATTCAAAATAATATTAGTTATATCTTTATCATTAGTTACTGATAATAAATGATGTTATGACGTCATAAGGCAATACGTTTCCAATGCTTCCAGATTTCCCAGTAATCTCCTGTCCAATATGCCGTACAAGGATCCAGGTGCAAAACACACAATTTGTCGACAGTTTACCATCTAATCTATATATAGATACCCTCCTAGCTATGGCTGGTATAAATGAAGGGAAAGAAATGAAGATGGAGACGCCCCCCGTAACTCCAAATAATATGCAAAGTGTCGATCTCTTCGCGGCTGGTGTGAGATGCACACATTGTAAGAGTATGTGTGATAACGTTGATGTCACTTACTGTGAACATTGCAAATTGGTATGTTCAAAATAATTAAATAAATAATTATATAAAATAGCTTCACGGTGTTGAGTGGCGGAAATCAACGCCGCGCTTTGTTTGACACCAGAGCGAAGACATGGAAATATAAATTTAAATAAATATTTCATTTCCTCAAATCGGAGAACGAACCCACAACCCGTCGCGTTTACAGTCACACTTTGTGTCCCTGCGCCACGACTGGCCTCTCTAATTAGTAAGCCTATAAAATATTTATTAATAATCTTATTCTAGAGTTTCTGTCGGGTTTGTTGGTCACAACACTTAGAGGACATGCGCACTCAATTAGGATCCATTTTAAAAGAACTAGATTCCGCCGCCAACCGGCTCGAACATAAAATAGAACATTACAAGGTAAGCTTTCTCTAAATTGCAAATAAATATCAATAAAATATCATCACGAGATAATATTATAATTATTATTTTTTTAATTGTTTCTTAATGATGGTGAGCTGATGCTCATCTTTTTAAAGACAAAACTTAAGAAAATGGACTGAATAATTGTATATTCCTTTAACTATGAAAAATGTTTTACATTATTCAAAGTGATTAACTTCCAAATTTTTTTCAAACTCAAAATATACATGTAATAAAATATTTGCGGCCAGTCGTGGCGCAGAGGCACAATTGTATGCCTGTAAACGTGACTGGTTGTGATTCGATCCCCACTCAAGGGAATTAAGTATTTATTTAAATGTATATTTATTTTTTTCCCTCTGGAGACGAGGTAAAGCACGGCGTTGAGTTCTGCCACTCAACGCCTCCAGAATTCCGCAGAAAATGTAGAACGTAGTGTCTTAACACAAGGTTCTCTACTTACCCTGCTGTATGCGAGACAGAGAATGACGCTAAAACAAATTAAAATTATTTCTTAACGTTGATGCTCTTATCTTTTTAAAGACAAAGCTTAAAAAAAGTGAACTGAAAAATTCTTTTAACATTTGAGAAAACCTATAGATCTATTATTTACATTAACTTCCCAACTTATTCCAAACTGAAACAAATATATTTTAGGATCGTTGCGAACGTATCGTCGAACATATAAACATAGCGACGGAAGAAAAGATAAATGAAATTTTAGAAGCGAAAATGCAATTATTGAAAAAGGCGACCGATTTACAAAAGTCTGGAGACATGTCCGCATTGGCTTTGAAAGCGTCGTTGGACGAAGCACGGAACGTCGCTACCCTTGAAATGAGTGCGAAAGAACATACTCAAGATACTGACAGGGTAACATTAGCTATATAAAATTTAAATATTTTAAATTTTTTTTAACACTTAATTGGAATTTAAATCAAATAAAATCAGCATAGCGTATTCCGCACGCATACCCTATTGTGGGAACCTAGTACAGGCAGAGGAAACCTAGTACAGGCAGAGGGAACCTAGGCACTTTCTTCCCCACTTTCCGCTGAATTTTGTGGGTATTGTGTGTTGAGTGGCGGATGTTAACCCCGCCGCTTTACTTCGTCATCAGAGCGAGAAAATCAAAATAGAAATTTAAATAAATATTTCATTTTCTCGAATGAGGATCGAACCCACAAAAAACTTGATTATTCCTTGTCTGAGTATTCATTGTTCTATCGAATTTGCTTTATAAAGAGGAACTCGAAATCGGAAAGATACATAATATTAAGAATTAGACGCCATTGCCTGCATTTAAATACTTACACCATTCCTTACTTCGCGCTGTAATCAGGAGGCATTGCGTATTAAGCGCACTTTGCTTCGACCAGAGCAAAAAAATGAAAATTTTAATATTTATTTCATTTTTTCGAGTGCAAATCGAACCCATAACCTGTTGCTAATCCATAGGTATCTAAAAGGCAAAATGTTATCAAAAATAATCTTTTTTTTAGGTGTCCACTTTTATAAATATACATCAAAATACATTAGAACTCCTCTCTGAAGTATCCAAATGGGATTCAGAAAAGTACACATTCGACAAAGAAAATTTTAGTATAGAAGCTGACGAAGCGACACCTTGTGATGCTGAATCTGATGACCCGGTACCAGAAGCAGCAAAAATGTATGACCCGATGGAGAGTGAAACCAGTTTATCAGTATTTTATAGGTACAAATTGTATTTGATTTTTCCATCTTAGAATTACTTATTGAAACTTTTTGTTATAACACAGATATAAATAACAATTGAGGCTGTTTATATTAATAAAACCATAGAATTGCCCAGTGATCACAGGTTCGATCCCGCTTATGATTATAACATTATTTTCATTTAATTATTAAATTATTTTTATTTCCTTGCTGTGGTAAGACCAAGAGCGGCATTGGGTTGTACCATCCAACATTATGTATGTTATACTTTGCTTCCTGCAATATATTTAAAACGTTTCCTATTTAAGATCCCGAAACTTCGTACCCCATTACGTATGGCGCAAAACATCCCGTCCAGCCGGTGTGGGCGTCAGTCCCTGGAACAACCATCTCTACATTTGTGGCATCGACAGCCACAGTGTCCTCGTAGTCGAGAGAACAAAAGCTAAAATTGTAACTAGATTGTCCTGTGACGAGATGCTTTGCCCTGTCAATATTGCCTTTATGAAGAGTTTAGCAGAGATATATGTTACTGGTAATTATATATATTTAAAAAATATATTTTTAAAATGTTTGAAAAGTGAATTTATTGATGATGAGGTAGTTACGTTGGATTTTGTGACTGTAACTGCTGAATTTTGTGACTGTAACCGCGATGCCTGTAATTAGATTTTTGAGTAACTCTGGTGAGACAAATCATTTCTTCACATGAATTAAGATAAAAAGCCTTAGGGCAGAAACGTGAAGCTTAAAAAATAAAGAGTTCTTCCATATTCCATATACAAAATAAGTACTGTCCTGAGACGAGGACAACCAATTTCATTAAGTTTTAAATTTTGATTTTATATCTATCTATTATCGGTTTTAGATAAATGGAAACACTGTATCCACGTTTTCTCTAAAGATGGAGAGTACATTAGGTCTATAGGGCAAAAGGGAAGTCGCGATGGAATGTTCCGGTCACCAGAAGGTATAGCGACTGATAACGCGAACCTTCACATATACGTGGTTGACACTGGCAATGATAGAGTGCAGGTATATTAAACAAAATATTCATAATAAATAAGCTTCACGCTGTATCCCGGCATGGTAAGCAGAAGGAACCCGGGAACCTAGAAACCCAGTTTTGACACTTCGGTTCCCCACTTACCGCCAATTCTGGAGGTGTTCGGCAGCGGAACTGAAGGCCGCACTTTGCCTAGTTATCAGAGGGAGAAAATGAAAAGATTATACATTTCATATCCTCAAGTGGGCATCAATCTCTGTGTCGCTTTCAGTCAATTGCCACGACCTTGCACTGGCCTTAGTCAATATACAAAATTTTTGGTTTTAAAATAATCTCTTATATATATATATATATATATATATATATATATATATATATATATAGATATAGATGAGATATATATAGAGAGATATATAGATAGATATATATATATATATATATATATAGATATATATATATATATATATATATATATATATATATATATATATATATATATATCTTTTCAAAACACAGGTAATAAAACCAGACGGCACCTTCCTAGACCAATATGGAGTGGCGACAAGAAACCAAACAGTACAAACATCACTGTGGGAAACAAAGGAAGTATTGTGCACAGAATTTAACGCACCCACATCAGTCGCAATAACCAACGACAGAGTCGTCATTTTAGACAGCGGCAACAGGCGCGTCAAAATATATAATAAACAGGATAAAAGCAAAATACTTGAATTCGGTTCTTTAGGTCAGAGGAAAGGTCAATTTAGAATTCCTGAAGTGCTGGCCGTCGACCCGATGGGATTCATTTTAGTTGGAGATTCTGGAAATTGTAGGGTCCAAGTTTTCAAGCCTAATGGCCAATTAGTAAGGGTTTTTGGACGTCTTGGCACAGAACCGGGCAAGTTTGGGTGGATTTCTGGCATCCATGTGACGAAACAACTAGATATAATTATTAGTGATTCAAAGAATCATAGTGTTAACTTTTTTTAATATTATATTTTTTGAGTGGAAATCGTACCTACAACCTGTCGCGTTTACACACCACCACGACTGGTCTCAATGTGTTTAGTTAATATAATGAAATAAAATATATATGTAAATGTTGCAAATATGTTTGTAATCTACTTTAAAAATATTGTAAGGTGAACTAATAATCTGTTTTGGCCGAACAATGAGGACAAAATCTAGAGTTAGTCACCAATTTTGGGCTATATTTTTGATAATTACAAACGTTGAATGGTGATTAAATATGATTCAAATTATGCATAAATAAACTGAACTCGAGGCCGTTGTAGTAAAAAAGCACAAGCGTGCGAGTGTTAACGCGACGGTTTGGGTTCAATTCCCACTCTGGGGATTTAAATTTATAATTCAGTTATTTTTTATTAATTTTTTCATTTCTTCCCTCCGATACTAAGCCTCAAAAAGTCGTAGGAGTACGGAGCGTCTTAACACTAGGTTCCCCCTGCCTACCCTGCTATATGCGGAATATAGCATAAAGGTAAAAAATATACTGATTTTCACCTTTTAAATAATATTTATCTCATTTTATCAGAGTTGTAAGCAATCATATACATAATATCAACATAATATCAATAGATATAAAGTAACAACAAAATAAAAATCTTTTACTGTTAACAAAAACACATTTATTTTAAAAGAAAATATAAATGACTTTGTTAGATCACTGGTTTATCTATACTAATATTATAAAGAGGTAAGATTTGTATTTTTGTATGTATGTATGTATGTATGTATGTATGTGTGTATGTTTGTAGAGTTTTCACACAAAAAGTACTGGACCGATTTCAATATTTTTTTCACTATTAGAAAGCTGCATCTTCACTGATCAGCATAGGCTATATTACATTTCCAAAAAAAATAGAGATCCCTAATAAAAATGCAATAATGTAACCCAAGATGAGAAGAAATTGATCTTAATAATTCTATCATCGCATGCGCTGCGAAAAGTATTGATGATAGAACAAAACAATGTTCTACAGTATTGTAGAGCGCATCAATATCTATATAAAAGTCCGCGATAGCATATGTCCAACTACTGTAGTTATGACAATATAACCATTTTTTATATTTTATAAGTTAACAAAAGTGCCGACAATAATCAGACCATATTATTCATACCTCTGCATCAATCCTTATCCTATTAAATGATATTTTATTAAAGATTATTTCAATACCTGTAAAATACTTTTTAAATTAATAAAATCGGATATCCCGTTCAAACGATATAACGAATTTAAAAATATCAATCTAAAGAAAATCATGTAATAATAAAAAATGCGGAGTGTGTGTCGTGTGCCTCGCGCACCGTGGCGAGTAACTCTGCGGGTGTGAGGGGGAGGTGCATCGATATCACTAAAATTATTAAGATAATCGATAAGATTTTTTGTTTCCTTATTTGATTTGAATAGGCCCCGAAACTACGACCGATTTGGAAAATTCTTTTACAATTAGACGATTAAAGTGTAAAACAATACAAAAAAAACCTAAAATCGCGTACACTGTGGAAATTATTGACAATAGAGCAAAGCGATGTACTATAATTTCATAGAAGACATCAATATCTACAAAAAGTATACGATACCATGTGTAACTGTTAGAGTTATGTTACAATAACTAATTATCAAAGGAAAGGTAGTACAGAGGGACATCTAAAATATATATATTTTATATTCTGTCATAATGAATAGCTTTAAACTTTGCATACAAAGGTATCCCGTACGTAGTATATAATTTTTTTCATTTATTATTACCAGTACAACAGTATCGGTACTAATATGGTATCTATATTTTATATATATATTAAATATATTTTCCCCCCTTAGTGTTTTTCAGGTGGGAAACACAGACAATATTTTATTCACCATAAAAATGTTAGTAGTTTTTATAATTCTAATATAATTAAACAACTTTCTAAAATGATTTCCTTGCATGTGTTGTAATAACTATCAGGAGGTATTAAACAAAACAATACATTCTCATTTTGATAAATATATTACATGTTATTACAGTATAACAATAAGATATTATATATTATTTCAATTTTTATCTTAACACTAGCGGGCGCGCGCAACTTCGCCTGCTTATTATATAGCTTATAGCACCCTTAGGGGTGAATTATAAAAAAACCACGAAAAACGTGTTCAATAAAATATTTTTAACAGTTTCTCCCATCAGCGGTTACGGCTCTGCTCTGCTCTGTGTCCTACCTCATTCAGTCAGGTACATGTCCTTTTATATATATATAGGCAAATAGATAAATAAGTGTATTTTGATCAAATTTATTTTCTTAAAAAATTAACAGTGCCTAAAAAAGCTATTATTTCTCTATGAGGATATAATTAAATAGTTATAAAGGTAAATTTTTTAATCATGACACCATTCATACATGACGAATGTGATATTTTAGTGACAATAAAAACAATTACACCGATTTTACACTCTTAGCTCTTAAAATCGCTTAAATCGTTTCTGAGATAAGCGTCGACTAACAGAAAAACCAACAAACAAACAAAATTTACAAATATTATTGTTTCTGGTTCCATTACTTTGTTAATTGCCCCCAATAATAATTTACTAATGAAAATCTAAAATGCCACCATGGTTTTAATAATTTTCACATTAGAAATCATAAGTGCGCTGCAAGCATACATTATTTATTAAAACAGGAACGTAATTCCCTGTACGGAAACAATCAAATAATTTACAAATTTAAGCGGGTGAAGCCGCGAGCTGGTTGCTATATTGGGTTTAGATGGATCACGTGGGGATATCAATACATTTTAATCATTCGCACGTAGATACGTTACATTCATTTACAGTACATATATTTCTCAAGAGAACTTAATCAAAACTTTGTATATAAAAAAAATACATGAAATAATCATGTTAAGGAAGTACCAAACATATTTTATGAATCAACCTTAATGTTATATTCAAAACAAATGAATTGTATATAAATTTTTAATATATTTCAGTATGAAAAAAAGAAAAAATGCAATATAATTGCGTTTCTTCTTTTCTTTCCAATGATTTATATTTCTACTATTTATATCGATATATCAGGGACGTAAGTGCGGGAAAGAGCTGCCGTCTTAGTACAGAGTAACCTCTTAAAATATATATTTACGTATTATAGTTAAAGAGTAAAAAGTGTGAAGAGGAATGTGTGATTTCTCTTTAGAATATATTATTCTACATAATATCATAAAAAATCGATCGGTCGGTTTGTCGGTCGGTCGATCGGTCGACCGACAAACCGACCGATCGACCGACCGACCGACCAACAAACCGACCGACCGACCGACAAAGCGACCGATCGACCGACCGACCGACCGAAACCGAATGTGATTTTTTAGTGACAATAAAAACAATTACACCGATTTTACACTCTTAGCTCTTAAAATCGATTAAATCGTTTCTGAGATAAGCGTCGACTAACAGAAAAACCAACAAACAAACAAAATTTACAAATATTATTGTTTCTGGTTGCATTACTTTGTTAATTGCCCCCAATAATAACCAACCGTCCGACCGACAAACCGACCGACCGACCGACCGACCAATAAACCGACCGACCGACCGACTGACCGACCGACAAACCGACCGACCGACCGACCGACCAACGACCGACCGACAAACCGACCGACCGACCGACCGACCGACCGACCGACCGACCGACCGACAAACCGACCGACCGACCGACCGACCGACCAACAAACCGACCGATCGACCGACCGACCAACCGACCGACTTGACTTTTTTATCCTTTTATTATATAGGAGATTTCAAGTATGAAAAAAAGAAAAAATGCGATATTATTGCGTTTATCCTTTTCTTTCCAATATTTTACATTTCTATTATTTATATCGATATATCAGGGACATAAATGCGGGAACAGAGTTGCCATCTTAGTACAGAGTAACCTCTAAAAAATATATTTACGTTTTATAGTTAATAATAAAAAGAATGTATGATTCATATGTATCATAAAAACAGGTTTAAACAGTGTATATGAAGGTATCCTACTTTAGCTTAACTATTTTCAATTACTATTAACCCTACAATGTCAATACTATGTGGTATTATAGTGCAATTTTGAAAATTTACAATATTTTCCCGCCATTATGATGAAAAACATAGACTATTTTTTAATTTGAAAAAAATGTTTATTAACTATAAGAATGTTGATAGTTTTTTTTTTTTGCTTTCTACTCAAGTGTTGTAATAACTATTTATATCTATTCACCAAGCAATCACTATAAATATTAAATATGCTCAATTATACAGAGTTTTTTGTCAGGACCACTTTAAATGACACCACTGTTTAACTACTCTATAAAAGCCTATTACAATAATATAAAAAAACCAAATTAAAGGTATTTTTTCAAACGAAATAAATAATAAAATTATCGTTGTAAAAATACAATTTATTAAGAACGACGCATGCGCACATAAAGGTAAACCGCCGCATTCGCCTCATTCCGAAATCGAGTCGTAGGTATTGGCGGTAAAGTTCAAAGTTCTAAAGATTTTAGTAGTATTTTTGTAGTAGTATGTATTTACATTATTGGTAGCTATGCGTAACCGCGGCATACGAAATATAGATATGAATAAACATCGTGAAATGAAAAAAAAACCTACGTCTACACTGTTGAAGTATCTTGCTTAAATTCTATAGGTACGGGTTCAAAATATTTTACCCTATATGCTGTATCCGGAAAAGGAGCGCTGACGCTCCTCTTCTCTTCTTTGTTAAAGGCCGTCGCGGCACAGGGGCACAACGTTGTGACTGTAACGACTGTTGTGGGTCCGATCCCCACATGGAAGATTTAATTATTTATTAATTAATTTAATAATATTTTCATTTCACACATCAGTCACACATTATACGCCATATCTTAACACTAAGTTGTCCTGCTAAGGGCGGGATAAAGCGAGGATTTGGTTTTAACTTTGTGTAAACCGATTAAAATAAAATCAAGTCCAGTTGAGGCCAGTTGTGGGACAGCGGCACGAAGTGTGACTGTGAAACCGACTGATTGTGGGTTCAATCCCTACTCGAGGAGATGAAATATTTACCTTAATTTATATTCACATTTCTTCGCTCTGGCGGTTAAGCACGGAAGGAGGTACGAAAATGCGACCTAAAGTTTTAACAACTTTCTCATAAAAAATCTTCATTGCGTTGCAAACATACATTATAGGTATATCAAAACACGAACATAATTAGTTAGTTAAGTAAATAATTCTATGGTTTAAGCGGGCGAAGCCGCGAGCGGGTCGCTAGTACAAAATAAAGCAGAATTATACACATCAAGTTTTATTATTTCCTAGAATTATATATGTGACATGAAAATGAAAATATTTTAAAATTATTATTTTTGAACAACTAATTGTGGCAAAAAAATCCTTAAATTCTATATATGACGTTTGAAAAATATTTTAGAAAACGTATCAAAACCTTCCAAGGAGCCGTTTCGTCGTGACTCTGTCCTAGAATCGGGGAATTCGAGGCCCTTGACGTTCCAGTTTTCTGAGATATTTTCCAACACTTAATGTGATATTTAACATTTTAAAATATTTAAAATATTATATTTGTGACAGCAGTGGCACTACAACACAATATACAGACAAAAAAAATATAATAAAATCAAGATTTAAAAAATATATATACACCTTGTAAATGACGTAAGAAATAAAGATAATCTATAAGTATTACAAAATGTAAATATGGCGAATGTCAGTCCCGATTTGGTGGTCTATATATTTATTTATAAGTATATTATTTACACTATCGAAACTGACTTCTGATAATTTCATTAAAAATACTTAAAACTAATGAGAGTTTACATTAAAATTAATACTTTAAAGCCATAGTGAATGTAATTTCGAAATTAGTTTGTTACTGACGTGATGCGGAACAGTGTCTGACTATACTCGACGGCTGAAGGTTCGATTCCCATTAGGGGAGTGAATTATTTTCATTTCATCTCTATGCTTCCAAACAAAACTCGACTACGTCTCCACTCAACTACGTCTCGAAAACTGGCAGAGAAAAAATTTGACAGATTATAAGACAAAAATATTATTGTGTTTAACTGATAACATTAAATTGGTTGAAAAATTGGTACATATAACATTTATTTTACTTATTATTTTTTACTAATATTTATAGACAAACTATGAAGCAAGTCTTAACAATTGGTGTTGTATTATAATAATATATAAAGCACAATACTATTGTAACAGTTCACACAGAGAGGTAGTATTAATTGATCTAGTTTATATAATTATATTTAACATATATTTATACTTACTAAAAATAATTACAATTAAAAAATTTTACAAGATTCTTATAAGCTCTTTTAAGATCTTTCAATAGTACCTATAAACAATTATGATTTTTAACTTGAGACATATATTGTGATATGAGAATTAAGAAAATAATATTAAAAATAATGAAAAAAAATGAAAACAATGCCAACAAATGTCTGTTAATAAATTTAATATTGATATTTTAAATATCATTTCCTGTATTCCAATTTTGTTTAGCCTGTTACTTTAAATAAATTACCGAAAATAAAGAAATTCAGAAATTTCTCGTGGTATTCAAACATCACTGTTAAATTGCATTATATCAGGGGTTCCCAATCTTTTCTGGATCAAGGACCACTTTTATATTATTATTGGACCACTATTCATGTAGGTATAATAAAAATTAACTGTCATAATGAAACCAAAACTTCGCCTCGAAATCGTTTGTGGACCATATTTAGGGTTCTGCGGACCACTGGTCGGGAGCCAGTGCTTTATATGATTAAATAACAAATATAATAACATTAGGGTTAAAATTTAAGATAAGTTCGAGAATTCATTAAATTATTTAATATTAGTAGATTATAAAGCTAAAATATGAGCCATTTTATGAACAAACCAATACAATTTCATTTAATTTAAAATGAAAAAAAAAACATTAAAAAATCATATGGAGATTGTCTGTCCACTTATTCTAAACAGCACCAATATTGGTACACTAATAAAAAAAAAAAAAGGTGGTGGTTTGTGACTTATACATAAATTATATATATGAAGAGCAATCATAGCCAAAAATACCAAATAAAAAATAGTAATTATACTTTTTTTTCATTAAAAACAAGTTGTTATATTTGACCTAGACAATTAAACAAATCAATTAATTATATTATAATACGTAAAAAATTTGTATAGATTAATAAATAAGAATAAAAAAAAATTTAATTTGCAAGAAATTATTAGCAAATATTGTGAGTTATGCTGTAATTTTTTTGTGTTTTAGAAATAGGTACTGGTATTGGTATTAAAAAGTTGTCAAGTACATATCATTTAGTATCATTAAAATTAAAGTAGGTTATATTACAAGATATATACAATAATGAACCATAACGGCACCATAAAATCACTAACTTGATTGTCCAAAAATTTAATTTGCAGACATAACTGAATTTTTTTTACTATAACAATAATAATTAAAAAAAATGGCAATTTGTCTAGGTATATAGAATATTATTAAGAAGATCTACAAGACTGGCACCTACTTACTGCATGACTTTCACCCAACACCACTGAGTCAGATTCAGCGGGAGGTCCTTCACTGCTATCATGTTGCCTCTGGAATTAAATTGTGAATAGATATTTTATATATACAACCTAGCAAAAGGTACTGTCTCTTTTCTGCCTAAATTAAAACAGTAACAGTTTAACAGTAGTGGAATTTGTTGCTTCCTTGTTTATAGCAGAAAAACGAAAATATTACTTTCCAAGTGTGGATGAACCCATAAGTATTTACAATCAAAGATCCAGTCCCAGGCATAGACAACCTAGCAAAAGGTACTGTCTCTTTTCTGCCTAAATTTAAAACAGTAACAGTTTAACAGTAGTGGAATTTGTGGCTTCCTTGTTTATAGCAGAAAAACGAAAATATTACTTTCTAAGTGTGGATGAACCCATAAGTATTTACAATCAAAGATCCAGTCCCACTGCGTTTTAACTTTCTTAAACTTAACTTTAACTTCATGCATTACCCTACTTGGCATAATCAGAGAAAGTGGAGTGTCGTAGTCCCTCCAGTATTATCAAGACTGTTTTCAAAGTTCAGCCAAGGTATCACCCTACTTCTCCTACCACTCACTCTTGCATCTATCATTTATCTTTTTAGCACTCTTTCAGCACTCTTGCTCACTCACTCTCACTTCTCTATACGTTCCCCAACAACCTGAATATTTTTTTCTTCAGTCATACTCTGACAAAGTTAGTAAGGAACAGAGTGTCTTAGCACTAGGTTCCCTCTTCCTACACTGCTGTGTGCGTGATACAATGTGAGGCTGATTTATTTCTTAATTTATTCATACTGTGACAAAAAATATCATTATTATATTATCACATTATACTTTTGGTGGAAAATATAAAAATTTGAAATTTAAAAACTATTTTACCTTTAGTTCTGTCGCTAGGCTGCGGAATGTATCCTCAACATTTGTGTTATCTTTTGCTGACGTCTCCATAACAAACATTATTTCAGGAACATAACGACAAAATGACTTAGGTTCATCAGACTCTACTTCCCGCTGGTCCGGTAAATCACATTTATTTCCTATTAAAGAAACTATTACATTTGATGATGTGTACCGTCTTACTTCCTCTATCCACTTCTGCAAGGATAGAAATGTCGATCTTTTCGTTATATCATAAACTGAAATAAAAATGCTCGTTAATATATCAACTTTGACAGTTTTAAAGAAAATATCAAATAATAACAGTAAGTATATAAAAATGATATAATTTGTAAATAATACGACGCACATACCGATAATAACTCCATTCGCAGAGCGATAGTAACTTTGTGTTATTGTTCGAAAGCGTTCTTGTCCCGCAGTGTCCCATATCTGAAGCTGAATTTTACACGATTAGTCAATTATAAATTGGGGTATATAAATTTCTAATTGAAATACAAACCTTGACCTTCTTCCCGTCAACTAACAAAGTTTTCATTGAAAAGTCTACGCCTATTGTATTGCCGTGTCTTTCTATGAAGTTACCGGATTTCAGTCGTTGCACAATACATGTTTTTCCCGTTCCACAATCACCAATAAGAACGATTTTAAATAAGTAATCAAATTGTTCATCAGGAACACTCATCAACGTGTTAGGATTTCGGTTACTCATGACTAAAGGATAGTAAAAATTACAAAAATTATGTTTACGTTGTTCACCTGACAACCATTTCTTAAATATTAAATTTTAATTTTATGTCAAAATTTCTGTTATAATCTATATATGCAATATGGTATTGCCACTTAAATCATATTTCTTAAAAATATTATATAATATAGGTATAGTGCAAACTTTATGAAATTAAATAGAAAATTTTATGAGCTTATGAATAATTTTAATATATATAGCGTGAATTTTAATTATAATGTTTATATTATTAAATTAATATTATTACCAATTAAAACTACACAATTAAATCTAATATGTTTTAATTTCTGAACGATTACCGAGAAATAAATGTTGGCGGCATTGTACATCAATGTCATTAAAAAATTAATCAAATAATGTCAAATTTCAAAAGATAAGGGTTTTATTAATTGATTATAACTTATAAGTAAACAAAAATTTAAATTATTAAAAAAACAATGCAAAGCGTGTTCCTATTATTACTTATTCCCTTTTTTATAGGAGTCAATCATGCGATTGAGGTAGTTTTAGTCAGTTTTTTTTTTGAGAACATTTATTAGAAATATTTACGCATTTCTTATCATAAAAAATTTTGTTTTAGATTCCAGAAAAATTTCAAAAGTCAAATCACACTAATAACTGGGCTGTGCTAGTGGATACTTCACGATTTTGGTTCAATTACCGGCATGTTGCGAACGTTCTTTCAATCTATCGAAGTGTCAAACGGTTGGGGATACCTGATAGCCAGATTATACTTATGATATCCGATGACATGGCTTGCAACCCACGAAACCCTCGTCCTGCAACTATATTTAATAATGCTCATGAACAAATCAATGTTTATGGAGATGACGTCGAAGTTGATTACAGGGGATATGAAGTAAGAAAATTGGATATCTATCCTTGTTTATAGTTACACAGATTAATGTTTGATTCAGTCGATTTGTTAACACCAATATAGCTAATACAAATATAAATATAATAAAAGTGTGGTATAATTCTAGGTATCAGTAGAAAACTTTGTCCGTCTTCTCACTGGCCGAGTGCCACCTGACACTCCTAGGTCAAAGCGGTTACTCACGGATGAAGGGAGTAATATTCTTATTTACCTGACTGGTCATGGTGGAGATGGGTTTTTGAAATTTCAGGACTCTGAAGAAATTACTAGTCAAGAATTAGCTGATGCCTTAGAACAAATGTGGCAGAAAAGAAGGTTTTATTTAGGATTATATTGTTATTTTTAGTTTATTAAGAATAAAACAAATTCATGCCTTTACCCACATTGTAGGGTAAGCAAAGTGCTAGTATTGGAATTTGGAGCTCCAAATTCTGTTTAGATATGAGACTTTTTTTGTTAAATGAGCAAAGTTAACACTCAATTTATCATACATGTGAAAGGGAAATGAAATAATTTGGAATTGAACCAGAACCACCTAATTTACCATTTTTTTTCACCTAATTTATCATATTTTTTCCATTGCATCACAACAGCCTTTTTATTATATTTAGAATGTCTAAAATTTGGTTTGTTGAAACACTGCAATTTAAAATAAAAAAAACAAATAACATATAATATAATGAAATTTAAATATTGATATAGTTTATTTAAAAAAGTTTCCTTTATTTTTTTTTCAGATACAATGAGATTTTTTTTATAATAGATACATGTCAAGCATCATCTATGTATGAAAAATTTTACTCTCCCAACATCCTTGCTACAGCCAGTAGCTTAGTAGGGGAGGATTCACTCTCTGTAAGTATATATTTTCTAAATATGCTTTTTTGATACCTCTCATACTATCATTTTTTTTATCTGTTTTTTTTATATGAAACATTCTATAATAAGTATGTTTCAAATATTTTTTGGAAAGGAATCATCTGCTTTTTATAAGGAATCATTCAGTATTAGTGTTAGTTACTATATTTATTCTAATATATATAAAGTGGAAAAGTTTGTTTGCTTTAATGACTATAAATTATAGCTGTAATTTCTATAGAATAGAATCTGATGTACTATTTTCTTCTATTATTAAAAATTTAAATTAATTATCAGCAGTAATATTAATTAAAAATGTTTTATAATAAAAAATAATTGTAATATATTTTCATTGCAGCACCATGTTGATTCAGCCATTGGTGTTTATATAATAGATAGATATACATATTATGTATTGGAGTTTTTGGAGAATGTGCATCCTAATAGCAAGAAAACAATGTCAGAATTTGTAAGTATAGTACCTTACTATATTATAAGCATATATATTTTGTATAAAGCAGCCAGTAGGAACCTAGTGTTTAGAATCCTCCACAACTTCAATACCACAATGGCCTCAAATATGTATTATCCACAATTAATCTGATCTTTGAATAATATTTTATAAAAAACCAATTAATTACAGCATTATTTATAATAAAATTTCAGCTTGCTGTATGCCCGAAGAGTGCTTGTCTGTCAACAGTGGGTGTCCGCCGTGATCTGTTCAAGCGTGATCCGAGTAAAGTGCCCATTACAGATTTCTTTGGATCAGTGAGGAAAATAATTATGACAACAGATTATATTGATATAAAAGTGAAGCCTAAGAGGAAAAAGACTGCATCAATGTAAGATATTTATAAAATAAAATATAATAAAAAAACAGTTTCACACTGTATTCTGCACTCAGCAGGGTAAGCAGAAGGAACCTAAGACACTCCGTTGTAAGACACTCTGAGTGGCAGAACTCAAGGCCGCGCTTTGGTCTCGACACCAGAGTGAAGAAATGAAAATATAAATGTAAAATAAATATTTAATTTTCTGGAACGCGGAGCGAACCCACAACCAACTTTATACTGCTTATAGTACATATAGCAGGGCAGGTAACTTGTGTAGTAACACTCAGTTTTCCACGCACTATCTTGTCTTTCAAAACATTTCATGTTGACGGACTTATTTCAACCATGTGCTCTATTGTGAGGAAATGAAAATAATTCAATCTCCCCAAATGGTAATCGTGTCCACAATCATCATGCTTACGGTCTGACGGCTTATTATTCTTATATATGCTGCGTCTTATATTTAACAATAAATTTTATTATAGCCAAATTATATAAATTCTAGCCAAATGTGTTATGCTGATGTATAAGCTATATTATTTTAAAAGTCTTATCTAAATTCGTTCAGTAGTTAGTACAATTTTTAGTATCACAAACATTCACATTTATTATATTAGTAGGTGTGTGTAAACTTCTTTATTATTAATTATTAAATGATATTTTTTTTAATATTGCAGGAACAATACAAAATTACCTGAGAAAAGAGAGTATCTACCTCAATTTCCCATGCACTTAGTTAAATCTGTGGTGTGAAGTGTGAAATAGTGAATAAGTATTATTAGTAATGGTTGTCGTATGAACAAAATAAAAGTTAATGTACATTTTATTGCGTATTGTTTTATTCAATCCTAGCAACCTAAATGCGGCTTCGTCCGCTTATACTTATTGTTATATTACAGCCAAATCATACTATATAATAACTTTAGTCTATGTTTAAGCTATATTACTGTAAAGTTTCATCGAAATCCTCACAAACTTTACATTTATAATATTAGTAGGATTAATAATACATGTATATCTTTAATTTTATAATATATTTATATAGTTTAGAACGGAAGAAAAGAAAATCATTATTTTATGGGATGCAACTTCAATTTATTAGTCACATAATAAAAATAAGTAAGTCGCATCTGAAAAACATATTTTTTTTATCCCTGCCTTCTAAATTGGGAATTACAATAATAGCGTTACCGCTACTTTAAAATGTTCTAGTTACAATATAGATTATTGAGTGAAAATTATAGTATTTTTCTGACTAAAATTCCACATTTCCTTTTATGGCAATCATTAAGTAGTAAGTTCTACAAAAACTCATATCAAAGTGGAGAAAAACTCACATATAATATTAACGTAGACAGTGTAAAGAAATAAAACAACATACCCAGATTTTTAACTAATATTTATTTCTCTATAAGTACTAAGAATAAAATTTTTCTCATTAACATCATTTAACACAACCGATTCGATAGTTTGTTTCGATAACACAATTTGTAGCAACAACACTCATGCTGATATGAGATCAAAATCTAAGGATCTATAGCACCATTTCAGTTACTATCTAGGCCATTATTTTGGTCTAACACACTTCCCGTACATCTAGGTATATAAATCTAAAAGCAAAATATAATCATATTGTAATAATTTAAACTTTTGATTTATTAATAATATCTATTTACTTTTTTTTTTTTGAGAATATGGCAAAAATAATTGATATGTAAGCAAAATATTTTAAGGTCATTATTTATTAAAAGAAAAAATATACACGCTTTGCCTTAATTTATGTTGTATTAAAATATTTTGTCTTATACTTTTCTTATAGAATATCATTTCCCGCCACTAAATATAACTAATATGGTGTATCGTTTTTTTTATTTTATATTTTTATATAATATAAACAGAGACGTTATCACATATTAACTTAGTATCTAAAGCATCTATTTATTTTTTTAAAAATCTTGCATTCAGCAGAGTGGGCAGAGGGATCCTAGTGTTAAGATTCTCCGTTTACCACATTCTGCCGAATTTTTCAAGGCATTGCTTATTGAGTGGTGAAACTCGACGCCTGGCTTTTTGCCTTGGTGCCAGAGAGAAGCAGTGAAAATATTAAATAATAATAAATCATTCCCTCGAATGGGGATCAAACCCACAGCCGTCGTATCATAGTTACACCTTTGTGCCACCCCTGCGCCACGATGATTTCATCTATTTATCTATTTTAAATACTTTAAATTACTATTTATGTGATAACGCCTGTGTGTTTTAAAGTATTATTCTAAATCTAAAGAAATTAATCTGCTACAAGCTAAAATGTGCTGTCACAGTATTTAAAATTGCCACCCCTAATATCAATCACGCAATAACATGAAAATAATTACAAACTTTAAATAGAATAATTACAAAACAAAACGTGTAAAAATATAACAATTCCTGCAATTTATTTATGGCTGCAATATTTTTTTTTATTCTTTTCAATTCTTATGCTTATTTCCAAATATTTTTTATTTCTTTTTACTACTATGACTAGACATCTGACATAAATTACTATTACATTACTTTTATCTGTTACTACAAGTAATAACGTTATAATAAAAAGAAATATTTGTAATAGTTAAACGGAAAAAATACTGATATTATAAAGATTTCAATATAAACAAGCCATTATTTGATAATATTATTTTCATTGTGTATGAGAGTTGTGGTTGTGGAGACTTAGTGACACTATGACGTGACTCGGAAACCCAGTGGCCAGCGGTACTTAATGCACCTAGACTAGCCCCAAATATTTATTCTAATATTACAAATTCTAATATTTAAAATACAGTAGGTATTATATTTTTAACGTTGGTTAATAACAACAAACTGACTAAGAAAGTTAAGCTCTCGGTATATAAATTATTAATTTATAGTTTATTCCTTTGTTGTATTCCCGTATTACAATTTCATATGCAATAAACGATAGATATTTTTAATATACACTGCTATAGTTAAATTTTATTATTTAATTTGTGACGAATAATCTCTCATAATATACCATTATATAATGTGAATTATGATAGTAAAAATATTTATTTTCATATTATTTTGCGACGTTGCTATGAAAACAAATATTTTTAGAAGGTAAATGCAATAACGGATATGACAATAATGATTAAAGTTTATATGAAAGAGTAACATATTTGTACTTTCTATAATTTTTTAAATTTAATATAAACCTTAATAGTTTACGAAATTGTAATAATTTTAAGTCAATTATTAATTTGAAAGATATTTTTAATATAAAATTACGTTAGACTTTATAAATTTTCAGCACTAAAGAAATTGAAACGAAATTTATTATTTTCTATCGAAACTTCGTCTTATTATAAACTATGAATACGGAAGCACTAATAAATTTTATTATCGTATTAAAATAGACTATTTAAATATACATTACACTCTAATACCCATATTAACTAAATTTGATGAATAAATCTACATCATTTACAATTTGTTCAAATATTTACAATTAGAAATAACAATTTAAGCTAATATTTCCTACTTTCTAAATAGCATAATAAACATTCATATATAGACAATAAAAATAATAATAATTTGTAACAAAACGAATAATGATAAGCTAAAATCATCACAAGTAGATAGATAATATTTACACTTAACTGTAACAAAAAATAAATATACTTTAAATTAAAATTTAATTTTATTAATTAGTTAGCTGAAAACAATAATATTTTAAGGACATGTCAATAATTACAATCATATGGAAATTCTCAATACAAAATAAATAAATATTTTTTTTATAATAAATAATCATTGTTCAGCAGTTACGTAATATTTTTGATGAATTAAATATATTTTTAATGATGTTTGTTCGCATTTATAATTTTATGAACAGATCGATAAGGTGACTTTACTTATGCCTTACATTCAGTCTTCCATTTTCCTCCATCACTTCACCTCGTCGCGCCTTTTTAGCGATGAAAAGCATTCAGTTTGTTTATAGTTTTTGGCGCTCACCCGTGACTGGTGCCCTCGTCTTTCTTAATTATCTCATAATAATTGTCTATGGTGTAGTTAAACAATTGGAAGTCGTATCTGGAAGGAAAATTATAATTTTTTGAAATCTATAATTTATTCTATTTTTAATTAAGTATGATACTTAACAACTATAGGTAATTTGTGAGGCTATCCTATCCTATTTATGCATAAGTTCATGGGTTTTTTATCTTCAAGCTGCATCTCCCACACAGCGGGGTAGGCAGAGGGAATCTGCGAACCTAGTGTTAGTACATTCCGTTGAGACATCCGTTCTCCATTTTCTGCCGAATTGTATAAGCATAGCATGGGAAGTGGCGAACGAGCGATAAATACTAGGTATTTCATTTCCTCGAGTGGGAATCGAACCCACATCGTGCTTACAGTCACACGCTTGTGCCTCTGCGCCATGGCTGGCCTGAATATGGTCTTGTTGAGAAAATATAGTTAAAATGAAATCTGAAATAGACTTATAATGGTATTTTATATCGTATGACAAGCCGTGACCTTTATAGATAAGAAAACCGGTATATGCTTAGAAAAATACTTGACATAAGGTCACCCCTACCTACAGGTGGATTAACTTTATAATAATCTGTTACAACATACCTAGTAGCATATAAAGAATGATACTTTATAAGTATGCAAGTTAATTTAGTACAATAAAAAAATCGTGTAAGAGCGGTAATAGAGCAGAGAGAACCTATTGTCAAAACACTCTGTTCTTCACATACTGCCGCATTCGTGATATTGCGAGCGTAATGGTGGAACTCAACACCGCGTTTAATTATAACAAGATGGGAAAATGAAAATATTTTTTTTCCCCAAATGATATTCGAACTCGAAATAAACGCGTTTACAGTCGACGACATTACGCTTCGCCACGACGACATCAATAATTTTTAGATCATAAAAACTTAGCTTTATTTATGTAAAACAAAATATATTATATATTTTTTAAATCTCTTCTTATTTTTCGAATATCTTCTTTATATCTAGGTCCGTTTTAAGGCTGTGACTTTGATTATCTTGTATTATAAAAAAGTGATTTGTCACTATATTATCTGTTTGTTGGGCGGAAGTGCGTGCGGCATACCATTTATTTCTATAATTACTAGGGCCCGCCCCTTATTCACACAAAACAATATGTACCATAGCTAATTGCCTGGCGCCGCGCCGTGACACGGCAGAGTGGCACGGGGCACCGCCCTCAACCATAAATTGCGTAACTTTCATTATTATTCACGTAAATTTTATCTTAAAATAATATTCGTGTGTAATTTTTTTAAAGATTTAATAAAATTGATATTTAATTATCTTCTTATTGTTCAATATGTTAATTCTGTTTTAGCTTATTGAGTATTTATGGCAACGGTTTTTGTCAGTAGATTTTATATGATATCTTGAACATTTATTAAAGGGGGAGACTTAATTATATAATCTTAGATATACACATCGTAATATTAAATACAAGTATAACAATATTAAAAATTATAAATACATATATTTATCACAATAAATGAATCTTGTATTTGATAATGTTTAGTAATTTAATATAATAATCTTTCATTTATTTAGTACTACTTAAGTTATTTATTTAAACACTTACTTGTACAAATTGTAGAGACCATCGAGTTGAGATTTCTTCAAACGTGAATACAGGTGATTGATGTTGTGCAAGGTGTTGGTGCCCTTGCCGCTGTTCCGCCACTCCGGCTTGACGACATCTTGGAGACGCGCCATTTGTATGAGAAATCTTTGGTCTTCCTGTAATATGCAGTAAAAAGAACATGAAGTACTGTTCCACTTATTGTCTATGGCTTTACGTGTAAGTTTTTTTTTCAGCTTCACGCTATATCCCGCATATAGCAGGATAGGCGGAACCTAATGTGAAGACACTCTGTTCCCCATTTACCGCCGAATTTTATGAAACATGCCTGTTAACTCAAAGTCACGCTTCGCCTCAGTATACTAGAACGAAAGAAAAGAAAGAAAATATTAATACAAACTAATTGAGAATTACAATCTCATGTAACTTAATTTCTTGTCATTTTTTAAATAGCTCTTTCTTCTGATATAAAATCATTATTCGTTCGTTTCTCGACAACAGTAATTGGTTAGCACCAAAAACAAAAAATAACCAAAATATTTTTTACTAAATCTATTTATAAGTGCATCGATAAATAATTGTTTTGAGAAGAGTTGTAGAAAATGTAAATTTCAACGCAATCGTTATTTACATCTTAAGAAAAGAGCATTTACAAGTGGCGCGGCGTTGAGTTCCACCACATAAGAGACAAACTCAAGAATTTGGCGGAAAGTTGGAAGCGTAATTATGCTTTATAATAATGTGTCTTAACACTAGGTTCCCGGGTTCCCTCTGTCTACTTTACTATGTCCGGGAAACAACGTGAAGTAAAAATTAAATTTTAAAAAATACCAAGGCAACACAACAGCATAAATCCACCCACCATGTACATATTTGTCAATTATCACTGACTTATTTGGACATTAACGATCCAAAGACAGGTTAGAAGACAAACTAGCGAGAGTCCTTGACATTTCTTGTTTCTTTATGCAAAACTAAACCAATAAGTGGTCTTCTATAGAATTTCTTCTAATTCTTTAGATATTGGTTATGTTATAATTTCTTTTAATCTATGTGATACAAGTACTGCTGTTGTTGTGGTGTTACTGGTTACTACTATTGTTATTTAAATTATCGCGCTGGCTATATAATATTTTTATGATTATTTCTTGGTTTGTTTGTAATTAATGTAAAGTCAATGTCAAAATTTGACTGTAAACGCGACAGGTTGTGGGTTTGATTTGACTCGAAGAAATTAAAATTTTCATTTCTTCGCTTTGGTTGCGAGGCAAGGCACGGCATTTAGTTCCGCTACTCAACACGCAATGTTTCAGAATTCGCCCGGAATATGGGGAACGGAGAGTCTTAACACTAGGTTATATTGTAATCAATTAAGTTAAATTTATTTATACGGTTTATTTTTAAGCAGGTAAATTTAGATTATAGTGTTAGATTAAGTTAGTAAGTGGCAACTCAAACGAACATCTGGACTGTCTTAGGTAGATATTGTATAAATATAGGAATATATGTATGTAATAACATAAGTCTAGTTCTAGTTCTGGGTAATATCTACAGAAAAAAGTATTAAAAGAAATGTAAAAATAACAAAAGGTACGGACCATAAGTCTGTAGTGTAAAAATTAAAAAAAAACCCTAGGTTAGCTTTGTCTACATTGCTGCTTGCATACTATGACGTTTAGCGTCATAATATACCTATTTTTTTATTTTCACACGCTCATTATATACGTCACTTTACTAGGAACTTCTCATAAAATACTTATTTTACAGAGACTCAAAATTTTATTATTTTTTGTAGAGTATAAACCTATATCCATAGAGCAGGCAGGGTCAGCTACACAATTATCACTTATTAATTAATTCCTTCATTAATGGCCCTTCGTTGGAAAATTGTTAGAACTATAAATTATGTTAGTTTTTATCGTAGCGTAGATATTGTTTAATAATAAGATTTTAAAAGAGCACTACGGAAAAAAACGAGATATCTTATTAAAAAGGTACATAGGACGTAGGTTCCGTTGAATAGTCCCTCTATTTCAGAAGATAAAATTTGAGTGTTTTATAGAAAAGCAAATTCTATTAACTGATCTATTTATATTTTTTTCAAATAACAAAGTTATATGAAATCTAAACACGTATCTATTATTGTATAGACTACATTAGAACGAAACGTATAGACCATTCAATCCTTATAAAGTTTTGATGGATACAAAGGAGGATACATATTGCTATCTTGTATTCTAATAGTTAGTGATACTACTGCCTGAAGTTATTGATGTTGTACAGTGAAAATATGAAAATATTTTCTTATTGAATCTATTATTTCTTATTAATATCTTTTATTTGAGGCCAGTCGTAGCGCAGGGGCACGAAGTGTGACTGTAAACGCGACTGGTTGTGGATTGGATCCCCACTCGAGGAAATGAAACATTTATTTAATTTTATATTTCCATTTCTTCGCTCTGGTGTCGAGGTTAAGCTCGGCGTTGAGTTCCGCCATTCAACACACAATGCCTCCATAGTTCAACGGAAAGTCCGGAACGGAGTATCTTAACACTAGGGTTCCCTCTGCCTACCCTGCTGGGTGCGGGATACAGCGTGAAGCTGATTTAATTTTTTAAAAAATTATATCTTATTTCATATAATGATATATGAAATAATAAGACATATATTATATGTCTTTTTGATATATTTGATCTTAAAATACTATCATTCAATAGATTTTTTATTCACTACTAAACTATTTATTATATTATATAAGAAGATATTTACTATTAATATAATAAATAAACAAACTCCAATACAAAATGCAGTAAAATTTAAATAAACGAAATCTACAGCAGCTCACAGTTTTAATTGCTTTTTTTTAATAATAAGCCACTCTCGTAATACAAAACGCTTAAGCTAAGAGCTGAGCTTTAACGTAAAACTAAGTTGAACTTAAAAATTGGTTAATTTTTAAATATTTTATGCCATTATAATCATTGTATTAAATTAAAATATTTAATAATGATTAAAATGTTTATATATTTCAGAACGAGCAGGGCCAGTCGTGGCGTAGCGGCACAAACGTATGACTGTAAACGTAAAACTGGTTGTGGCTTCGATTACAATTCGAGGAAATTAAGTATTTAATATTTTCATTTCTTCATTCTGGTGTCGTGGCGGAGCGCGGCGTTGAGTGTAGCAACTCAACATGCCATACCTACAGAAATCGACGGAAAATGAGGCAACGGAGTATATTAACACTAGATTCCCTCTGCCTATTTTGCTGTGCGCGGGATATTGCGAGAAGCTTAAAAAAAATTTGTATAAATCTAATGTTTAATTACATATTAATATTATATATAGAATATAAATTAAAAAAAAATCGCAAACAGAGATATGAATCGCGACTTACGTCCAACGTTTCGAATTTGAGTATGACATCAAAGTTGAATTTGCAGGGTGTGCAGAAGTCGGTGTACGGCGTCCAGTGCATGTCTAGTGTGCGCTTCACTTTAGCCTCATCCAATACATACGACACAAACTCTTCGAACACTGGGTACCTCTCCGTTGGTGCTGGTTTGGGTCCTGACTGAAACATTGATAAAACAATTAAGCAAAGGCATGGCTTAGTATAGTTTTTAAGCGTATTTTTTTATAATATGGAGTCTGCCCCATTCCATCACGTTTTTAATTTCTTTTTTCTGATTTGAGTAATGTCATAATGTCAGACAAATCTTAAAATAAAAATAAAGACGGAATATTACATCAGGTCTCATCTCAACTCATAAATTACGAGATATTAGAAAGTAAAAATTTGGTTATACATATATCCAATATTAGAACATTTTTTAGTGTCACTCTGTATTTCGGAGATAGCAGGGTAGGCAGAGCGAACATGGTAACCTAGTGTTAAGAAATTCCGCTCCTCACTTTACCGAATAGGTACTCTAGACATTACGTAGCGAAACACAACGCCGCGATTGGTCTTGTTACCAGAGCGAGGAAAGGCAAATAAATACTAAATACTTCACTCTCCCGAGAATGAATCGAACCTAGATCTGTCGCGGACTAAGTTGATCACAGCCATTTATAATATCGCTATGATGTATTCTGTCAACATAGCAAATGGATTATTAGTCCAATTTGCTCATTACTCGACAAGAGTAACCTTAATTGGCATTGAACTGACAACCATTGTTCGATCAAAAATAAAACTGTTTTAAACGAGGAAAAATCACTTCTGGTCAACAGTAAAAAAATAACGGTCCAGATTGCAAAGGAATTTTTTAAATTGTCTGGCGAATACTAATGTGAGATACTGTAATGAATTATGTACGAAGAGTACATAATTTATTAATTTGCTTGTTTCATTCGTCTTAAGCTTTATTTAAGGAAAAAATAAGTTAAAACTCTTTTAATTACTTCGTTCTCTTTTCTCTTGATGGTTTTAGATGTTTTGTTTGGACGATGGTGAAACCTTGAGTTGTACTTTAGTTACAATTTTTTTTTCAGTTTCACACCGTATCCCGCTAGGGAAGGGTAGGCAGAGGCAGCCTAATGTTAAGACACTCAGCTACCCACTTTCCGCCGAATTCTGGAGGTATTGCGTGTTGAGCGGCGGAATTCAACGCCGCGCTTTGCCTCGACAACAGAGTGAAGAAATGAAAACATTTCATTTCCTCGAGTGGAAATCGAACTCACAACCTATCGCGGTTACAGTCACACGCTTATACGCTACGACTGGCCTCATTACAATATCTTGTGTAATTAATTATTATGTCACAATGAAAGTAATATTATTGCACAGATTGTCATGTCAGATTTGAGCCCACACACAAATGACAGCTGACAAGTCCCTAAGTAACACCTCAACGACATAACGTACACTATAGTTTCGTATTTATATGCTTTGCCAAATGTACCGACGATTCGTATTCAATATGCGATGTTTGTATTTTTAGAATTGAATTTGCTACTATCTTGTATAATACATAAGGATTTAATTATCTATTGTATTGAAAATTTATAACAAATTATTTTCGGGGCGTGTGTGGATGACTCACTAAACATTTGTTCATACATATTTCTCAATTCAAACGTGGGTGGTGCTGGTTATGGCGAGAAAAATTGTAAAAAATAAAGGCCAGTCGTGGAGCAGTGGCACAAAGTGTGACTGTAAAACCGATTGGTTGTGGGTTCGATCCCCACTCGAGGAGATGAAATATTTACTTAAATTTATATTTCCATTTCTTCGCTCTGGTGTCGAGGCAAAGCGCGGCGTCTGCCACACAACACGCAATGAATCCAAAAATTCGGCAGAAAGTGGGGAACGCAGTGTCTTAACACTAGGTCCCTTCTGCCTACCCTGCTGTGTGCGGGGATCCAACATGCGTGACGAATAAATAATATATAATAATACAATAAATAAGTACATTAATGTTTACCTTTCTATATTTTTTGATAATTCTTCGTCCCATTTGATCGTGGAAGGACTTGGGCCAAGCGTGTACTATTTTGTCATTGTAAGCAGACGCTAGCCGCTCTAAGGGATGACGCACTATCAGAAACGATATGGAATCAGCCTGAGCTTTCCTTATCATTTCCACTGTAGGCCTAGCATATTTCTTCCTGGCCAGTTCTAAAGGCACCTCCTTTGTCTTGTCGAGGAATGCCGCCGTATAATTCGCCATAAGATTGAAGTTATACATCCACGATGTTGACGCAGCCTTGAAGATGTTGCACCTATAAGTAAATTGGTTGTTTTACATCGCTGATATAGCATACAATTATTGTAGAATATCTATTATTTGGTATTCGTCTCTAATAAGAAATTCATTATTAATAAGAAGTATTTTTTTATTATTATTATTATATTAGTATATATAATTAAGCCCATCGTGGCGCAGGGGCACGAGAGTGTGACTATAACGACGATTATGGTCTAAAGGTTTCCAGGAGGAGTTCCGCTACATTTAAATTTTTATACGTTTTTTTTCTAAATAGGTATTTTCTTTTCTAAGTGTGGAATAACACTTTAAAAATGTTAAAAAATATTATTTATTAATATTTTCATTAATAAATAATAATTAAGGCGATAATTATTAAAATAAAATATAATATTCAAAATTGTATTGTAAAATTTTGTTTTGATACTTATTAACAATTCTTAGAACAACATCGTATATAAATACTCATATAATTCGCTTAAATAAACAATATTCTACAGTATCTAGTATATAAAGTAATATGAGTCTGCCAAGTCAAGTTTTTAATATGAAACCCGTAGTCAGTAATGGAGTGTCGTTTACTCGAGAAAATTCTCACCATATAACATGATACTGTCGGTTAATGAGGTATTCCCATGCGTACGCCTTGTGGCTCGTGCTGTCGAGGCCCAGCTTGGAGCATTCACTCCTTAGGTACTCTCTTCTACCATCCATTCTGCTTCCAACTTCGAAGAACTTGTCGCGGGAGAGAAGTCCCTCGTCGTGGCTCCCGTTTTCAAATACATACTAAAACAAAAAAGTTATTTAATTTATTATCCGCTTATGTTTTTCGTTTTGTTGAGATATATTTTAAGGTATTTTAAATAGGAAATTATTAATATATTTGGTTAAAATATTTCATCACCTGTGGATTTTGATTAGTATGTTTTCTGACAAAACAATATTCAATTAACGCTACCATATTTATTTATAAGTATAACGGGCATCATATTTTTGATATTTTTAAAGTGTATACTTTTTCAGAAAACGTATAAGAAAATATTTCGACCCAGCTTGATGAGAACGTATGGCGTAGTGGTCAGAGCGCTTGGACGGCTTCAAAGAGTCGCGATTTCAATTTCCGCTGCGCTCAAATTTTTAAACGTTTTCTTATAAAATATTTTAGGCATTGTATTTATTTACTCGAAAACATTAGGCAAAGACTCTGAAATTTTCATTGTTTTTAGATTCTTTTAATTAAAAAAAATATTATTAACTTAACCAACATCCATCAAAGGTAAGAAGTATTGTCGTAGGTACTCAATACCTATTTTTTATCTTTTACCACACTATACCACGAAGTTTCTACGAAAGCCGAAATATTTGCATTTTCTATGACATTTTAACAAGGCCAATTAAGTAAATAGGGTGAGGACCTAAAGTTCGCGTGATCCGTTTCATAAATATCATAATATACTTATTTCACGGTCCAATTCACTATACGCATTGAAATATCTATTATAAAATAATACTTTCAATATATATGAACAACTTATGCCTCTAACATATTTATTGAGGATAGGTAAAAATAAGAGGAGGAATAATAATAATAGGAGGCTGTGAGTTCGATCCCCATTAAAGAAAATGAAATATTTATTTTAATTTATATTTTCATTCTGTTATTCAATACGCAATGAATCCAGGATTCGGTGGAAAATGAAAAGCGGAGTGTCTTACCACCAGAATCACTCTGCCTACCCTGATGAAGTGAAAGCTGAAAAAAGAACGAGCCGATGTTTGTGGATTCGATTTCTATTTAGGAATATGTTACCTATAAATTGTATTTAAATTGTATTTTTATTTACATTTTAAAACACACAAGATCTCTAAGACATGCCTCATATTATAATATATGTATATCGCTCGAGTTATAAAGATAAAAAATAATATTATAAGCCCTTTTCGTATTTTTATGGTTCCGTACCTCATAAGGTAAAAACGGAACTCTCTAACGGATCACTTTGTTGCCCTTGTGTCAAGATCATTTATATCAAGATTGTGGCGGTATCAAGCTGAAATTTATAATAAATGTTAAGTAAGGTCTGCGGTCTCTTTAAGCACAGACAAAAATCCAGCTTCAAGTCAACGCAATCAAAAGATTCGAGCGTTTACCCATCGATTTTGCTGCATTTTGCATGGAAAATACCTATATGATATGTCCTGTGGAGCCAGAGATATGAAATTTAGCACGAAGTGCGAATTAACAATACAAATAAAGTAAAAAAAAATCTGACAAATACATATTCATTGATATTTTGCAGAAAAAAAACGTTAACAAGTTCATATTCAAAATTCATTTTTATACAAAATGAGTGCCCAAAAACTTAAATTTGTCTTCGTAGATTGTACTTCCTATTGATCTACAACCCTGAATATAGTAAAAAACCCACGGTGGACGAGTCCGACTCGCGCTTAACCTATTCTTTTTAATATATTAGGCATGTTATATTCTAATATTAATCATATTGTCCGGTATTGTACTAAAATAACTAATAACGGCTTTTTAATGTAACTTTTCGATAATAATGTCAAATTTTAAAAGTACATTTTACATACATTTTACATATATCGGCAGAAAGTGGGGAACGGAGTGTCTTACACTAGGTTCCCTCTGCCTCCCTGCTGTGTGCGGGGTATAGCGTGAAATTGATTTAATTTTTAACATTTTACTCTGTATATAACACAAAAATACAAAATCACATTGCGGTGCGCGACCACATTAACGACCGAATGAAATAACGAGAATGAGAACGTCGTTTTACAGACACATGTGGTTCGGTTGTTAAATTTGCATGTGTGTGATTACCTCATTATAGCAAATTACCATCATATTTTAAATTTAGATAACTATAAACAAAAAAATGTGACCAGTCGTGGCTCAGGGGCATAAACTGTGACTGTTAAACTGACTGGTTGTGGGTTCGATCCCCACTCGAGGAGATGCCATATTTAATTAAATTTATATTTCTATTTCTTCACTCTGGTCTTCAGGCAAAGTGCGGTGTTGAGTGTCGCCACTCAACACGCAGTGCCTCCAGAACTCGGCAGAAAGTGGCGAAGTCTTAACACTAGGTTTCCTCTGCCTACCCTGTTGAGTGCGGGACACAGCGTGAAGCGTGAATGATAGCTAAATTCTTATTATTTTTTCCATGCACAATTCCCACGTTCCTTATATCTTTCATGTACGAAAAGCGATCAGTTACAGGGGTCAATACAGTGTTTGCGGACTAACCAAAAAAAGATATTATTATTTATTATTTAAATCAAAAGCTAATTTAAAAAAATATACATATATTTTTTTAACAGAGCAAAAAATATAGGTTTAGCCTATTTAAAGACATTAATTTTGATTATATTCTTCCATGTCGTAATATTAGTAATTTTAACAACTAGACATAACGGACATATACAAGTAAAGCATTTTCCAGTCTGATTTATGAGAACCAGTCGAGTTGCGAGGGTAGAAGTGGCGCAGAGTCACAATCTTGTTACTGTGAACATGATAGGTTGTGGGATGGATTCCCAGAACCTATCGGCACCACCAAATTTAATATTTTCATTTCTTCGCTCTGATGTCGAGCCAAAGCGCGGCGTTGAGTTACGCTACAAAACATGCAATGCCACCAGAATTCGGCGGAAAATGGTGAAATGTTGTCTTAATTACTGATCCCTCTGCCTACCTTGCTGTGTGCGTGATACAGCGTGAAGCTACGAGAACTTGACACGGTAATTCCCACTTATCAATGTCCTTGCTCAATAATTTATTCAATTCAGCCTTTCTACACTCCCACACTCATCTGCATACATTACTACACACACACACACTCACACACTACATTTATAGCACACTTATGTAAATTACGTAATTATAATTGGCCCAGTACAGGTTCTGCCCTAATAATATACATTACTTGAATTACATTGTAACACGCAAAAGTGAGTTTTAATATATATTTTTTCTTGCTTCACGCTGTATCCCGCACACAGCGGGTTAGGTACAGGTAACCTAGTGTTACAACACTCCGTTCTCCATTTTCCACCGAATTCTGGTGGCATTATGGAAAGTATAATAATAAATATTAAATTTTCTCGAGTGGCGATCGAATCCACAACCTGTCGCGTTGACAGTCATATGCTTGTGGCATTCACCACGACTACCCACAAATTCACCCACCACGCTATTTTAATATTGAAACGTTGTTAATTAAACATGGAGGCATACACACCTTCATATGTTGGAAAATTTATATTTGTGTCATAAGTTGAGCCTGCATCTCATTTAATGAAGACGGAGGTCAAATTACAAAAGGACCTACCACTGAATTTTCAATTAAGATTTGATAAGTATAAATACATAATGTTGTATGTATTTTTATTAATATGTAAATAAATTATGATGATATATTCTTATGTGAGATTAAATTCTTAACAGAATCAAAAATATACCACGATTAAAAGTTTTCACTATTTATATTGTAAGTGTGACTTACACAGTTGTAAGAGTGAATTGTCAGTAAAATAAGTAAATCAAAGCGTTCAAAGAGGCGAGTCGTGGCCCAGGGGCACAAGTTCGACTTACAGCCACACATTGTGCCCCTGCTCACTTTGTATTCAGACAATCGACTGGTTGAGGGTTCGATCCCCACTAGAGGAGATGAAATATTTATAATTTTAAATTTATATTTCTATTTCTTCGCTAATTTTCGTCTTCGTTTCGTTCTTCGTCGAGGCAAAGTGCGGCGTTGAGTTTCGCCACTCAACACGCAATGCCTCCAGAATTCGGCGAAAACCGGGGAACGGAGTGTCTTAAAACTAGGTTCCCTCTGCCTACCCTGCTGTGTGCGGGATACAGCGTGAAGCTGACTTATTTTTTATTGTTATTTTTCTTAAAGAGTTTAATTTCCTGCCTCTTTTATTGTCAATTAGCGTCTTTGTTAAGTTTTAAATAAAAAAAAAACAATAAAACGCTTTAGTAACTATAACTTAATATGTTTTACTGAGATCTTATTTAGATTAAAAAAAAACATTTGTTAAACGGTTTTTAAATTATAAAACACTTTACAACATTTACTAATGTATCACTAAAAAAAATCAGCTTCACGTTGTATGCCGCACACAGCAGTGTAGGCAGAGGGAACCTAATGTTAAGACAATCCGTTTCCATTGCGTGTTGAGTGGCAGAACTCAACACCGGAGCGAAGAAAAGGAAATATAAATTTAAAAATAAAGTAAATATTTCAACTCCTCGAGTGGGGATCGAATCCACAACCAGTCGGTTTTACAGTTACACTTTGTGCCCCTGCGCCACGACTGGCCTCAATATTGGTGTCAATGTTTCAATAAATTCATTTATATACTGTTATACTTATAGGAATTCCGCTTACACTCAGTTCACATAAATTATAGCTAAGTAAGTGGGGGTTCTATTTTAATCCATTGCTATAAAATTCAAACTATAGGTCATAGCTATGCGGGCCATTGTTCTTTCCCATCATCATTCATAGCGCGCTCCAACGTACTCTAGGCTGTGTAGGAGTTCCGCTAGTATAGCGTTTCTATTCAAATTTATGCTTCGTGCCAGACAGATATATGTATAATTAAATAGTAATAATAAAACATATAGAAAACAAATCTAAGCAAGAAATATAATCTATTATTTTTTATAAAACATACTTATGAACTTGATGATTGAGGCCAGTCGTGGCGCAGGGGCACAAAGTTAGACTGTAAAACCTGATGAGATACTTACTTAAATTTGTATTTCCATTTCTTTGCTCTGGTGACGAGACAAAGCGCAATACCTCTAGAATTCATCAGAAAGTGGGGAACGGAGTGTCTTAAAACAAGGTTCCCTCTGCTTACCCTACTGTATGTGGGATACAGCTGAAGCAGATTTTTTATTTTATTTATTTTATAAGCCTTTGCTCTTAAGCAATGGTTTAAAAAGAGCTCTGTAATAATTTATTGGTCTCGAATATATGCGTATTTAATTAAGTATTTTCCTAGTGAATCAGTAGTCGTAGTAAAAATCAAATCGTTTTCCATTTCGGATCTTAAAATAGATAAAAGCTTTCCTTTACAGCTAACATGAAGGTCTACCTAATTTGTTGTGGTTGTGGAGTCGATTTCCACTCCGTTTAATGAAATATGAATATTTTCATTGCCTCGGTCTGGTAACGCGAAAATGCGGCGTTAATTTCCGCCACTCAATACAAAATTCATCTGAGGATGTGGATGGAAGGGTTATAATGGGACTGCAGTGTTTTAATACTAAGTTCCCAGATTCACTATGCGATGTGCGGGATACAGCGTGAAGCTGAAAAAAAAGAAATTATAATACTTATTTTATATAAACCGATCTTCCATACATGACGCTGTTCTCGTATTTCTAAAGTATTATATATTGCAGAGTTTGTAGAGCTGAGCTGGTAACGAGAGTTGATTGTAAAACAATATTGTTTGTGCGGAAACTGGAAGTCAAATTTTGACTGATGAAAGCTTTCATATATCCGTTGGTTAATATATATGTATAAGTATATATAAACAAATAACTACTATTGATACCGTTGTGCCCATAAGTGTAACTATCGACAGTTGTGGGTTCGACCCCCACTCGAGGGAATGAATTATTATTTAATAATATTTTCATTTCGCTCTGGAACCAAGGAAAAATGCTCGCGTTGAGTTCCGCCGCTCAATAAGCTATACGTTCACAATTTAGCGAAAAATGAGGAACGAAGTGTCTTTACATTGGGTTCCCTCTTTTTATCCTGCCGTGTATCGGAAACAGCATGACGCTGAAAAAGACATGAGTTAAAAGATTTTTTTTACATGAGGACGGATAATGCGTGATGTTAATTATAGAATGTAGATTACGGAAATTTCCTTGTTCATTAACTGCTGTCGTTTCACAAAGGGACTCACGGTCTTATTACCTACTGACCCGCGAACCATACGAGCTTCACCTGCATATAGGAATAGGTGATATTTTCTATGGCATTAACGGAATCTATCTATCATAGTAGAAGCTATCGTAATAGAGGCCAGTCGTGGCACACGGGCACAAGAGTGTGACGGTACACGCGGCTGGTTGTGGGTTCGATCTTCACACAATTTATTTTCTTTCTTTGCTCTGTAAATTCTAATATAATAAAACAAATTGGTACAAAGTATTGTAATAATATATAGGTTTATTTATTTTTTTCTATTATTTATGGGAGATGTATAAAAGATTTTTGTGTAGATCTGTATAAATTTCTCAGCGTAATTATAATCGATTTTCTTGGATCTACAACTAAATAATTATAATTTTCAATTTTTTTTAGCTTCACGCTACCCCGCACACAGCAGATTAGGCAGAGGGAACCTAGTGCTTAGACTTTTTCTATATAATTCTGGAGGCATTGCGTGTTGAGTGATGGAACTCAACGCCCCTCTTTGCCTCGTTAGCCGAGCGAGGACATGAAAAAATATGATATATTTTATTTTCTCAATTGAGAATCGAACCAACAAGCTGTCATGTTTACAGTCATGCTGGTGCCGTTGCTCCACGTCCGGCCTCTCAGCACAAATTGGAAATATCTAATGGAGAATTATTATTGGACCCGATATGGTGTGTAGTTTAACAGGTCAGCATCAGAACCACTGTTTATGGTAAATTTGATCCAGCAGAAGTGAACTTGGCATTGATCGTGGCAAAAAGGTGAACCAGCGAGTTTTTCTTGAGGAAAGCTTACCTATACCTAAACGATTTCTTGTTTCGAACGACATACCAAATATGTATTAGCTGGTGCTACATTAGAATTTATAACTACAATTTACACTTACTCACATAACTACGTATATAAAAGAATAAATAATAAATCAGCTTCACGCTGTATCCCGCACACAGCAGGGTAGGCAGAGGGAACCTAGTATTAAGACACTCCGTTCCCCACTTTCTGCCGAATTCTGGAGGTATTGCGTTTTGAGTGGCAGAACTCAACGCCGCGCTTACCCTCGACACCAGAACGAAGAAATGGAAATATAAATTTATCCACTCCATTAAATAAAATATTTGTTACTTTTATTTCCTCATTCTGGCAACGAGAGAAGCGCGGCGTTCACTTTCGCCGTTTCATGTGTATTTTTGACAACTTAATAATATTTTCAGCGTCGACTTAGCGAGTTTATTTCTTCAATCTATAAGAAGGATTTCATTTTCATAAAAAAAAATCTTATATATTAAACTAAGTTACACACTATCTCTGCCGAGAAGAAGTGAAGTCAGTCATTATTTTAATAAATTATTTTTACTTTAACGCAAGCGGTTAGAGTCCGATGCCCACTCGAGGAAATGAAATATATATTTACATTAATATTTTCACTTTCTTCGCTCTGGTGGCGAGACAAAGCGCGGCGTTGAGTTCAGCCATTTAACACGCAATGCCTGAAGAACTCGGTAGAAAGTTGGGAACGGAGTCTTAACACTAGGTTCCCTCTGTCTACTCTGCTGTGGGCGGGATACAGCGTGAAGCTTTTTGTTTTTTTTTACTTTAATAATTAACATATATCAAAATAAACTTTTATATTTATATTACATTGTTGAGATGGATGAATAAAAGATTTCATCCATTTCTAACAATCATTAGTTCTGACCTACTCTATAAAGACTGAATTGTAAAAACGCCGAATCACAATAATATATCAGTGTAACGCGCGAATGATTGATGAAAACGTCAAAAAGTCAGAGACCTTGGCAAAATATCTATTGCGAAAATAAAGCATGGAATAACTTTACATGTGTAGTTAGGAATTGTTACATTTTGAAATGATAGTAAGTTCGATTTCCAGTCAATGCTATTTTTAAACTATAATATAATATGTTTATAAAATATTTTAGTTTTAATTACAAGAAATGTACGCTGTCTCTATGATTGGCGGGAGGTAGATAATGAAATAACATATCAAAACTTATATATTGGATACAAATATTCTAAATTATTAAGGGCCATCGTGGCGTAGTGTACAGTATCTGAGTGCGTATGCGACGGTCATGGGTTCTAGTACCACTTGGATAGTGATTGTTTGCATTTTCTACCTGTAACGAACAAGCGCGAAGCTGTGTGCTGCCACTCCATACGCAGTGTCTCGATGACAGCAGAGAACAGAGTATCTCGACACTATCTCATTTCTCTCTGCCTACTATAAGCAGTGCAAAGCGTGAAACTGGAAATTTATTTCATTATAATATAATAGTATTTCGCTTGATTTATCGCGATACAAAAATATCAACATGTTTCCTTCACTTTTCGTGAACTAAAAATATACAAGAACCACACCTACCAATTTGGAATCGATAAGAAAATTTGTTTCACGTTTATTTCAATATTCATTCATTTCTTTCAGCTCCACGCTGTATTACGCATGTACATAGGCAGAGAGAGCCTAGTGATAAGACACTCCGCTCTCCAGATACCGCTGAATTCTCGAGGCATTTGGGGTTAAATGACGGAATCAAAGCGGCTCTTTCGGCGGTCTTCGACACCAGAGCGAAGAAATGAAAAAATAAAACATTTCATTTCCTCGAGTGGGAATCGAACCCAACACGCTTGTGCCTCTATGCCGTAACTTTCCTTTGTAAGTTAAAGAATAACGTGAGAAATTCGTTCTTCAAATCACTTGACTGACAGAATAAAGGTACCGTGTGTTTTATATCTCTGTTAAATTTTTTTACGATTGTCATTATCGTTTACTATATACGTTTTGTGGTTTAGTAGATTTTGCGAACACAGCGTGGAGAAAACAATTTATCCCGCTTGTGCCACTTTATTCGGTGATTTACACCGACGTGTGGCAACTCTGTATGTACGTGTTTATGACATTTTAGTGTTCGTTGTATTTTATTTGTATTATTTGGTAGGAAATTATGTGTTTACTTTTATATTTTATGTTTTGTTTTAGTAATTACCTTTCAACCACATTCAGGAAAATGTAGTAAACTAATTAATAAAAGAAACAATACAAAATTATTTTTTATTATTAATAGATTCATAGGTATTTTGAAGCCAGTCGTGGCGCAAGTGACTGTGAATATGATAGCTGTGGTTTCAATTCTCACTCGAGGAAATGAAATATTTTATATTATCATTACTTCGCTGCGGTAACGAGGCAAAGCGCGGCGTTAAGTTCCGCCGGAAAATTGAAAACGGGTCCTATTGGGAACTCCACCTACCTTACTATATGCAAGATAAAAAAATAAGCAAACATATATTTATATTATTAAAATATTTTCAAAACTACTCCACTAATATTTTATTTAGACATATATATGAAAAAAAACTTTAAAAAAAGGTCGCGTTAATAAATTAAACACTTTCATTCGCATCCTCTATAAAAGAATTTCATTTAAAAACTGAAACGTAATTAACGGCTCCTACCGTTCACATTCGATGTCAGTGGGACACGACGACAGATGTAAAACGATCGTGTCATACATTCAGCACGATTTTGATAATATTATATAGAATTTATAATTTCCTGTAAATATAGGTATTTGTAAAATGTGTTTATAATTTCAAAAATATCTTGTAATATTTTTAAACGATTCAAGATTTAAGAAATTTTAAACTATATCCATTTTTTAGGTTCCGTAGCTGATGTAGGCAGAGGGAAAGACACTCCTTTTTCCGTTCTCTACTATCGGCCGAAGCCGGAAGCATTGAATGTTGAGTGATAGAACTAAAAGAACAACGAAAAGAAAATAATAAATATTTCAATTCGTCGAGTGAGAATCGAACCCACAAGTGTATAGTAGCACCACGCTGATGACGCAGCGCCACGACTGGTCTCAAATACTTGAAAAAAAAAGAAATTGCATATACATCGTTATCGTTATCATTATAAAATTGAAAATGTTATATATTTTAAAATATTTTATTTCAATCAGGTATATATATAAATAAATCAAATAAATAAATAAGCTTCACGCTGTATTCCGCACACAGCAGTTTAGGCAGAGGGAACTTAGTGTTGAAGCACTCCGTTCCTTGCTTTCCGCCGAATTTTGGAGCCATTGCGTGCTGAGTGGCGGAACTCAACGCCGCGCTTTGTCTCGACACCAGAGCGAAGAAATGGAAATGTAAAATAAATCAGCTTCACGCTGTATCCTGCACACAGCATGGTAGACAGAGGGAACCTAGTGTTAAGACACTCCATTCCCCACTTTCTGCCGAATTCTAGCATTGCGTGTTGAGTGGCAGAACTCAACGCCGCGCTTAGCCTCGACACCAGAGCGAAGAGATGGAAATATAAATTTAAATAAATATTTCATTTCCTCGAGTGGAGATTGAACCCAACACCAGTCGCGCTTACAGTCACACTTTGTAACTGCGCCACTACCGGCCTCAAGATATGTATATAAATTACGTAAATAAGTTTCATAGGAAGTGTATGCAATGATGCAGTGTATGCAGTAGGTATAGTAGCGTGAGCGCTATTCCGCTGAAGTTCCACTTCATTCCACTGCGAGCTTTGTGCCCAATACACAATGGTTTAAGTATATTCATATGTTTGTATTACACTATATTATTTTAATGAATATTTTATTTATATATTTTTATAACAATAGCCTATTAGATACGAGTTATATTGTGTATCGAGATCGAGATGATTGGGTTTCAGACAATATAATATTTTACTTTTAGTTTTATGTTTTCATTATTAACAATAAAAAATTAAGATTAATTATTCCGTTCTATTTCGGTATTTATTTAGGGGCGTCTTGGTGTAATGGAACAGTGAGTGACTGACAACTTGATGGTTGTATATTCAATCTCCACTCGGAGGAAAGTTTATCTATAAATTATTTTCATTTGCCCGCTCTGGTAGATAGACGGAAAGGGAGAGAGGGAGAAAGAGAGAGAGAGAGAGCTGAGTATAGCCAAACGTGAAAAAGGAGTGTTTTAACAATAGGTTCCCTATGTCTACCCTGCTATTTAAAAAAAAAATTTGAATAGCGCTGTAAAAGTAGTTCATAGCGCAGGGGATCCCATTTTTCATGTAATAGACAAAACATTTATTAACTTTAAATTCAGTACTGATCTAAATGTATAAACATATTTAAATTTGCGTAATTTTTGTCAATATTCTGTGACACTTTATCGATGTCTTTATCGATGATGACCCCAAGGGTCACCAAGACCTTGAATGATGTCTTTATGGGTTTTGTGGTAGAGTACAACGCTGATATAACGTTCAGGTTAATTTCTTTGTTATAGTATCGAGGCAAAGCGTTACCTTGAGTTCTACTACTCAACACACCTCCAAGCCTCCATAATTCGGCGGAAAATTTGAAACGGAGTGTCTTAACACTAGGTTCCCTCTGTCTACCCTTCTGGTTGCGGGAAACAGCGTGAATTGAATACTAAGACCTAATTTAATCATCGTAAGTGTACTTACGTTAATTAAACAAGACACGACGACAAATGGAATTGCTTAATCAGAGATTTGAAGACATCCTAATTTAATTTTATTATAAAACATAAGTAGTTAAAGGCCAACCACAAACTACTGGCTCATTGAGTCAGACCCTTTTTTGTACACGTACAGGTGTAGTTCGTGTAATTTCAAAATTTTTAGATTGAAAATGTCAAGCTTTTCGTTACTTATTTTGATAGGATAATTTAAACAGTAAATATTTCATTTATTTAATTTGATGCATTTGGAGTAATTAATTTGTATTATATCTTATGAGCTAGTCTATAGCTGATATGATCTTTAGTTCCTTTCGTAAATCGTATTTTTTATATGTTTGTGGAGGAGGCAAATGTGAGCACACCCACTTATATAAATACAAAGAATCTTAAAATATATATATATAAATATAAAAATATATATAGATATGATCCCACCACCTACATGATGTCATGTAGGTATTGGGGTCATATTTTTATAAATGGTGAAAAATTTTGAAAATTAATAAAAAATTAAAAATAATAATTAACCTGTTCAAGACGTATTCTAGTTAATTGTAGTACCGTATATGACATACTCATTTTTCTTATTACATTTTAGGACCTTTATAAACTTTATAACATGAAATATACATTTATTTATTTATTTATTATATATCTAATTAGGCACGTATGTTAGTTAAAAATTAAATTAAATCAGCTTCACGCTGTATCCCGCAGACCGCAGGGTAGGCAGAGGAAACCTAGTGTTAAGACACTCCGTCCATCACTTTCCGCCGAGTTCTGGAGGCATTGCGTGTGGAGTGGCGGAACTCAACGCCACGCTTAGCCTCGACACCAGAGCGAAGAAGTGAAAATATCAATGTAAATAAATATTTCAATTCCTCGAGTGGGGATCGAACCCACAACCAGACGATTTCACAGTCACACTTTGTGCCCCTGCCCCACGACCGACCTCAATGTATCTTAATATTCAATAAAAAAATCCATACAGAAATTCTAAATGAAAATTACATATTGTAAAGTTCAGATTTGGTGTACTCATACAAAGTGTTCTGAAAGCCTTTTGATGTTTCTACATATATCGACGTATTCATGAAAACTTCACTTTGCAGATACTTCACGGTATAGACTTTAGATTGTAGACCGGAGAGTGGAGACCAGCCATTGTTAGGACTGACGCAGTGCGACAAGCCATGGCCTTGTGTTGCACCGGTTTGGTACTCGGCGTCATTTCGACATTATTGCGATAACGTGTGAAGGTTCTGTTTGTTTATATTGCTTGTTAATGCTGTAGGTATGTATTATGAAAGAGTTCTACAGTCGATTCTCACATTTCAATTTGTTGTTAGTTTATTAGTTTGTTTTATATGTACATACATATATTGATGTATTGGAAATCTTTGTTAATAGTAGTAGTATTGTTGTTTCTCTCCGTCTTTTAATAAAGTTAACACAGAATTAGAAAATATTATTTACATTCCATGTAATTGCATCAATAATAGAAAAATAATAAGGAAGTAGAATATACGAGATAGTGATATAAAAATAATAATAATAAAAAAATAAATCAGTTTCACGCTGTATCCCGCACACAGCAGGGTAGGCAGAGGTAACCTTGTGTTAAGACACTCCGTTCTTTACTTTCTGCCGAATTCTGGAGGTATTGCGTGTTGAGTGGCAGAACTGAACGCCGCGCTTAGCCACGACACCAGAGCGAAGAAATGGAAATATAAATTTAAGTAAATATTTTATCTCCTCGAGTGGGGATCGAACTCACAACCAGTCGGTTTTACAGACACACTTCGTGCCACTGCGCCACGACTGGCCTCAATAATAATATTATTATTTAATTTATCTAATTTTAAGACGCCAGTCAAGGCGCAAGGCCACAAGGTGTAAAATCGTCTGGTTGTGGGTTCGATCCCCACTCGAGGAAATGAAATATTTATATAAATTTATATTTTCATTTCTTCGCTCTGGAGTCGAGGTAAAGCGCGGCGTTGACTTTCGCCGTTTAACATACAATGCCTCCAGAATTGGGCGGAAAGTGGGCAAAGGAGTGTCTTAGCACTAAGTTCCCTCTGCCTACCCTGCTCTGTCCGGGATACAGGGTGAAGTTGATTTGATTTAATTTGATTTGACCTAATTATATCAGCTAATTTTGTAATGTCTAAAGAATAAAAAGAATTTGTACGTAAATTATTAAAATACATAGATTAATGTCAAAACTTGCCAACATGATATCTATTATTAAATGCCAAAGCGACAGTCAAAGTAAATCAGCACAAACAAACACCAGTAAGCTCGTCTTATTAAATGTTTTACATGTGCATACAGTTCGCACACGGTGTATAATCACAATACAATCTTCATACGTTTTTGTTCGCCGCGCCGTGTCGCCGAGAAACAATCAGATCAGATCTAGGTTAAAATTGCTTTTCTGAATAATAACTATGGGAACCTTTGAGGCCAGTCGTGGCGCAGACGCGACCGGTTGTGGGTACGATCTCCAGTCGAGGGAATTAATTATTTAATTAAATTTATATTTTCATTTCTTCGCTCTGGTGTCGAGGCAACGCGCGGCGTTTAGTTCCGCCACCCAACACGCAACGCCACCAGAATTTGGCGGAAAATGGGATAGGAAGTGTTTTAACACTAAGTTTTATGTGTCGTCATACAAAATAGCGCGATCATTGTAAAATTATTTGTATTTATACCAAGAACCACCCATCGAAAGCATTAAATACAGGATGTATTTACTACTGAGTCACTGAAGCGCTTGTTCTTTAGCACATGTGTCGTATGACCTAAAAGACCTAAAACATCAAAGGCTAGCTAACAACAATGTGTTAATGTATAACGTTTTTTTTGTGAAACGGGACATCGGGACATTGAAAGTAACATTTAACTTATATTTTCTTTTTTATATATTGTGTACCATGAGTTTGTATTGTGTATTTGTTTTATTCAGCTTTTCGTTGTATTTTAAACATTATTGATACTTTTCTTCCATTCGGTTATCTTTTGATAATACCGTACACCGATTATCCGAGACGAAACGTGATTCATCCGACTAATTTTACGTCCCAGTTTCATGTTTGGAGACACCGGGACACACGAGCTAAAAACGGGACAGTCCCATTCAAAACGGGACACGTTAGTTATACATCAGAAGCATGCAAACAGCGTGGCATAATAATTAAGACTGTAAAGTGGAAATAGCGATGCAAAAATCGTAATACTGTAAACGAAGCCAAACGAGTGCAAGCGTTGATCCGCTTTGTTAACTGGGTGAATGCTTAGTACTGATTACTAATTTTATCCAACGTACAAGATGCCCCATTTGCATTGCCAATTTGAATACTTTTAGCATTTTGACACTGTTAGTCTATGGCTTCTTTTTTATACAGTTTCACGCTGTATCCCGTACACACAGCTGGTAGAACGATTGAACTCAGTATTAATACGCTCCGTTAACTGTTTTCCGCCGTATTCTGGAGGCATTACGTGTTCAGTGGTGGAACTTAACGCTGCTGTTTACCTCGACACCGAAACGAAGAAAAGATAAATTTAAATAAATATTTCATTTCATCGAGTGGAGATTGAACTCACAGCCGTCGTCGTTACAGTCACACCCTTGTGACCCTGTATCACGAGTGAACTCAACTAAACTGTACTGTGTGTTCTTTTTGTAGTCATATTTTTCTTTTTACAGCACAATGTTTTTGACTTTTTTTTTTGACAATTTTTTTATTAGTGGCGCAGGGGCACAGAAAATGAAATGTTTATTTAAATTTATATTTCCGTTTCTTCGCTCTGGTGTCAAGGCAGAGCGCGGCGTTGAGCTCCGCCACTCAACACTCAACGCCTCCAGAATTCGGCGGAAAGTGGGGAACGGAGTGTCTTAACACTAGGTTCCGTCTGCCTCTCCTGTTGTGTGCAGGAAACAGCGCGAAGATGAATTTTTTTGTATAGAAATTCGCAAACTATAATGTTAATACTATTAATATTAACAATTAATATTGCAATAAAATATAATTTTACACAAGACTGCTTACTTCGGTAAAGTATTATAGCTGCGACCCAATTCTTTTCGTCATTACATCGTTTGTAACGTTGTAATTTTTTTTATATCAAAAAATTTTTTTTTTTATTTTGTCATTTGAAGAACACAAAATCATATTATTCTTGTCTTAAAATAATCAAGTGATTTACACTATGTTCGTTATTATGTTGCTATAATTGTTTTTTTCGTTATAAACGTTTATAGATAATATTGTAACAGTATGTACTTTGGATATAACTTAAAAGTAAATAAATAAATAAAATAAATATCACACACAAACGTCTCGGGGGGTTCAACGATGACTGTAAAGAAGCGGTCTGGTCGGAATTCACTGTGTAGGGGCGGGGCGGTGCCCATTCTAGTTCGCAGTTACCGTGGAGAGGAAGATAGGACGCGCTCTTAGCTTTTCCTCGGAAGAGCTTCGAGTTATGACAATGTTATATTGTCGAGTTTCAGTTATTTGAATAAACTTCTGATGGCAAATATTTTATTAAAGCGATAGCTTCTAATGGCATAAATGTATTTCTTAACACTGTTACCTCTGAATCTCTAAAATATTTTGGGTTCTTCACGATCGCAACTATATACGGCTCTGACCACTAGACACATCATGAGCCAAGGTATTATTTATTAAATTATATTTTCAAAGGAGTTTGGGATATCAGGTACAATATGTACTGCGTCCTACATTGGTGTTTCTTGAATGCTTTTAGATTTTTGTATAAGTACAATAAACCTTGTAATAATTTTATAAAACAATTTTTATTTTCTTTATTTTACTATAAATTCACTATAACATGACGCTGTCGATCGTAAATTACGTAATTTGGTAAAAAATTATCAATGTATTAATTTTTTTATATTATACAAAATAAGTATAACTTAATAAATCAGCTTCATGCTGTATACCGTACACAGCAGGGTAGGGTAGAAGGAACTTAGTGTTAAGACACTCCGTTCCCCACTTTCGTCGAATTCTGGGGGCATTGCGTATTGAGTGGCGGAACTAAACGCCGCGCTTTGCCCCGCCACCAGAGCGAAGAAATGGAAATTTAAATTATAATAAATATTTCATCCCCACGGTACTTTGTACGAAATATATACAAAAAAATCCCTACTGTTGTCAGATACAAAACAATTATGAGAGCCATATGGCCCATTCTAATGTAACGCTTAACTGATATAAATATTTACTTTACGCAGATATCAGATGATGTACGCTACGGATTCTGTGATGAAAGGCACATTGTTTTTACATCCTAATTTCTAATTAAAATTGTTTATTTTACGTGAAACGATATATTTTTGTACACTTTGTGTTAAAATTAATTAAATAATATTCCTTATTCACTTAATAATATGTAAATATAAATAAAAAACGCCAGTCAAGTATCAGTCGGACTCCTCTACTCAGGGTTCAGTACCAATTAGAAGAATTTTAGGTTAATTATAGTGTTATTTTCAACGTTAGTAATGTAATTTTTATATTCTAAGTTAATGAGTATTTCACACCTCTCTCTCAATAATTTGAATACAATTTCGTCCAACGAATTACGATATTTTTTAAACAATATTCTATACTTATTTTTCTCCGCTAGTCTTAACACTACGTTCCCTCTGCCTACCCTGCTATGTGCGGGATACAGCGTGAAGCTAATTTAATTTATTTAATTTTAATTTATTTTTAGTTGTCAATCAATTCCTAGTCGTAAATATAATGTTACATGAAGCTTTGCATAGTATAGGCCCTGTTGCTATGGCAACACCTGCTTTCATTGTCCTTAATGTGTTAGTTTACTGCAATTTACATGCAAAAAGCACCAACAAAGCTACTTTACGTGTTTTCCCAATAGATACTCGTCAACGATATAGATAATAATGACTATAATAATGATCTATAGGTTATACTCGTATATACCTATGTTTTTTTTAGTAGCAGGGTAGGCAGAGGGAGGGAACCTAGTGTTAAGACACTCTGTTCCCCACTTTCCGCCTAATTCTGGAGGCATATGGATAAAAATTGATAAAGATTAAAAAATATTGTGTACAAAGTTACTTCGTAGTCGATTTTTCAGTTATTTAGTAAACAAAAGTTCAATGCCTGGATGTCGTAGTTGAATAACAAAGGAAGCGAAGTTAGTAAACCTGCAATGAGTATTTAAGTCAGTTCCGTTGTTTCCACGTGAAGGGTCGTTTCTTAATATCTTCATTTCTTTAGCTTTTGTATTATAGTCTTTCCTTGTTAAAAATTAGTATTCTCGAAACGTCTTTATCTTTTTGTAGAAATAACGAAAATATTAAATTATGCTCAGGCAAATGTAAACGCTATTTTAAATATATAAATTCTAAAATGGCTTGCTCGTTTTTCATTGTTAATATCGCTAGTGAACGTCACAAGCAACACGACTCCAAGCCGCTTTTATCCCTCTACTAAGGTCATCTAAATGTTTCTCACGGATGGAAAATGTTAAGATTGTATAAACATTGAATTTGTTGCTATTTTAAATTTATTTGTTTGTCAGAAATGTCGTGTAATTTGTATGTCGATGTGAATTGAAATTTACATAAATAAAAATCAGCTTCACGCTTTATACCGCATGCAGCATGTAGAGGTAACCCAGTGTTAAGACATTCCTCTCCCCACTTTCACACAAATCATTTGCAAAGAAGCATTGCGTGTTCAGTGGCGGAATCAAACGCCGCGCTTTGCCCTGAAACCAGAGCGAAGAAACGGAAATTTCAATTTAGATAAATATTTCAGCTCCTTGAGTGGGGATCGAACCCACAACCAGTCGCTTTTACAGTCACACTTTGTGCCCACGACCGGCCCCTGATAATTTCATTGAGTGAAATAAAACAGAAATCGAATAATCTAATAGTATAAATATTTTGAGTATTTTAACAACGACGACTACGACGTTACGCGTTTCAAATATTTAACATTTAACAATTTTGTTTTCAACTCGTTTCTCAAGTGCAGCTTTTGGCTCCACCACTAAAACTAGTACGCAATATCTACAAATGACCGGATTATGGAGAACAGTGGTTTATTCCACTAATATGACAACACGACTTATGTATGACGTTTTTCAAAGCAAAATCAAATAAATACATAAATATCTTTTTTTCACAAGAAATATTCCAAACAATAATTGAAAAGTGAAGTTACCGTAACTCCTATTTCCAATATGAATGCGAAGTTATTATAGATAAGCTCACACGGAATTGATTTCCTATAAGTATTGACAAAGCACCGTAAACGCGAAGTATGCCGTGGCCGTAGGAAATACGGGAACGACACTACGTCACGCTCAGCTCGGTCGAATGCCATCACGGCGGCCTAATCGACATTTAGTATTATAAATTATTGAAACTATTTACGTTCTACTTGATTTTATCTTCTATAGCTTTTGTAGCGACGGTTCGAACAGAAGTTTACTATAAACAATGATTTTTTAAATGTCTTTTCTTTTATAATAATTATGTCGATGAAATATTTATTTGAATTTATATTTCCATTTCTTCCCTCTGGTGTCGAGGCAATGCGCGGCGTTGAATTCCGCCACTTAGCACGCAATGCCTCCAGAATTATTTTCTTAATGGGGAATGGGCTGTCTTAAACAGTAGGTTCCCTCTGCTTACCCTGTTGTGTGCGGGATATAGCGTGAAACTGATTGTACATGGTATAATAAAGTATTAATGTAAAATGGCCAAATAGTGACGTAGTAGGGAAATTTCTTAATATACACGATGGTTTTTAGGGTGGAGTTAATTATAATAATAATAATAATAATAAATACACTTTATTGCACATTTAAAAGAAGCAAAACAACTTACAAACGTAATAATAATAAAAAAAGTACAAGGCGACATACATATATTATAATATATGTTTTTTTTTATTTATTTGTGAGTGTAAGATATTTGATTTTCGCGGTTATTATACATTTTAAACGAAACTTTTTATTTATATGAGGAATTGTACGCCACAGAATATATAACATTTATGAAAGCTAGGACCTAGGTGTGACCTCACCAATGTCAATTAGATGTTACGGTGTTTGAAGGACTAGAAAGAGCCCTTCCAAAGGTTTCCATTCTCTGTTTAAAGAAAATACTCAGGTAGGTCACTTAACACAAGGCCATCTCTGCCTAGAGTGTGACTAAAAATTATATATTTTTTTATATAAATTGTTTTTTTATATCAATTATTTAGATAACTAACTTTCTACTAACTTCTAGATGATAACTGTAAAAAAATATTTAAGTTAAATAACACATTAACAGTTAAGTTATCGCAGCCATCAGTTTCTTTAGATACTTAAGTTAAATTTTATTGTCTAAAGAAAACCGTTTACCGACCAACGACAGTAGTTGCGGACCGTAATCGGATGATCATTAGGTACCGCCACGGTTGCTTTCGTTTATAGTTTCTATAAAAATAAATGTCAAATGTACAAATCCATAGCTTGTAATAATGTCTATATTTTTTTTCAGCTTCACGCTGTGTCCCGTTTTACTCAACACTAGGTTCCCTCCGCCTATCCCGCTGTGTGGTAACCCGCACACAACGGGATAGGCGGAGGGAACCAAGTGTTGAAAAACTCCGTTCCCCACTTTCGGCCAAATTCTGGAGACATTGCGTGTTGAGGGGCAGAATTCAACGCCGTGCTTTGCCCTGACACCAGAGCGAAGAAAACACATATAAATGTAAATAAATATTTCATCTCCTCGAGTGGGGATCGAACCCACAACCAGTCGATTGTGCAGTCACACTTTGTGCCGCTGCGCCACGTCTGGTCTTATTATAACAATAGTTTTATCAAATTTAGCAAATCGCAAGTCCTTTTATACAATTTTTTTAATTAATTTTAATACAAATTCAACACCAGTTTCTAATACCTGCTTAACTCTATGGGGTAGAAAAATATTGATTTATCCATTTCCAGGCAACGGACGATGAACTTTGCGACAGTTGTGATCATCACACGAAACATTAACATAAATTGAAGCACTTTAACCTGCTAAAAGTTTAGTAGTTATGGTCGTTAAGTTCGATTGATTACCTAAATTAGAAAAGTTTTGACGTCGCATTTAGGATACGTTTAAATAGTTTTTTTTATTAAAAGTCTTAATCACGCTTCATGCTATAATCCGCACGCAGAATGGTAGACAGAGGGAACATAGTGATAAGACACTATGTTCCTGGGGAACGTAGTGTGTTATTACTATGTTATATTATAGATATTTAACAAAAAGGGTGTTTTACATTCTGTTCATGTGTTTTCAGACTATGAAAAATAACTACTGACTAGTCATTGTCCGCAATTTTATTTTATGTTTTTAAGAAATTCAAGAAATTTTCTCTTAGTGCTCCCCAACACAAAACTAACTACGTTAGTCTACTATCATCTGCCTACCTAAATGTAAAGTTCAACTGTACAAGTTCCGCAGTTTCACCTGTGCGCTGTATGATGACATACAATCAGTCATTAACGTAAGACCTTTATAGATATAGCAATATTGATTGATATTTTCTACCAACTACTTACTGTATACTAGCAATAATATCTTGTTTTATTGGGTCACATTTCCTTACCAGGTACAGAAGATGCATCAAATTCTAGATAAACACGAATACGAATCATTTTCGTTATTAATTATAATAAAGAATATTATAAATATGAAAATTATTTAAATTGATTACTCGATTAATCGAAAACAATCCTTATTTATACATACATAATACTATAGCATTCTACTTATACACCAGAGGCGTAAATAGAACTACACCAAAAAAGTAACAGCAAAATGATCAAAAAACATAAGCCTCTTGTATCGTTAAGTGCTTTATTGCGGCGACCAACAAAAAAAGTCTTTCATCTTACACCTTCAATTTGCTGGGACCCCCGAGCGCTTATTCAAATAATTATATTGTTTTTTATTCAGGCATCTGCAGACGCTGTTATACACATGATGTAACTTTTAAATTGGTAACTATTTTAACCACGTTAAGAAACGTGTCTAGATTAATAAATTAAGGAGGACTTCATTGTGAATATTAATTAGCATGGTAGTCAGAGGGAACCTTGTGTTGAGACACTAGGTTCCTTTATGTTGTCCTATGTTCTGCACTTCTTTCAGCCGATTTTTCGAGATATTGCTTGTTGCGTGGCGGAACTCAACGCCGCGCTTTGCATTGTTGCTTTACCACAGAAAATATTGAAAATATTCATAAATTCTCCAAGTGGGGATCGAACCCACTACCTGTTGCGTTTACAGTTGCATATTTGTCTACAAACTTAAATCTATCTGATAGATCTAATCTATCTAGATGTGTAATGTGAAAATCTTTTATACATTTTTTTAGTACCTGTAGATGCAAAAAAAATTCTTAATTCTTAATCAATCGGAAGTATCCTATGAATTTTGATTACCTTTTTGCTGTCGAAATACACGACGATATAAACAGCCATATCTTTTTTTAAGTAACAGCAAATATACGTTTTTTTTTATTAACTCGTTATTTAACTCGAATGGCCTTCTTTCGGTAGACGCTTGTCATAACGTCAAAATCGGGACAAATTTAACATTACTTTATCAATTATACACGTTGTATCCTGACCTAAGGTTAGGACATGAATACAAAGTTATTTCTTTTGTTTTACTGTTGGATGGTATGACGACTAAAAATATTATTCCGTTAACTGTGAAAAAAAATTAAAGTACAGACAGCAATGAGTTACAGTTTTATTTTATTTAAAGATATAGATTTGAGCTATTAACTTTCGAAGACCATATCTTCAGTTCAGCTCTTACAGTACGCTCTTGAGTCAATCGATGAACTTGATCGTGTGTTCAAAATTTAACTCGAATGGCCTCCTTTTGGCAGACACTTGTCATAACGTCAAAATCGGGACAAATTTAACATTACTTTATCAATACACGTTGTATCTTGGACACAGCAGGCTAGACAAACGGAACCTAGCGTTAAGACTCTCCGTTCCCAATTTTCCACCGATTTTTGAAGTCATTGCGTATTGTATAGCAGATCTCAACGCCACGCTTTGCCTCGACACCAGAGCGACAAAATGGAAATATTAAATATTTCATTTCCTCGAAAGGGAATGGAACTCACAACGTGCTGCGGTTAGACATAAATTTGCTGGACAAGTCCACGACTGGCCTCTAAAAACAATATGATTATTAAAAAAATACAAAGTTAATTATATCTTCCAGATCCAGATCTTAATTATTTTAATCAGAAATGTGAACTTTACATACCCAAATACACCTACAATTAATACTATAATTGTGATTTACATCCTATTTACTGGTGTACCTGAACTACTTTAACTGCAATAAGCCAAGTGCGAACTGCCTTTATCCCAGGATATTGAAATCGTTTCACACAGTGTTATACTGTTTTACACTAGTACGTACAATTAAACATAAGAATTAAATCAAAATAAATCAGCTTCACGCTGTATCCTACACACAGCAGAGGTACCCTAGTGTTAAGACACTCCGTTCCCCACTTTCCGCCGGGTTCTGGAGGCATTGTGTGCTGAGTAGCGGAACTCAACGTCGCCTTTTTGCCTCGTCACCAGAGCGAAGAAATGAAAATATACATTTAAATAAATATTTCATTTCCTCGAGTAGGGATCAAACCCACAACCTGTCGTATTAGCCTCAATAAATATACCGACTTCAAGTTAAACAACAATAAATTATAGTACTAAAACTAAACAAGCTGATTTTAAAACGGCATTTAAAATCTAGTCCAATCTAACAGTTTTTATTGTAGTGCAATAATAATTTAGTCGCTTCAAAAATAATTCTTTCAAACGATGTGACCGCAATAATGTCGGAAATGTCCAGTGAAACAGAAAACGGCGTTACTCAGCTCTTTAACGTATTTTTAGTAACTAATTAATATTGTTTATATCAATGTGCGAATATTTTTTTATTTCACGCTTATTTAGTTCCATTTCTACTACTACTAGCCCATATTTAGACGCTCTTACCTCTGAGATCGATCTTGAGACAAATGAAAACAGCATTTCAAGATCGATCTCAGACGTGAGACCGATTTATAAATACGGGCGCCAGTTATAGTAAATTATAAATATTGCCATTAAATAATCACTAATAATCGATAACTTACTATGTCTAGCTTAGAGACAATTTATATGTGTGAGTACATTAACATAGTAAATAGGTTTATTTTTTAATTTTTGCATGCTTTTTACCCGACTGCAAAAGAAAGGTGTGTTATGTTAGTTATAACATTTATTAGAAGCATATTAAAAGTCAATTGGGTTAGTCCGCAAGGCGTACGTTACATAAACGTCAGGTTTGTAACGGGACGGGATAAAGGCAAAATAATGAATTCGTGCAGAGTCGTCTTTAGACCTTTGTTATGTTATTTTTAATTAAGCGCTGTGCAACGTTAGCATCAAGTGACATTTTGTTTTGATTACCTGTGTCCGTAAAAACGTCGGTGTATTTAACGTTCCGTTTAATTTATAGAAGTCACTCTGTAAAAAAAGAAATCCAAATTGAATGTTTCTCCTGTCATCGTAAATTTTGGTGGCAATACAACGTGTTTTCGACATATTATAGATTTTTTAACATATTTTTTTTTTTATATCTTATAACTAAATGAAAATTGATGTTTTGATTGTGACTTCGATACATACCTCTTGATAGAAGACTCGTTTCGAATTGTACGTGAGGTTGTACTGCTGATCGGCCACCATCAGCAGTATAGTGAAGGGCAAGAGGAAGGCAGCAGCAGCAAGAAACGCCACACACCGCCCCAGTCTCATCACGCTTACATTTCTTCTACCCATTTTGTTCTTAATATTCAACCACAGGAGTACACTCTCACTCAACGCCGTATCGTAAATATACTTTCGTTCTCACATTTCTCACAGCAGATCTCAACTTTTATCTCGACTATTTATTATCTGTGGTAATTAACGTTATTGTACCTTTGCTAGTTTTTTTTATTGGTTAAGATAAGAATACAATTTGAAAATTATGAGAATGATTACTGTCAATTGTTTTATAACATCTAGTTAGTTTTTAATCAGTGTGATGAACCTAAGTGAAAAGGAAAATTTTTTTATTATATTTTGTGGCATATTTCTATCTGCATTTATTATAGTAAATAAAAATAACATTTTTTTAAAATATATTCTGTAAATATATATCTGAAATCGACCAATACTACATATTTTTTACTTAATATAAAATGAGATAAAAAAAGTAATTGTAAAGGGCAAGGACAGCGAAAACGACAACTGAATATTCACATAAACTGAATATTCAAGTAAACGTTATTCAATATTGTATTTATTTTTAGCGGTGAAGATCTGCATCAAAAAAATCTAATTGAGTTTAAATTATTAAGGAAATAATGGGATTCACTTGCACGAACGAGTGGCGAAACGACTTTAATATCGAAAACCAATTTTCTTGGGAAGGCTATCTTTTGAAAATTAAATTGCATAGCCGAAGCTTTTCTCGAAAGATGGAATATTTTTGTTGTCTCAATCTTTATCAAGAACATTTTTCATTATATTTTTAATTTAATTAGGTACTGGCTTATATATATATATATATATATATATATATATATATATATATATATATATATATATATATATATATATATATATATATATATATATATATATATATATATATATTATAGTGCCTACTAGCGCCCTAAACGCTGTTTGGTATATATATATATATATATATATATATATATATATATTTATATATATATATATATATATATATATATATATATATATATATATATATATATATATATATATATATATATATATATAGTGCCTACTAGCGCCCTAAACGCTGTTTGGACCGCTTAAAGTTATTCTGGTGTATAAGCTATATTTTGCAAATCTGTTGTGTACTATTCGTCCCAATGAAATTTAAACCCACATCACTCAATGTAATTGTACGTAATGAGTGAGGAATGGAGTGTCTTAACACTAAGTTCCCTCTGCCTACCCTGATATGTGCTACAATTGTAATGTTTATATGATTCCAATAATTATATAACAATATATTTTCATTCTATTTAGGGTTCAGTAATTTGAAAGAAAAAAAACAGAACCCTTATAGGATTAGTTTGTTGGATGGACATTCAGACGGATGGACGGACTAGATTCGATTTACCTTTTGCTCAGGAACGCATGGTAGCATCAAGTTGAAATTTATATAAAATATTCTCGGAGCTTTAGAAAATCTAACTTCTAAGCCAACGAAATCAAAAATGCCAGCATACAGCAGTTTAAGTTTTAAAATTTTCGTCACTCGCCATAGAATATACTCAGAACCTGAAATTTGGTACATAGCAACGCCTTATAGCACAGATAAAAAGTTGCGAAAAGTAAAAAAATATATAGGTATATTTCATAGAAAAACTCATCACAAATCTACATTTGTAGTTCATTTCATACAAAATAAGTGCATAATGCCCGCAAAGAGTTTGTTAACTATTATGAAAAAGTTCTAAAGTGAATTTCCCATCTGGAAATGAGCACGGAAGCCTCGGCGTGCGTATTTAATTGTAGTCCGACTCGCACTTAACCGGTTTTTTCATTTGTAATGCTTTAAGAATTCTAGAATTTCGTCACGATCCTTAGGTCACGTATGGTTGTATCTAAATTTTGCATCTGAGCTGGTCTGTACGTAATATTTTCCTTGTTTGTTCACACATATATATATATATATATATATATATATATATATATATATATATATATATATATATATATATATATATATATATATATATATATATATATATATATATATATATATATATATATATATATATATATATATATATATTAGAGTAATAATCATTTACTAATATTGCTTAATATTAACCGAGTGGGCATGAGTATTTATAGATATGACTACTAATGATATGTGATATCGCGTGTTCAAATCTCCAAGTGGGTTTTTTTAATTTAATTAACTTATGCATGATTTTTTCCGCTTAGATGCGGTGTTATATTTCGCCAATTAGCTGCTAATGACTAATTTAGCAATAAGTCTGTATTAGTGACTTATTATCCCTAAAATTTTCTATTCCTACCGAGTAAAATGGAAAAATAATAAAAGAACCAAAACTATAATAGTAGTAGTATAACATTTTAAAAGTAATATACTGATACATTTTAGGGATGCCCGATGATCATCAATTTTCGATGAACATCGATGGTAGTAGTAAAAATATCGATGTTTTAACATCGATGTATATGTGCATAAAATAAAAAATAGCAATTCAAATCAGCACGGACACATAATCGATATTTAATTACGTACACGTGCTCTCAACATTATTAGTTTTGCTGTCGATTGACAAAAAGTATTGGGTCATACAATGGGTTTTTACGCCCTGATGTTTTAAAATTTCAATGACTTTTTTAAATTTATAATGACGAGTGATATTGTAGTTGTTGGGGTTCCGTACACTTTACGGAAATAACGAAACCCTTATAAGGTCACTTTGTTCTGCGTCAAGACCCTTCTCAAGAATGCAAGATATCGAGTTGAAATTCAAACTACATACTCAGATCTACAGCCCTATGACTTTCTGAAAAAAAAAACGTATTTCTACATTTACTTAAAAAAGAGATATGGCCATTTATATCGCAAAAAACGTTTACTTCGACACTATAAACGGAATCCAAAAAAAGATACTTTCGGTTGACCTAGAATTAATAAATTTGGCAGCTTGCATCTACCGATAGTACCAGTTACGAAAAAAACTATACATTTGTGGTTAAATTCTAAAAATGATAGCCTTAAAAGGGGGACAAGATTTCGTATTAAGGCTGTTAGTACAAGTGAGGTATGAGATGAAAGGGCTCTGTTAATATGAATATCGATGTTGGCTGATATGGGCCTATGAAGATAAAAAATATAAGTGTATGTCACGCACTTTACGTCACGTTCTAATACGTCCAATGCGGAATACTTTACATATTTATTATATTTAATTTAATTTATTAAATTTAAATCTTGAGGCATTTCGTGTTGAGTGGCAGAACTCAACACCACGCTTTGGCTCAACACCAGAGTGGAGAAATTAAAATATAAATTTAAATAAATATTTCGCTTTCTCGAATTGGGATCGAACTGACAATCAGTCGATTTTGCAGTCACACTTTGAGCCTCTGCGCCACGACTTTCCTCGTATTTAACCAATAAAAAATATAATAAAAAAATATGTAATTAATAGTAATTACATAATTTTTTTATATACATATAGATGTATTGTAATAGGTCAGTTGCTCACCGATAACGGATTGGCACGGCGGCGTACCGTTGACATGCCAAGTATTCTAATACTGGTTTGTCACGTTTTATTTTGGCCGGGGCTACTTTTGTTATACTCTTGTAGTGCTGTTTTATTCTATTTTATTATAGATACCTTAAATATCCTAATATTTGTATCTATGGTCATTCTATATGAATACTACTGAATTTCAAGTCATAATGTCTTAACAATCCACGCTTAATCAACCCGAAAATACGAAAAACACATATTTATAGCTTATTATCTATGTCTAATTAAGTAAATATTTCCTGTATTATTAATTAAAACGGTTTTAAGGAGATAGATGACTAAAAAATCCATTTTTTTAATAGTATGTTTATAATAATACATCAATATTTCTCAAAACATGAAAAATACTTGCATATTTGATTTAAACCGAAAACCTACAACGTTTCCAAAAAAGAAGAATGTAAATTGTTGCAATACACGTCTAATACAGTTATCAAGCGAATTAGACGATATTGAAGTGGCCTAAAAATAGAATTTTAAACTCAACGGCGAATGTAAAACGTGGGCGACTGTTTTACGAATTGTACATACAATATATAACATAATTTTATTGACGTTATACATATTTTATTGGGCCAACTAAAGTATAAAACAAAACTACCATAATGTTAAATTGCAGCTGGTGATATCTATTTAATGGTTTTCCTTGTAAAACATCATAATAAATCAATGATATAGTTCGATTTAATGTAGGAACGAAATGTTTTGAAACAATCACTAATATAAATCAAAATTAAATCAATAAAACGCTGTATCCGCTCACAGTAGGATAGACATAAGGATTTTAGTGTTAAGACACTCCGTTTTCAACTTTACGCCGAATTTTTTGAGGCGTTGCGTGTTGAGTGGCGGAACTTAACGCTGGGTTTTTGCGTCGGGGTTAGAGTGAAGGAATAAATATATTAATCCTACTAATATTATAAATGCGAAAGTTTGTGAGTATGAATGTTTGTTACTCTTTCACGCAAATACTAATGAACCGATTACGATGAAATTTGGTATGTAGGTAGCTGAAGACCCAGAATAACATATAGACTTTTAATCACGGGGTTCCCGCGGGATTGATTCCTAATTGAAAATAAATACATTTATCCGTTGTGTCCGTTTTGCGAATTTTCAGTTGTTATAAACGCATTGACGTAATTAATATCCAGGTCCAAGATTAGGTTATTGGCAGATTGTTCTTTGTATGATACTTAATTTTTTTTAAGTTAATAGACTTACGGAAACGTGGTTTTGTTTTCTAATTAGCTATTTAGAATTGTTTTTTGCCTATTAATTACTAAAAAGCTATAATTTTAATTAAATATAGAAGTCTTGCATTTTAAAGGTTGTTTTTGTTAAGAAAAGTATTTCATTTTTTAATTCTAACGATAGGAGCATACTGCAGTAGCTACCGATAGACTTATGATTAGAGCTTTACAATACATAGTTACCATATTTATTATGTTGATAATATTGTTACGTTATCATAGGGTTTCCACGCGGACGAAGCCGCGGGCGGCCTCTAGTAAATAATAATTCTTTCACTCGAGTGGGGATCAAGCTCACAACCGCCACGTTACAGTCACACCCTTGTGCCCCTGCGCTACGACGGCCTCAAATAACTAATATCGTTGATCTTAAAAAGAACAGTAGCTCACTAGTTTAATATAAATACTTAGTATATACTCACAAATGTATTCAATAAGTATATCTATGTACTTATACTGTATCTAATAATTAGATTTTTGTAAGCCTTGATACTCTTACCGCAAAACTAACCAGTGTAAGTAATTAATAATAGGATATTATTCCGTATATTTAGAAAATGTATTTCATGTTCAGTGGCGGACGGTCAACCCAACTTTTCCCTTTTTTTTTCATTTTTTTATACGTAGGTAAATTGTAAATTTAGATTCATACATATAAAAAAATCTAATGCTAAGACACTCCGTTCTCCACTTTCCGCGTCTAAAGGCATTACGTGTTGAGTGGCAAAACTAAAAGCAGCACTTTTGTTTTGAGACCAGAGCAAAGAAATGGAAATATAAATTTAAATAAATATTTCATTTCCTCGATTGAGGATTGAACCCACGACCAGACGCGTTTACAGTCACATTTCGTGCCTCTGCACCACGACTGTCCTCAATATTATAATGCAATATGTTCCTGTATGTATGTTAAAAGCGTAATATTTCCATCAAAAAGGATTCAACCTGCAGCCGCCACGTTCAGTCAGGCACATCACTATTGCGCCACGATAGCGTCAACTATTCACGCTCTATTTGTCAAAATCGACTCAATAGGGGTGCGGCTACGTGCTTGTTTGTTACAATGATAATTAAAGTAATAATGCAATAATAAATTTACATTTAAAAAAATACTATTTGAATAAAATGCATCAATTTTCTTACAAAACACCTACAGTTCACTTGTAATTTACAAAAAGAGCTAGGGTCCCGGGTGTAACCATATTTCCAAGTCTGGAATCCATTCATGATATTTGAAGTTAAATATTTTTTGCGCAAGGGGAATCGATGAGAGCCTTTATTTAACCTTTCATATCAGCATTGGGGTTATTTAGAAAATTCTTGTCTTTTTTTCTCTATCTCCATTTTTTATGTAAACATACTGGGCATAATATTAAAAAAATCAAATCAACTTCACGCTGTATCCCGCACACAACAGGACAGGAAGTGGGAAATGGATTGTCTTAACTTAAATATATTGTTGTACGAAATACAGATATTATTTAATATCGTAACATATCTAGAATTGAAATCTGTCGTGGCTCAGGAGCATACTGACTTTAACATGTGCAACTGACTGTAAGCTCGACAGGTTGTGGGTTCGACTCGCACTAGATGAAATAAAAAAAAATCATTTACTCGCTTTGGTAACGCGCGGCGTTGAATTCTGCCCTCAACATTTCCCTCTGCTTACCTTGCGAAAAAAAATCTAGACGAGCTACTCCTCACAAAAAGGACTTTGGGTAGACAAGAGTAACACGAGTTACGACAGTTACAGTAAACAAGACAATTTACTCTCATAAATTTCTTAATTACATTTATAACAGTAAAAGCATTATTGAATGACATCCTCTTACAGTTATAAACGTAACCGAGTTATGTAACGTAACGTAGTTGGCCATTAAGGAATAACAGTAAACAGTAATTACTGAATTATTTTTATATAATAATGTTAAAAATATATATTAAAAAAAAATCAGCTTCACGCTGTATCCCGCACACAGCAGGGTAGGCAGAGGGAACCTAGTGTTAAGACACTACTGTTCTCCACTTTCTAACGAATTCTGGAGGCATTGCGTGTTAAGTGGCAGAACTCAACGCCGCGCTTATCCTCGACACCAGAGCGAAGAAATGGAAACATAAATTTAAGTAAATATTTCATCTCCTCGAGTGGGGATCGAACCCACAACCAGTCGGTTTTACAGTCACACTTCGTGCCGCTGCGCCACGACTGGTCTCATATTATTATTATTTTATTTTAAAATCTCTTCAAAGACGAAGGTTATGAAAAACTAAGCACGGGCCTAGGCCAAGTGCGCAATTAGGACAAACAATTTTAAAAGTTATATCAAGTTTTGAAGTTTGAAATTTGAGACAAAAATTTACGCACTATTCGGCAATTGTTTAAAATTACTGCTTTCTATAAAAGAGTGTATGTAAGGTGATATTTGGAATGTATTAAGACTGTGGTGTAGAGCGTAAGGTTTCATTGTATCTTGGCTTCAATAGCGAAACTGTATACTTTGTTATTTTTTCAGTATATATATTGATTATAAATTGTGTGTGTTGCAAATAAAGGTATCGGTAAAATAAACAGAATTACGAGTTTGGTCAAAAATCGTAAGATCTGGTCGTTTATAATATATCGTTCTATCGGTTACTATTGTCCTATCCCAGTATATTCTATAGTTATCGATTTCTTAATCTTGTTGTGGTTGATATTTATAATATGGTACTTTTACGGTTATAAAATTGTTTAAAATTTTTGTTGTTATTGTTATTATTATTATGTTTACATTGAAATAAGTAATTTTGGTATTTACGGGTCTAAATTCTACTTGATTTAACAAAAATGAAACCCAGAATGTATAAAACTAAAAAAAAAAATTAAGCCTTGTAGTTTATTAGGATTAACAGTTGGAACCCCTTTTAAGTTTTAAGAGGTTCCTTGTAAAGATTGGTTCCAACTTTTAATATATTAACAATAGTATAATTAATCTGTTTTCTATGAGAATGAAAAAAAATTGAGGGCAATTTTTTGAGCATACTGCAATTATCACACTTTCATTTCCATCGATTAGAAGTTGTTGCAAAATAAAAAAAAATGTCTTCAAATTAATTAGTTATGGAACCACGTATTGAAACCATATTTAAGTAAACCACCAGGTTTACACACCAGTGTATGCCAATATTTTGAATACAAATAACGGCTTTTAATAAGCCGTGCTTTCCTACATACAGACACGCGATCTACGGATGGTTTATTAGTACACACGTTTTTGTAGTTAAGTCAAAGTTAAAGTGAAGAATGGAGTGTCTTGACTAGTGGTAAGACTCTCTGTTCCCTAGTAGTTTCTATCTGCCTGTGTGCGAAAAAAAGCCGTAAAGTTGTTTCAATATACATACATCTTATATTTGACTTTTATTTTGAAAATTTTAATCTATATGTGGTAAAAATCAACATTTAAATCCTAGAAACATTTTGTTTGTGTGTATTTTAATTAGGATTTGTAAGAAAGTAATGTATTTTAATTTCATATTTTTAGTTATTTGTATGGAGAATATGAGCCCCACTGATATACCAATCACTTTTATATTTAAAATCTAATAGAATTTTTATAATATTTATTTTCATAATATCTATTTTCTATAATATACACATTTTTTATCCAATGTAATGCATATTTCAACTGGAAACTGACAAATTAACAAAGAATACAGAGAAAGCTAGAGGTCGAGGGCTTCGCGAGTCTCGAAGTTTTCGAAAGTATAAGACAATTTGCGGTTTATACATAAAACAAGACAATCGACTGTGTGATTGATCGCCGCGCGAGATTCTCGGAAGTTTTGAGATATGAGTAATTCAAGGTTTTTTTTTTATGTTGAGACAAAATTGTTAACGGATGAAATAAAAAGTGGAATACTAACATTTTTCTGGAAACATTCCAAGGTTTCCGGCTGTCAGTTGAGCTACGTTTATGTAGGTATTGTTTTGTATGGAGGTAGGCCAGACAAAAAAGTGACATTTAAAAATTGTTAAGAAATATGGAAATTGAACAAAGTGTGACTGCAAAACCGACTGGTTGTGGGTTCGATCCCCACTCGAGGAAATGAAATATTTACTTAAATTTACATTTCCATTTCTTCGCTCTGGTGTCGAGGCAAAGACAAATGCGGCGTTGAGTTCTGCCACTCAACACGCAATGCTTCCAGAATCCGGTAGAAAGTGGGGAACGGAGTGTCTTAACACTAGGTTCCCTCTGCCTACCCTGCAGCGTGCGGGATACAGCGTGAAGCTGATAATTTATAGTATTTTAAAAAATATACTATACAAGAGCGAGATGACATTCATACAGGAAAAATACAATTAACTTGGAATTACATTCAGTACATTCAGTTTAAGTATGAACCAAATCGTTATAATACTTTTATTATTAAAAATATATATTTCATATATATATTTTTAATAATAAAAGTATACCTATACATATTATATATTATATTATAAATTTAATACACTAAAAATATGGGTTCAGGTCAGTGGATGCAGTAATAAATCTAATCGTAGATTAATTTGTGAAACGCCATTAAGACGAAACTATTTTGCAATGTAAATGGTTCCTACTTTTAATTTAAACTTTACCGCAATTCGTACCGGAATGCGGGATATTTTGGATTCTGAGAGCAAGAAGTCAGAATAGTCTACAAGCCACTGTACCTAGCCTACTTCTATAATGAAGAATAAATAATATAAGCGATATTATGTAAGATTATCCAAAGCCGGATAATTTTATATGCAAATGTGAGGCACTCGTGGACCAAGGGCACAGGCAGGCATGGTGTGCCTGTAAGACGACGGTTATGGGTTCGGTCTCTTTTCAAGAAAATGAATTATTATTTTTTTATATTTTCATTTCCTCGCTTTGACAAAAAAGCAAAAGCTCGGCGTTGAGTTCCGTCACTCAACACGCAATGCCTCGAAAAATCCGGCGGAAAATGAAATTTTGAATTCTAGACCTGCAATTATCAAATAAACGCTCACAAAGAAATATTAAACCATAATACATTAGAGAAATATCTTCACTTTTAAACAAATCACTTAAAAATAATTGACGCTTCAAAGCTCTTAATCACGAAATATGGCACTATAATTTGCGAATGACTCGAATATCTATATTTTATTTAACAGTTATATTTCACTTAAATGGTTTTTGCCCATTAACATGTACAGGCATTAAATTATTACGGTATAAACTTAATAAGATCAAATATATATGTGCTCATTAATTTAAAAACTTTTAAAAATGAATAACATTAAAATTGAGGCCACTGTGGCACGAGTGGGACGGCCGTCTGACTGTAATATATGATTGTGGGTCCGATCACTTCGATACCCGGTTGGTGTTTTTTTTATTATTATCTTGCTTTAGCAAGACAAAACGCGGCGTTGATCTGCTGCTCAGCACGCAATGTCTTGAAATCAGGAAAAAAGCGGAAACCCTAGTGTCTTGACAATGGGTTTTCACTTAAAAAATAACATAATCATTGAAAATTCACTTCCGATTTATTTACAATAAAATGTTGACCTTAATGAGTAGTAAAATTAAGACAGTATTGCCACTTATATACATGTCATATTAATAGGTATTATAAACGGTAATAACTAGATGAGTGTGTGATCTAGAACGTGGTGGCTTTAGCCAAACATCTTAAACATCAAATACGATCAAAGTACTGTACGTACATTAAATATAATGCAATGTTTCAACACATCATTTCTAAGTATCATTCAATATAAATAACGTGTTTGTTCTTTGTTGTTCAACCAACAATAGAATCAACTCAAAAATTATATTATATTAATTGTTGTGTATACTTTGTGTATTATCAAATGTTATTTTATGCGAGCCATTTTGAATATAAATTTTCTTTATGTTTAACGCTGTTCTTTCTGTTCTCTTCCCTTTCAGCGTTGAATTGTGGAGGCATTACGTGTTTAGTGGAGGAACTCAACGCCGCGCTTTCCTTTTAAGTTTCTGATTTGCTATATCCTCGAAAGCTTATAAATTATATGAAAGCTCAGTATTTTTTTGAATATTCTTAATTAATTAAATTTAACTATCTAGAAGTTTTTATTTTATCAATCAATATTTTTAAATTAAAAATGTAATTTCAATGGAAAATTCAATGTAGTAGAGAACTGAGAACTGGTAGGGAGTTAGTCAACTCAGATCAGAGTTAAAAATGTTAGTAAAGAAATAAAGTAATATTGCCGCTATATAAAAAAATTACATAAATATATTTTTCAAAGCCAATAATAATAATGCCCAATTAAATATTCAAAAAAGAATGAAGCAACAAACAACTTATTGATCTAATTATTAAAATGAATAAAATTTCATTATATTTTATAATTAAATTAATTATATTATATTATTTATATTTATGTATGGTAATAATAATAATAATAATAATAACACTTTATTGCACGTTTACAATTGGATTATACATTTCTTTTATAAGTACATAGGATCAATGTGCAATGGCGGCCTTATCGCTAAGAGCGATCTCTTACAGGCAACCAACAATATAGGATTAATGAAATAAAAACAGAACGGTGCAAAAGTTACATTGATATATACATAAATAACATATATAGCTTAATAAATAAATAGAATGACATATATATAGATTAATACATACACAAATACATACATAGATACATACATACACAAATACATACATAGATACATACATACAAAAATACACACGTAGATATATACATACAGATTCATACATAAACCAAGCGTACATATATCCGTTTATGGACTCTGTTCCAGGTAGTGTTTTTTAAGACGGCATTTAAATGCTCCAACCGTCTGAGATTTTCTAATACTCAGTGGCAGCTCATTCCACAACTTTACTGTCTTGACAGTAAAGGAGTCACCATAGCATTTCGATCGGGACAAAGGTATTTCGAGGAGGTTGTCGGTGCGGGAACGGAGACATTGTACATGAAGGGAGTTCGACCCCAGGAACTTAAACCGTTCTTTAAGGTACGAAGGAGTAATAGGATGGTAGAGGATGGTATAAAGGAGAGTGAGGGAATGTAGATTACGTCTCTGTTTTATTGTGAGCCAATTCAGTTGAGCACGAAACTGTGACACATGGTCGTACTTTCTCAGTCCAAATATAAATCTTATAATAAGATTTTGCAGACGCTCGAGCTTATTAAGCAGTTGCTGAGACAAATCCAGATAGCAAGAATCAGCGTAGTCTAGAATGGGAAGGAGAAGAGTGTTGGCTAAGGATATTTTGGTTTTCAAAGGTAAAAGGTTTTTCCATCTTCTTAATCCCCCCAAGGCGGCGAAAATCCTGCGACCAAGTCCAGAAACGTGGGGTGACCAGGAAAATGCGCTATCCATTCTGATTCCCAAGTTCAAAACACTCTCATTAGGCTCTAAACAAATATCACCAAGTAAAACTGATGGTAGAGGTTTGTGTAATTTAAATAGCTGTTTAGAGTTTCCAAAAATGCAAAACTGAGATTTATTTGGGTTTAAAGTAAGTCCAAATGATTTACACCAGATACTTATTAACTGAAGATCGGAGTTAATTTTAGCAGCCGCACTAGAAATTTCATTCGCGGGTACGGTTGTATAAATTTGTAAATCATCAGCGTAAAGATGATAAGAAGATGATATGTGTAGAGTGAGAGCGTTAATGAAAATGGAAAAAAGGAGAGGAGACAGCACACCACCCTGAGGCACACCAGCGTTAATAAGGCTTAGTGAGGACTGTCTACCGTCATGTATAACGCTCTGTCTGCGGCCTCGTAGGTATGAAGAAAACCATTCAGTAGCTGTTGAGGAAAAATTTATCGACTTTAATATAGCTAGTAGAATATCAAAGTCTACAGTATTGAAGGCATTCGAAAAGTCCAGCAGAACAAGTAGAGTAACTTGCTGGTTGTCAATACCGAATCGAATGTCATCACATACTTTATTAAGTGCAGTTACAGTGCTATGTCCAGGACGGAAACCTGATTGGAATGGGGAAAGGATATTGTTATTATGTAGGAATACGTATAGTTGCTCATGGACAATACGTTCTAGGACTTTGGACAGGAACGGAAGAATGGAAATTGGCCTATGGTTAGAGAAAGATATTGGATTCGACGTTTTGGATCTTTTTGGGATAGGGATCACTAGGGCGTGGCGCCATGCGTCAGGAAATTCACTTGAGGAAAGGGAGAAGTTAAAGATATGGGATAAGACAGGAAGAACAGCGTTAAGCGATAACATAATCATGCGACGACTAATATTATCACGCCCAGTAGCATCTGATTTAATAGCTATCACGTGCTTACGAATTTCTGCCGAAGAGATGGGTGTGAAGAGGAAAGGAGATGAAGGATTTGAAAGTAGCGACAGTGAGCGAAGGGTGTTTAATTTAATGTTGTCGTCCATCTTATTGACATTCGTAAAGAACATATTTAACGCGTCTAAATCCATGCAGTTGCTTAAGATTGATGTGTACCGAGTGCGCCTACCTCCTATGCCCATCGAGTTCAAAAATTTCCAAGTTTTTGCAGGGCTCCTGGGGTCAATTGATGAAAAAATATGGTTACGTCGCGCATTTCTGCATGCCTTGTTACATCTGTTCCGTAGAGTTTTGTACCGTTGAAGATTTGCGTCCGTAGGATTTAGTTTGTATTTGGACTTTGCAGTATTACGCTTGACCATAAGTACTTTAATATCTTGCGTTAACCAGGGAGCAGGGAGATGTTTTATTTTTATTGGTCGGAGCGGCGCGTGAATGTCAAAAAGCTCAATTAAAATGGAATTAAAAATATTTAGTTTATCATCAATATTATCTGCACTAAAAATACAATCCCAGTCAATACGACTAAGATCACACATAAATTTTTCATTGTCGATGTTATTGAAGGATCTTCGCATCACTACAGAGGGTTTTAGCTTGGGTGGTCGTATTTTATAGGAAAGGTAAACGAGGTCGTGGTAGGAGAATGCCTCCGCTGAGATTTGTCCGAAGGTAGCTACGCGGTCGTTTGATGAGACAATCATAAGGTCCAGTAAGGATGGTACACAACCAGGGAAAAGATGGGTTGCATTCGTTGGAAGGATAGTAAGGTTGGAGCTATTAATTATAGTTGTAAGCCGTGATGAGCGTGAGTCTTTCTTAATGAGACACGTGTTAAAATCACCCATTAAGATAGAGTGGTCGACTTCTGGTACATATTTTTCTAAAAGAGTCTCGAACGAATCAAAATAATTCACGTGTAGGGTGGGACTATAAAAGACACCAAGTAATATCTTAAGTGTGCCAAATAGAACCTCTATAAGGATATGTTCCGATGAATTTGAGTAGGCTGAAGGCGATTTATCCAGTATTGAAAAGGGAATGTGGCTTCTAAGGTAAATAGCTACTCCCCCTCCACCTTTCCCTGTCCTATCGTTTCGTATCAGGTGAAAACCCGGTAGGGCATAGGCAGTTGATGGTAAACTGGGTTTAAGAAAGGTCTCGGAGACGAGTACTGCGTGAACATGTCTAACATTAAATGAGTCAAGGAGGTCCGGATAATGAGCTGGTATGCTTTGCGCATTGATATGGACTACATTAAAATTTTTTGAAAAATTTTTAAGCTTGCTGTCTAAGAGGGAATTGAGAGGATCAGATATGCTATGGAAACTATCATCGGATGATGTAGAAACGCACTGGTGAAAGGAATTATCAGATGTACTACCATTATAACCACTGCCAACACTATGCATACTAACAATATCTTAATATTAGTATACAAATAATATAAAAGTATGTATATGCTTAGATATGTAATAATTTATAATATTATAATAATATATATATATATGTAAATATTAATAACAATAAATATAAAATAATAATAAATTTAAAACTGTAATGCTAAAACTTGTTCTAACCGTCAGCAGTATTTTAAAGTTACTACTATAAGAAAAATAAAGTAAATAAACACTAGTAGCGTATCGTATAACGAGACGTTTTTAGCGACATATATTATCTATCACTGTGTAGATGTCAACTGTCATTATTACGTTTGTTTATATCGCTTAATAAAAAGAACATAGTGGGTAAAACAAATAGTTAACAATAAACAACATTATTAGATAATAGAAGCAGACAAATAGTAGATGAGTTTTGACTTGAGAGAGAGAAAGAAAAAAAAAAGAAAAGCGTATAACTTAATAGTAAAAACACACTTCACTAAAACTTTGAAACTGAAGCGTAAACAAAGAGGTTACTTTTTTACAACTCTTCTCGTCGTACGGACAGATGGCTTGGCTGCAGCAGCTGACTTGATAGTAGTAGGAGCGCATGTACCTTGACTTTGTGGTTTTAAATTGGTGCATATACGATCGAGTTCAGCAGAGAGAACTATAGTATGACGCTTACCGTCCGGGTCAATAACAATTACAAAGCCGTCTTTTGTCCAGCATTTAGAGATGCCAAACCGCTGTCTTGCTATCATAAATGTTTCATGTCGGGCCTTGGTTAGAAATTCAGACAGTGTGATACCTGTGCTTTTAAGAGATGATTTTGAATACCATAGTTGGTTCCTAAGCGATTGGTCTCTGAACTTGACTAATATGGGCCTAGACTTCTCTGGCGAGTTTTTACCAAGTCGCTGGCATCTACTGATGTCATCTGCACTGAAATTGGAGACTTTGAGATGATCTGCCAGCACCTGGATCACCTGAGATGCAGTGTCCTCATTTCTTTCCTCAGCAACACCATGTACTAACAGTATTTTCCTACGACTTCGCATTTCCATGTTGTCACATTGTTTAGTAAGAAGTTGCACCTGAAGCTGAAGTCCCTCAAGAGCATTCAACACAAAAGATCTAAAAGTGTTGAACTGTGCTGTTATGTTAGTTGTTGGACTTGCTGTGTTGTTTGCATTGATTAAACTTTTTTGGAATTCAGCCATTTGTGAATTGAAGTGCTGTGTCAGCTCATCTATTGTGTGCTTAATAGAATCCATTCTAGTGCTTGAGTGTATTAAAATTTAGAAGTGTGTATTACACAGTTGCTTCAAGGTTATTTGAGGTCACTTGCTTAACTGCACTTCTTATAGAATGATGGAGATTTTTTAAAGGAATTACACTGCGGGCAGGTTAGATACTTTAACTCATTACTTTTATATAACTCATTACTTGATAAACAATTTTAAAACTAAATAAACTAAGAGAGCTCTACAATCAGCTGTTGTCACTTTTGCACCTACCGCCAAAAAAAAAATTATTAATTAAAATAAACTTATTAATTAAAATAAAAAAACTTAACTTATTAATTAAAATAAATAAATGCGGTTGTTATCGCCATTCTTTTGTTACCCATTAATTAAAGCTTTTGACTATATCAGGTTCTCGTTTTGTTTGTAAAAATTATTTTCATTATTAATTTTATATTTTTTTATAATAACAAATTGACATTTTTTAAAATTATATATGTATATATATGTGTCTAAAATCTTATATAGGTATCCGGAAAGGCATACTGTTTGACTATAAACTTTTAAAGTGCGAATTGCAATAATTGATTATAATTATCCCTAGTTAGAACGTGCACATGTTTTCTTATTTTTCAGGAATTTTTATCTTTCTTAAATATATTTAACACATCATTTTCAAATACCCATCACCTTCCTCACTTCCAGCTCAATCTTATATTACATATAATATAGAATACCGTTACCTCTCAACATTAAGAAAATTACATGAATACTATTCTCTTCATTCTCCGTATAATGTAGATTTATGTCTGGATCTAGATTCTCTCTTCTAGATTTCTCTTTATGCAGATTAGCATTAGAACAGTAGGTTATTAGAATTTGAACCTCAAATACAAAACGTGTTATTTATTGATAGAAAATCTTATAATAGCAACTGTTACCTTCTCATTTGCTACCGCATACGTCGGTTGCGATCTTGGTATTGCATTTCCGTCAGAGCGGACCACTAGCCGCTGACCACGATAGTTTTGTCATATTCAATTTCAATTTTTCCACTATATAATATAAATTAACCACAAGAATTTTATAATTATGTAGATATGTTTAGTATTTCGTGTAAGTTACCTAATATACCTAGTATTGTCATCAATAATATTGTCGTTTTTTTTTTCAAAATAATCGCTGTAACCTATGATGAGTCGTGGTGTAGGGTCACAAGTGTGCGATTATAAACACGACGGTTGTGGGTTCGATTCTCATTCGGGAGAACGAAATATTTAATACTTTCATTTCCTCGCTCTGGTAACGAGGCAAAGCGTGGCGTTCAGTTCCGACATCTAACATCCAATGCTTCGAGAATTTGGCAGAAAGTGGTATCTTAAGGCTAGGTTTCCAGGTTTCCTCTGCTAACTCCACTACGTGCAGGATATGGTGTTACAATTAAAATAAAACAACAAAGCCTCTAAAAGACCAAGGAACAGTAGAAATGAAGATATAGAGTAGGCTAATAAGACATTATTACGTGCTTTTAGCCTACTCTATAAAAAGCATGCGAGACGACAAGTATATTTTTCTTCAAACAAAACAATTATACTACACTTAATTAATAATTACATATTATAGTTTAATTTGTTACGCCATAGCCCGCACTTAATTAAGTCACAACATCAAGGTCTCTATATAGTGTTTATTCAACAACTTGACAAGTAAGTATATGAAATTTATATGATAAAAAATTATGTTATACAATGCAGAAACCTGAGTATAAAAAATTTTATATAAAATTGATGAAACGATTTTATTCTAATATTATATGGACCTACAGTATAATCTGAGTGAGGTGACAGGACGGTCACGGCGCAGGGGCACACAGTGTGACAAAAACGCAGGTTTATAAAAGATCGTGGGGTTCGATTACCACTTGAGGAAATTGTATATTTAATATTTCCAAATTCTTTGCTCAGATGTGTGTGTGTGTTGCAGGAGAATTAAAAATAAAACAAGTCGAATATTATAGTATAATATCAAAATTGTCAATTCTGCTAACGAAATAGGCAGAAATAAATCAAAAACGTTTATTATATTATAATATAATTAAAAAAAAAACAATTTATTATGAGTCTATATTGGTTATTAATAGGAAAACGAAGTTTTGCAACATTTATATAATAAAACGAACGAACGGCGGAACCAGCTCGGCGTTAGAAGCCACTGGTCGACCTCGGGAGACAAATAGTGAGGTGTAGTGACTAGTGAATCACTTGTAACGCGACAAAAAACAAGATTGCGGACAATGAAATTAATTGAGTCCCACACCGTATATAATTTCATTCGCTATGGTTAGATGTAGATAACATTTGAAGGAAGATTTCCCTTAGGTTACCTAATACAAGTATGGAGTTTTATAGTTTATCCTAGCTAGTAGAGCTATAGTAGTTTTATGCTTTATACACCTTATGTGCTAAGCCTGGTATAAATTTTTGTGTCCGCCTTTCATTTATTTGAGTAAATCTAGAAAACGACAGACGTATTTTTTTGGAGAAAGTTATAAATAGAAATAGTTACTATAATTTATTTTTATATAAATATACGGGTACAATTACAAAATGAAAAGTATTATAAAATATTTATATGGTTTTTTCTTGGTGAGCCATTCTTATTAAATACACATATATATTCAAAAAATTCAAAGTACTTCAATATAACTATGTATTTACCTAGTCTGGCCATTAATACTGTTACAATTAAAAATAAACAAAATATTACTTTTGAATTTGGAATCTGTCATTTTTGTTGAGTTTTCATATTTTCCCGCCATTTTTCCCATTGTAGAATATGTGTGTGATATTATAATGAAGTGTAAAAAGAAACGAATTGTTGATTGCATTACACGAAGTAGATATTATGGTCAAATGTTTGTGTATCGGGCTATTGTCAGGTACTGAGATATTTCCGGTTTGTGAAGAAGTCCTGTCAGAAACTAAAAGATTTTAGAAGAGAAGAATATAACACCTAGAACCAAGTCGCGTATTTTAAAGAATGACTTAGGATTATAAGGATATGAGGACATAGCATGTAATCCATTTTTTATAAGCACCAATACATTTGTAGCAGCAAAATAATATAAAATATAATATAGATACCGAGATATCTGTATCGCCAATCTAGGCAAAAATGACCCTACACCGACGTCCATGTAACAATTTTCCACCCCCATGTTTTATATATTTTTTTTATTATAATTAATTATACATTTTTTATATAGTACTTTAATTTCAAAATTATTTAAAAATGTAGAACGAAGAAGTTTTAACAAACAAAACGGGTTTATTTTATACAAAAAATTAAGAAGATTTAAATGTAAATTGCATTATCAACATTTGTCTTGAAGCTGACGCGACGGTGTTCAACTGGATATTACATAATCAAAACTTTCGTTTTCTCTTATTAAGAAGCGAGATTCCCGTTTACATTACAGAAATGTAGAAATGTGGAAGTGCAATACTTAATATACATTAATTATATTAGTATGTCCTAATTTTAATTTAATCCCTATAGTAAATAATGTAAAATGATGAGCTCAGGGGATTAAGCGTGCGATTCTAAGCGCAACGGCTGTGGAGTCATTTCCAGTAAGAGGAATAAAATATATAATATTTGAATTTCTTCGCTTTGGTAACGAGGCAAAAGAGCGTTGTTGATTTTCGCCATTCATTCCAGAATTCGGCAGAAAGTGGCCAAAGGAGTGTCTTAACACTAGGTTCCTTCCCAACCTGGCTGACCTTTGGGAAAATTATGACAAGGCTATGTTGTTAGTGCAGTAGACTGAAGCATGTAATCGCAAAATCGTTTGATATTAAATATAAACAACTAAAAAGAGGTACATATTCCCCATTTTACGATTATTCCACATATGTAATTAGACCTTCATCAATTCTGCAGTGGACCTAAATTCCAGTTTCAAGCAATGGTTTTGCCTATGCAATAAAACAAACAGAAAGAGTAAGAATTTGAAAGAGTGTAAGTACCCTTTGCTATATTTTATTATCTTAAAATATCTTTATACGTATTTAATTCATTTAAAAGGTAATGTAACCAGAGGTCCCTTTCTGATCAGGACTATCCCGCATTCCACTTGTGAGTCCCGGTGTTCCCAAAACAATATCGATTTTCGAGGTGCCACGTAAATTTAGTCGCCCGAAAGTATCTCGTCGATTATACGATTGTAAAAGATAACTAAATTAAAAAATCAAATAAAAAAACGGAAAACCACAAAATAAACCGATGTACCGTTTTGAACCGAAAAAGGAACGATGACGTTATGATCTTTGTATAGGCACCTATCGCATTATTAGTTAATGCATATTAAAGACAAGTAGAAAAACACCTACGTCCCGTCACGTGCTATAAAGACCTACACAGGAGTCGTATTAAGCTGATAGCGCAATCAAATGTGATTTGAAAGTAGTTTGTGGACAAATAATTTTGCTAGCGCATCAGTAAGTGCTAAGATTGTTCTCGATAAAATCTTTATTGTCACGGATTTTTTTTTATTAAAAGCTTAACATGGTATGAAATCTCTTTTTGAAATGCATCTCCTCTCTCATTCTCCTATTATGTAACGTTATCTCTTTTTCCGTACACTCTTTCGTGAGTTTTCGATATAACGTGACATTGGCGAAGTGATTAGTGCTCAACTAGCACGCTCGGAACACCAAAAATTAAGATTTGAATTAAACTGGAGTTGTTTGCAATATTTAAAATAACATATTTTGTAAGAAAAAATATAGTATATCAAGTTAAGTAACACTAGTTTCGCTGAGAAAAAATAAATAACGTATATCTCTGCAGTAACCTACGAATATATAAAAGCCATTATCAAAGAACTGCAATTAATAATTAATATTTAAATATGCAGTTTCAAATCTACAGCTACTAAAGCACTTTTCTATCATTTAGGTATGCATTCATATGAATCATCAACACATACAAACAAATTGAATTGAATAAATGAACGCCATAGTTTCTTTGAGATATTGATATTGTAATTGCTTTGGCAATTTAAATATTTAGTCAAAAGCATGCTTAGTTTAAAGTCTAGCATATTTTATGTCTAATAAAAAAAATTAAAATGTTTTATATTATATAAATATTTTTGTAGGTAGGTCTAGTGTACCCACAACGTGTCACGCAATAAAAAAGATGGTAACATCAAAGGCGTGTTTGGCCGTGTCGGTGTCACGTTGATATGTTCGACTATACTGTTTTACCTATTGGTTACTGGCCTGACAATTAAAATATTTTAGCCAAAACTATGCAAAATTTTAAGTTTAATTAAATTTATGCCTAATAAAATTAAGAAATGTTCCATGTTATATAAATATTAACGTAGGTTAGGTCTTGTGTCTTGTTGTGTCACGCAATAAAGTAGATGCAAACATCAAAGGCGTGTTTGGTCATGTCACGTTGATATGGTCGCCTATATACTATGTTACCTGTCAAGGAAATAGAAAGTTTGCTGACAACAAGATTGCCGTGAGCCAACATCTTCTGTTTAATATTTGTATATTATGGCAACATTTCCCTTATACGTGTGTTTTGTGTACAAGAATCCCACTCGAGGAAGTGAAGTGTTTATTTAAATTTATATTTTCATTTCTTCACTTTGGTGTCGAGACAAAGCGCGGCGCTGAGTTCCATCACTTAACACGCAACTTCTTAACACTAGGGTTCCCTCTGCCTACCCTGCTGTGTGCGAAATACAGTGTGAAGCTGATAATTATATACTATATGGAATATGTATATCATTGACATTTTTTATTATACGTATATTTTTATTTTTTCAGCTTCACGCTGTAAACTGCATATAGCAGGGTAGGCAGAGAGAACATTATGTTAAGACACTGTCCGCCCAATTCGTGTTGGTGACTTGGTTGGTGGTACATTTAGTGAACGTTTGATATCTTTTTAAATTTTTAAACAATACTTAACAGCTGATATACGTATGTACTTTACGTTTACGTAATATGTCGACGTATAATACGCATATATTCGTGACATTACATTTTAATTGAATAAATATGTATATAATGTATTTTTATTTTTTCCCCCAGAACTTTAGAGGCCGTAATTCAGTTGACAGTAATCATTCTTATATTAAAAAACTCAATTATCATTATTATTTTAATTTTACACCAATATCTGCTACGAACTGTCGTTTTTTATTAAAAGATCCTGTATCTGGAATCGGCACGTGCGCTTTCACCTTTCAATATAAACATTAACCAAAACAAATCACTTTCCACAAAAAAAAACACTATTCAGATTATTAAAAAAATATATATATCAGCAAATTCAAATAAAATAATAATTGCATCGACAATTAAAACGTATTTGTTTATAAATAAAAGCTCGATGCGATGCAAGAGAACGTCACAGACTAGGTACACCCAGTGGTACAACCGCGCACGGAGGCAGACGCGCCGGCACTGGACGAGAGTCGTATCGACCTCATGACTCGAGTTATGAATGGAAAGCCACCATGCCGCAGTATCTCGCTGCAAACACGCCACTGCACTGCAGCTTTATTTTTGGCAACCAACCTGGCATCTACAGTCCTTGGGACAAGTAGCGCCAAGTGGCCTGTTTACATTTTGCATATAAGCGTACCCAAGACTTAAAATTCTGTATTTTTTTGATTGAAAATCCAATTTAGACGCATGCGTGACACAAGAAGAACCGATGAATGACCTCGTTCCCACGACTGTAATCGTGTCCTCAGCTGGATGAAACAGACCTAAAGGTCGAGTCATGGCCGAACAAAAATATATTTCAATAAATAAAGTGACATATGACTGTGAGTAGTATTCAAAGCGGTAGATGTGAACGTTCTTCGATTTGTTAATTACGCTCGTTGTGGTTTCGTAGATTGATCGGACAAGATTATTTTATAAAATTAATTCGTTTACTTCCAGCTAGTATTGTTTATTCGTAATAAATGTACGAAACACCGCACGTTTTCTTAGGTTAATTTTATGTATGACAATGTTTTGCTGCGGCTTCGCCTGTATAGTCAAATGGAAATAACTGAGGGCTATATGAGTTTGTGCTTGACACTTCGTATGGGTATGGGCGTGGAAGTAGAGGGGAACCTAGTGGACCGTGTCCATCCCAAAAATTATACTAACAAAAAATTTACGTCTACACGAACAATCAGTCCCAAGTTAAAGTTCAGACATTATTATTTACATCATTTATTCTCAAGAATAATTAGTAAACCGAAACGTATTATGCGTCGATTTATAATACATATATTGAAAAATCCGTCTTAGTCAAGTAGCTATACATAAATCAAATTATTAGCGTATCTTGACAGGTTTGTTCCAATAGTTATAAGATAACCTGCTTAAACATTCTGAACACCCATCACAGTCAGGTAAAATTGTGTTCATCTTGGTCTCCGTAAGATAATGATATTGGTTAATGTCAATCACTCTTATCGCTAAGATAAAGGGAGTATAATAAAATTTGATATTGATATGGACACCATGAGAAAAGTTGCAAAAATACAATAAAAAATTGGCAATAAAACCGATTTTTGCTACATACTTCGTTTACGTTTTATACTCCATGTATATTTACAGTTATAAAGATGTCTTTTGAAAGCTTAATTATCTTTATATATATAATAATTTTTATTTAATTTTATTTATAATTAAATAACTCGAGTAGTGTGAGGGTGACCTCTATAGTAAAAATTTAAATTAATACTTTTACTATATAATGATTTTTCAAATATTCACAATAAAATTGGTGGTAGGTATAGGCATGTTAAACTATTACTTGGACAAATGAAAATTTTATAAAACACTTTATTTCATTAAGAGAAATTATACATCAATTATCTTTCTTCCTTCTCTCTGGTAACATAAAGCGAGGCGTTAAGTTCCGCGTTACACATACATTGTCTCGATTTCGAGCGGAATGTGAAGAATGGACGTGTCATTCTGTATTCTCGGTTATGACAGCGAAAAGCGTGATGCTATTTTTTATTGTTACTGAAAGAAAAAAATCACGATGCTTCTTCAAACATTTTGCAGTAGTGATCACGGAACCGCGGACTACTAAGTACTTGTGTACTTTAGTTACAGTTTGATGATTAAGTAAAATGTTCTACTTTATAAGTTTTACGTGACATTATTAGAATTATTTTTCTGTTGTTACATATATGCACGTGTTGTCGAACACGCTCTGTGTCGTGTCATTTTCATATACGTAATAGACAATTACGAAAAATATAGGAACTATAACGTAGTATAAAAAAACCTCATTTTTTATATAACGAGATTCGTATTACTAACAAAAAATTTTTTATCTATAACATAATATTATACATTATTAATACCTATAGGTATTTAACTTGATTATGTATTATTTTTTACTGTAATAGCTCATAGCATGTAGTGCCGTCTCCAACACCATTCGAGTCCTGCAGGCGACTCCCTTGTCATCGTTGATATCCTATTAGGCAGCCATGTCGTAGCTAATCTCTCAGGGACAAAGTACCCACCTGGTGTCTCTGAAAAGGCCAAAAAGGCTAACAGCATTAACCTCATATTTGAGAAAAAAAAATGTGAAGCTTACTGCAGGTACCCAATCTAAGCCATACCAGTAAATAGAACAAAATCGTCGTTCACACTATAGTCTGTCCATCATAAAAATATTTAATTATCAAAACATTCATTTTTGACCTCAAACCACAAGAATAACGGATGTAAAATACATATCTGTATGATAAAAAATGACACACGATTTATCTTTTCAACGAAACGTATCCTGATTGAAAGTTTATTAGGTTTACATACTTTCATTTAAATATTCGATTTTTTTGTGATTTTTTTTAAATTTTATTTTAATTTTTTTTTTGAGGAAACTGATTTATTTTGGTTAATGTTTATATTGAAGGGTGAAAGCGCACGTGTCGATTCCAGATACAGGATCTTTAAATAAAAAACGACAGTTGGTAACACATATTCGTGTAAAATCAAAATAATATTGATAATTGAGTTTCTTTTTATTATAAAAATGATTACTGTCAACTGAATTGCGGCCTCTAATGCTCTAGGGGGAAAAATAAAAATACATTATATACATATTTATTCAATGAAAATGTAATGTCACGAATATATACCTATTATACGTCTACGTATTACGTAAACGTAAAGTACATACGTATATCAGCTGTTAAGTACTGTTTAAAAAATTGAAATAGGAAAAATATATCAAACGTTCACTAAACGTATATTAGCGAGGCAAAGCGCGGCGTTGAGTCCCGCTACCAACACGAATTGGACGGAATGGATGTATTAACATAATGCTCCCTCTTCCTGCTCTGCTGTCAAATGTTGAGGCCGGTCGTGGCGTAGAAGCACAAAATGTGACTTTGTAATCGACTGGTTGTAGGTTCGATCCCCATTCGAGGAAGTACAATATTTATTTACATTTATATTTCATTTCTTCGCTCTGGTGTCGAGGCCACTCAGCACACAATGACTCCAGAATTCGGCGGAAAGTGGGGAACGGAGTGTTTTAACACTAGGTTCCCTCTGCCTACCCTGTCATTTGTCATTGTCATTTGTCATTGTCTCCATTTTTATGTGCCTGGTCCTTCACGCTGTATTTCATATGTAGCAGGGTACCGGGGGAACCGAGAATCCTAGTATTTACATACTCTGTTCCCTTCTTTCCGCCGCATTGAGCGTCGAGTGGCGCAACTCATCGCTGCGCTTTGTCTCATTACCAAAGCGAGGAAATGAAAATATTTAATTATGCTGAGTGGGAATCGAATCCACAACGAACGCGTTTATGCCTTTTTGGGGACGCGCCACGAAAGCTTTGGTTCTTGTAATAATTAGCGAACTGTAATAAAAAATAATAATAATGAAATGATTATATGAAAAAATAAATTTAAAATATGTTAAATATTTTACATTTTACAAGTCCCGCACAACCATTTTGGTGACATTCACGTAGTATGGATCATCGAAAGGAAGTATGCCATTTAAAGTAACTATTTTAAGCCGCTACCCACGACCAATGTGACTCGTGAAGGTCTCTAATAATAACAGACAACAACAAATGTATTATTTGTATAGTAATAGTAGTATGAGGCCGGCACGGCGCAGTAGCGCAAGCGTGTGACTCTACATGCGACGGTTGTGGGTTCGACTCCTACTCGGGAAAATAATTGTTGATATTTTTATTATTCTGCTCAATGCCTCGAATGGTAGAAAGTGGGTATCGGAGTGTCTTTACACTAGGTTCTCGCTGCGTATTCTGCTATTTGTGGGATATAGCGTAAAGCTGAAATTAAAATAGTAAGTATCCATATTTTATATATTACAAAAAATTAAGTATATTTTTTAGAAAACTCATGTAAAAAATATATCTATCCAGTCCAACGAAATGACAACTAATATTTTTATCATAAAAACATATAAATTTAAATAAATATTTCGTTTCCTCAAGTGGGGATCGAACCCACAACCAGTCGTGTTTACTGTCACACTTTGCACCCCTGCACCACGACTGGTCTCAAAGAAAGGAAGTAGAAAGTAAAAAATTAAATACTTCAACACTTATTCTATGCGCGTACCGTAGGTATGTATGGATACTGAATGAGGGGCGTGAAGCGTGAAAAAGTGAAAATAAAATTATAATTTATATACGTTTATATTTTTGTGTAAATATACGAGTATGTAGGTTAATTAACATCAATATTGATTTGTAACAATCAATTAAACAACCAGGGTCAAACAATGTAAATGTCGTACATGCAAAATGGCTGGCTGTAGTTATTATTAAATGTAATCGACGTTTTATTATTTATTTATTAGTTCGTATTTTGTAGTCTAATCGTTGGTGTATGTTTCCACTGCGACGTAGTGACTACGTCCATTATGTGATAGCCACAGAGAAAGTAAAAACATTGTAAATTACAATTGTAATGCTCCCTAATTTTCGTAAATGTGAAAACTTGTTTTTTTTATTTATTTAGGTCATCCAGCAGTTTTACAACGATTAACATAAATAAGGAAAATACATTGTTAAGTTAAAAAAAAATAGTAAAACTAAAAAGAAATCATTCGAAAAGTAAATGTTTTAGGTTATTTGGTTACTTTTCAATTGAAAGTGGGGAACGAAGTGTCTTAACACTAAGTTCACTCTGCCTACCGTGCTGTGTGCGGTATACTGCGTGAAACTGATTCTAAATTGGATAATGCAGGTATTTTTTTATGTTACTAATACTGTTCCATTATTGAACATTTTGTACAGAATCGCCAAATCATTGAAGGTCTGTCCTAGTGGAAGGGGGATCATTTTGAAGAAATTCAATCTGGTGTTATATGTTTCAAGAGGGCTTATCATGCCGTTCGAATAAACATCTAAGGCATTTCTGATTCTATTCTTATCTTAGTGAAGGTGTAGAATTATTTGGTCGTGAAACGATATTTCGTACTCCAATATACTTCTAACTATGTTTAATATAATAATGTTTTAAATATATTGATAGCCCAAACACTTGCATATACTACAAACTACATTAAAGTTTACGTACTACGAAGAATCCTTTGAAAATTGTTTTATAATTCTATCAAATGACGTGTAGACGTGTTGAATGCAACAAAATAAGATAAGATTTAAACAATTTAATATTTTTCTATACACCAGAGAAGAAGAAGAATAGCTTTTTGCAAAATGATAAGATATACGACCAGAGGATCATTAGCACTGATTTTTAAAATATTGGCACCATACTATCTACTGAAGTACAGCCCAAATGTATTTACACTCTTTTGGTTGACCAGCGAGTGCATAAGCATCACTTCGTATTTCGCTCACAGTACAGGGCAGGCAGTGTTAATACACTCCGTTCCCCACTTCCCACCGAATTCTCGAGGCATTGCGTGATGATTGATGGCAATATTTTTTAGTTAATCTAATAAATTTTATCATTTGCTCCATTTATTATAATTATTATTACGAGTTCAAATATTTGTATATGTTTTACCTAAATTATTTATCAAAAAAATATATCTTTCTTAAAATTTATATCATTCAGTTATTTTAAGTCTCACAACATTTTTAACGTGAAGTTTGAAGTGACACTTTATTTTTTTTAGCGTAGCCTTGGTAATATTTTTTATCTATGCTTAAATATTTTTATTTTCAACTGCAACATTAATATGCTGAATAGCGAACATTCCAATGTATTTTCTACTGGCCTTGACTATTTAATTTTAGATGGAAATAGCGATTCATGTAGGTTAACAATTCATGTGATGAAACTACTTAATGATACATTTCCTTGTTACAAATATCACTTAGTAACTCATTCACTTATTAAATAATAACAACGTTACATTTATCTACATATTTTTTTACAGTAAGTATGTGTATATAGAGGCCAGTCGTGGCGCAGGGGCACAAAGTGTGATTGTAAAACTGACTGGTTGTGGGTTCGATCTCTATTCGAGAAGATGAAATATTTACTTAAATTTATATTTCCATTTCTTCGCTCTGGTGCCGAGGCAAAGCGCGGCGTTGAGTTCTTCCACTGAACACGCAATGCCTCCATAATTCGGTAGAAAGTGGGAAACGGAGTGTCTTAACACTAGGTTCCCTCTGCCTACCCTGCTGTGGATACATGATTATTATTTTGCTTAATAAAATTAATTCTATATACAATTTTAAGTATAAGGTACATTATGGGGGTTATTTACAATGTAAGAATATTCTTTTTCGAATATATAAATTAGAGAAATTATTGATATAGGGTAAAGCCACCAGTAGTCAGCCTTTTAGTGGAAATCGCAAGTTTAAATATGTATAGAAAATTATTAAAAATAGTAATCAAAAACTTTATTTACTCATTCACTTAATCATTTATTATACTTTGTTATAAAAGTAACAGATATTATATATTTTTTCAATAAGTATTAAAAATAAAATATTTATCAAAATAAGGCATATTTCCCCAGTACTCAGCCGTCACAACCCAGTATTCAGCCATATTGGTACCAGTAATCAGCCTCTCCGGAGATCAATAGTTTAAAGCTTAATTATCTAGGAACTTAATAAATTTAATTAAATAATAAGACTTTAGTAGGTACACTAATATCATAAAAAACTAAATTTACTTATTCTTCATTAAAATCACAATTTAAAAATTCTCAAGTTCTTCATTTCTAAAGGTTTCACCTAGGTTTTTCCACAACTATATGTCTTATAACTTAATGAGTGTCAAAAACTCCTTTTTGAGGGTACTCGGTGAAGTTATCTTGCTGGTAGATGCATTCTTTTTCTCTAAGGTTTTTTGCACGCATTTTGAATAATCTACTGCACTAGGGTCAAATGGAAAAGGCAACACTTACGAAATCCATTTTTGACGACTTCTTTCAGAGATTCCTTACTTAGTACTTTTTTCAACAATGAACAGAGAAGATTTTGTCAATAGTTTTAGCGTTTTGTGGCTGACCACCAATTGTGAAAAGTTTTCGCCCATTCAATTTTTACTGGTTTAAAAACGCTAGCATCTGCTGATTACAAAAGTGCGTACAAAATTATGTTACTGTCGTGGCAGTTTTTACTAAGCTTCATTGTCATGTGGGTTTTGTGGCCGTCGACAAAAACAAGCACTAGTTTTTCACTTTGTTTTCATCTATCCACTTGGATAGGCATCCAGAAATATAATCGTAGAAAATATCTGCCTTTATCTATCCAGTGTCAGATTTACCGAGGGACCAACTATCAGCCCATTTATAACATCTTTGAAGGGTCTGATGTACGGGAAAACTACACAAGGAGGAATATCGCCTATAAGGGAAAAAAAAGCTAAAACGGTGACAGATTCCTGCTCTTTGCCCTTTACTATTTGGTATACATTTTTATATTCTTGGGATGCTATATCTTTTCAAGTTTTTGGGCAAAGCATGTTTCGTCACCGTTAAGTATTCTTTTAGGGTCTTCTAACACGTCGAGTGCTTGATTTTTAGGTAGATAATCTGTGAGTTTCCCAAACTGCTTTCTAATACTCTCTTCAGTGATTATTGCTCTTGCCTTTGATAGATCTTCAGGTGTTCTTATTTATTTTCAATAAGAACACCTGAAGATCTATCAATGGTTTTCCATTTAGAAAGGGATTGGGCCTGCCGTCTTCAATCATCATGTCAAGTATTAAATACATTGTCAGGTTTCTTTCCAAAACCACAAGTGGCAATGTCTTTCAGCCATCGAGGAACCTTTGAGGTTCTACTAGCTTCTTTAATTGGCATGCCATTTCTGATAGCGTCTAAAGCTTGGGTTAGTTTGTCTTCAGGGTATTCAGGTTATTGTATGGGCCTCAAAATAGACATACAAAATATAAACAAATAAAAAATGCCAAAAACTAAGAAATTAATCGGTAGGTGGGTGCTAATTAAATAAATTAGTAAATTAAGCAGCGTAAGTTACTGACTGGCTGAGCACTGGGTCCATCCTCGCCAGTACTCAGCCGTGGTTCGAACGCATCTAGTTAGGCGGCCGACTACTGGTTTTTTCATGTAATTATGTATGACATGGCTATATTAAATAAAAGGCTAAATTTCCAGCATTAAAATGACACTAATAAGACTTCGATATCAAAAAAAGCATAGAATCCAGTACTCAGCCGGGGAGGGCCGAACACTGGATTATGTACAAGAAACGCATACCCAGTAGTCGGCCACCTCGTTATTTAAATAACTATAAAGAAACTGTTCTATTATTTATTTGATTTTGATGTGAAAAATGTAATTACACTATATTTTTATAAAACATGGCATTAAAGTTAATAAGAAATTGCAATATTTCATCTTTTTCTTAGACACTCCCCACTAAGAAAATTTTAGCGCGCGCGCCATGTCTGGTCTCGACAAGTGACAATGTCGACATAAACTCATATTACTATTTTATTCAGCCACATAGCGTCATTGTGATGTTCCGAACCGACCAATTATAAGGCAAAGCTTTTTTTAAAAGTTACTCAGTTGGTTAATTTGCAATAGAACGCTATTCCTATAGGTTATAAGCTGGAAAAGGCTGACTACTGGTGTGGGGCTGACTACTGATGCCCGTACCCTAGAATGTTTTGTAATTTTACAAGTTTTTCAAAATATTTATCATTAGGCTTTCGCTATTACAAAATGTCTAGAAGTTGGTTGGTTGGTTATCACTACGTTTGTGTGGGCAATGGAGTGAGATAACACTCCATTCTCCACTTTATGCCGATCTTTTCGAGGCACTGCGTGTAAAGGGGCGGAAGTCCACGCAGGGCTTATGCTTCGGTGCCAGAGCGAATGAATTAAAATAAATTTATTAATAAATAATAATTAATTTCTCTGAGTGGGATCGAATCCACGCCGACGGCCTCTGACTAGATAATGATATTGGTAGGTATTATTTAATTTATAGTAAAGATACATTTAACAAGCAGATCGCTGATCAACTCGAAAGCATTGGACCGTGGTTCCGCACTCTTTATATATTTGGTCATTCAGTTAGAAAATCAATGTAACACAATGGAGTCAAGTGCAATGACCTTGCACTAATAAATATTGTTTTTATGATAACGTATTGAAGGTTTTTCCGTTACTTGAAAGATCAATCCGAACTTAAGATAAGTATGATATAAAAATATCAAATAGAAGTGAACTGGTATCATAATCTTATCACTGGTAGCATAATCATTTCAGAAACAATGTAAATTAAGAAAATACTATTTTTTCAGTTTTAGTAAAACAAACTTAACTGTAAGGATAATAAAACTAAAGATTTATATCTCTTATTCAATTATTTATTAGAATTTGGAGGATTTGGAGGAACTCCCACCAACGCGAGTGATGAAACAGTATACTACAATATATTTTATATGATCAATTTTTAACATCTTTTGCTCTTCTTTTATCAAATACTCAATGCACTTTTGTGTAGCTTTTACTGTGTATTTTTATTTTGAATTGCATTTTTCTTCGGACATTTCATCAACCACTAAGTTCAGTAAATGTCTTTTGAATGTTATAATTGTAAAGTAAAATATCAATTCTCCTCCATCCAGAAAGCCTGTTAAGAAATTATGATTGAATTATAAATATCTGGAGAGTTGATTTATGTAAATTATTTATATATCAATATTAGTTGAAGTATGAGTATGCACTTTACACTACAGCCCACAGTGGAATGGTTAATTGTTATATTAAAATCAAACTACCTTTTTGAACTACATTAAGTGGATTTCCTTTTCCACTTGGATTTGTTAAGCCAGTGGTAAAATTTGGACAATGAGCTTCTCTATTTGTCTTTCATGAAATCATCCTGTAAGCTCTGTTCCTAGAGTCCTGTAACAGATACTCAATTTCAATTTAGAGTTTTAAATATAAAATAAAATCTTTGGTTCACAATTACAAGAAATTAAGTACCTTACAAATACTTTATACTTTTAAATTAAGTATCATTTAGGTGTTCCGGAGTTAAATACAGTTATAGTTTAGTCAATGAAATATAATTGAAGTCTTAAAATATATTATAACTAAACTACATTAAGTCAAGTTTCACCGAAATAATAGATGGTTTTGCCTCAATTTCTTAAATTTGTTGAGGTGCTTAAAGGTTTGATACCTCTATATCCTCTCAACGTACTGAAATTGCAATAAAATTTGTAATTTATGTAATGTGGTCCTTTTAAAACTAGGCAAAGATTCACCTAAATTTACAGCCTCCAGCGCCTTATAGGCAGTTCATTGTTAACGGGAAATGTATACTTTACACTATGTTTCATTCACGAGGAGATCTCAAATGGCCTGTAGTATTCTTTCCCTTTAGAATTCTGTTTACTCCCATTCTATTTATTACCATGATTTATATTGTATACTTATATTGATAATATCACATTTATACAGAAACAAATTCTTCAACCACCTTTCTTTTAGATATTTAAGAATATTAATAACAGTACCTTTTCTTCCTAGAAAAAGGTGCAAGCCTAGTTTGTTCCAGGCTTATTCATGTTTTAAAGTATAAAAAATCATTATAACAAAAACAAAATAATCAGTAAGCAACATAAAACTTAACAATGTTTCATTAGTAATTTATAAAATGTGGTCCTTTTGAAATTGGGTAAAGATTCATCTGAATTTACAGCCTCCAGCATCTTATCAACAGAAGGTACTTCATTGTTAACGTAAAACGTCTGTACTTTACGGCGTATTGCATCCAAATCTGTCTCGTCCAAAGTGTCAATCTTCGATAGTCTTGGTGATGGTGGTGGAGGTGAGCTCAAACGGCCTGTTGTTTTCTTTTCCTTTATTATTCTGTTTACCGTGGCTCGAGATATCCCCATAATTTTAGCAGTTTTATTGATAATATCGCATTTGTATGGATACGAATCCTTCGGCCACGTTTCTTCTACGTATTTAAGCACATTCATAACAGCCACTTTTTCCCATGAAGCCATTGGAGATGTCTTTGTTCGGCTTGGTCCAGGTTTACTCATGTTTTAAAGTTATACTTAACAAAATAAGAAAATTATTAAACACAACGGAATTACAATAATTCAGTAAAAATATTTGGAAACAGTTCACAAACAGTATAACTAAAATATAAACTATCAACAAGTTGATCGATAGTAAAAATGACGGCCGTGAATATATAGTTTATATTTGTTATTGAAGAAAAAAAAAATAAACAGACCGTGGAATTGATTAAAAAGTTGAGGGAGTGAATAAGATTGAAAGTTATATAATTTTTTTTTGAAAGTTATATATATGTAAGAGCTGGGGTAAAAAGTTAATTATAAAAAATACTTGATTAAACAAAAATTTATTTTTAATCGGATAAACATTACCTTTCATTGTAATTAAGGCTGTTATATTATAATCAAGATTTAATGTGAAATCAGGTCAACATTTATGTATTAAGAGCCAAGCTTAAGTTAAAATATTGAAAATTATTTATCGAAAAACGAACAAACAATAAATTTTATAAGACCAACAAACGATGAACGAACGGAAACTAATCAACAAAAAGTTTAAAAAATATATTTCTTTCGCCATTTTTGTAAACCGCGTTATATTATGGAGGATACAAAAGAGCTCCCTAATCCCTCTCCGCATTTAAAATAGTGCCCATAAAAAAAATAAATAAAAGTAGCACTGATATATTATAGAATAAATTTTAAAGAGCGCGACCCACTCCCAAGACTAACTGGATTATTTTCGGGAGAAAAATATTGAAAAGCTCGAATCATTAAAAATGTAAATTTTGCAAACATCATACCTATAGTTCCCATTTCGGTCGGATTTTAAAGTACAATTTATTATTTACTAGCGGACATTTTTCCAATTGAATCCTTATTTGAGTTGGTACTCCTTATCTCCATGTATTATACGTCACATTTAACCTTTGTGTATATATATTCTGTGCTTTTGACTTTGTTGTGATTTGTCATTTGACATTTGTCAATTTATAACATATACCCTTTGGGTATATGTGTTCTGTGATTTATAATTATGCAAATAAAGAAGGTATCTTTTAAAAACAAATATAATCAAAGAATTAATGGATGTTACAAATTTAAGCTTTAAATTACAATGGAAAGAGACTTGCAAATGATATTTGTTTTATAAAAGCTATAGTTCAGTCCAGTTTTGTGTTGATTTGGAATTAAAATAATAAAAAACCGGCAAACCAAAAACTCAATAACATAATTAGTAATTCAATTATCACTTATAAATTATAAGAATAGTTATGCTTCAAGTTCCAGAAAATGTTAATCAAGCCCTTGTTCACCTTCTTCCACAGTCGGTTATTAACGATGTAGCTTGTTTTGTTTTTTACGATAATCATCCGAGGGACCAAAGATGTTTAGATATTACTGTATGTACTCGAAAAGGAGAAATAAAAGAATTTTATCAGCGTGACTCAATCAATTCAATATTAATAGAAAATATTATTGGTATATCTGAAATATTAATAATAAGAAATACTAAATGTGAGCTTTTTTATTTAGTGGTTGCTCAAAACGAAATTATCATCATATCCAAAAAAGAAACCCTCCAGTTATGTTTTAGAATAAGTAATGTAGATAAATATAAATTTGAAGAAGCAAGTTGTAGAGGACTTCAAATATACTGTAATGATGATGCAGTACCTGTAATTTTTGATGATGATATGAACAAATTAGAAGATGCTGACTTAATTGTGTATCATGAAAAGTCTGAAGAGTCTTTGCCTATAATTAATCAATTAAAGAGAAAATTAATAGAAGCCAAATATACTAAAAAACACAATGAAAATATATTAAATGACTATATAAAGTTAAGGCAATTAGCTGCATTTCAAATGTATAAAAAAACACAATTAAATTCAAACGATGCTTCTGCTTTCAAACTTGATCAGAATGAGGTAATTATTACAAATTTTTATTAGTTCCTTAATAAATCAAATAAAGTAAAATTTTTAAAAAATCACACTACATGATGATTTTAATGTTGTTTCTAGATATCTAATGCTTTACAAGTTCAAACTGAGGCACCTATTGTCCGTTTGTGCATTGGGAAATTTGTTATGTTATCTAATATAGTCAATAAAAATGAATTGTAAGTATTATACCTACATATCTTTTTTAAGCATTAATGCTTAGTTTGAGGCCTGTCGTGGCGCAGCGGCACGAAGTGTGACTGTAAAATCAACTGGTTGTGGGTTTGATCCCCACTCGAGGAGATGAAATATTTACTTAAATATATATTTCCATTTCTTCGCTCTGGTGTCGAGGCTAAGCGCGGTGTTGAGTTCTGCCATGCAATGCCTCCAGAATTCGGCAGAAAGTGGGAACAGAGTGTTTTAACACTAGGTTCCCTCTGCCCACACTGCTGCGTGCGGGATACAGCGTGAAGCTGATTTTAATGCTTAGTTTGTATATTACAGCTACTTCTTGTTTTAAACATTTAATTATTTACAATTGTCTTAAATGTACAGGGTGGAAGCGTCAGCGCTCCTTTTACAGCACATAGAGTAAAATATTTTAGACCTATACCTAAAGAAATTAATCAAGATACCCCAACAGTTTAAACACAGGATTTTTTTCATTTTCCTGTATTTTATGTGACACAGTTACTCATAGATACTAATAATGTGAACATATGCTGCTGCAAAAATACTACTAAAGATAAAATAATTTGAACTATGCCACCAATACCAACCACTCAATATTGGAATGAGGCATATGTGACTTGTCTTAACCCTTACTTCCTTCTGTTTACCCCACTATGTGCTGGATACAGAATGAAACTAAAAAAAATACAAAAAAAGAAACAATTGAATCTCTGTAAGATTTTTTATATGTTAAGTGACTATAATAATTTTTCTATATTTACAGTGGAGTTGATGATATTAGTGTGCTATTACATGGAGCATCAAAACCATCAATACAATATAAGTCAAAATTGTTCATACAAATACCAACTTCTCCATTTTGGTCCGAAACAAAATCAATGCTTAATAGTGAAGAAAAGTGCATGTTAGTTACAGTTCTAGATGTGGATGAAGTAAAAAATGATACGGAGACGAGAATAGATTTTGATGTTATTATATCATTTAAGTTAAATGGTACTGATTATTTGCTTCCCTTGGACAGTGTATCTATATCTGCTTTGGATATGATGGGACAGAAATTTGAAATGTTAGCAGATGAAACAGAAGGTATTACTATACTATACTATACTTAACATTTTTTTTTAACTTCAATTGTATCACATAAATAGAGAGGGAGAATGTTCATTATGCAAAATACAACAAACAAATTAATATTTATACTATAATTTATAAAAAAAATTTTTGATATTTTCAGATAGCAGCAATATAATTCTATCTATACTTGCCACATCGAAGAAAATAGACTTATGTTTGAGACACTTTGGAAATAGTGAGGACACTGTTCTAACACCAGCAAATTTGTTTGGAGACTATTTGAGAATGGACAAATTTACAAATATAGATAATATTTTTATTTGTAAGAAATCTCCGCACCACATCCTTTACGGTGTTATGATTGTTCTTGAAGATAGTAATGAATTAGTACCTAATCATATTATGAATGTTCAAGTCTATGTTCGGTAATATATATTATTGAATATTTTTTTTTGTCTTTTAGTGTAATTAAAATATATAAGATATTTTTGATACATCAGCTTCTTTTGTATTGATTTTGTGTAATTTTATAATTATAATAATAGAAGTTGTTGTGATGTTCGATTTCCTTGCTCTGGTAATTGTAGAAAGGGAATGTGGGAACCTAGTGTTATGACACTGTTCCCTATTTTTCGCCGAATTCTGTAAGCATTGCGTGTTGAGTGGCGGTAGCTGCACTTTGCCTCGTTACCTCAGTGAGGTTAATTACCGAGTAAGTGTTTTAAAATACACAGTACACGTTACACGTTAAGGTTTACAAAATTGAATCCTTTGAATATTAATTTATTTGATTTTATGATTTAATTCTACAGCAATTAGACAAGATTTATTATTATTTAGTTATAAATACTTTTGTAGTTAAATTAGGTAATATAATATTGATTGAAAAAAAAAATATAAAAGATTTTAACTATACCAAGTGCTTGTGCCTTAGGTGGAATTAGTTGATTTGGCCATTAAATAACAGAAATGATCATCGATATTCTAAATATGAATTATTTTTATTATTTTTCAGATGTACTTCTCAAGTGCTGCAACTGATACATTTTATATACGACTCGGTTCCTCATAAAATAATAGCAACGACACCAGATTATGAATTAACAGCAAGATTCAATGAATTATTGAAGTACAATGAAAAGAGATCTTTTAGATTAAACTATGCAGGCTGTGCATTGTCTGTCATAAATCAAGTAAAGATTATACAAGAGCACATAAACGAATGCTTAGTAAAAATAACAGCCGAAGGTTCGGGAAATGAATCCACTCAAGAAGTAGATTTGCTAGCTCTAGGTGCACCTAAATATCTTGAGTTTCGGAGTAAGCTTCTGGAAGAATCTGTGAAAGGGCTAAACTGTTTGAATTTTGTCCCACAATTGCTACCTGATATGGAACCTGATGGAATGATTATTGATGATTTATAGGTGTATTATATTTTGTCTTTGGTTTTTTTTTTATTTTATTTCAAATGTAAGAGTTACTTAAATGTTACAATAATCTAAATTTTGTATTTTTTATTTACACAATTTTCCTTTTTACAGGATTTGCACACTACGATTCGCACCCATCCAATTTTTGAAACGTTGTATGATTTATCTTGTAAGCAGAGAGAAAATGATAATAATTGATTCCATCGAATGGTTTCGTGCCCACAACCGTCGTGTTAACAGTACAGACGATGTATCGCTGCTTCATGACGGCGGTATGTTGTTTATGTTCAAGTGGTAAACCAAAGAATATACTTTATAAAGTATTCCATGAAAAATTATTACTTTTTATTTTGCCGTCACTTAGTTATCATTTTTGTTATCATTTATTTTTAAATAGATATTATACTTAACTGTATATGTATATATAACTAGCGACCCGCTCGCGGCTTCGTCCGCATGTACTATACAAATATTTATTTTCTCATCTGTCTTACTTCCTCACGAAAATCCAGTAACTATAGTTTTAAAGACAATATCCATATACCTGAACTTTCAGCTTTCATTTTCATTCTCTATTCGTGGCGAAGCGTGTGGCCGTAAACGAAACAAGTTATAGGTTTGATTCCCACTCGAGTACATGAAATATTTAATATTTTTATTTTTTCGCTCTGGTGTCGAGGCAAAGCACAGCGTGGAATGCCGCCACGGAACACGCAATGCCTTGTAATGTCTTAACGCTAGGCGCCCTTTGCCTACCCCTTTGCATACATGCGGGATACAGCGTGAAGCTGAAACAAATTATATTGACATAACCTTTTATTTATGAGCAGATTGAAATAAAACAAACGCTAAATGTTAACGGAATTTTTCCATTTAAACCGGTTTTCTGAGTGACCCCAACAGGAGATTGTCTTATATATATTCTATGTAAAGACAGCAATGACTTACAATTTTGTTATATGTATAGATAAAATTATCTAATCAAATTACTCAATAACTTCTAATTAATAATATTCCCCTGACAACAAAATTTATAATCATATAATTGTTTCCCCAGATCAGCTCAATATCAAATCAGCTTCACGCTGTATCCCGCACACAACAGGGTAGTCAGAGGGAACCTAGTGTTAACACACTCCGTTCCCCACGTTTTGCCGAGTTCTAGAGGTACTGCGTGTTGAGTGGCAGAACTCAATGCCGCCCTTAGCCTCGACACCAGAGCAAATGGAAATGGAAATATAAATTTAAGTAAATATTTCATCTCCTAGAGTGGGGATCGAACTCACAACCAGTCAGTTTTACAGTCACACTTCGTGCCGCTGCGCCACGACTGGCTTCTATTATATTGTTTACCCAACTGGTGTAAATTTATGATTTATCAGGGAGGAAAAAAACAAAGGTTAATTTGAAAAATATAGATTTAATTACAAAAAATATAAAACTTCATGTGTACACTTTCTTATAAAACGCTTTATAAAAACTTAGAAAAATTAATATACTTAAACCAATACTGCCTATAAAGAGAGCATTTACAAAGTCTCAAAGTGAACATACAAAATAATTGCACTTAATTAATTTGAGCATTGAAACTTAATTATATTTTTTTTCTTTTAGTACAATATATTGTGAATCGAATCATTTTATTTTGTTATTATTTAAAATTCATTATAAATAAACTGTTATAATATACTAAATAAGTAAATACTAGCAACATTTACAGATAATCTATAAAAATGTTATAACGTACATAACTATATTAAAGTTTAAAACAAGTGAAAACAAAACAAAAAAATAATTATAAATAATATTATAAGTTATTGCAATACCCGATTTTTTCCTCTTATTAGCACCATTTGTCAGCTTTATCTTAAATTAAAGTAATTATATTACTATTATTTATATATTAAAACATTTTTTTAAATACAAAAAAAAAAATATAGTATGCGTCGCGTAATGCAAAATATCACTCTAGTTTTTTTTCTTGAATATTTATTAAAATTTTCCAAAAAAATAAATCTTATTTACTGATATTTGTAACCACTTAAGTAATTGTGTAGATAAAAGATAGATATAGCAAATTTTGCTTTAAGGCAACTTCGTGTATTTTTTTACGTTTATTCTTAATCGTTTAATAATTAATTAATTTCTATTAAGGATTACGTGACGCATATTGAATAAATAACTAATAATCCATAATAATGATTTATCTTTAGGTTATATAAATAATTTTGTCAATAACGCTCTTAAAATGTACCCACAACCTATGAGCTTGATGTTGAGAATAAACAATCGACAATCTTAAAAATTAAAAAAAAAAACATAAAATGAGTATTTCCATTTTAAGTCTGTATGACGTTATGAACTAAGAAATCGTTCCAGTTTCTGTGGTCCCTATGTTATCTGTATACAATGTATCTAATAAATAATGTACAGCGATAGAAATTTCCTAAATGTAATGATAAAAATAAATAAATCAACTTCCCGCACACAAAAGGGTAGACAGAGAGAACCTCATGTTAATTATTCGAGGCATTGCGAGTAAAGTGGCGGTTGGTGCCATAGAGACAAATAGTAATGAAGTCCCTCGAGCGGGGATCAAATCCACAACCGTCGCTTTAAAGGCACATACTCGTGCCTCGAAAATATAATAATTTGTTTTATTATTAAAATATAGCATATATAGCTAATATATGTACATTATATCTTATAAATAATAGCATATTGGGTGTCAACTATCCTATATGATGTAAATTATTTTGAGATGAATACGTTTAAATGTAGTCTGGTAATGTCTAATAGAAATATGAAATTTGAAGAATAACTTTTACTTAATGACTTCTCTAATTTACATTAATAAAACCAAAAAAATCACACAAAAAATCTTTTATGATATGAAATTTTGATATAATATGACCAGTCGGTAATAGTCAATATATCTACTTAAAATTAGCTTCACGCTGCATCCCGCACATAGCAGGGTAGGCAGAGGGAACCAATTGTTAAGACACTCCGTTCCCCACTCTCTGCCGAATTACGCAGCTCAACGCCGCGCGTTGCCTCTACGCAAGAGTGAAGAAATGAAAATGTAAATTTAAATAAATATTTCATTTCCTCGAGTGGGGATCGAACACACAACCAGTCGATTTTACAGTCACACTTTGTGCTCCTGCGCCACGACTGACCTCAATACCTACTTACTATTTATTATTACCACAATGAATGCAGTGTTTTCTAATTTAATATATTATTTACAAAAAGATTGCTTGTTCTCAACATTTCAATTTAAATATAAACTTGCTCTATTACAGAACGGGGAGGTCGTGAACGTGCTTTGAGCACACCTCTCCGGAGCAACCCACACTGGTCAGGTACTAGGAAGCCTTGTATTGCCGCCTGACTCTACATATTAATTACAATATTTTAATAAATAAACTTAAAATTATAATTTGAGCAAATTTACTAAATAATTTAATTTAATATATTACAATTTATTTATTATTATATTATATACTATTATAATAATGGAATGTGCTTAAGTCACCATAACATTTTATTGTAGGTAAAGTCATAGGAACACATTGAAACGCAAAATGAAAAATATTTTTTCAAATACGTATCTATGTTTTATTTTTGCTTATTGTTAATTTTGGAATATGTATTGCACAGATTCTTTGCCTTTGCATTACATTATCCCGCACTCAGCAGGGTAGGTAAGAGGGAACCTAGTTAAGACACATCGGTTCCCACTTTCCGCCGAGTTCTGAAGGTATAGCGTGTTCAGTGGCGGAACTCAACGCCGCGCTTTGCTTAGACACCAGAGCTAAGAAATGAAAATATAAATGTTAAGGGGCGGAACTCAACGCCGCGCTTTGCTTAGACACTAGAGCGAAGAAATAAAAATATAAATGTAAATAAATATTTCCAATGCCTCCAGTGGGGATCGAACTCACAACCAGGCGATTTCACAGTCACACTTAGTGCATCTGTGCCACGATTGACGTCTTGATATAATTGATTAAACTTATTATAATTTATTGCTATTATTGCTATTATTTCATTATACTTATTTCTATTATTGCATTGCACGTCCGGCCATTCTTCTAACTATATATACAAATACACGTTCAGAGGTATTAATTTAGAATTTTATATAAAACTATCTAACAATAATTAAATAACTATTTTTTTTACAATTTTAAAGTGTTATTCCACACTTAGGAAAGAAAAATACTTTTTAGAAGCGGGATTTGAAACCCGCGCCTCTTGGACGGTTTCGAAGAGCCGCGGGTTCAAATCCCGCTACGTTCAAATTTTTATACGTTCTCTAAAAAGTATAATTGATTAACTACTTAAAGTATTATATTGCACTCAGTTTATTATTGCACAATTCACTGGCTAACATTATCACTAACAGTTTTCATTTTTCTCATTCTATTAGAATGTTTCGTATTTTCTTCGTTCGGTGCCATTTTTTCGCAATTGCCGAAATATACAGAATGAGTTTCTACACTTTCAGCACCAGATTCACTTCTAGCTTCATCCGCAGAATCGTCACTTTCCGTACAACTTGCTATTTTAGCGATCACTATTTTCCTTTGTACCTGTTTAGAACTGGTAGAGTCGCTGCTAAGATAACCTGAGTCCTCTACGTTAAGACCTTTTTTTCGCCTAAATTTGGTTCTATGTCCGTTTTCTATTTTTTGACCGCGGACAAAAGTATTTGTGTTGATTTTACTTTGAGCACTCGATGTACGTAAAGAGTTTCTACTGTTGTCAAATATTGTTTTGTCATTATGCGGTGTGGTTAAGTTTACATCTTCGTATTCAGCATACTGACTACGATTTGATCTCATTGAACTTTTCGAAGCATAAACAGAACTGTGTGGTGAAAAATTTTCACTAGCATTGCATTCTTTCATTGTATTAGTTGTTAATACTCTTGGGTCTAGATTTCTATTTTGTAGATCATTAGAATATTCTGCTCCCGCAATGTTAGATTGCACTCTTCTAGGAGGGAGTGTAGGTTTTTCATATACAGGACTATCTTCTGTGGGTGGTAGTGGTGGAAGTATATCGGGTCTTGCCAAATTTCTAAAGTTTTTTATTGTGGGTGGAGTTGACTGGCGTTGTCTCTTAGAATGTCGTAGTTCTAGGGTTAAAATCCGACCTTCCTCTGAAGACCAGCCAGCGTTGTCATCCCAAGTATCATCTGTAGTGTCGTCTAAGGATTTTGTATCACTGTAAACACTAGGTGATAACTTTGGACGATTTAAAAAAAATCGTGGATTCTCATGGTCATTTCGTAAACTATTAAATTTAGCAATGGATCCTTGTTTTTCATTGGTTTTTATAAAGGTACCACTACTCCTTAATTGTATTCGCTGGCTGCTTCTATGTAGCGAATGATCTATATTTTTTATAAGGTCTTTGCGACTAAATTGAACATTTTCTACTATTTCTCTTTGCCTTGGGTGTTTTCTATCTAAAGTATCAGGTTCAAAACCGTCAGATTCGTGAATTTTTATATAATTTTCTGGTGGATCTTTCACTTCTATTGTTAAGCAGCCAGGTTTTTCTTCTATTCTTTGTATATTTTTCGATAAACTTAATTTTCTACTTCCCATAGAGCACTCGGATCCACTGGGTGATGTGGGCGTACTGTCAAAATTATAACTATTATTTACGTAAACTTCACTTACTAAACTGTAATTATTTTTAACACGATTCAGAGTCACACCTGTAGTTTGTTGTACCGGAGAGATTGGCTTTTTTAATTCTATAATTTCGTAGTGATTATCTTCTACACAAATATCTCCTTCTGGAGACGGAGTGTTGCTATTGCTACTGGAATTTGTTTTATAAATAGCATTTCTCATAGTAAGTTCTTCTTCTAGGGGCAAAGCATTACTAAGGCTTGGGCTCGCTTGGGATGATGGGACATCAGGATAGTCAATGGGGGTAATCTTTCCCTTTTTATTTGAATTTCTTTCAAGACTATCAGTTTCATATTCGTTTCCAGAAGGATTATCTAAAATGTTTCTTGCAAAGGAATCTTCAATATTTTGTGATGCTGTGTCCTTAGAAAACCTTTCTTCATCAGAGCTACTCATGTTATATGAACATCGTGAAAAATGATCAAGCGCTATAGCTTCATTGACCATATCAGGTAAACCTGATTTGTTTTTAATTAGCGATTGTCTTTGTCGTTTCGTACTTTCATTATTATCTCTAAGACTTCCAGAACGACACTCTTTTAATCCTATTGGATTTATTTCATTTACTCTTGATATTGTTTCACAATGATTATACTGATTTTCATCAGTATCAAAATTGGGCAAAGGTATGTTATAGTTTCTAATGGAAGGCTCTGATCGAACTGACCTAGAAATAGACTTTTTATGATGTGAGAATTTTCCAGATAAATTCAAGGTGTGATTAACACAGAAACTATTATGTTTTTGCAATTTAGCTTGATTTTCGTTGCTTGGTAGCGAGAGCAATGAATTTGCTAGGGTATTTTGAACTTGATTTGTCGATTGATCACCGTATAATGTTTGTGACTTAATGTTTGGTATATTTTCTAACCACTTTCTTATACTATTTTGTTTTTCACCTTTATCTCCTAAACAATTGGAGCAAGTTGTAACATTGTATTTTACGAAGTTTTGAATATCGTTATTGTTATTAGTCTTACATCCGGGACAACCTAAACAATTAGATTTTTTTCTACTATTTTCTCTTTTTAAGCTAATCACACTACCGCTGCGTTGGCTTCCTGCGTTATACAGGTCAATGCTATTTCCATTTGACGGGTAGGTTTCTTCCTCAGGTATTTCATTTAATATTGGATGAAAACGTTTTGCAGCCATTTTTTGTTTGGCAATTGCTATCACTTCTCTTATTTTAGATAGAAACTCGATTGCGGCAGCAGGAGGATCCTGTAATATAATGAAATGAGTTTATAATTATTGTATATTTATATTAAATCTTCCAAATACAGTTTACAAATCATTTTCAAAAATATATACGATAACAGCTATTAAAAAACATCTTATTATTTATAATGAAATTTTAAAAATTAGGATGATATTCAATAAAAGTTATACATATATTTTATTTATTTATTTAAAAAATATTTTATTTGTTATTAGTTATTATTTATTATTAACCATTAATAACAAAAATATTTATTAATAAAAAAAAAAATAATCGATAAAAATACGTACTGCCATTAAATGAGGTTCAAAGTAAGCCGGGTTGAAGTAGAGCTTGCGGCGCGTAGTTCCCACTGGTCTTGCGATTTCACGGTCGTCTATTGTCTCTACTATAGAGACGTGCTCGTCGGGTAAACGTTCAATTCCCGATTCGTCTCGATGATTCATTTCGTAACCATCACCTTGATGACGTATTTCTTTGGAATTCCTATGTATAACTGCTGATGTTGTTAGATTCTGAAAAATTTATAACTTTTGTTACACGTCTTTAGGTTTGAATTGGTTTTGATTGAACTAAATGGTATTTGAACGATACCATTAAAAATATATAATATTAACCATATATTACATGTTTTTTTTTACAGTCTGGTATGATAATAGTGTGAACTAGTTAGGTTCGATATTTCATTATAAATTTTAGAAAATTTAAAGTTGAGCTACATTGATGTATTTATTGAAACAAAAAAATGCTAAAATCAAATTTATTCAACTCACATTAAAATCATTTTCCTCACTTTGCATACTACTGTCATTGTAATCATCCAAATCCGACAAATCACTACAAAAACCCTTATTATCGTGAAACTGTCGTCCCACGGTTAATAATGGATTATTTTTTATAACTCCATCATCTGGATTTGGTAGATTTTGTATACGTTCATTGTTAATTCGTATTATATCATGTTCAGTAATGGAGGTACCATCTGGTTTCTTTAAACCTTTAAGTTTTTTTAAAGCACTCTCTTCACAAGCAGCTTTCCGACGTTTCTTTATGTGTAAATAGAGAAAAACAGACGCGACATATATGAGACCGAGAAGTAAGGAACTTATGCCAATTGCAATGTATTCTGTGACGGAGAGTCCAGAAATGTTGGAGGTTTCTGATGTGTGTGCATTAGTCGCGAATTGAACCTCAGTTATATCTGAAATATCAAGCATTAATATTTTTTTTTAAAGAATTATATTACTGTTGACAAAATTAAATTATTATAATAGCGATAAATGTATACAAATAAAATTGTGAATTTTCTCTAATTATCTTGATTGATCTTTGATTTTGTTCAATCGTATGCAGTTTTACAATATAAAATTGCTTTGCAATTGAATTGCAACTTGCTTAAGAAGTCCATTAATAAACATTTTTTATAATAAAAATAATGTCTTACTATTGCCATGTTTAGGCGGTGTGCCCTGAACTCTGAAGGCGACACACGGTGTGAATACACCTCGGAGGTCCAGCGGCGAGGTCGGCGTCGCTGCTATATCCCTACACAGCAGCCGTACAACCATTACACGACCTGACATCCTAGTACGAACTTCGTCTTCACCGCTCCACTGAAACGATAAATATACAGCTTAACAAACTTATCATCATTATCATCATCAGCTTGTGCTCGTCCACTGCTGGATAAAAGCCTCTCTGGCATGACATCCAGCTCGATCTTCACGATAAACAATAACTAATTACAGTTTAGTAGAGTGTTAGAACCTAATGACTTCTAACCGTGAGGCTCTTTTTCTTTTCTCTCTGCCTACTCTACTATATGCGGGATGCAACCTTAAGAACGGGCACTTCTTTAATTTAAGCAAAAGATACGCTTACAGAGAGTAAAGAGATTATTGAGACGAAACATATATTTTTTTACCTGTAAAAATGTTCTGCCTTCATCCCGAAATAATGTGAATGGCACGTCAGCATCGAGCGTGTTCCGTAGATCTAAGAAACCTTTGCGAGTGAGAAACTGAGCGCCAGATACAGCGCATATGGGAGTTTTCACATCTGTAAAATATATGAAAGTCTATTTCTTAAGAATATAGATCAGTAATAAATGTTATTTCATTATTTACTGGTTTCATATTATTATTGATATTGATTATTATTGATATTCATGAGGCAGTCGTAGCGCAGGGGCACTATGTGTGACTGTGAACGGGTGACAGGTTGTGGGTTCTATCCCATATGAGAAATTGAAATATTTCATATTTTCTTTTCTTTACTCTGGGGTCGAGGCAAAGTGCGGCGTTTAGTTCCGACAAAACGCAAAGCCTCCTGAATTAGGTGGGAAATAGGCGGAGTGCCTTAACACTAGGTTCCCTTTCCCTACCCAGCAGTGTGTGAGATATATCGGGATATATTATTGACTATTAAATTAGGCAAAGCCCATCAGAAAATTGAAGTAAGAACAAGCTCGAAAACAGTAGAAATACGCTTACTTTGAAACGTTATTTCTCTCGATGGATGTATTATTTGACCTTTTAACGGTAAATAGATAAATGGTATCCTCTGCACTCCACTGCCGGTTCCGAAAGTTGCCAAGGAACATTCTGTGAACAACACGTATTGATTGTGAATAACAACATTGATTTATGGTAGCTCTACTAAATCAATATGTCAAATTAACAAATATGATATCTTTTAGTGAAGTTTCTGTTTTTGTTAAATAAATCAAATAAATTAAATTATTTTTTGTATCCAGGAATTTTGTGAGGTCATCAGTGGTGCAGGTGTACAAGCGTGTGACTGTAAACGCGATAGGTTGTGGGTTCGATTTAAACTCGAAGACACGTGGCGTTGAGTTCCGCCATTCAATACGCAATGCCTACAGAATTCGGCAGAAAATAGGGAGCGGAGTGTCTTAACACTCAGTTGCTCACAGCGTGGACTATATAAGACTTCACTGTTACTGAAACAAAAGTAGATTCTATTGCTTAAGCTTAGTATACAGTAAGTCTTGTTAATAGTAATGTAATACTACAGTTGAAATGTAATTTTTCACTAGATAATATTTGAAGAGGTGTTCAAATAATCTTATTTAAATTCAATAAAAGGATTAATATTAATTTTATAATCCATACATATTGAGGCCAGTGGCAAATGGGTTGTGGGTTCAATCTTCATAATATTTATTTAAATTTATATTTCCATATCTTCGCTCTGGTGTCGAGGCTAAACGAAGCGTTGAGTTCTACTTCCAGAATTCGGCGGAAAGTGGAGAACGGAATGTTTTAACACTAGATTGCATCTGCCTACTGTGTGCGGGATATAGCGTAAAGCCGATTCAGTCGATACGTATGAATGTGAAAAATTTACAATTTAACGAGGAAATCATCCAATTTTATACACATCTTTATCATTAAAAAGTCATTAAAGAGAACCTCTCTCTAGAATAGTAGTCTTTAAATATTGATAAGAGCGTTATCTTGCAAATGCGATTGCGTCAAATAAAACACAGTATTAAATTTAATTCAAGTTTTTTACTATTCATAAAAGTTAAAAATCCTTAAAAGTACACAAGTTATACTGTATTTATCCTCTGAGCTGGAGCATTGGCCATTTCTCATTGCGTTCTAAATCGATTTTAGCAAGCCGTTGTAAATACCCAGTAAATATCTAACGATAGCTTAAAAGCTTATGTTTAAATTAGAAATTATATTATAGAAACTCCAATAAATGTAAACAGAACTAGTGAGAGCTGTAGTGAATTCTTATTTAATATTTATAAATATAATAAAACTGTTATAGTATCATATATGTAGGTACATAGAATATTAAGTATTTTATCATTTAGTTCAAGTTTTCTAAATTCCACTTAATTTATTTTTTCAGCTTCACGCTGAATCCCACAAATAGCAAAGTAGGCAGATGGAACCCAGTGTTAAGACATTCTGTTGCTCATATTAAATATTTTTATTACTTTATTATTTAAAAAAAAAATATCGAAGTAAACTTTTAAAAAAAATCATATCTACCTCTAAAATAAGGCGTTATTTAACTGAAAATCTATATAAAGTTTATATGTGAAAATATCAAGTGAATGTAATTCGTAGTGGTTTATTATAACAGTACTAATAAGTACTATTTTAAATTATTTATTCTTTCCTTCGCGTTTTGTCACGCATAAAAGGGGGAAAAGAAAAAAATAAACCTAGTGTTAATACACTCCCGTCTCCGCGTGCTATCTGAATTATAGACATTGCGTTCTGAGTGATGCAACACAACGTAACGCTTTGTGTTACCAAAGTCAAAATATTTTTTTGCCCTAATGAGGATCGAACCTACAACTATCGCGATTACAGAAACACTGTTGGCGCTGCGCCACGATTGTCATGTTATTTTTTACAGTAAGTATCAATATTAACTAAAGCTATTCAAAAATATACATTTTTTATTTTATACTTTAACAGTGCTTTTTTGTTATTGACTTTTTAATAAGTAGTGTCAAGAGACGTGACTGTGAAAAAGAAACAAGAATATTTTAAGTTCTACTTGAAATATAAATCTACATAATGTTATATAGAATGTGTGTGTCTGTGTATGACTTGCGATATTGAAATAATTTAGCAGTATAATTTTTGAGGCCAGTCGTGGCGCAGGGGCATAAAGTGTGACTGTGTGGGTTCGATCCTCACTCGAGGAGAACAAATATTTATTTAAATTTATAGTTCCATTTCTTCGCTCTGATGTCGAGGCAAAGCGCGGGCGTTGAGTTCTGCCACTCAACACTCCATGCTTCCAGAATTCGGCAGAAAGTGGGGGGCCGAGAGTCTTAACACTAGGTTCCCGCACACAGCAGGGTAGGCAGGCAGGGCATACAGCGTGAAGCTGATTTTCTTTATATCTAGTGTTTACTTTTTCAACTAACAATTCAACAATATTTATACAATTATTTATGCAACCTATATAGCAAAGTCGCTTCGTAAACGATATGCGAAACTATAGCGTGGCCAATTCGGCTTTTTATGTGACATGTTTACTTTAATACATCTCTACAAGATCTTTGTAAATATAGCAAATCAATACGCTAGCTTTTATTTATGGTAATGATGTATAATTCTTAGTTAAAATTTAAATATATTACAAAAAATAATTTAAATATTATCTATTTTAACAAATCATCTTGCGTTTCATTAATGATTTAGTGTTCATTTTTTGTATTAATTGGCATATTAATGTATTATATATTTCGGATTTTTTTGTTTTCTTTAAAATGGTTTAAAACTGTTTTTGTTCCAGACTTTGTCGTGACAAAGTTAAGAAATTTTTAATAATTTAAATATATTCTTTTTATTTTGATGGATTGGATTAAATATATATATTTTTTTGGCATTACAATATATACACTGAGCCCATGGTGGTGCAGGGGCACGTGAATGTATCGAGACGGTTGTGAGTTCGATGCTTACTTGGGGCGAATGAATTATTATTTATTAATATTTTCATTTCTTCGCTGTGATGGTACCAAGGACCAAGCGCGGTGTTGAGTTCTGCTACTCAACAAGCAATGCCACAAAAATTTCGGGGATGGTGGAGAATGGAGTGTTCCATTAGGTTTCCTCTTTCTACCCTATAGCCTCCCACTTACATGCGGGATACAACGTGAAGTTGATAATTATTGATAATATTATGCACAAAAAAAACGTAATTTAAATAAAACAAATTGATGCTTGTGCAAAATTTACTCTCGGATTGAGAGTAAAATAAAGAAAAAAGTGTTTAACGTTAATTTAGCTACAAGGCAAGAAAAGAAAGAAATATAAACTTAATAAATGCACGTATTTGATATCTGTATCTAAACTATTAGTTATCTACCAAATGTTGTTCTATTATAATATCTAAAAATTTAAATAACTACTATTTTTCTTTATATAATGTTAATAAAATAGAAAAAGATCGTTAACTGTCAAATCTTTGAACAGATTTCTCCCAAAAAAAACTTAGTAGGTAATAAATATTTTATATGTTTTCCAAAAAAGACCGTATTTTTTTTTAAATTTTAAGATATTTAGCATTTTAATTAATTATGAATATAAGATGCGGAATGCTTAACAAGATGCTTAACATAAAAAATACATAAACAAATAACAAACTTCTTTCTAAAAAGTTTCAGAAACGAATAAATTCTATATTTTCCAAAATTATCTATACTATTTTATGAATAATATACATCGTTAATAATCCACGCTATTTTATTTGAATATATTTATAAAAGTATAAGAGTAATTAATGTGTTTGTAAACTATTAACTTTTTGTCTATTTCATATTTACTTTGTGTCTATTTCAGGGTGTCTATTTCCTCCTATTGCAGAGGTTGGTAACCTCTGCAATAGGAGGAGGTTGCTATATCGTTCTTGAATTGAAGAAAACGATTTTTTCTATATGCCATTTGGTTCTTTTTCTAAAGCGGCCCAAAAAGTAAGTTCAAAATAACTAGTCCTTATTAAATTGATAAACCTTAATAAATATAAACAAGAATGCTTATAATCGAGGCATTTGAACCCAGAATCACCGTGGAATCATATAACAGTACCGATGGCGTCACTAATGTTTAAGAGACTAAAGCTTACCTGGCAAATCATCAACGCACAGCTCACGATCTTCTCTGAAGAGAGGCGCGCGCTGCGGACATGCGCACGCGCACCCAATATCGCCGGCCGCGCCCGCGCCGTGCTCGGCACATCGCGACGCACCGCATTCACCACCTTGCATCATGTACATGTATATATAATATATATAATTAAATGATGAAATAATAAATTGTAATTTTGTAAAAAATTATTACGTAATGTTTTTATAAATGTATAATTCTTTATCATTTAACATCTTTTAATTTACTTTGGAAAAAAAATATAAATAAATAATTGGCCTGATTTGTTTTGTTTTATATTAAGTTTCTACTGTGACAAAACTAAACTTTCTCTAAACGACTTCAGCCTAGCTTAAATATAATAATAATTTTATATGATAATTTGAAATAATTTAATGAATTAATAAAACTTACCAAGCAAAGTGAAAACGTCGCCGGTGTCCCGTCTCGTTAGATCGCCGAGGCTGGCGGCGGCGGCCGCTGTCACCAGCAGCAGCAACGCCGCCATGCTAGCCGCCGCCGTCGCTCTCGCTGGCTCGCCACATTCTCAACTATCTACATGAAATTTAAAAAAATATATAAATATGATTAGATAATTCGTGAAAAAAAGTGAGCGGTTGACTATATCTACGGCCCAATAAGAAGACAAAAACGCAGTATTGATTTTGACTGCAATCATAAGACTAGGTTCCCTACGCGTAAAATAATAATAATAAGAATATAATACTTCATTACACAAATAAGAAGAAGAATACACACAGTACATTAAAACAGAAAAGAAAAACATAAGGATTAAATTTATAAAACGAAACAGAAAGGTACAAAAAGCACTAAACAGTACTAAAAGTTTGGATTTATTAAATTGTACTGGACTTTGTATACTTAATAGTTATTTTCTTTAATAAAGTCTGTAATATAAGGCTTTTGATTTATACGTCACCTAATATTTACTAAACATATATTACAAGATTTGATTTTTTATATAATAAAATTTCATTATATTCGCATAAACTCCACCACCACTGTTACCAATTATATATACATATAGCGACACCGGCATTCCTGTCATTCACAACAAAACAATTCAACAATTATTAATAATAATTTAAAACAGTAATAATAAAATTGCGCCACTTTGACATCTGAATGTAAGACTACGATATGATAAGTGGAGACGCCTCGAGACGGTCCCGATAGAATATAATGTCGCAGTGAAAGCTCGCACGCTATTGCAAAAATATCATTGTCTGGGTTCGATTTCACTTAGTTCTCATTATTACTAGGAGATAACCTTAGAAAATTGATGAGAAAATATAGGCGTGTGTTTTTCTTCTATACAGTGTCAATGTGCCTTGTTCTGTCGTTTTTACTACATAGTGATCTAATTACGATTAGTAGTGATTATGAGATAAAGAGCCCTTTCCCGTAAATTAATTATTTCATCTTCACGCCGTATCCCGCACAGAGCAGGGTAGAGCAGGTAGAGCCGTTCCCAAATTATTTTTATATGTGATAAGCCAATTGAGGCTAATCATGGCGCAGGGGTTCACGTGTGTAAATGCAATTGTGCAATTCCCAAGTGGGAATTCCATAAGTATGGAAATGGAATATTTTTATTTTTTTCTATTCAAATAATAAAATAAATCAGCTTCACGCTGTATCCCGCCCACAGCAGGGTAGGCAGAGGGAACCTAGTGTTAAGACACTCCGTTCCCCACTTTCTGCCGAGTTCTGGAGGCATTGCGTGTTGAGTGGCAGAACTCAACGCCGCGCTTGAAGAAATGGAAATATAAATTTAAGTAAATATTTCATCTCCTCGAGAGGGGATCGAACCCAAATAATAATATTAAATATTTCATTTTCTCTAGTGGTGATCGAACCCGAAGCCTGTCGCGTTTACAGTCACACTCTTGTATCCCTGTTCCACGACTGGCCTATACTAGACTATAATTATTAGATAGTTAATATAGAAATGTATATTTAATAATGCTTTATAAAGAAAGTTAAGCTCACGGCTGGTCAGCCATCTGGCTTAATATTTTGTGCCCTTAACAAAACCACAAAATCCCACAACAATTATGACTGAAAATAATTTTAAAAATTAAAAATGTGTTAAATTAGCAAATAGAAATATCTGCGGTTTCACAAAATAAAATCTTTAATATATGTGTAACTTGACGTGCTTTACAGCAGCCAGACCGACTGTTTGACTGGAGAATAGCTCAGGAAATCATATACCTAGTTCATAGCAATAGGTTGAAACCTTTTGTTCGTAAATCAGAAGCACAATACTATTCTATTACCGCAACAGTCCCCTCAGTATTAGTTCTAGGGTTCAGAAACGGCACTTCAAAATGTGCAACATCCAAGATATGTTTTTGAATTCTTAACAATTTATGCCACAAAAAGCCACTTATTGTACAAGAATACGTGGCTCCAGCCAAAGCAGGTTGTAAAGCTTAAATGAAAATCACACAGCCTTTGTTTCGCCCCACCAAAATATATTATAGTATATGTGATTTACCTAAACAATAGATCATATTCGTGCGTCTTCTAGATGGAACTATCACGTGCGATGTGCAGTTTTAATATTTTGGTATTATTGTAACATTTAGTTTTTTTGCTTGGGCAACAGAGTGTCTTAACACTACCTAGGTTCCTTCTGCCTATCCTGCTGTGTGCGGGATACAGCGTGAAGCTGATTTAATTTAATTTGGATTTTTTTTTGTTATTTTAATATATAAGTAAAAATAATGCTAGAGTAACTTAGACCCTAAATCAATTTTAATATTCAGAGGCCATTCGCAGGGGCACAATCGTGTGGCTGTTAACGCGACAGGTGTAGTCCCACTCGAGAAGATGAAATATTAAATATTGGATTTCCTTGCTCTGGAGACAAATTCGTTGACGTGGTGTTAACTTTCTCCAACCAACGTGTAAAGCTTTCAGAATTCGGCGGAAACTGGGGAACGGAAGTGTCTTAATGGGAACGGAGTGTCTTAACACTAGGTTCCCAAAATCCCTCTGCCTACCATTATACATTATGCGGAATACAGCACAAGGTTAAAAGTATAAATAAATACATTTCAATCCATTTAAATTTGAGTATCTATAAATAATGACCAAAGAGAAAATTTCAATTGCAAACATCTGTAATACATTACGATTTATCAAAACAGCACGTTCATACCGAGCCCGTTGATTCCGTTGAACGATAGGCTGCATCGTTAGCCGACGGCTGGGGGGTCCGGCCACCGCTGTGTCCGTTTGTCCGTGTCACCGTACCGTGAAAACATTGTCACTTCAATAATATTTTAAACCGCGTCCCCAATTTTAGCGCGATGTTTACATATCTAAGTAAATACTACCAAAAACCTTGTCGAACACGGAAACGGATTTACGTAGAGTCAACAAGTGGGGACGCGTGCCACGGCTCGGTGTGGACCGTGGGCACTTCACTAGCTCAGCTAGTCAAACATACAGAGCCAATATTTGTTGTACGTACAATTAGCTATCACCAATATTGGTAATCGAATTATAATTTATGTTGTGGTTTTTGTTATTTAATTTCTTTTTATGTTGTTTATTTTTACAATTTTTTTTTTCGGACATATCATGTTTTTGTAATATATTGACGTATATCTTTTTAGCTTCACGCTGTATCTAACACATAGGAGAGTAGGCGGAAGAAATATAGGAATCTCGTGTTAAGACACTCTATTCCCATTAAGATACTTTCCACTGAATTCTGGAGGTATTGCGTGTTGACTTGGAATGGAGTGTCTTAACACTAGTTTCCCTCTGCCTACCCAGCAGTGCGAGATACAGCGAGAAGCTGAAATTATAGTCAACACTACGAACAATATTAGAAACGTAGATGTATAATAATAATATATTATAGTAATTATTCCAAGTAGAACACAAATGTGGAGCAAAAACGTACTTCTAATTCCATAGCAGAGCCTACCATTACCCGCAGAAACTCCAGGAAACCAGTACCATGTGCCAGCCAGTACTACTCAACACACCAAGAATTGACGTCAATAATTATAATAGTATAGCTACCGTTCCAACTTCTAGTACTGTACGGAAATGTATATTCATTTCTTACATATTTATAGAATATTCTAGACATGAAGGATGACAACGATCTCTGGTGGTAGGTCTATGATCTACATGAAGCGTGTTATACCCAGTAGCTGGCAATTATAATAATAAGAACTGGCCGCCTATCTCGTAACAGATTTTTAAAGACATTTATTAGTTGTTTGTAAGCTAACATACTTTAAACTATTTATATACCTACCTAATACCGTAGCGTTAGGCGCTCCGTTCTCCTTGACTATTCCGCAAGGGATAAAGCGTGAAGTTAAGTTAAGTTAGGTTAAGTTTAAGTTACCTAATGTCTATAGACAGATTTTAATTTTTCATATATTTTCTTTGTAACTAAGTCCCTTTGTTTGCTGATATTTATCTAGTAACTAATATTACAATAATTATAAAAAGTTTCAAATTTGGTTTCAACATAAAATATCAATCATACGCTAATACTTTTATATAGAATTTTACAAGATTCTATATAAAGGTACCTAGAAATTTTAAGATTAATAAACATATGATATTCATGAGTTTTTAATGACCACGCTGCAAGTAAAAGTGAAGAATAAACCACCTTAATTTAAGTTGCCCTCCATTGTGAGTTTTCAACGCGTTTTTACGACGCTGTAAAATATAAATCTACATACACATATATACATATATTATACATATACTCATAAAATATTTTCGCGAAATTTTAAGACCTTTACAAACTTGCATAATTTGTATGGGATATCCTAAATATATATAATACATATGTATCGCGAAATCTTGAAATAACTAGCGAAAGGACAACATTCAATATTCAAAGTCATGGAAATCATAAAAATATAAAATGTCAATTATTTTATATAATTTTGCTATACAGACAAGGCATTTCTTATAATTTAATAACTATTAGGTTTTATTAGAACTGATAGTGATATAAGTTACAAGAAAATTTAAGCACAATTAGTGAATTGTACTTAAATTCATATAAATACCAAATAATAAGTACAAAATCGATCCGTTTCGCACTTGGACCTGAATTTGTTTAACAGCTGACCTACTTTAATTTTCTAATCAAAACTTAAACTATTATTAGAGTATAGTAATAAAATTATATTTCAAAATTAATCAGCACTAAGACCTGAACATAAAACACATTTTAGCCTTTATGCGACGTTATCATATGTTTAGAGCGCCACAGAGCGATATTATACACTAATTTAATGCAACAATTTATGTAGATTCATTTAAAATTACAGTGGCTCCAAGCAACGGGCACTGAGACCAAGGCTGTCGGACTGGTTAATTGTTAACTATTATTTACATCTAATGCGACTTCTTCGTATTTATGATGATTAATGATTAGTAGGTTAAGGAGTTCCAGTTCAGATGTTGTTCCGGATGCCTCTGGCTGGATAATAAGGAGTCGTTACGAAAACGACACGCGTCTATGCAGATTTTTCTAATACAGAGTTCTCTCTTGTAGGTAATTAGTAAGGCTGTTCAATTGCGATTTTAATTGTCGTTTTTTTATCAGCTTCACGATGTATCCCGCACACAGTAGGGTAAGCAGAGGCTGTTGAATTGCGAGTTTTATTGTAGTTTTTTTTAAATTTAAATAAATATTTTATTTTCTAGAATGAGGATCGAACCCACAACCAGTCGGTTTACAGTCACATTTGCCTCTGCGCTTGTCGTGTAAATTATATACCTTTAAGCCGTTGCAAGCGGCTTAGACGTCGTGGTGTTAAGAGAACTACCTACCAAAAAGTCCATCCACTGCAAATTGTCTTATAAATTGTGTTCTTAGTAAAGTATCTGAGACCCGAGCAAAGCTTAAAGGAACTAACAAAGGCCGTTATAGTCTTTATCCGCCATGGACACAAAAGAATGAAATAATTTTTAACATTTTTAAAGTGTTATCCACACTTAGGAAAGAAAAATACTTATTAAAAAAACTTATAAAACATTTCACGTAGCGGGACTCGAACCCGCGCCTCCTGGAAACCGACCATGCGCTCTGACCACTAAGCCATACGTTCTCAATTACGTTCATTCGAAGAGCTTCGCGCGGGTTCGAGTATCGCTACGTTCAAATTATTATACGTTATCTAAATATTTTTAGCACAGGGAACTAAGGAATCCCGTGTTAAGAAACTTTGTTTCCATTAAGACACTTTCTTAACCATTTTTGTATTTTTTTTCCTCGAGTGGGACTCGAACCTACAACCTAGACATACGCTTATGTCCCTGCGCCACGACTTATTAGTATAATTATGTTCGGCAGAACTAAAATAAACCTAATAGTTATTAATTAATATTAACGATTATCATTTTATAGAGATAGATCGTCTTAATCCCTTAAAACTTCCATAATACGCGCTAACGAATAGGGTCTTATAAATATAAAGTATTATACATTATTAATCGTGTATATTGCGTATGCGTGTTGAGTGGCGGAACTCAACGCCGTGCTTTATTTTCATTCCGACTCGGGAAACGAACTATTATTTATATATTTTCGTTTTTTAGCTTAAGTGTGAAAAAGTGCCGCGTTGAGTTGTCAATACTTAATGCCTCGAAATTCGATGGAAATAGGTAAACGGAATGTCTTAAGCACTAGGTTCCCTCAACTTCCCTGCAATATGCGGGATACAGCGTGAAGCTAAAAAATCTTAGTTTAATAATAAGGACGTAATTGCATTAATATGTAATAAAGTTAATATTACGTCCTTAAAGAACACGTTTATAAATAAAATTTATCATTTAATGATGATAAATTTAACTTATAAACAGCTTCTATTACATCAACCCAGAAATTGCACATTCTATTAATAAATTACAAAACAAAGTATTTTAGAAGAGCAAAAAGCCATATTCACCTGTGTCCTGTATGCACCTATTATACAGGAAAATTATTAAGGTATTACAAGATTACGAATAATGGTAATTACAAAAGGTAAAAACGGAACCCTTATACGATCACTCTGTTGTCCGCCTGTACGTCTGCCGAGAGCATTTATAGTGAGGTCGCGTGGAGGTATCAAGTTGAAACTAACATCAACCATCACAGATAAAAAACAAGATTCAAAGTGAACACAATGTAAAATATTATTTGCGCCCTTATGAATTTAAAAAAAAACCACGAAACACGTGTTCAATTAAATACCTTTAACAGTCTGATTTAAATTTTTAATAAAAATCGGTGAATTTTTCCATATAAATTTTCAACCCCTTATTTGGGGTCCAAATAAGGGGGTGAATTCTACAAAATCATGAAACACATGTTCAATGAAATATTTTAAAAAGTCTGAATATCAAATTTTATAAAAATCGGTGCTGTTTTAAAAAAAAATCATACAAACTTCAATCCCTATTTCATCCCTTTAGGGTTAAAATTCAAAATCCCTTCTTAGTGGATGTCCAGATTATGAAAATAAACATCTGTCCAAATTTCACGTTTCTCCCATCAGCGGTTGCGGCTGTGCGTGCGTCTTACCTCAGTCAGTCAGGTACATGTCCTTTTATATATATAGATTATATATGGGTACATATCCTTTTATATATATAGATATATTAATCGCAGTCATATAAATGGAGCGCAGGCTTTACTTTGTTCGCATAGATCGAGTAAAACTTCACTAAATTCGTGTGTGAGCTACTAGCTATAAAAAAAATATAATATCGGCTCACCCGCAATTATATCTTCATTAAATTTTAATATAAAGCTTTAGGAGATTGAAATGATATTGTGTTATTGGAATTAACGTACAGGACATAGGTTCATTATGAAATTATGTCTCTCTCTTTCTACTTCATGGTGTGTTTTGCATGTAGCAGGGAGGCAGAGGGAGTCTAGTGTTAAGACACTCCAGTCCCCACATTCCGCAGAATTATAGAGGCATTGTGTGCTGAGTGGCGGAACTCTACACCGCTTTATAATTATAAAATTATGCCAACCAACAAGATCAAATTTAAACAATACATTGAAAATGTTGATAAAATATTATTATGTCCAATTTGGTATTTAGGATATACTGACGACACAAAAACGACCGCTTAAGGTTTTTGTATATTACATTCATACTAAACAAAATCTTTACACAAAATATAGTCTATATAATATTCTGATGTATATGCTATATTATTGTAAAGTTTCATCAACATACGTTCAGTAGTTTTTGCGTGAAGATGAAACAAACATCCATCCTCACAAACTTTCACATTTATAATATTAGTAGGATTGCGTGTACAGTTAATTTGGTTCCACACAATTAAATGGATGCTCAAATACATCCCATATATAATTAACGACGTCCTGGAGAGCAACGCTTGTATTAGTACTTTAGTACTTTAGGTCGGCGCGACTGAGGTGAACAAATAACAAATAGGTTCTGTTAGCTGTTGCTTTGCTGGCTATGGACGACTGGTTTTATAGAAGTTACGGTGAATCCTTTCTGTTTATACTTATTATATAAAGGTTTTATGTTATTTATTTTATTAAAATATCTCATAAGTTTCATGTCTTTCTAAGTGAGTGAATAGTGATAATTAATTAAATTAAATTAAATTAGCTTCACGCTATATCCCGCACACAGCAGGGTAGGCAGAGGGAACCTAGTGTTAATACACTCCGTTCCCCCCTTTCTACCGAATTTTGGAGGCATTGCGTATTGAGTGGCAGAACTCAACGCCGCGCTTTGCCTCGACACCAGAGCGAAGAAATGGAAATATAAATTTAGGTAAATATTTCGTCTCCTCGAGTGGGGATCGAACCTACAACCAGTCGGTTTTACAGTCACATTTTGTGCCACTGCGCCACGACTGGCCTCATAATTGGTGATAATTAATAAAGTTCATAAATTAAAGAAAATTAAATTCAAATTAAATGAGCTTCATCAGGGTAGGCAGAGGGAACCTACCACCTACCTACCCACTTTCCGTCCAATTTTGGAGGAATACCTCCACTCAATACGCAATAGCGTGTTGAGTGGCTGACCTCAATGCCGCGCTTTACCTGGACACCAGAGCGAAGCTATGGAAATATAAATTCCTCGAGTGGGGATCGAACCTACAACCAGTCGCGTTTACAGTCACTCTGTGCCCCTGCGCCACGGCTGGCCTCCTACAACTTATAGGTCCACAATTAAAAAAAAGGTGATATGGCATAGCAATTTCAGATCTTATATAATAATACGATATAGAATCGTAAAGTTTATCGACATTATAATGAAATTGGGGGCGTTCGGTCGATGATAGCAAATTTAAATACCACGGCGGCCATATTTAGAGATACTTAAAGCATTCGTTAAAAAAATTGAGTGTCACGTTCGCACATGTGTGTAAAAAAATACGTGTAAAAAATGTGGCGATGGTAAAATTCATTTAATACGTTTCGGTTAAAATTGCCAATATATTCCGACATATTTAGTTTCAACGTTTCAACTTTATTCGTTTAAAATAAGGGCTCCGGCCTCCCAGAAAGCCTTATATTAAAAATATATAATTTAATGTTTTTGTCGTTTCAGGGTAGAGTTTGTTTGATTTTGATAAAAAAAGCAACGTCTGTCCGTCTGTTAGATGTCTGCTACTATTTCATAGTAATATTTTAAATTTTACAATGGATTATTGTATGATAACGAAGGCTAATAATATAATGTTGGGAACTACTAAACTATTCAATATTCAATTTTTTTATGTTATTTTGAGGCCAGTCGTGGCTCAGGGGCACAAGCGTGTGGCTTGAAATGCAACAGGTTGTGAGTTCAATTTCCACTCGCGGTAATGAAATATTTAATATTTATTTTTTTTTATTTCCAGTTTTTCGCTCTGGTATCGAGGCAAAGCGCGGCGTTCAGTGTTGTTACTCAACACGCAGTGCCTCCAGAATTCAGCAGAAAGTGGTGATCGGAGTGTCTTAACACTAATAATGTTTACTAACGATTCAATAAAAATATAACATACCAAAAACTCTCACATAAATATAACAACCGCAAGTAGTTTCGTCACTATATTATTAATTCGATTCTTAAATTTCACGATACTTTTATTAGCAAATAATAAAAAAATACCACACAACCGAATATCGAACTACATACTACTTACAACGAATTTTAGTGAATCATTGTCGCTAATTCCATTCAAATAAAATTGAACTTATAATAAGATTAAATAAAAAAAGGTGATTCAATGGCGGTAAGAATTTAATTGAAAATATTGAGATGTAATTTAGAACCATCAATCATTATGGGAATAGTTAGTTTTGGACACAATAGCTTTGTATTGATGTTATATACATGTTCTAAAGCGATAGATCATTAACAGTCAAGTCTCATCAATCTGACTTTAGTACGTGTTTATTGATATTTAGAGGTGTATTAGATGAGATGAATCCATTTATTAGTAATTAAGTCTAATTAATATTAAATAATTATTTGATGGGTATCCATTTTCGTTGTATTGAAAGGGTGTATTGAAGATATTCATTGTAGAGAATCTCAATTCTAGTGTAAGATATTTTGAAACTAAATCAATTCTAATTATAGATTGATAAAAATAAATCTTTTGTTGTATTGGATTTGTGTATTTTCTTAATAATCAGAAATATTGTAAAATGTAAAAGTGATAGGTTGTGGGTTCGATTCCCCCTCGAGGAAACGTAATATTTAATTACCACGCTCTGGTAATGAGGCAAAGCGCGCTACTCAATATATACTCAATATACAATACCTTCAGAATTCGAAGGAAAGTTGGGAACGAATGTCAGGAAGGAGTCCTAATGGGAAGAGTTTTTTAATATTAGACTCGACACAAGATCACAGACACCTATAAAGCAAAATCACAAGCTTTAATAATTAGATTACACTTTTTTAATAATATAACTACGTAAAATACAACTATGCTGCTAAGCATCTATGTTATCATCTATACATATACATATATATATATATATATATATATATATATATATATATATATATATATATATATATATATAAAAAATACAAAAAACCTTTAATATAAATAAAAAAAGACGTATCAAATTAACAATTACATACTTCATTAATATCGCATGTCAACACATTCGTTACTTTTGATTATAATATGAAACAACCAAAAAATGCAACATATATTTTGTTTCTTATGATTAATGATAAGATAAGATAAGATAAAAAAAGAAACAATTAACTCTGAATCTATCCTCAAGTACATATCCCAATCCCAATCAAAAAAACCGCTAACTGTATATTAATATTAAATACAATTCCTATATTGGTATTGTCTCGTTCATTAAAGACATCGTGTGAAATGCTCCATCGTGATGTAGTGCCACCCATTTGTGACAGCGAACCTTACTAATTTATACGACAGTGGCTATTATGTTTATATGGATAAGAGTTAAATTCCTTTGTAATATTTATGTTATTTTCCAAGTAGGGTGGGCACATCAATTGTCAATCGGTTGGGGCCGTACTGCGGACGAGGTTCCCATGAACGATTTCGCATAGATACGTGACACTGCGACTTGTTATGAGAGCGCAATTTTAGCAGTAAGTAGGTTCGATTATTCGTTGGCACCGAAATTCTACTTTTACGGTCAACGCAAATAAGTAATTAGTAATAGGTTGATTGATGATAAATATAATAAATGAAATTGTATATACATTTTTAATGTAATAAAAATGAGGCCAGTCGTGGCGCAATGGCACAAAGTGTGACTGTAAGCGCGACAGGTTGTGGATTCGATTCCGACTCGAGAATTTGATATATTTTATATTTCCAGTGTTAAGAAAGCATCGCGCTGTATCCCGCATGCAGTAGAATAGGCAGAGAGAGCCTAAGTGTTAAGGAACTTTACTCCCCACTTTCCGCCGAATTTCGGAGGCATTGCGTGTTGAGTGGCGGCATACAACGCCGCGCTTTTCGCAATCGTTAAATATATCGATTTATGTTGTTTTCATTAGGTTTTTGTCTTAATAACGCGCAGTTCTTAAATCTTAATGGATTTATTTATTCCTAAGTGCTTCGCTTTTTATGTGAATTTAATAAAAATATCACACCGTAAGTGTTAATGAGCCAATATACCTCCAACATTACTAAAAAATTATCTCTTTCATACTAATATGTGGATAAATAATAAAATGCATGTGGTTTTTTCAATTTATGGCTCACGTCCGTAGCTCCTTAATGAAATAAATATAAATTATGTTACACTTTTAGAGGATCATTTCGTAAAGTTAAATAGTATTAATTTGCCTAGTCGTGGCGCAGTGGTGCAGAGTGTGACTGTAAAATCGACTGGCTGTGGGTTCGATCTCCACTCGAGGAGATAAAATATTTATTATTTACATTTACATTTCTTCGCTCTAGTGTCGAGGTAAAGCGTGGCGTTGAGTTCCACTCAACCCGCAAATGCCACCAGAACTCGGCGGAAAGTGGGGAACGGTGTGTCTTAACACTAGGTTCCCCCTGCCTACCCTGAATGAAACCTTGTGTGCGGATAGAGTGTGAAGCTGATTTTTTTTTATTTTTATTAATTTTGGATGATCGTTACATAGAATTGAAAAAAAATGATATAGATTACAATTATAGCAGTAAGGTTCTAATAGAACTTAATTTTTTTTACGGGACAAGAGCTTAACATACTTTTTATTTGTTATTAGTTGCTGTTAATGCGCTATGTTTCGTCACGCATTTTATTAGAGCGTAGAAATGATATAATTCATTCTCCTAAATGAAAATCGAACCCACAACCATTTAATGGTGTTAACAGGCTCATTTTTTACTTATTTTTTTTTTAATCATCCATACATATTTCAAATATGTATTGACATATTTTGTTTAGGTATATTAAAAGATATTCTTAAGTGTTTTAGTCTACAGGAATATACAAAGGTTTTGTATTATAATATACATTTAGGTTTGAATATTAAACTATTTTCTAATTTTAATTGTATTCACGATACATCTATACATATAAGACAATATTATTTTTTAGCATTTTTCCTCAACAATAAAATATTTTAAATGTGGCTAATGACCGGTACTAATATATTATTTTATGGTTGCGACAAATATAACTTTCGAAACATATAAATGTAACGTTAAAATAACACAGGGAGCCATTAAGCTTCACAACTTTATTTACAATGTTCAATATACAACTTGCACAGAGATGGACGCGTATTTTATTACTATTGATAAAAGAAAACGATAAAAAACATGTTAAAAGTAACTAAATTAAACAATTTAAAAGGAGAAAAGGCTCACGCGGTATCCCTTATTGACTACATTGTTATATTCATAAATGTGTAGTTAACAAGATATGTAGTCAAGTCTGATTCTAATCAATATGTTTATGGACTAGCGACCCTCTCTCGGTTTCCTCCGCTAGAACTACATAATTATTTTTCTGCTCCTTCGCACTTCGTGTTCAATAACATGATCACTTCACATATTTAACATTAAGTAAAATTTCAGCCATTCCAATAAGAAATTTGTAGTAATTTTGGCCAACTTTTTTATGAACCGATTTTTAATTACGAACCGACTTAAATGAGGCAAACATTCAATCATCAAAATATTCACTACTAAAAATTGTACTTAAATCGGTTATATCTGAGATTAACATGAACAAACGTACATACTAACAGACACACTGGCAAACACACAAAAAAAAATACTTTTAAGAAATTGTTCTGGTAACAAGGCAAGGGACGGCGTTGAGTTCCGGCACCCAATGATTCTTATATATGGTAGACAGTGAGAAACGGAGTTCCTTAACCCTAGGTTCCCACTGCCTATCTCACTATAGGGGTTGAACGTGAAGCTAAAACACAAACACCATTTACAAAAACGACAAACTCAGGTATCACCATACTTCCTCTTGCACTTGGGTGTGCTAGTACTATGATATTAATCGCTCTAACATGATTACAAAACCAGTAAACACTTGTCGAACTCGTTAACACCGCACCGGACAAACGCCATCGGCGCCTAAAGGGCTATTTTGCTACACCGATGAAAACATGCGTCAGGTCTCAGGATATCCTTTAGCGATACAAGTTTTTAAATAATCTCTCCCGACATGACAAGAACAAACGGGATGTCAATAATAAAAAAAATGTTTAACGGGTTTTCTAAAGAAAATAGTGATATATCCTATCACTGCTTAAATATTTTTTTGTCTTTTATGCATATATATATATTTTGTTTATTTAGTCTGTATAGTGATAGTCGGTTAGGAAATCTAGAGTACTACATTTAAAATATTATATTTGGAATATAGAGCTGACGTGCAAAGTAGACACAACGAAAATCTTATACGTAATATACAGTAGTATACTTAATACAGAGACACTAAATAGTAATAGATATGCGTGTTGTATATTTTACATCTTCATTTTTTTAGCTTCACGCTGTATCCCGCATATAGAAGGGTAGGCAGAGGGAAACTAGTGTTAAGATACTCCGTTTCCCACTTTCGGCTGAGCTCTGGGGGAATTGCGTGTTGAGAGGCGGAACTGATCAGAGCGAAGAAATGAAAATATAAATGTAAAAAATATTTGATTTACTACTTACTACTAGGAATATATAAGACAAATTATACAAAAAGATTTATGTATTGGTTCTAAAACTTTACATAATATTGTATCAAAAGAAATTAATGTTACAATATTTCTATACAGATCTACCTCAGGATAATTTAGAAATATCTATATACAATTAAAATACAATACCGTGTCCAATAATGAATGTAAGCAATTTAATGTAAATGAACACTCAATGAATGGTCAGAATAAATTGATTATGTCCATTTTTAGGGTTCCGTGCGTCAAAGGGTAAAAACCCTTAAAAAAAAGGTAAAGGGACCCTTATAATTTTGTGCCGTGTGATCCCGGCCTAGAATAGGATCATCCTGGTACTGGTGGTGTCGTAAGAGGCGACTAAAGTACGTGTGGTAGAGTCACGTCGCCAGCAATGGCAACACGCATGGGCAGACTCGACCGGATTACCATTACCACCCCCTGCATTTAAAACCGGCGTGAAGTAGTGGCTTTATGCCACTGCGTTTCGCATCAGGTAATGCCGGGCCCCGGCGCCCAGCCCACCTAACAGGCCGGCAACGCACCTGTAGCTCCTCTGGGGTTGCACGGGGTCGTGGGCGGCGGTAGTCACTTACCATCAGGTGACCCGCACGCTCGTTTGCCGTGACTTTTCCAAAAAAAAAAAAATCCTGTAAGGGTCCACATTATTATCCATCTGACCGTCTGTTAAGATAATTTATTTTGAGATTCCGTATCAATTAAAATCAATATCAAATATTCAAGACTATGGTCAAGTACAGAAAAAAAAACAAGATGTTTAATCAAACGTATAGGTTACTTTTCGTGGATCTATCTATCTATCTAGAAGATCGTGGATCTATCTTTCTAGAAATTTAGCATGAAATAAAAACTTAGACGATACATAAAGGAAAATAAAAAAAAGTATTAATTATGAGTATTTCATAGATAAAAATATCACAAACATATATTTGTAGTTCATTTAATACAAATTGAGTATATATAACCGCAAACTTAAATAAGTCAACTTTTATAAGATGTCCCGTTGACCTACAATCCTGAAATTGATACGGAGTCCTTGGTGGGCGAGTCCAACTCGCACTTAACCGGTTTTTTTCGATACTTCTAGTATAATGCAATGACTTAAACTTTTTATAAGTCGTTTTAAATCTTTTTATAAACTGACTACATCAGGTTATTTATTCTCTCATTTATGCATGCGTATTAGGTGGTCTCTAAAACCGCAAGAATATATCTGAGTAGCAATCGAAGAGATTAAGTAAGTGGGGAACAGAGTGTCTTAACACTAGGTTCACTCTGCCTACCCTGCTATGTGCGGGATACAGCGTGAAGCTGAAAGAAATTGCTTATTTATTATTTAGAATTACTTATTGCTCAAGCGGGCGAAGCCGCGAGCTAATCGCTAGTTATTAATAAATTTGTCAGTTTAGGAGGTACGAGATTTTGGCTATCAAGTAAACAGGCGTTAGTTTTCGCTATGTGGGGCTATTGTGCGCTGACGGGTTTGTCAGGCTTCGCCGGAACGACAATGGCCATCGTTAGGTATGGCACATGGCCCCCTGACCCGCGGTTAGTGGAATCTCTTTATGAATCCCCCGCTTGATTTTTGGAACGCGGACCAGAAACGGTTATTATTATGAGTGCTTGAAGCGAAAAAATGATGACAATATAAAATATATATTCTTTTGAGTGTCATACTTGTCTTTCGCTACAGAATGTAGTACAGAATGTATACTGCTTTTTACGAAAGTTAATATACTTTTTGTAAAAAACCGACATGGAAATATAAGGTTATTGTTCTTTTTTTATTGCTCCACGCTGTATTCCGGATTTGGCAGGGTAAGCGAAGGGAACATGGGAACCTAGTGTTAGGATACTCCGTTCCGATTAAAGCACTTGAATATCCCACTCTTCGCCGAATTTTGAAGGAACTGCGTGTTGAATGGCGGAACTGAACGCCGTTGAATGGAACCTAAAACCTGTCGCGTTTACAGTTGCACCCTTGTGTTTCTACACCACAATGAAGAATTGAAAAAGAAAAAACAATATTTATAAAAGTTGCCTAAAAAAACATTTGAACTTGCACTCTGCGATGTCCAATTGATTTTGTCAACGCTTAAATCACATGTAAATAACAAATTTTAACATTATCATAAATTTTTATTTACGGAAATTTCGTCCAGATCGTTAAGTAGTTAATTTACAATAATATATACAAGCGACATAGTAAAATGAACATATTTTAGTAACACGTTCAAAACCTGGAACCTTCTCGTTCTTGATGGCGTCTTGTTCTTATGGTAATATCAGAGTATTGAGACTACTATACTAGCTCTTTGTACGCCGTCGGTATCTATTGCACTATTAAGATGTGCTAACAATGGCTTCCCGCGACGCTACCGGACACTAAACCACTGATCTGTATCTTACTGTTAAAGTTAGAGAGACCTGTTAGTTTTATTGCTTAGAAGCTACGGATTTTTGAGTAGTATATGTGTCTGTGAAAGATATAATTTAGGATTATAACAATAATAAGCCGGTTCACGCTGTATCCCGCACACAGCAGGGTAGGCAGAGGGAACCTAGTGTTAAGACACTTCGTTCCGCACTTTCCGTCGAGTTCTGGAGGCATTGCGTGTTAAGTGGCGGAACTCAACGCCGCGCTTTGCTTCGACACCAGAGCGAAGAAATGAAAATATAAATGTAAATAAATATTTCATTTCCTCTTGTAGGGATTGAACCCACAACCAGGCGATTTTACGGTTACATTTTGTGCCCCTGCGCCACGACTGGTCTCAAGATTATAGGAATAAAAATATAAAATAAGACCATAACATTACATATTTTGCTTATAAATGCCATAATAGTTATATTTTCAGACCCGATAGAGTTCCGCTACGCCTAGCTACTACTAGCTATCCTTAAACTGCTACACTAAAAACAAAGAAACTTTTTTTATATTACTATGAAAATTAAAAACAAACAATTCATAAATAAATTAAATCGATTTCTCTTCTTTTTCTTTTTCTTTTTAATGTTACTAAAAAATTAAAATTTTAATTAACTTAATCAATTTTGAATTATACGTATTTATGTAGCTTGTTAAAATTAAATTAAATTAAATTAGCTTCACGCTATATCCCGCACACAGCAGGGTAGGCAGACGGAACCTAGTGTTAAGACACTCCGTTCCCCACTTTCTGCCGCATTTTGAAGGCCTTGCGTGTTGAGTGGCAGAAGTCAACGCCGCGCTTTGCCTTGACACCAGAGCGAAGAAATAGAAATATAAATTTAAGTAAATATTTCATCTCCACGAGTGGGGATCGAATCCACAAACAGTCGGTTTTACAGTCACACTTCGTGCTACTTCGCCACGGCCAGCCTCAGATGTAGCTTGTAAGTTCACAAATTTAAAATATATATATCTTTATATATTTTTTCACTTCCAACATATTCATGTCGTAGTGCAGAGAAATAAATTGTTATCTTTTGTATTTCTATTTTTATTATATATATTTATATTTATATTTCTTCGCTCTAGTAACAAAACAAAGCGTGGCGCTCAGTTCCGCCACTCAACACTCAATGTCTCGAAAAATTCTCGAAAAGTGGGAAACGGACTGTCACTAGGTTCCCTTTGAACAACCAGCGTTCACGTTGTATCTCGCGTATATATTCATCTAAAAAACTGAAAAAAAAACCATATTCACAAAACACCATCAAGTATTGCTAATCGGACCGAGCGTTTGTAGCATTAATGATAAATTCGTCTCGCTTTTGAGTTTAGTTACGTGTCGATATTAGTGATGTTCGTGTAACGGACGGACGCGCGTATTGCATCGAAACTGCGAATGTAGTGTAATCTTTGTGATTGCGCACGCACCGGCGACGTGACATCGACCAGACCAGACCAGACCAGACCCAGACCAGGTACTCTATACTCTATAGACATCGACTCTATCAAAATTGCATATGATATCTTTATTTGGTGCATGTTATTGCTATTAAGGTAATATTAAGGCCAGTCGTGGTGCAGAGGCACAAATGTGTGACTGTGAACGAGACTGGTTGTGAGTTCGGTCCCCACTTGAGGAAATAATATCACTCACAATGCCTCCAGAATATGGCGGAAAGAGGCGAACTGAGCGTCTTAACACTTATTTTGTTGTGTACGGGATATTAATAATTTAAAATCACTACACGCTAGTATCTACTTCAAGTGTCTGACAGAACTTGACGATTGTGCTTTCGATGAATATATGAAGCTGTTTCAATATTTAAAATATGTTGGTTTCGAACTAGATATACACGTTTCTATATTAAATTTCTTGCCCAAACGTGTAGTCACTGTAAAATGGGAGAAAAGGGGAGGATGTAGTAATGTAGCCTTAGGGTTTGTCTAGTTTAGATCATATTTTGTATTATGCATTTCAAAATTAATCGTAAAAAGCTTATTTAAATATCTTTAAAGAGTATTGAGGTTAGAAAAATACTTATTAAGAAAAACGTATAAAAAATTTAACGTAGCGGGGTTTCGGTTTCTAAAGAGTAAAGGAGGTAGGTAATCCCGCTATGTTCAATTTTTTATACGTTCAAATTATTTGGTTTACAAACCATAAATATAAAACACATACAGACAACGCTATGATATTCCAAAGCTTGCGCTATACCTGAATAGTATAATATATATTTGATGCAGAAATAATGAATATAACAAAAGCTTTCTATAAAACAAGATCTCGAATTGAATTTGAGCACAACCATTAATTATTCTTAATTATAATAGAACTAGTTCCATTTAGTCATTATAGAACCTAAAAGCTACCTAATTTTATATTACTATACTATTTATGTATGCATTGTGGGCACAGTTAGATTCTAATAGGTTATTTAACGTTATAGGAGATCTGTTATAGGAGGAAAAAGTTGTTCAGTCACAGAGATTTACAAGCAATTAGAAGAAATAATTGATATATTCGATACAGTAATGTTACGTAATATGAAGTGTCATTGTATTCGTAGTATTGCCACACTCAAATAATAAAGGCTTGCATTAGAGTATAATATATATAATAACAGCAAACCAATTATATTTATATTTTATGTATTTAAGAAAATATAAAAAAATATATTTATTTAAAAATTCTGGTTTTTTAAAAAATATATTTATAATTTTACATTAAATATTATATATTTTTGATTTTAATCTATTATTATTATACATATTGCGCTTTTAATAATTTCATCGGCGGATAATATCGAAAGCTAAAGAAAAACAGTATTTTCTATAATAAGTGTCCACTATTAACGTAATCAGAGATACATACACGTACGGAACTTAATAAGCAGGTGCATAGCTATAAAATGATAGTATAGTAAAATGTATGATTAAGTCTTCATTGCTGCTTAGTTATAAATGATGGCATACAAAGAGACGAGTCATTTACAGTATTCAAGTATTTATATTTAAATTAAAAACGTGTTTTCGTTGCAGAATTTTCTAGTAAAATGGAAATTAACTTTCATTTGCGGTGGACGATATTTAAACAACGTTATACTTCAGCATTTAGTTTAATACTTCTACACAATAAACTACCAGATTGACAGCATTAATATATAAATATAACAATTTTCTTTAGGTTTCTCAAAAATGTTCACTATTAGAAACATTGTAACTTCTTCAAAAGCCAAAATCCTCTACATCTGTTTCAAATAAAAAAAAAGTATGTCGAGTCGTCTCTCAAATAAAAATATCAATCAATTCAAATATGGCGGCACGCGCGTCGAATATTTTCCTTTTCTATTGTAATACTTGGTGACCGTCTGACCGTTGGCTGTGTAACGAATTTGAACCTTCTACTAAACAAAATAACGAAAATAACAACCACATCAACCAAAACGTACCCAAGGTGCTCTATCAAAATAACATTAATAGGATAAGTAAGTAATACGTAATTGTCGATTCGAATTTCTTGACCCCAATATGAAAAAAATCAACAAATCATGACTAGTAATAACACGTCTGAAGCAGCCATTAGGCATTGCTATATTTATTTTTTAAATAAACTTCGTGTCTTCTAGTCAAAGACGGTAGCAGTTAGATACGAGGTTTTTTATGATAATAAATAATTTAAAATTGTTATTATTGTATGGAGACGTGATAAATGTATAAGTTGTCGGCATGACAGTTTAAGAAGTCGTTTTAATTGATGGCTTAATTTATAAATGTTCGGTGTTAAATTTATAATTTTAGTTAGAGAGAACCTGGGAACCTAGTTTTAAGGCCCTACGTTCCCATTAAGTTCCGTTCGACGCTCTCCGCCTAATTCTAGGAGGCATTGCGTGTTGAGTGGTGGAACTTAATGCAGCGATTTGCTTCATTACCAGAGTGAGGAAATGAAAATATTAAATATATCATTTCTTCAAATGGGAATCGATCTCACAGCATGTCGCGTTTACAGGCGCACGCTACTACTGGGTTCATAAATTATCATTTAAAGTCTTTATTAATTCATAAAAAATATTAATGAATGCATTTTGTTTATTTGTTTTTAGTGACGTATATTGTCAGTATTCTCAGGACGTCTACTCGTATTAATTAATGACGCATACATAGGACTGCGGTGGACGTAGATATGCTTATATAGCTAGTTTGTACTAGGGGTGCCATTTGTCTAAAAACCTTAAAGAAACATGTATAAAAATAATATATAAGTCCAAACCATTCGATTAAATAATATTCGGATATTAATACAAAAGAAATCGTAATACTCGGTTAAAAAAGGAAGAGAAGTTTCATTTTGTCAACCCATTTTCTGTAATATTCAAATATTTTTTAGCCCTATGATATTTGACCATGATGTTAATTTTAATGTAAAAAAAAACACTATACGGCTTAATCGTTGTTGAAAAAAATGAACATATACAATTTAATATCAATATTCAACGAAGCAATGACGCAAAGGAAATAACCGTGATTATTTTTTTAAACATCTAAGTTTTAGCTTTGTTTATATTTTATTTATTAAATTGTATTATTATGTATTACAATTTATTACTAATCGTATTAAGCTGAAGCTGTGGAAGTAAAGGCACAAGCGTCCGATAAAACAATAAATATTTATTTAAAATAGGTGTCAAAATTTTAACGTAGCGGGACTTGAACCCGCGCCTCCTGGAAACCGACGCTCTGACCACTGAGCCATACGTTCTCATCAAGCTACTTCGAAATTTTTATACGCTTGTTACAACTTACTTCGCATTCACATTAAAGGCGTATGTTTATTTTTTGTATGCAGCCCTTTAACAAACCGACAAGATAGGTTTATATAAAGTCATTACAGGTTTTAATTGACTCCGTCGACGCGTATACACGATATAATAACTTATTTAAAATGGTTTTAAGTTTATTTTGATATATAATAGGTACCTACAGCTGGGAAAATTGGTAACTTTATTTCTTATATTCTTTTTTTTATGATATTATTAAATAGAGGTACAGCCAAATAACGAGTACAAGTATATTATGTATATGTAGAATTGGTATTTTACATATTTATAGATGAAGGAGAATTTACTGGTACTTTCCGATATTTTCAATTCCGATTTTTAGCTTCACAGCAGATAGATGAAACACGGGAACCTTGTGCTTATATACTTCCGCTTCTCTTTACACTTCTCAATGCCGCGCTCTGTCTGGTTACCAGAACGAAACACTCAAAACGTTAAATATTTCATTTTCTCAAGTGGGAATCGAATCCACAAACTGTTGCGTTTACAGCCGCATGATCTCTGGGTTTTCGATTTTATTATAACTAAAATAATTATAATACCCAATTTGTCGAAAATCATTGTACCCACGACCATTTCGAGTATTCATTTGCAATTTAGCAAATATTAATTAAAAATTATAAATTGATTCATCAAATTCAATGAAAAAAAAAAATCCAATCAACCATACCTTATTAAAATGAAACGAGCGTGTGTTGAAATTGACTATTTAGCTCTAAAGGAAGTCTTAAACACAGTTTGTCTTTTACCCTGTTATTTTATATAGGTAAGTCTAAGGTTATATCGCGGACTAATGTATACGTATTCAAGATCGTTAAACCATCTGATCCATTATCGCGGACTGATATATTAATGCAAGCTCACTTCTCTATCACTAACAAGGTGCTATAATCATTTTATAGATAACGAGTCGTCGAATCGAATTTTGTACCGCTTCGTGCCAAAATTTTACAATTAAATAAATAAATGAGCTTCACGCTGTATCCCGCACACAGCAGGGTAGGCAGAGGGAACCTTGTGTTAAGACACTCCGTTCCCCACTTTCTGCCTGAATTCTGGAGGCATTGCGTGTTGAGTGGCAGTGGCAAATAGATAGTGTTCTATCCTGCACTTATAAAAAGAGAGGGGCAGATTAAACTAGAAACTTAGTTTTAGTTCAATTCGTTCCCATTAAGACACTTCCGTTCGCTACATTCCGTTGGGCTCTGGAAGCAAGTAATGAAACTATTAAATATTTATTTTCCTTGAGTAGAGATCGAACCCACAACCTATCACGTCTCCTGCCTTTTCAGTCGTTTGTGCGTCTGCGCCACGACTGTCCTCTATCATTAAATCTTCCCACTTTTTTATTATATATAATTTTACAATACAATCATCGTACAGACGATAAAGCAAGTGAACTAGGTCTTATAACAAATACCGTACCATCCTTTGACCTTTCGTAGTAATTGTCTCTCAATTTTAAATTTGACCCAAAAATATCCAACGATTTATCAACAGACAAGAGTTTAGATTATTCGATAAAGTATTTATTCGGTCATTAACAATAACTGTCTATGTCAATGCCTTATGAGGAATACAATAATGGTCAATATTACAAGATGGTTCTAGGAATCAACAAAAGATAACACCTTTTTTTGTTTTGCTTAGACACACACACATACAACTTCACGCTTTATCCCGCATATAGCTGGTTAGCCTAGTGTCAAGAAACTCCGTTCACCACTTGCCGTTGAATTTTTCCAGGCATTGCGTGTTGAGTGGCAGAAATCAAATTCGGACTTTTGCCTTGGCTCCAGAGCGAAGAAATTAAATATTAGCAAATAATTCATCATTCCCCGAGGAGGGGTTCGAACTCACAACCATCGTATTACAGTCATACGCCTCTGCGCTGCAACTACTACCATAACTTTGTTAAGACGAAGAAACTTCTCCGTTTGTGAGTGGTCGACAGATAAAGAAAAATCGAAACTATTAACTGTAGATAGGTGCGAATTAACGTAGGTTCATTAAGGAGTATCGGGGAGCTCAAAGAAATATTTTTCTAAATTCTTTTGAGAAATAGGAAGAACGGGATATTATATTTACAAATAAAGCAAAAAAATAAAATAATATGGCTAGAATTCATATATAATAGAACGAGCTGTATAAAGTATGTAAAAAAAATCAAATAAATCTGGTTTACTTTTAAACTGGTGGAAGTTAGTTCAGTATGTACAGCAATGCAAATAGTTTGGCTACCTTAAGAACAGAATCCAGTTACCGTTACTTAATCTGTTTTAACCATAAAAATCGAGTAATGCTAACTTGCTATAAGAAAGTATCCGGTATGTTAGAAAAGTACTCAAATCTCCGTTGAACAGTGCTTACGTGTTCGATCGAGTTTCGTCGTAGAAAGTAAGGGGACGACTTCAAATTGCCGCATTAGAGGAACACATGGCAAGCGTGCAAACGGTAATTTTATTTGCAATCTACGTCAATTCCGTAGTGTCATCTGGTGTGTACGTAATTGTGATAGCTGTAGGTGCGTTTGGATCACGAGCTATGTGAAATGCAATCAGTTTACATTGGTTTCACTTTGCTCTACCATTTTTTTTAAGTTAATATAAACTTATCGTTTCATAAATAATAAATCTAGAATTACTTTAATCACATTATTTTTTTATGTTGCAATATCAACTATGTTTTATTAATCATTAGCATATAATTAGTTATTACTAAATATACTTATGGCTTCAGATGTTGTATTACCCTCAATAACCACAGTATATTCTGTATCAGAAGGGCCTCTCGAAGACTAGCCAGCAAGAAAGTGTCATTAATCAATGAACACACTCACGCTATCTAATCGGAATCCAATTTGAATCTTAATCAAAACGCCAACAAAAACTATTTTTGCAGATAAATAGCAAAATCACAGGACGCGCGGCAACTACGAATAACCAGAGTTTGATTTATCATTCTCGTACATCAAGCGATAATCAAAGATCCATTACCGAGTTTTCATTATATGAGAACAATTGTTGCAGTACGTGTGTACTTCGGCGCTTTTAGAATTGACCTTCTGGCCTCTATTCCGTTTCGTTTTAACTGACCTGAGATTTGAGAGGACCAAAATCTATACGAGTCTAAATTTGCAAATCATGGTCGAACACGAGAATCGAAGCCCCGATACGATTGGAATGTTGATGATATAAATTCCTTTATATTTATATGAACGAGGTACGTAATGATACTAGCTCTAACTATAGCCTCGACCATTTCCTTCTACGACGTAGTTGGATCTGGTCAATTATTCTTCATTGAACAGATGGATTATGTGAAAAAACCGCATACCGTGTTGCGCACGCGCCACTGATTGCTTTCGTCCGCTGTCCCTTTCCAACGTGAATATAGAGTTGTTTTATTATATTCAAATAGTACTATCAATGTATTATAGTATTATAAGACTATTCAACGGTGTAATGGTGTAATAATAAACGTCTTACAAAATTTGTAATATGTCTATGTAAACTTACAATTTACAATTATTTCTATTGAATATATAGTAGTGATATTAACTTTTTAGTAAAATGGAATATGTGGTTTTTAAAAATATTAATTGAAAAATAATAAATAATATTTTTTACAGATGCGACGTCTAAAATTTTTTTATATTAAATAATCGTCTATATAAGAGCCTGGTAGCCTCTACTATGAAAAATATATAATCGATAGTAAAGCAGGAGGAAACGCTTCATTATATCCTAATAGTTGGTTAGCACTTGGCAATACTATTTTTCTATTCATATAATTATAGTTACTAGAAGATTTCTTCTGAAAATTGCCATCTAGTTTATACTGTTATGTATTTAATTATAATTAGCTATAAGCATAGATTATATACATATTTACGTTTAGTTTTTATGTTAAAATAACCGTTATTATAATAGATTGTACTAAAATGGAGACAAAAAGTACTTTACTAGTTCAGGCGTTACCAGAACGGTATTATGCAATTTTTTTTCAAGTTACGCTTCCTCACATTATGCTGGATAAAGAAAGCTTTATTATACATACATTCATATAAATGATATTGCTTATTTAATAAAGGAATTATTATATTATTATTATAATTTTTAATACTAAATATTAAATAAATGAAATTAAATGAAGCCAAAATTTTGACAAGTCGTGGCGCAGGAGCACGAGAGTGCGACGGTAAGCGCAGACAGATCGTAAGGGTTCGATTCCGAATCGAGAAAATGAAATATTTAATATTTTAATTTCTTCGCTCTGGTAAGCAGGCAAAGTGATCTTGAGTTTTGCCACAATGCCTCCAGAATTCGGCGGAATGAGGGAGCGCTTTATCTAAGTAGTAGGTTCCCTCTGCCTACCTCCCTGTGTGCGGGTTAGAGCGTGAAACTAAAAAAAAAATAAAAGCCGCTCCGAACTCGACTTGTAGAACTCGGCATCCAGCCACGACATCGATCGCGTGCCCAGTTTTATGCGTCGCTAATGCCTTACTATTTGCGGTTGGACACACTAAGATTATGCCTCGCGTAATAGTCTATCATAGCCTCATAGGCTATGATAGTATCGACGACTTCTGGATAATAACATATTGGTGATCTTTAGCGATACACGTTTTTACTTGTAAAATTTAATGTAAAATGATTTTGTTTGTTTTGTTATATTCAAAGTAAAGGGTACAAATTATTTTTTTATGAATTTGTATAGCTTTCTCTTTCTTTTCTATTAAAAATATTTTTAATAAAAGTAAAAGTAATACTGTCCTATTTTAGTTTAAAAGAATAATAGAATTATTTTAGAATAATAGAAATGGCATTAGCACCACGCAGCAGCACGTTACCTATTTGATTCGACTATACAGTATACAGTATTTTTTTTACTTTAAGCCGTACCATATACCAGAGTAGGCAGAGGGGACCTAGTTAAGACACTCCGTTATCCACTTTCCGCCTAATTTTCCAGACATTGCGAGTTGAGTGGCGGTACTCAACAACGACAAAAGTATTTCCCCGAGTAGGAATCGAACCCACAACCGTCACGTTTAAAGTCACACGCTTGTGCCACTGCGCCACGGTGGACCTCTACAGTATATAATAAACGATATATCCTGAAATATAATGAAAGTATCATCTTAAATTAAAACTTAATGTTTAAATCGAATGAACACTATGATTTAGATGCACATAATAGAGAATAGAGAATTGCAAGGAGCTGCATATGATGATCAGCTTATAAATAGATCTTTTATCGTACCCAGTAGCTCGGATAGCACCCGAGATGATGGATTGCGCATTCACCAGTTATTAATGTCAATGTGAGCAAAAACAACATTAATAGCTAGGGCTATAGACCTTATTGGGATTGTATCTTTCTAATAAGGCGTTCTATTTGTTAGATGTGACTTATCTTTTGTTAAATACTTGTTCGAGCTGTTGTAAATTAGTTTTGAAATTGTATTTGTATTAATAAATATAACTTACTGTACTTAGGTTTTTCGATTTTTATTATTATTTGACAATCAATAAACGGAGAACATAGTGTCTCCCCTGATATTTAACGATATAAAGTATGACGATAAAAACTCTATATACTTTACTATATTTCAATTTTAAATAGTTAAATACGTATTTTCTTAATAATTCAATAATTAAATTTAATTTTTTTCTTTCTTCTTCTAAAAAAAACCACACTTTTTCCATTAATTTAAACAAAATATTAGAATATTACAAAACTGAATAAAGAAATAGAAATATAAAAATCTAAATCGAACCCACAAACGAGGTACCCACGATCTGTTAAACACTGTCAATCATTTACAACGATAACTTCAACTACCATTTGTTTCATTGAAATCAGTTGTTCAACTATAACCGGTTCGATTCCATGTCAGAATGCTCAGTCAACTATGCAATCTCTAAGGGAATAACTAGTCATATACTGGTTCAAGTTAATTTATTATATGATTAATTATCTTATATTATTTATAATAGTAATTTTGTATTTTATGTAGTCTTGTACTTTGTTTCTCGTATTATGTATGTAAATAACTATATAATATCTTGAATTTTAAATTTCATTGTAAAGTCAATTTTATGTATTTAGATGGTGTTGATGTCATTAGAAATATTTTGGTTCTTGTAGGAAGTGAATATTTAAAAAAAATATCTAGTGTTTTTTTAACCTTTATTGTTGCTTCACTTCAAACTTATAATTTAAAATATAAAAATTATTCTCATTTTTATCATTAGAATAATAATTTATAACAAAGCAACTCACCTTACATCTTCATTGTGTTTTTTGTTTCCGGTATTATCTGTGAAAAAAAAAACACATAATTTGAATGTGAAATTCAATAAATTATAGTATAAGTGAAAAAATATAGCTCCGCCTGCTACGATTTTTGGTATAATTGACAGTTGATCAATTTCTAACTACATTTTTTCTACTTTATAATATTTAGCTTCCGTTCTCCACTTTCCATCCTCTTACTTCGGCACTTCAAGTATTCTATTTGGTGCTTTCCTGTATGTATGGCTTTTGAAGAAAATTAACGTCATTCTTTTTCTTAATAGTCCAAGAAAAACGAGAGTGGAATTTAAAACTAATTTACTATTTTTACTATTTTTGAAAAAAATCATATATTGCTCAGTATAAGAATTGAGGCCGTAGTGGCGCAGGAACACAAACGTGCAACTGTAAACACGACGGCTGATTCCCACTCAGGGAAATGGTAAATATTTAATATTTTGTTCCTGATTCTGGCAACGAGACAAGGCGCGGCGCTGAGTGCCGCTACTTAAAAATTCGATGGAAAGTTGGGAAGGGAAGTGTCTTTATGGGAACGGAGTGTCTTAACTCTAAGTCGACAGATTCCCTCTAACCTGATGTACGGGATACAATGTGTAAAAGTACTTAATTAAATTAAAATTATGTCACTAACTAAATAGCTACAAAAAACTAACTAAAGATTTTCTTAAAGAAAAACAAGAACAGGCCAAAAGGCGGTTGAACTTAAATCTAATTTAATAAAAATTATAATACGTACTACCGTTACAACCACTAACTATTATTTGGTTGTACAAAATCACGTATGCTCATTGCACGTTAGTTCATTCACTTAAACGCAATTATATGTATTTAGCCGTGTGTAGCCTTTATGGTGAGGGTCTAAAGGTGAGTTTGGGTGTGTTATGACGTGGTTATGAAGCATCAGCCAGACCGATATGGTACAGTGGTCGGCGCTGGAGCGTGGCGCGTAACTGGCCAAGTACGCCGTCTTAGGTGCTTCCTAGTATTTTTAATTTATAAATTGCAAAAATTGATTAATATCACCGGGCACTATGAGCTCTTTCAAGCCTTGTTGGTTTTTATTCCATTTATTTTATTAATAAGGCGAAGTTGTAAATAGCGTCACGCTTTATTCCGTTCACAGTAGTGGAACAGAGTGTCTTAACACCAGCTTTTTTCTGAGAGAAGCTGGTGTTAAGACACTCTGTTCACCATTTTCCATTGAATTCTCTAGACATAGCGTGTTGAGTGGCGGAAATCAACGCCGCACTTGAAAGAATGAAAATATTAAATATTGCATTTCTCGAGTGGGAATCGAGCCCACAACCTGTACCTGTTACAGTCATATTTTGTGTTTGTTATAAAATGAAAGATATAAAAACTGATAATACTCTATATTTATAGGTTTTAAAATGTATTCTTTATTGTGTATTATATAAATATACAAAATATTTCAGTTCTAAGCTCAAGTATATTCCTGTAATTATAAATGTCCGTAACAATTATTTTATACTACTTAGTGATTAATTCAGCCTGGGTTCCTTGAGTCTCCTCGTTTCCCACAGAGTATAAATTTGAAATAACCACAGATCATTTTCTTAAATAGACGTGGTTGCCATTATATCAAAATTAGTTAGCCATGTCACATTTTACCTTTTGGTTTATATAAAACAAATGCGTACATAGAGAAAATTTATAAAGTTATATAATTTATGGTTACAGTAACAAAAATAAAATTTATATTATGTAACCCCAATTAATTGTATTAAAATAGAAAATATTAAAGACAAAACCATTTTTTTATTAAAATTAAAATTTAAAAATCAGCTTTACACTATATCCCGCACACAGCAGAGTAGGCAGAGGAAATCTGGTGCTAAGACTAAGTTATTAAAATTTAGTTTTAATATCTTCACACTAGTGTCGAGTCAAAACGCAATATCTCCAGAATTATGGAAAATGGGAAACTAAGTGTCACAAGGTTCCCTATGCCTATCCTGCTGTGTACAGAATACAGCGTGGAGCTAATTAATCAATATCCTATCATATTTACAATTCCTACTAAGGCGTTAAAGGCAAAAGCGATACAATATCTTAATTAAACCACTACAGGGGGGTGTATAAGATATAATATATTTATTAAAGCACCATGTACTTGGTAATACTCGATACGATTTTGAATAATTTAAGTAAAGTTAAATTGCTAAGTACTAAGTATTCACGAAGAAGCTATAACCTAAGCCATATATTCAAAGAACGAGAGACCGATCGTTAATATTTGTTATTTGCATCGGGATGTCCCGCCAAGTTCTTTAGGATTTTAGCCCAAAAATTTATTGTCCCGATCGGGGTAGGCGTAGTCCCGCGTTATACAAATTATTCCACGTACCATGATTAATATATTTTAATTAAATTAAATCAAAACTAAATCAGATTCACGCTGCATCCCGTACACGGCAGGGTAGGCAGAGGGAACCTAGTGTTAAGACACTGTTCCCCACTTTCCATCCATTGCGTCTTGAGTGGCGGAACTCAACGCCGCGCTTTGTTTCGACACCAGAGCGAAGAATATTTTCAATATAAATTTAAACAAATTTTTCATTTCCTTGAGTGGGAATCGAACCCACAATGAGTCGCGTTCACACTCACACACACACCTGTGCTCACGTCGCGTCACGACTGGCCTTTTTTTATTACTTTAAGTCTTAAATACAAATAGGTGTATTTGTAAATTATCTCACATCTCTTTGAGAATTCACTGTCTTATAGGGTAAACCAAAACAATATCGTTCAAATATATTTAGTGACGTTTTCCATTAAACAACGTTTTATAATGATATAAGTTTTTAAAAGGCTTCCAATGGTGCAATAATCATAAAATAATGTAAAAATAAAGAAATAAACAGTATTTATTGTTATTTGTCCCGGTTTTTTATTTTAAATCTTTGGAAATCCCGCTTTGTACCGAGATAAAATTTGGAAACGCTGGTCCTTATATAGGTTCTATCTATCTATTGTAAAAAGGCAAATATATCATTCAGTTTACATTTACATAAGATACTTCTCACTTTAAATAAATCTAATATTAATCTTAGTTTTTACTGTTTACCTGTATTAGTATTTTACATGTAAATCCACGTGATTTACATGTATTAAGAGAAATAAAAGCTACTATAAATTAAGGTACTATATAAGTATATTACGTAATCTAGATCTCTTCTATTATACAAATTCAGATCACGAGGTATTGGGACCTCCCAATGCTTTCGTATGCGTTGGGGCTAGTACTATATTATTTCCATTTTCTTGATCGCCAAGATAGCGGACCAATGATGTCACCAATGATCACCATATATTTACTGAGCTTAAGAGAGAAAAAAAAAACGTAGGTTCAACGCGCCCATTTTTTTGTCGTCTATATTAATTAGGATGTATGACCACGTTTACACAAGATCTTAGAGTCGATCTTGAGTGTTCGATTTTTTTTCTTGCTCCGAATTTATAATTCACGTAGAATCCCGCTATAAAATACACTTTGGAAATCTCGATGGATTGTTGAAATTTTTTACTATGTATTTTTGTTATACGATAACTCTCGTATTTTTTTGCATTATAGTTATTGACTACTTATTTTGCGATATCACTTTCAGTTATAATTTTTTTTTGTTATAATATGTCCTGAGAATTATTTGTGAGATATTTAATGTCTCAAAAACTATACATTTTGAGTATTTTTTACTGGTAAGTCCTATAAAAAAAGAACAATCCCTCTGCAACTAAACTTTCTTTCTTGTTATCAATATTTTAATAAAAATTGAAAGAACAGAACCTTAAACTATACCAATTTTTAACCAAATTAAAATTATTTTAGTTTTAAATAACGATATTAATTAAAATAGATTTGAATCTATTTATTTTTTGAATATATATATATAGGGAAACATGGAATTAAATGGAATAAAGTTATGGAAATTTATATAATTTGGCCTCGGGTGCACCTAAGGTACAGCGCTGTATAAATCTTTATGATTTACGCCCCACATGATGATATCTCAGAAAACTGTACGTTTCGCAATTAAAATTTCACAATAATATACGCTTTTTGCATTCTGTTTTGATATGCACTCTTACTTTCAAATGAAATAAAGAGAGCTCTCCTAATCTTTTTCTTCTACCATTACAATAAAAATATTAATATAACATATTAAAAATAAATCAGCATCACGCTGTATCCCGCACACAGCAGGGTAGGCAGGGCGAACCTAGCGTTAAGACACTCTTTTTCCCACTTTCTGCCAAGTACTGGAGGCATTGCATGTTTAGTGGCGGAACTCAACGCCGCGCTTTGCCTCGACACCAAAGCGAAAATATAAATGTAAATAAATATTTCATCTCCTGTAGTTGGGATCGAATTCGCAACCAGTCGATTTTGCAGTCACACCTTGTGGGGTACACCTTGTGTGCCGCGACTGGCCTCAAATATAAATATTATTAGGTACTATTAGATTATGGATTCACATTATTTTATTAAGAATATTCAAACCAACTATATTATAAATAATAACAACTTCTGAATTAGATCTCAATAGAAAAAAAAGTAGATAGTAACGCTGATGTAAAATAAGAAGTGCAATTTGTAATTTTTTTACTTAATATAGGTTAAGACTATAGAAGCCAGTTAGAAGACAAATAGATCTATTGTATACAAACGAAAATGCAAAATTTTAGTATTAGTTAAAATATTTCCGAACAACAAATTATGCGCGTCGCGTAGATCGGACGTTAGTTAGTGTAGTGTTGCCAGTTAGGAACGTGATGGCACATTAGTGTTGCCAGTTAAACACACACGATAAACATTGCTGTCAGTTAACTATAATATTTGTTTAAAACAATTGAATGTTACGTGCTTGTTGCCCGCGGGATAGTGTGTGGTCCCTTTATGCCTCACGCGCTGTCGGTTAAGCAATTGTTCATTGTAATTGAGTAAAACAGCTTTTTGATGAAAAAAATAAGTTTTTTTTATACATTCAAAATATATGTTTTGAACGTGTTATAAAAAAGTTGTTAAATATATATAGAATGTTGGATACAAAAAGCTAAATTGGACTTAAAGTAATTATAGTAAATATTTGTTGGGGCCAGTCGCGGCGCAGGGGCACAAGAGTGTGATTGCAAACGCTACAGGCTGTGGGTTCAATTCTTATTATCTATATTTATATTTTCATTTCTTTCGTTACTCAACACGCAACGGCCACAAAATTTAGTGTGATGTGGGGAACTGAGTGTCTTAACACTAGATTCCCTCCGCCTAACCTACAGTGAGCGGAGTACAGCGTGAAGTTGATTTTAAAAAGTTATTTTTCAGACAATTTATATGTAGCCATACTTGTGTTTAACGAAATGTACCTCTACAATGCTTGCAAATATACCTTCTAAAGATATACAGCCAACTTACAGTAAAAGAGGTCAAGCAATAAACATACAGCTTCTGGAAATTGTTCAAAGAGATATTAAATGGAATTTGGACGTGATTGCGTTATTGGTGAGAAAATTCGGACGTGCTGAACACGCGGTCAGAGGGTCAGTGGAGAAATTGATAATAATTTTTCTAGTTTAATGTACATAGTCATTTGAGATTTAAACGTTACAACGGAAGCGCATTGGTAAAAAAATCAGTTTCACGCAGTATTCCGCACACAGCAGGGTAGGCAGAGGGAACCTAATGTTAAGTCACTCCGTTGCCCACTATCTGCCAAGTTCTGGAGGCATTGCGTGTTGAGTGGCAGAACACAACGCTTTGCTTCGACACCACAGAGAAGAAATGAAAATATACATGTAAATAAATTTTTCATTTCCTGAGAGGCGATCGAACCCACAACCAGCAGATTTTACAGTCACACCTTGGGTCCCTGCGGCACGACTGGCCTCAGCGCATTGGTAGTGAATTCAAATCCCACTAGGTGGAATAAATGAATGGGATTCGATATTTAAAATATTATATATGTATATTAAAAATTAGCTGTGATGTCTTTTAAATTAAACTGTAATAATCTTGAAAATTAAAGATCTTATTAAGTGATGTCTTTATTTTTTTTTTTTCACTTTTGATTTAATCTATTTGATTTATGTGGTAAAAAGTAAGATTGTGAAATATTATAATGAATATATTCATATAAAACTGTGTTTATTACAAAATATTTTCTTTAGTAGCGTAAGTAGTAACTATAAATATATCAGGGATGCTACTAAATTAATCGGTCAAAATGCTCAATTAATACTATTAATAAATTATTTAAAATTTTTAAATGCAACGTTTTTATTTACTTAAAATATGCATTCATATTTTAATAAAACCAAACAAAAGACATAGTAATACATATAAGAGATATAAATTTAACAAAAAAAAACCTGTTTTTGTTGAAGCTATTTTTAATATTAATAGATCAAAAACAAATAATCTTTCAGCATACTAGTTTTGATAAGAATTAAGACATACGTATTGTTTAGAACATTCATATTTATTTTATACGTTTTCTTATAAATATATAGTATTTTTATTTTCTAAATAGCAAAGCACTTGAATATGTTTAAAATACTATAAAACAGTTAACTTCGGACAGTTCAGACAGACATTAGTGATGTGAACAAAATAATCTTATCATAATTGGAAACTTATTCATATTTTATCTATAATTAACTAACAATATATTCAAAATAATAAATATATACATGCAAAAAAAAGAATCAGTGAAATACCCACGTCAGTTCCCAGAACACTTGAAATTTAGAAACGATCATCAGATCGTTACGTGAAGAGCCCATTAGGCGTCGATTTGTTTTGTGAGATCTCAAATTTATATAAAAATCATCACATGATGAATGATTTTTAATTTATTGATTATCTTATAATATTATAATCATCATATATTATTCGGATTAAAAAATCATTTCGTATTGTGGCACCTTTGTGCTGTGTCACAGGTATTTTTTATTTTATTTTATTATATTTTTAAACTCTTATAAATTAGTATAGAATTGAGATTTAATATTTTTTTATTGGTGGACGCCTTTATATGTATATTTCATAGATATGGTCTGGCTAGCACTAAGCATACTTTCAAGTTACAATAGTAATTATTGTCAGCTACCCGCTGTATCCCGCATACATTATTATGGAAGGGAACGTTGTGTTAAGACACTCCGTTCCCCACTTTCCACTGAATTGTTCAAGACGTATGACGAGGAGCGGAACTCAACGCCGGGCTTTTGTCTTGATGCCGAGGCAAAGAACTAAAATATTATAATTAATATAAGACCAAAAATTACTATAGATTTGATTTGGAAAACGGAATGAAGAGACTGTTTGTCCATTTCACAAAAAAGGATGTGACAAGTCATCTTAGAGCCGTGAGAAAGAAATAGGTGATAAATTTATATGAACAATTATTTGCGAGCTTTCATTTTTAGTATTAATAAAAAACTATCAAAATTTATGCTTTAAACTAACTATTTAAAGAGAAAGTAACTATCATAATGTAGCGTTTTAAGATATTTTTGAGACTTTTACAGAACATGTCCAGTCAATATCGTAAAAAATATTCTTTTTTATTATTTTTTTCTATTTTTATCTACACTTATGTTGTCCAGTATGTATTTAATAGTCGTAACAAGCCATGAAATAATAAAGTGAGGAAATGAAAATATTAAGTATTTAATTCTCTCGAGTTGCAATCGAATCCATAACTTATCTAGTTTCTACGCCACTATTGAAAAATAAAATAAAAAAAATCAGCTTCACGCTGTATCCCGTGCATAACAGAGTAGGCTGAGAGATTTAAGTGTTAAGACACTCCGTTTCGTTGAGTGGCTGAAAGGCTAAAGCAAAGAAATAAAAATATAAATTTTCATAATTATTTTGGTGAGTGGGGTTCAAACTTATAATCGCGTATACTGTCACATTTTGTGCGACTATAAACGCGGATTGCGTTGCACCACGACTGGCATCACTATTAAACTATTAACTATTAAAATAATTGACATTTCATGAAATACGAACTGCATACAAGCATAATAATTAACAACTTAATTCAAAAACTATAAAATATAGCTTAACGAGATTATTTAACGAGATTAACGACATTAACAGTATAAACGACATCCGAACGATCGCATGATCCACATCGTCGCGTGTTATATGAATGCTCCTCCGTTATTCTTTATGCGGTTACCGTTACCGAATTGACCAAATCCCGTTTACACTATGTCTGAACGTTTTATGTGGAGGGCTTGAAATTTATTGGAGTATTCTTGGAAATATGAGTTGCTATTCTGAATTCAGGTTTAAAATTAGCAATTGCATTTAGTTTTCTAATTTGTATTTTGCATTTGTTAACTTAGTATATATCAGCTTCATGCTGTATCCCGCACACAGCAGGGTAGGCAGAGGGAACCTAGTGTTAAAACACTCCGTTCCCCACTTTCTGCTGAATTCTGGAGGCATTGCGTGTTAAGTGGCAGAATTCAACACCGCGCTTTTGCCTCGGACACCAGAGCGAAGAAATGAAAATATAAATTTAAGTAAATATTTTCATCTTTTCGAGTGGGGATCGAACCAACAACCAGTCAATTTTACAGTCACACTTTATGCCGCTGCGCCACGACTGGCCTCAACTTAGTATATTAGGGCGATATTATAAATAATATTTTATGTTTAAACTATATGGCATATAGTTGAAAATTATAACTAAATTGAAGTGTTTTTTTACTTTTTATTAGTTAACTTTTGTAAAATACGGTTAAAATAAATGTATGCTACAATTTTATTATATATCTAATATAAACGTCCGCGAACCACGAAAATACAAGTTACTGCACAGATTAAATCATTGTAAACGGGATTTATTAACTATCCAAAAATAACGGCGCGTGCGCACCTTACGATATAATTTTTATGTTAATCTAAATAGTTCCGCCGACGTTTAAGAGTGCCTGTTTAATTTTTTGATTCACTGACTTCTTTATTCTTTTAGTTAATAATTCTAATGAGTTATTTAAAATTCATTTTTTTTTCATATGTTGAATAACTCAAGTTAAGTATCAAATGCTATTATTTTTCCGTCATAATTTTTTGCCCTGTAGTCGTTTGCAATTATTGTATTTTTTTAAACAAGCAATAAGGTAGTAGTTAAAATTTAAGGAAAAATATATTATTATTCTTGTACAGATTTTTATGATTTTAAAAAAAAAAAATACGGCTTTACGCTGTAACCCGCACACAGCAGGGTAGGCAAAGGGAACCACCTAGTGTTGAGACACTCCTTCCCCACTTTCTGCCGAAGTTTGGAGGCAGTGCGCGCGGAACTCAACGCCGCGGTTTGCCTCGACACCAAAACGAAGAAATGAAAATATAAATTTAAATAAATATTTCACTTCCTTGAGTGGGGATCGAACCCACAACCGGTCGATTTTACAGTCACACTGTGCCACGACCGGCCTCGAAGATATTTAAAAATTACATTATTTTATTTATTTTGGTAGGAAAAGCACTATCGATATCATAATTTTTTAAGCAGTAAAACATAGAAAGTGATCAACAACCAGTCGAATATAAGGGCAATAATAAGCTGATCAAAATCCTAAGCTACCACGACTCAACAAGCGACTCCACAAGCTATTCATCCAGAATTCAGTTGAAAATGGTCAATATAGTGTTATAACACAAAATTCCCCCTGCCGACCCCGCTGTGCGTTGGATACAGCGTGAAGCTGAAGAAGAAATAGAAAAGCCTAAGCTCAATTAGCATCATCATCTTATTGACTTTTAGATGACATAGCTCAAAAATTATTATAACTAACTTTTTTTTCTCGCAAAAAAATTACAGTAGGTATTATAAGTAGTGGGGATTGTCACATTACCGTTAAGCTGGCCACATTGGCCGCCGTCGAAACGCCTGCTGGAAGGCGGTAACCTCTTGTGGCAAATAATGATTGTTTTATCTATCAATTAGTACGAACGGATGGACAGTTAACATTTTGAATATAAGTAAAATTTATAATTTCTATATATATAGTGTGTGATATATTTAATATTTAGCATGTGTAGCAAAAAAAGTAGCTTGTAAAAAAAAAGTCCCTTGACTGTGATTAATTTAAATGGCGGGTACCCTTTCTTCTATTCACATTTATAATATAAATATATAAATTAAATAAAAAATATTTTTATGATTTTAATCACTGCATCATTTTATATTATAAAATTTAGATTGAATTGATTTAATTAATGTTGTTTCCTAAATAATATTAGAATATATGAGGATATTATTATAAATAAAATATAAATTTTATAAAACACAGTATATTAACATGAATTAAAGGATGTAAATTATAATAATTTTAATAGTTTTCTAAATATTATCATAAAAATCACTTAAAAATGCGATCATTAAACTGAATTAAAAAAATATAAAATCATTTGCTTACGTTCTTCTTGAACGTAAGCAAATGATTTTCTTCTTCTCTACATCTTCTATAAATTGAATACCTTATAGGTATTTATTTCTATAAATTTATTTTCACTAGAGGTGACAGGTGTCTATGTATTTTTAACATTTTTTAAAGCCTTATTCCACACTTAGAAAAGAAATTAAGTTACATATCCCTACAGTTACGTTAAAAATTTTATACGTTTTGTTAATAAATATTTTTCTTTTCTAAATAAAGAATGTTGAAAAATATTTTAAAAATTGTATTCGCTCTTGCCAAACGATAATTCTAAGTAAATATCTTTGGGTAGCGGATATTTGTAAAAATCTCCCTACAGAGATACTAACAACAATAATTGAGAACGTATGGCTTAGTTGGTCAGAGCGCTTGGATGGTTTCCAAAGGTTCAAATCTTGCTACGTTCAAATTTTTACCTTTTCTTAATAAATATTTAGGTAGCTACGTAGTTCTAACCAGTTAGTAAAATTTATTATACTAAGGATCAAATAAGTATCATTTATCATTTTCCATAATTTTGCTGAGACTGGTGTTCAATAGCACAAAATAGACTAAAATGAAAGAAATGGAGAGAGGCCTTTGCCCAACAACGGGACAGTACAGGCTAGGAAAAAAAAACCGATTGATAAGGGCCGTGATCTTAAGCTGTAAGCACTTAAGCTTTTTAGGGTTCTGTACCTAAATACAAAGAAGTCCTTATAGGAAGGATTCTTATAGGAGGAGACGTCAGATGTAACCAAGTGTTTTCCATCAGTGTGACCGTCTGACATTCATCGTCATCAGATCATTTTATCTAGACCGTGTGACAATAATAGCTGAAATAAGTATCAAATATCCAGGCTTACGGTCCTTTTGAGCACGGAAAAAATTTAAAGATTTTTTTTCCATATATTAAAAATTTGAAATTCACCGCGTTATCAAAACGTTGGGTATTCCGTGGTTGGTCCACGGCCACTAAAATTTGACAAGAAGTGAGAACTTGTAATAGAAAATATTTTATGCTATAGAATAAAATCGAAACTGACATGTCTAGAAATATTACAGTAAAACGATTATATTACAGTGTTATTGAAACATTGGTGAAATTCGTATAGAACCCTTAGTAACTAATCCCGCACACAGTAATGTAGGCAGAGGGAAACTTGTGTCAAGACACTCCGTTCCCCACTTTCCGCCGAATTTTGGAGGCATTATGTGTTGAGTGGAGAAACTCAACGCTGCTCTTTGCCTCGACATCAAAAAAAAAAAAAAAAAATAAAAAAAATATATATAAAGATTGGATTGGACCAAATTAGATTAAAAGAAAAATGTTAGACTATTAAAACATCATTATTAGCCCTTTAATACTGATTAGGCTGAACATCCATAAATTTAATTGTTGTTAGTGCAACTCATAAAAAACCAAGTTAACATCTTGTTAGGTATAGAAATAGATCAACACTACACCGTACTCTGATTGTGGACTCTCCGCAGTTATTCCCATTAAAATTTAACTTCCTACTGTTGTAAATAAAGGTATATATTTTTACAGTTAACATGAACTAAAAGTTAAGTGAAGAAATAAAAATATAAATTTAAATAAATATTTCATTTACTCGAGTGGAGATCGAACCCACAACAGTCACACCCTTGTGCCCCTGGGCCACGACGAAAAAAAACCTCATCTAGCATTATTTACTTTCCGAACAACAAGCACTTCAGTGACATCGTACTTCAAATGAATATAAAACCGCATTAGTAGATAATAAAATATTGAAACAAAGCAACGAGTGTTAACAAAACAAAACAAATGTTAAGCCAACGTGGACCGTTCTCCGCTGTGCTTAGCAATAAACGGTTACGATGCTTTCTATTCAGTACTAGCTAATATACTGTTTAGTCGCAATTCTTTAAAGTTTTAACTAATTTTCAGAAATTTACCAGAAAATGAAATTCTTTTAATCACATAGCTAGCAATTCTGGATTTGAGACCGTCGTAGCGCAGGGGTACTAGCGTGAGGCTGTAACTCGGCGATTGTGTATTCGATCCGGCGATATGGCAAATTAATTATTATTATTTATTAATATTTTCATTTCTTCTTCCTAATGACAAGGCAAAACAAAATGCAGCATTGAGTTCCGCTACTTAATACTCAATAATGATCCGAAAATTCGTAGTAAAAGTAGGAACCTTAACACTACATCCCCTCAGTCTACCGGAGTTAGATAATTATCGCCAGCTTAAGGGACTAACTTTATGGGAAAAGCATATAACCTATATCATTGTCGCAGGCTCCAGCAACAACAAGATAGAGTATAAATAAATAAAGAAAAATTTAATTGAGATCTAAATCTGTAAAGAAACCTGCTGTCCAACACGCCCTAACTGTGCCGTGACGGCACACGGCATTATAATATTAAAAATAATGTTTTATGAAAACATTACATGCATCATATAAAAACTTTTTCTTTTCCCCTCCTACGTTGTTAATTGCATTCATCAAAATTCAAATAGTACTTGAGTTACTTACAATCAATAGAGTCAAGCAAAGTAATATTTAGTACTTATTGCTTATATTTTAGCTTCACGCTGTATCCCGCATACAGCACGGTAGGCAAAGCGAACCTAGTGTGAATACACTACAATCTCCATTCTCCAGATTTTACGCACATTGAAAGTGTTGAGTGGCGGAACTCAACGCTGCGCTTTGTCTTGTTGATTGCGTTCGTGAAAATTCAGATAGCATGTCAAACACACATTGAATAGAGTCAAGAACAGTGTAAAGTTTAGTGTGCTGTAGCACAATTACACGTATTGTTAGAACGGAATAATTATCTCTATCGAGGGCTCTCACGTGGGAACCAACCGGAACAATATCTTCGGAAGCAATCATGTGTATATATCGTCTTTTTATTAATTAGAAAAAAATATATACCCTTATTTACAATAGTAGGAAGTTAAATTTTAATGGGAATAATTGCGGAGAGTCCACAATCAGAGTACGGTGTAAGTGTTGATCTATTTCTATACCTAACAAGATATTAACTTGGTTTTTTATGAGTTGCACTAACAACAATTAAATTTATGGATGTTCAGCCTAATCAGTATTGAAGGGCTAATAATGATGTTTTAATAGTCTAACATTTTTCTTTTAATCTAATTTGGTCCAATTTCTTTATATATATATATATATATATATATATATATATATATATATATATATATATATATATATTATTTGCCTTAAATTGTACTCATCATAAATACGCTGCTTATATTTATGTAGTTATAATATTATTACTTTCAGATTTTTGTATTTAAGTTTTTAATAAAACATCTAAATTAATTTCATAATTACGCACATTCACCTTATTAAAATATTATGCAAGTTAATTGCTAGCAAAAAAATAATTACGTCATTTCGATAATTTAAAAAAATACGATATATTTTAATCATAATAATTTATTTACCTATTCAATAATATTTAAAATTTATTTTCTTATAGTATTTTCTATCAAAAATAAGAAACTATAATTAATTAATTATTAATAAATAAATATAAAAACCAAAATAAAAATAATACTCACCAATTCACGTACGAAAATAATTTTCATATTTTATATACATTTTACTAAATTCACCAGAATCAAGTCCACAACACATGTCAAAAAATCAAAACTGTCATATCTATTACAGATTATAAATAGAAATCTAAATTAGGTTGTTTATCGAAAATCATTTAAAAAAAAGCGCAGTGCTTTATATAGGGGGCTCTATAACTTTAGATTTTTTATATTTAATATTTTTTACGCAGCTTCGAAAGAGTTAAGCTCGAGTCGGTCGTCAGAGAAGACCCGTCGGTGCCGCGCGTGTCGGCTAAATGTCTCTCGGCACCTGTTCGCGTCGCATGTGGTACGGCACGGGGATGTTCAGCATCGAGTCATTGATACTAATTAAAAAGTTATTGCACAAGCCGTTTAGGTTCCGTGGTGCGATGTTTCTTACTGGATATTAGTTTTTATTTATACTTCTTTGTTGAAAAATTACTGTTTATACTTCTTTTATAATATGTACTGTTGCATTTTTCATTTCATTAGGCAATTTAATGATTAAAGCTTTTATTCATTCTATATAGTTGTAATTTAGGAGAACATTTATTTTATGTTCTAGAAATATAATTATTACTTAAAAAAACTACTAACTAACGCAATGTAACGAATGCGATTTTATAATGATTAATATACATCGGATCCATTATATTCTTTTGATCATTGAATCGGTTTCATATAAATCTCATAGAGTTCAATGTAGTTAGCGTAGGAACGTTACTGGGTTTTTTATAATGACGGCTCTTAATATATTTTTAATTTGATTAATTTGTGCCGATTTTAATATTTGATAACTTTTTACTTTTTTGTTAATTTATTATAAATTTGATTATAGAGCAAGATTATAAGTTCAAGGAATGTTTTTAATTTTATCAATTTTTAATTTCATGCTGATGCATGCTGTGTTCCGCATGTTGGCAAGGAAGACAGAGACTATGAACCTGGGAACCTAATGCGATATTCAGTTTCCATTAAGGTGTTACATGGCGGAACGCACGTCGCTTTGCCTCGTTGCCAAAGGAAATGCAAGCTAAAATATTAAATTATGAAATATTTCATTTCATCGAGAGGAAATTGAACCCACAACAGTTGCACGCTTGTGCGCCTATGCCACGACGCCCTCTGCTATTATTTTTAATATATCCTAAGTTCTATATTTATAATCTATATATATTTTTTTGCAATTTTATCCAATTTTAACACTACATATAAAAAATAATATAATATTTTTGAATAAAAAAACAAGAAAATAATTATATAATATAATTAATTAACTAAAATAAACAAAAAAATAAAAGATGTATTATATTATGCTATTAATTTTATTGATGAATACTATTTTATTAGAAATAGTATAATTAATAATATAACATTCACATATAAAAATATAATATAACATTCATACTTATTTTATAATTTATGTATATACATAAATTATAACAATAAGTATCATATGATATAAAGTAAAAAAAAAATACTTAAATAATAAATAGCATTTACAAAAATTAATAAAATAAACAAAAGGTATTGGCAGCGGTGGGATTCGAACCCACGCCTCCGAAGAGACTGGTGCCTTAAACCAGCGCCTTAGACCGCTCGGCCACGCTACCCGTTGAAATGGTGTGTCAAATTATGTATTGCTTACTTTTGTTAATTGAGTTCCATTTTAAGAATAGATAATATTAAAATGAAACAAGTTCTGCATGTCGTTCCTATATCTAGGTTTTACTCAATTTTTATATTTATATAAACATAAATAGATAAAAAAGTACAAATAAAAAAAGTAAAAAAAAATAATAATTTACAAGTTATAAGATTTGTTATTATATAAATAATCACTAAATAATAATATTATGTTCTATTTTAACTATAATTATAAGTATTTACTCATACTTTTTAAAATAAACATTATTATGTAATGATGAAATGAGGCGGGTCTTGGCGCAGGGGCACAAAGTGTGACTGTAAAAGCAATCGGTTGTGGGTTCGATCCACACTCGAGGAGATGAAATATTTATTTAAATTTACATTTTCAATTCATCGCTCTAGTGTCGAGGCAAAGCGCGGCGTTGAGTTCGGCCCTGCTGTGTGCGGGATACAGCGTGAAGCTGATTTTTTTTTTATTATTATTAAAAAAGAAGCAAAACTTTATTCTTGACTCTTTTTTTACATATAACAAAATTGTATGAGTATTGTGTGAGTTCTCTTTATAATATTTGTTGAAGCAATCTAAGAGTAAGACAGCATTTAACCACTCTACCAAAAGGAATTGTTTAGTTGAAAAATCAACCATAATATCTAATATTTTTGAGGTTTGAGACTAACTAAAACGAATTCCTTCACAAATTTCTTTGAAATGACGCAAGAGTTTACAATTTCATAGAAAGCCGCTAAGGTGTTACCTGTTACTTTACGAGGGAACGAGTGCACGTCGTGTGACATTTGTATAATATATTTATATGAGAAATTTTGCGAAACAGTGTAAAATATTAGTTACTTATGTACGCTACAGTTAGATAAATATCATTAAATTGTATTTTTTTTATATTTCCTTTTTACTTTAAAAAACGTAACGTGTGTGTTAGTATAGAGATTTTGCTGAACTTAATACTACCGTAAAGGTATTTATTTTTATAATGTAACGTTACTTCACCTATGGATCAGCACGCAATATTCAAAGAGAGATATAAAGTTTAAATTAAAATTATTATTGTTGTGCCTCGACACCAGAGAAAAGAAATTAAAATTAGTATTTAATTTTCTCGACTGAGAATCGAACTCACATCCTGCCGCATTTTCACATGCTGGTGCTCCTGCGCTACGATTGAACCTCGAAAACGTTAACGTATTATAAAGATAGGAGGATATATTCCTACAGACACAAACAATAGTTCGCTGACATATAAGTACATTTTCGACGTTTTTTCTTTAGTTAGTTATTTAAAAAGACAATATTTGATGTTTTATATTTATAGTAGGTACGTCTAATGGGACTATTTCCTAGTAAATTCGATAATAAAACACTGATCATCTACCATAAGCGGACATACGCTTTATAGAGGAAACCACCATTACGCCCATAAAAGTTATAATGTTTGCTACCGTCATTTGCTCTTCTATATTAAGATAATTTTAACTACATTGTACCTAAGTTCTTTTTGGAGTTGTATTGTAAATGATAGCATTTTATGTAAAGGCCAGTCGTGGCGCAGGGGCACAAGTGTGTGATTGAAAACACGACTGTTTGTGGGTTCAATCCCCATTCGAAGAAATAAAATCTTTGCTGTGTTGTTGAGGCAAAGCGCAGCGAAGAGTTCAGGCACTCGACACGCAATGCCTCCAGAATTTGGCTGAAAGTGGAAAACAAACTCTTACGAAACTCTTACACTATTCTTGGAAACAGAGTGTCATAGCAATAGGTTTCCAGGTTGTGCCTTGCCATGTGTAGGTCAAAACGAGCAGGCAGTGTCATACAAATTTTAATAGGCGAGAATTACAAAATGAAATTAAAAAGTCTTTTTCTCTCTGCCTATTTCCAAATATGCAAAAGCACAACTTAAGTGCTAATATATTATATATACAGGGTGTAACGTGATCGATGGATCACGCTGGTCTATGGTTAGAAACCTCAGCAGATTTTGAGAATTTGTGATTATTGGAAAATTCAGATCTTGAAGACTTTCAATGGCTTTAGTAAAAATATTTCGCAACTATTTTTTTTACTGTCCAAATTAAAAAGTATTAATATTAATGTAAATAAATATTCTCTTAATTTTCAATACAGTATAATATTCTCTTAAATTTAAAATGAACTTGACTTCAAAAATCTGTAAAGTCACACATTTCTTACTTGGGAATTAGCCTACTTCAAGCGTGATATGATGCAATAGTTATAAATTATTTTTATGTGATTTATGTGATATAAAAGGCCTACTATAGGTATACATTGAGGAAAAACGGATCATTACAACCGGCGTGAAGTAGTGGCTTTATGACACTGCGTTTCGCATCAGGTAATACCGGGCTCCGCAGCCCAACACGCCTTAAAGGCTGGCAACGCACCTGTAGCTCCTCTGGGGTTGCACGGGGCCGTGTGCGGCGGTAATCATGTACCATCAGGTGACCCGAACGCTCGTTTGCCGTGTCTTTCCGTCGAATTTTTCATGTCGAGTGGCGGAACCCAATGCCGGGCTTTTGTCTTCGTGCCAGAGCGAAGAAAGAAAAAATATTAGAAAAATAATAATTAATTCCCTCGAGCGGAGATCGAAACCACAATCGTCGCGTTTAAGTTATACTCTTGTGCCACTGGACCACGACGACGACAAATATAAATTAAAATCGTAACATTTAAAAATATATATAGATATATAAATACTATTACTACATAGCTACATAAAAAATACCTTTTTATTGATATTTAACTAATCCCATAGAGACTCTAACTGTAGTTAAATTTCTTCGTTTGTCAACAGTAAGTACCTACCTAGATACATATGTTCAAACAATATTCTGTAATTGCTTTATTGTGGACATTGAGTTCTTTTGAATGTGCTTGTAATAAGGTACCACTCAATCAGTGGCTGTTTGTATTTCTTTGTTTATTCGACACTAGACACCAGCCCGTATTGAATTTTTATAATATTTTTTTTAAAATACTTGGCACATACGTACGTATATATATTATTAAAAAAAATCAGCTTCACGCTGTATCCTGCACACAACAGGGTAGGCAGAGGGAACTTAGTGCTTAGACTCTCCGTTATCCACTTTGAGTACGGAACTCAACGCCGCTCTTTGTCTCGATACCAGAGCGAAGAAATGGAAATATATATTTAAATAAATATTTCATTTCTTTGAGTGGGGATTGAAGCCATTATCGTCGCGTCACACCCTTGTGACCCACGACGGCCTTAACTCGACGGCATTGTTAGTGATATTTTAACATAGAGAATCAGAAAAAGAAGGAATCAGAGACTTGTGTCAGAGACAGAGATTACTATCTGAAAATTTATATTAAACAATGAAAGTTGAAGTAGACACGGCTAAACAAAATTATATTGTTCCAAATTTATTCATAAAATATCTATATAACTAATATTTAAATGATTATCTTACGAGTTATCTTGAGTCTCTCTATAAATATCTCAAGGTAGAGCGATATACCATCTATAATTTCAACACTAGCTACAACGGCCCATTAGCTCAGTTGGTTAGAGCGTCGTGCTAATAACGCGAAGGTCGCGGGTTCGATCCCCTCATGGGCCATATACTTTTTTATTCAATTTACTTTTTTATTTTGAATCATAAGTGTCGCTTTTAATACACACAAATACTCTCACAAATCCTTACAAGTCAAAGTGTTATTTAATGAAATAGAATTGGTAAATTTTAACATGATTTTTAGCTTCATTTTGGGATATATTTTATTAACCGACTTCTGTAAAAGGAGGAGGCATTTTTAATGTTTATTAATTCAAAAGTCTTGACTAGTTGAACCGATTTTGATTATTCTTTTTTCTTTGAAAGCTTGTGCTTCCCAAGTGGTTTCATTTTATACATAGTTTCTTGAAATTGTTAAAAGTGGAGATTGTTTAGCACTTGGTGTGGGATTTTAAAATATTATATATTATATTCACTAACATAAATAGAAATCTCGATTGTAAACTTCAAATATATTCCGAAAAAGTATTTTTTCACAAAAAATCGGAACGAAATCGAGATATATCGTTTCACCTACCGCAATATCCTAAGTATATCTAGCAATTCGATGTGTAAAGCTAAAACAATATTGAAATCTATAAACAAAAAACCTAAAATGAACACCATGACAACTGTAATACATTCTCGATTGTAGCTGAGTGTAAAAAGAAATACTTTAACATAAATTTAATGATCATTTCATGGATGTGATTCGTCTCCATCAAGACGTTCTGTGAACTACCTAATTAATATATCAATTTGGTTGGAATGTGGAATAAAATTGTAGTAACCATATATAAATTGTTTCAAATATTTATTTATTATGGATATGTGACATATTTGGAACGAATAGTTTTTCATTTGTATGCTTTGAATGAATTTTGGATCCGTAGTCTTGTGCTTCTCATAAACGATTTGAAATACAAGATTATTATTATTACTTTATATAAGTTAAATAGGATAGGTTGTGCTTTCGATTCCCATTCGAGGAAATTTAATATTTAATATTTTTAATTTCCCCGGTTAAGATAAACACGTTGTTGAGTTTCGCCACTCGACACGCAATATCTCCACAATTCGGCGGGAAGTGGGGAGCGGAGTGTCTTAGCTCTATGCTCCCTCTTCCTATCCATGCTATATGCGAGTAAAGCGAGAACCTGAAAAAAATGTCTTATATAATCAGATTGACTTAAATTGGTTCACCTTTATTAGCGTAAGATAATAATACTGAGTACGTTCGTCTATCATAACTGTTAAATTGTTACTTATATGTTTTGCAGTTATTTGTAGAACAGGAATTAAAATAAAACTAATATTAAAGTTAAATATTTTTATATTCATCTATAATATTGACATTTCTTTATACAAAAGCTATAATATTAATTTACCCAATCCATTTTATATTTCAATCCATAAATAATCAAATACATTTCTTACAAACGATGCGTAGGAAAATCTATACAAATATTCAATAATTGCACAACCGGCCGGTCATATTATCAATTTAAATGGCATTTATCACCGTAACATTATTATTTACAATGTGAAATTAATTATTAACTATTAATTAAAACATTTATTAATAATATATTTATTGTAACGTCTTACTAAATCGAAATCATTCATGACTTCACGAGACGCTCTATGACTTTCAAAAGCTTCTCAATTTGGCTTGTTAAACTATTTTTTTTATAAAAAGTAAGTAAAAAAAAATTGACAAAAGCTATTTATAGCTATTTATATATATAATAAAATATTTATGAATAATTAATTTCTACTCGTTATTGAAGAAAATTACTCTTTTAAGTAAAAAGGGACCGTATTTACAAATCGCTCTCAAGTCGATCGATCTTGAGATGCCATTTTCATTTAAAAATGTAATTTATGAAGAAAACGATATCTTAAGATTATTTTTAAACTTGAGGACTTTCTTAATAATGTTCCCTACAGTACAAAGGTATATTGCTCAGACTTGCCAATATTTAAAGTATTGAAATACCTAACCGAGTCTTGAAATTTTAAATGTATATGTACAAATTTGATTTACACTTAATACCTATTAATTACATATTAATTCTAGTAATTACTTTTTTTATTTACAAACATTATCCAATCCAATTCAATTTATATACTAATGTATATTCCATCCATTTTCATGATATAAACATAAAAAAAATCATTGATAATTATTATTAAAATTATTAAAAAGGGTGGGAGTGCTTATATAAATTATAATAAAATATTTAAAAACCTATATTTTTTCAGGCATTGGTCAAACGATCCGTGTTTGATTAAGAATTCAGTTTTAAAAAATCAGTCTTTCTTAGAAACTTAAGAATTACACTAAAATATGGATATTAAGTACTCAAAAATAGAATTTGAGGTAAATCGGTGGCACTCAAAATATATTAAGATTTAAACACACATTTATCTATTAAAAACATCTATATACACACTAAATCACTAATATAATACATGGTTTACTTGAATTTTTAATATCTATTATACTAAGAACATTCTACGGACTGAGCATATGGCGAATCGTCTAAGTTCGATAGAGACGAAGCCGACGCTCGACCGTCGCAACCGGTCATAATTGATATAACACTTTTATGTTCCGAATCACTATCACCACTTAATATTATATTCGTCTCACCAACAAAGCCGGAATCTATTTGACTTCGATTCAACTTCGCGTCCATTTCCAAGCCTAGTTCTTCAAATATTTGCTTGGAATCGTCAATATTTCCAAAAAATACTGAATCCGTCTCAATACTTTCTCCTCCAGATTCGCTTCGACCGTCACACAGTGATTCTAGTTCATCCGTGTCCGTGTCTATGTGGAGGGGATGCGCTTTGATCGGTTTCGGAATCAAATCCAATTGTATCACTTTAGGTTTCAACTGCATTAAATGTCTTGCTCGTCTTTTAGATTCGTTGGAATCAGTACTTAAATAACCTGAATCTTCTGTTCGACAAAGTTTCTTCAAATCCCCCCGTCTAGATCTGATTCTGGCTGATCTTCGGCCAGATCGTCTTGTATTTATATTATCCGTGCGAGAGTATGGCGGGAAACGATCACGTTCTTCTGATGATCGATATCTATCACTTGGCGGACTATTTCTTGGTGTATTGCTTTTAGAGTTAAGTTCTCTATTTTTAGATAACGGTGGCTTACTCTCATTTTGATTTTCATTTTCGAAATTCCGAGCAAACGCAGCTACTTCTTGTGTTCCGTAGGGAACACTACCTCGTCGCTCATATAATGGTCTTTCATTAAGTGCTTTGCTTTTATTAGCTTCATATATTTGCCTTAAACTGCCTATTTTTCGTGTAAATGCCGCTTCAGGAGGACTCTTCTGCTTTTCAGTTTCAGGCACAGTTATTTTATGTTTAAAACTACCACCAGATTTTAGAAGAATTTTCTCAACACATTTTTTATTTTCTGTCGTTTCTGTAAATCTTTTTGGTTTCCTGTCAAGAGTGTCTGGATCAAAATCCTCATTTTCATTTCGTCTATTCTCTACAGGTGATCCACGAACTTCAATAGTCAGCGGTCCGGCTTTTTCTACGTTATTGTATATAGGTTCAATTGAATTAATGAAGATATTACTGTTGTTATTAGGACTTTTCTTAATACCAACATTAAAGCTTATTACTTGAGAAGGTAAGTGAGACGTATTTTTTAAGTCCCGCCAACTTTGTGTTAATCTATCGCGAGACATTGGAGTATTTTGTATCAATATATCTTTATGATTGAGTTCTGGTCCATAATCTAAGGAAAACCGCCTTTTTTTGGACGTTTTTTCTTTCTAGGCTGTCGAAGTCCGATGTATTTTCAAGATCTAAATCTTCATTACTTTCAGCAAGTATATTGTCATCACTGAAATATTGCGAATCTGCAGCAGTGACTGGTATTACTAATTTAGGTACCATCGTGTTACTTTCTGGTTCAACTCTATGGCATTTATTTAATTCTCTAATGACAGCTTCCATTTTCCTTTTAACTTCTGGTGAAACTGGTTCAATTTCATCAAAATCAATATCTGATATATTTTTCGGCGGCGGGGGAGGGGGTGGTAATTTTTTTCTAATACGTCTTGTACCATGGTTTGTAGGACTTTTTATTTCTGAAGTAGTATTTACAGTTGCTTGAGCTATTGGCACTTCATTTTTGTTTACATCATGATTTAAAATATTGTTATTATTTTCTTTTAGAATTTTATCTTTTAAATAATCTTTTAAGACTGATTCAGTAATCTTGATAGTTTCTAAATCAATATTAGATACAGGTTCAACTGGAGTAAGTCGTACTTCTTTTTCTTTTGGTTCGATAATTCGTGGAGTGCCACTCACTTTGGCTACAGATTTGACTGGCCTGGTCACAGATATTGGAGTTGGTACTTCATCTAACCACTTCTGTACTATCTTTTGCTTATAATCATCACTTACACATGTCTTACATGAATTGGAACGTGTTAAATTTATATTTTTCTGTGATTTTGAACTATCGCAACCTGGGCAACCACCACAATGGATTGCTCTACGGCTATTTTCTCTTTTGAGGCTTATAGCGCTAAATCTCCTGCCACGTCTTGCACAAGGAATATCCCAGCCGAGATCTATAGTGTGATATGATTCTTCTTCGGGTATATCTGATAATATTGGTATGAATCTTTTTGAAGCCATCTTTTCTTTAGCAAGTGACATTACTTCTCTTAGTTTTATCAAAAACTCTGTAGCCGCAGGTGGTGGATCCTGAAATTGTCAATTTATTTTATACTATGCATAAAAATTTTAGAAAGTTAGTAATGATAATTAAATATAAGGAAATATTTTTTTATAAATATTTATAAAATAAAATTGACTATGTAATATTATAAAACAATTGATTATTAAAAAAATAAAGTAAATAAATTTAAGATTTATGAAAAAAATAGTTTATATGGTACCTTTAACAAGTCTATTTCAAAAAACACAGGATTGAAATACAATTTTCTTCTCACAACAGGTTCTCCTTCAGGTTGTATTGTTTCATTATCAATGCAATGTAATATAGACAGATCCGAGTGTGGTGCTTTTTCTAATTCTGGTGATGAAGACCTTCGTTGTATTCTTTCATTTAGTTCTGGTGTGGATGTGCGTATTATCGGTCTTGACGGCTTCTTTCTAGAATGTACCACTGCTGATACAATGTTCGGATTTCTATCCAGGAACTAAATAACAATAAATATTTTAGAAAAGGAGGTACACAACACAATGTTTCAATATAAGACGGAAAATGAGAATGGAATGTCTTAATACGCCACTTATAAAAAGTGTTAAACTATTTGTTTGTTACACAATATATTTATTAAAAAATATGTATATATAATTATTCGTTATGTCCTCTAATTTTAATTTAAGTTCTTAAAATTTTATAATACCTTTTGATTGTTAACGGATGACGAATCAAAGGTATCTTCGGTGTGTTCACTCACATCAGAAAGGCCGGCGTCATTCGAATAATCACTTCTCATGTTTTCCATATTCAATAATGGATTTGATTTCATTCTCTGGAAGATGTTCGATTATAAAGTACACTTACACTAAAAATATACTACTATAAAGATAAATCAACTAAATCAAATAAATCAGATTCACACTGTATAGCAGGGTAGGCAGAGGGATCCTAGTGTTAAGACACTCTGTTCCCCACATTCTGCCGAATTCTGGAGGCTTTTGCCGCGCTTTTGCCTCGACACCAGAGCGAAGACATGGAAATATAAATTTAAGTTAATATTTCATCTCCTCGAGTGGGGATCGAGCCCACAACCAGTCGGTTTTACAGTCACACTTTGTGCCCCTGCGCCACGACCTATACTATAAAGATGTAGTTGCTTTTTTTTTTAACAAGAAAATAAAATCCATAAAGTCATTTATTAAACATTTAAGAAAATATTCCATAAAAACATTACAATTCTTACCATACTATTCATTCCTATTCGTGAATCAAGAGTGGAACCATTATCCGTAGATATAGTATGGGATAGATTTACTTCCGGATCTTTGACTTTTCTCTTCTGTTTCTGTTTATAATTTATATAGAAAATGATTCCTGCTGCGTACACAAAAACTAACATCAAGACACAAACGCCTATAGCTAGTGATTCTAGAACACTAAGGCCGTGGCTTTGTGAGGCTGGTTCTGTAGTTACTGTTTCACCAGCATGGAAAGGTATGGACCTCACATCTGAAAAAGTATGTTTTATTTAATGTTGGTTCAGATAAATTTTATTATATTAAAGTATTATATTAAATTCAATATTGTTCATGTAAAATTAGTAATTATTTTTCTGGATAAATAATAAATTGTCTACACCATTAATAGAATAGAATTAATCAAATAATACATTTGAACGTGGGGAACGGAGTGTCTTAACACTACGTTCCAACTGCCTAGCCTGCTATATGCAAGATACAACGTGAAGCTGAAAAAATTTTTTAGGTTCTCTTTGACCATTTATTTAACAATAACAAAAATAATTGTATAAGATTTATTTTAATTTTATCCTTACCTAATACTGTATTACGTGTTACTCCAGCAACACGAAAAGCTGCACATGAAGCTGCAAGGTGCGCAGGTTTCGGCGCCGAACAGAGCACGTGGACTGCTATCAGACGCCCTTCTAAGCGAGCATGTAGAGTGGGTGACCCACGCCACTGTTAACGAAATTGTTATATGTAATATTATGAAAAATAACCAAGAACTTCTAATATTATTATTTATTCATTTTCACTCAAATAGCAGTAGGCGGAGGGAGCGTGGTGTTAAGACACTCTGCTTCCTATTTCTCGCCGAATTCTGGAGCATTGCGTGTTGAGTGGCTGAACTCACCGCAGCGCTTTGCCTCAACACCAGAGTGATTTTTTTTTCACATTTTCTCGCGTGGGGATCAAAATTTTATTAATTTAAATAAAATTTAAATCTTGATTTATGATATTGTTCAAATTAATAAAATATTCTTTTAACTAATAATTAAAATTCCATACTAAAAAATGTATTAAGTATAATGACAGCAAAATATTTCAGTGACATGCTGGTATATGAGGTATGTTACGGGTTCGTAGCATATCAGATTGCCCTCGGCTTTGAACGCGATACACACGAAAAAGAATGTGTGAAAAAAATATTTATAAAAATTCTGTATGTGAATAAAAAGTTTTTGGTCACAGTTGTTTAATTGAGTATTTTATGGGAAGCAATATGGTGTATTATATATGTAAATATACAATACGTTTTATATAAAATATTTCTATTTGGACAATAGTACACTAGTGTGTTTAATACAAAAATAAATTTATACGGTTTTATTCAGGCCAGTCGTGGCGCAGTCACAAAATGTGATTGCAATATCGACTGGTTGTGGGTTTGACCCCACTCGAGAAAGAGAAGTGTTTATTTACATTTATATTTTAATTTCTCGGGCCGTACAAGTATTACGTAAGCAGTTTTTTTGCAATTATTGAGGAGAAAGGGAGATTATTGATTTAAGGATTAAAATTTCTGTAAAAATAAATTATACTATTCAAATACTATATTTTATATATAAAAAATAAACATATAGATCTACTTCTTTGGTTTTTTTTCTCTCTTATATTCCCAATTTAACTGACGTATCAGTTGACCATATCAACGTATACGAATGTGACTATAAAATATTTCGACAGTTCAAACAAATTGGTCCTTTGACGCTTCAACTTTATCTTCAAGATCTGTATGTGGCTTTCGCCCAAAAACATGATTTCCGATTGAAAGCTTAAAATTCGTATGCGATAGTGTATAATGCCTATTGCATATTGTGAATTAAATAAAAAAATATATATTGTTTTATTAAGTATCTAAATTGATAAAGAATAAATTATATATATTTTAATAGTAACTGTTGCAAATTATATATATTTTAATAGTAATAATTAGTCCAGAACGATTTTTTTTTGTTATGAACAGAGTTCTATTGTGTTTGTGGGTTGAAAAGGTAAAAGCAGTAAAAGAGGCCAGTACCAATTGGTCTACAATCTACTAACAGAGGATTTAGTTCCAATCTACAATTGCATTAAGTATTTTTTTGTGTCCTACAGTGCCAATGCCATACAAATAAGCAAAGAAAAACTTATTAGAAAAAAGTAAAATACAAAGCAGCATATAGGTACTTATGTAGATAATTCACTTTAATATAAGAAAAAAAGGGTACTGGGAACCTAGTTTTGAGACATTCTGCTCTACATTAAGACACTTCCGTTTTCCATTTTTTATTTATACAATGCTTAATTGATTAAGTGGTAACACAAATCTCAAAGAAAAAAATGTAAATAAATTAGTCACTGTAAGCCTTGACACTATAAATTACTTAGAATATAGAATGAAACTGTTCTCTCTCAAATTAAGATGGACAGCGTTATACTTGTAAACATGGGAAGCCGAAATAAATGCTACGTTATAAATAGTTATTTCTGGCAAACTGCCATCTGTACTGGCATCTCGAACAAAATCTTACTATCATACAAAAAATACACGTAAACCTAAATCAAGAAATAATGAATGATGTTTTAGATATTTATTTAAACTCTTTTAGCTAAAATGCCGGATTCCGTCTCAAAAATAAAAAATATATATCTTCTTATAATTTTTTCTTTATAATTTTTAATATATACAAATGTAAAATAAAAAAAAAACAGTCCAGGGAGGCGTGACGCATTGGCACAAAAATGACTGCAAAATTGACTGGCAGTGGGTTCGATCCCCACTCGTAGACTTCGCTCTGGTGTCGAAGCAAAAGCGCGACGTTGAACTCCGCCACGGAATACGCAATGCATCCAGAATTCGGCGGAAAGTGGGGAACGGAGAGTCTTAACACCCTGCTGTGTGCGGGATACAGCGTGAAGCTGATTTTAATATAATACTTATATTCTCAAAGTCCCTTTTATGCAAATACAATCGACGGTGTCAGTATTTTATACACAATTTGGTTTTAATTACAACTTGCTTTACAATAATAATATACACACATACAGCGGCTATTTTGAATTCGGGGTGGTCCACTGATATGAATATATATGAATGAAGTTAGAATATACAGTAATTGTAATCCACAAAAACCGAATGATATTTATATACAATTATTTTATTATATTGTTTATGTTTATCAGGTTCACGCTGTATCCCGCACACAGCGGTGTAGGCAGAGGAAACCTAATGTTAAGAATAATCCCGATAAAAGCAAAGCCATTCTTTTCCCTATGGCTCGTCACGCACAGGTCTCTACCATACGGTTATTAGATAAGCCCATTCCATGGGAAAAACAAGTCAAATATCTAGGTGTCACTCTAGACTCTAGACTCTCTTTCAAACCCCACGTCACGAATGTTTGCAATAAAGCGAAATTCGTTCTATATAAATTATTCCACCTTATTAACAAGCGTAGTAAAATGTCACTTAGACATAAGCTGACATTATACAAAACTTGTATAAGGCCCATTCTTTCATACGCTTGTGTAGCGTTCGCGCACACTAAGCTAGAGCCCCTTCAAAAAGTCCAAAATAAATTCTTACGTATCGCATCGGGTTGTCCCTGGTACGTACGTAACGTCGACCTTCATAGAGATTTTGAACTGGAATCGATCAACGAGCACTGCAAACGCTTAGCGAAGCGCTACTTCGAGCGCGTAGGCTCGCACGCGAACCCCCTCGTCAAAACGGCGTGTGATTACACACCCAACGCGCTCCCTAAACTCAGATGCCCGCGTAGCGTCCTTTTAGATCCAGATGACGCCATCACGATAGCGAATGCCCAGTATGTAGGTAGGACTCACACTGCACATACAAAACACATACACCGTCGTCGACGGAATCGACGACGAAGTCCAGTATATTCCACGGCTCGGCCGCGTCTCGGCGCGGTCGGGTCCAGCGGTTAGCCCTAGATTAGTCTAATTTTGTCCCCCAGTCGCGGCTTCACGTCGCGGCTGGGTTTGCTTAGAATAGGTTAAATCCCAGCCCGCTCGGCGGTTGTAAGCCGAGGTTCGAGCCCCGCAGGGGGTGCCCTTACAGCCGTCGACTCCCTCTCAAGCAGCCACGTAGTGCTTGCATTTCTTCAGGGACAGAGTACCCTCTTCCCTACCCACCCGGTGTCGCTGTAAAAGCCAATAGGGCTAACAGCATTAACTTCAAGATCGAAAAAAAAAAAAAAATAAAATAAAAAATGTTAAGAAACTCCACTCCCCAGTTCCCGCTAGATTCTGGATTTATTGGACGTTGAGTGGCAGAAATCAACGCTGCTTGCTTCGACATCAGAGCGAAGAAATGGAATGTTAAATATTTTATTTCCTCGAGTGAAGATCGAACTCACAACCTGTCGCGTTTACAGTCACACTTTGTGCGCCTGCGCCACGATTAGCCTCATTTTGCTTATAGATTTGAAAAGTTTTTAACATTATGCCATACTTAACCAAAAGATATAGGTTGTTTTTCTTCTTTTATAACTTCATAACAAAATACCGAGATCTGCTCTACTTTTTTGCTATATTTTTTTTGCTATATAAAATTGTTAAACGGTACATTCATTTTAATTATGATGTAATAAAATAAAATACTCTTCTCTTAATTAACCAACAATGTTTAAGTGGTTTTTTATTGCTTAACTCAGCGGGACAAACGCTTTTGGTTCCTTTATGACTTTAGGTATTACAAATTATTTGGTATCAATACTATAAATTATCTTCAAAACTAGCGATTCCCTCGCGGTGTCACTTGAATTATATAATTATTTATTTACTTATTTGCATTACTTTTTTTCTAATAAAAATATCGTTTTAAAAAACAATATCTATCTATGCCTATATTGAAAAGTAAAGTTTCAGCAAATTCAATAAAACAGCAATTTATAGCAATTTTGTAAAAAGACATTTTTTAAAATTGTATCCTTTTCTTATTTATTAACTTATAAAAATTCCTCCAGCCCAGCCTAGCCTCTGTGATACCGACCAGTTCGGTCAGTTTCCAGGATGCTCGGGTTCGAGTCCTGCTACTTTAAAAATTTTATACGTTTTCTAATTAAGTATTTTTCTTATGCAAAGTGTGGAATTACACCCATAATTTTATTACTGATACCTACCTAATAATAATACATCTTTTATAATAATCGAATTGTTAAAAATGTTAGGTTATTTCATTCTATAAATTTATTATTCGATCATAAAATAACATAAAATACTATACATATACTTGTTTTATTAATAACAATAACAATAACAAAATCTCTTTTTGCTTTCAAAATATTATAACGAAAGAAAACGATATACAAACTGCTGTATGTGATTTAAAAATTTACTGTAGACCACCAAAGCTTAGGCTTTGAATATGTTCGTTTTTATGAAATTTCGTCAACTAAAAACACCGGCTGCCGGTTAACGATAAAGGCTTTACGACTTTACAGAAAACGATTATAACGATGATACAATATTTCTCTAGATTAAAAAAAAATAAATAAGCTTCACGCTATATCCCGCACACAGCAGAGTAGGCAGAGGGAACCTAGTGTTAAGACACTCCGTTCCCCACTTTCTGCCGAATTTTGGAGGCATTGCGTGTTGAGTGGCAGAATTCAACACCGCGCTTTGCCTCGACACCAGAGGGAAGAAATGGAAATATAAATTTAAGTAAATATTTCATTTCCTCGAGTGGGGATCGAACCCACAACCAGTCGGTTTTACAGTCACACTTTGTGCCACTGCGCCACGACTATTTCTCTAGATAAGATATTTAAATCCATTGTGACTTAGTTTGGACATGCCTTGTTTAAGTATTAAAATATATTTTTTTCAGCGTCAACGCCGTATTACGCTTGATGTAGGACAGACAGAGTGTTAAGACACTGCGCTCGTCACTTTTCACCGAATTCTGGAAGTATTGCGTGTTGAATGGCGGAATCCAACGCCGTGGTTGTCCTCGATACCAGAGCAAAGTAATGAAAATACTAAATATTTTATTTGTTCGAGTAAGAATCCATAACTTTTCGCATTTATAATCACATGTTTGTGCCCCTGCTACGGTTCTCCTCACGTCCTAATATAAATATTATTTGTAAATATTATTTGTAAATAAATTTTAATTTTTTATTTGTGAATGAAATGATATTTATTTTACATGATATTTGTCAAGGTTTATAAAAAAAATCTCCAATGCTTCTTCTATATTTGAAACCCTTAATTTTTATTTTTTTAACTTTTTTATAAATCACACTCAACACGTAATGCTATTGCTATATTATGCTATTTACTAAAACTGGATAACGGAGGAAAAGTTGTTAAATTTTGAATCCATTATATTAACTTAAAATTAGGTTAAAATATGAATTCATAATTATTCTTATTAATATTATAATTTAATTTCGAAGAGGTTATAAGTCATCATAAAAATTATACGAAAATTATTCAAAATACATCACTGACATAAATTTTATATGTAAATTTAGACTTTCGATATTTTTATTGATGTAAATGGGTGAGCCGATGTCAATTACTAATTATGTTGCAAATTGTAACAGTTCTTAAATAAAAATGGGATCAAAAAAAATTGTAATGGGCCTTACTAGATTATATAAAATTTTCTTATCAGTACAGATCAGTAAAAATGTTTATATACTAGGTGATATTTATTCTCAGCATCACACTGTATCTCGCAGGGAAGCTCGCTCGCTGTATCTCGTGAGACAGACAGACAGACAGGGAACCTAGTGTTAAGACACTCCGTTCCCCACTTTCCTCCGAATTCTTAAAGCCTTCCGTATTGAATGGGAGAACACCACACCACGCTTTGCCTCCACACCAGAGCGGAGAAATGGAAACATAAATATAAATAATTTAAATATGTTGCCACTTGTGCGGAACGAACCCACAACCAGTCGCGTTTACAGTCGTACTTTGTGCTCCTGCGCCACGACTGGCCTCGTATTTAATATCAATTATGTTTATTTTATCAGTTTTAATAATGTTGATTATATAATTAAACGATAACGCGATCAATAAACATATGGATATAAGTATTTTGAAAAACATGTTATTTTAACAAAGACAAAAAGTATATATACGAGGACATTATTGGAATCAGTTTGGGTGGTAATATGCCTAAAATTTATAAATGCACCTAATTAAAAAGCATCTTAATGTTTAACTTCGTTTTCCTCAACATACAATATAGTGAATAAAAATATTTTAACTTGTTACCGTTTTGTTGAAATGTAATTATTATTATTATTTAGTATCAAAGTACGATATTAGAAGAGTCATACTGTTTTACAATTCTGCTTAATTCCGTAGACGTTTAGCGGAACTCAACGCCGCGGTTTATTTGACACCAGAGCGAAAAAATGCCAAACATTTAATTTCTTGTATTAAATGGGAATCGAACACACAACCTGTTGCGCACAGTCGCACTTTATAACATATTAATAATGTAAATAAAAACAAAACAAATAAATCCTATATTAAATTTTATAATTTATCTTGACATTTATGTTTTGTAATCTGTTACTAAATACTCTCGCGTTGGTTGGTCAAAATGATAATTAAAAAAATTATGCAATATAATATGATTCCTTTATCTACTTTATATCATTACATTTTTATTATCCTATATGGGTAATAAAGCTAAAGAATTTCACTAATCTGTGTCAATTGGAGTTAGCAATTTAGTCGATTATACAATAAATAACGCGTGTCGCAAAATGACTATTTCTATATATACGATTACGATGTGTTGAGTTCCGCCACTCAACTCGCAATATCTTCAAAATTGAGCGGAAAGTGGGTAACGGAGTGTCTTAGCACTAGTTTTTTTCCTCTAATGCTATTGCAGGGGAGAGAATACTTGTATTCCAGTCGTGGCGTAGGTGCACAAGCGTGTGACTGTAAACGCAACAGGTGAATGTGAGTTCGATTCCCATTCGTTGGAAATGAAATATTGAATGTTTTCATTTCCTAGTTCTGTTAACGAGGCAAAGCGTGGCGTTGAGTTTCACAGCTCAACAGGCAATGTCTACAGAATACAGTGGAATGTGGACTAGGTTCCCAAGTTCCTTCTGTCTATCCTGCCTTATGCGGGATACAGCGTAACGTGCGGAAAGCTATAAAAAAAGCCTACCTGTAAATACGTGTTTCCTTCGTCTCTATATAATCCAAAAGGCACGTCGTTGTCCACTAAATCTCGTAGCGTGACCCATCCAGACGGCGATAGGTATTGAGCGCTGGTGACTGCACAGATTGCATCTTCTATGTCTGCACATAAATTATACATATTTAGTTATTCCACACTTGGGAAAAAAATACAATTTTTTTACGTTCTCTAAATAAGTATTATTACATTAAGACGTCGTGGCGCAGGGGCACAAGTGCGTGACACGACGGCTGTGGGTTCGATTCCCATTCGAGAAAATAAATAATTATTTATTTATATTTTCTTCGATATGACATCATGGCAAAACCTGGCGTTGAAATATTCGGTGAAAAGTGGGGAGCGGAATGTCTTTACTCTAGTTATTTTTTTTTTGTATTTAAATCAACTTCACGCTGTATCCCGCATTCAGCAGGGTAGGCAGAGGGAACAGTGAGTTAAGACACTCTGTTCCCCACTTTCTGCCGGATTCTGGAAGTAGTGCGTGTTGAGTGGCAGAGCTCAACGCCGCTCTTTGCCTCGACACCAGAGCGAAGAAAATGGAAATATAAATTTTAGTAAATATTTCATCTCCTCGAGTGGGGATCGAACCCACAACCAGTCACACTTTGTGCCCCTGCGCTACCTTTTTTTTAATTTAATTATTATTACAATTATTTATTTTAATTATTTATTAACTAATATACGCGATGACACACGAATAGATGGACTCTATATTCGATATAAGATTCGATTATATCGAATATAGAGATATTTGAGATTGCATAAACTATAATAATATTGTTATAAGATAAAAGCACAAATATTTTATTTATAGTATGAGCTGAAGACGGATCTGAATGAAGAGAAGAGAATGATTTGTAGGAATTAAGTGGAGTGTGATGTAATGGAAGCAACTTACTATATACATTACATATTTGTAAGTTTTTTATTAAATATATTTAACATTGACTCTACAGTATTCTTATGATTATTATTTGTCGATCTCAATTCATCTCCGGTATGGTCTAGTGGCTAGGATACCTGGCTCTCACCCAGGAGGCTCGGGTTCGATTCCCGGTACCGGAAGACAACTTTTTTGTGCACCTTATTATTTTTAAGTCAGTTACGTAAGTTATTACATTTTGTAACTTACCTGTAAATATAATTTCTTTTGAAGGATATATAATCTGCCCCTTCAGAGGCAAAAACACAAATGGAATTTGTGGTTTCGTCGCTCCACGTCCAAATGTGGCCATCGGACATTCTGAAATGTAACAATTTATATTTCGGCTTATTTACTTTTTTCACCATGTATGTTAAAAATTGTGTAGATATGACCATAAAAACCACTCGTCAAAATTGAAGGAAATTTTTATGGGATAATTCGGTTCAGAAATCTCGGCACAATCGGGGTACACTGTGCATACTTATATAAAAAAAATAAACCAACCGAATTGAGAACCTCCTCTTTTTAAGAAGTCGGTTAATAAGTTTTAATAATCTACACACGTCCGTTAAGTCATGTTCGCCATTAACGCCTAATATACATGTTATTCCGATTCAACTTAACGTAGAGGGCATTTTGATTGACTTTGCAAGAATTTACCAGTCAAATTGAATAGTGACCTCATCTCTGTGTAGCAATTATGAGCAATAACCACATTGTGAAAGGACAATTACCTACTTGACTATGCTGAGCTTACCATGTATGGCGCAAGGGTACAAGTGCGTGTGTGACTGTAAACGCCACTGATTGTGGGTTCGATCCCCACTCGCAGGAAATTAAATATTATTTAGATTTATATTTAATTTTTTTCGCTCTAGTGTCAAAGCAAAGCGCGGCGTTGAGTTTCGCCACTCATCACGTAACGACGGAAAGTAGGGAACGGAGTCCTAAAGGGTATCCTAAAACTAGGTTCCCTCTGCCTACTCTGCTGTATATGGGATACAACGTAGAGCTGATTTAATTTTTATTACCAAAATTTTTAACCATGTATAAGATACTGAATATAACAGTTCAAAATTCACGTCTTGACCCACCATTGTCATGTCGATCTCGTATTGTATGTAACTACGAGCTCATGTTTAATTAATAGGTAATTGCACAAGCACTTTCGACTTTCCATCAGTCTTAGTTCGGAGACGAGAAGAGGGGACCCTCTTCGAATAATGTCTCATTTTAAAACTACTGTCGAATTTTAATATGTAAAAGAGTATCTAGCGTGTAGAAAAGAAAGTGAGTGAGTATCTGTATGACGCAATTCAGAGTATTTGAAGTTAAAATACAATGCAGACTCGATGTTACCTAATTTGTTTATAAATGATTTATTTTGTCATTATTTCTTGAAAAATTTTGAAGATATGCTAAAAAAGTATTATATTTACTGATTTTATTTTTATTGAGATATAATTATGTTGAATTTGTTACAGTTGTATAGAATAAATCAGCTTCATGCTGTATCCCGCACACAACAGTGTAGGCAGAGGGAACCTAGTGTAAAGACACTCCGTACCCCACTTTCCGCCGAATTAATAGAATAGATATTCATCTTTTATATGAAATGGAATATTCACGATTTTAAATATTGGGATTAATGATATATTTTTTTGAATTGTTTATAGATTTTTCTATTGTCATAGTTATAGAAAAAAATATATAACGTAAGGTGTATAATACACCTTTACATTTATTTTAATCTCAATTAAAATAAAGTAGGTAAATAAAATATATGTTTTTTTAATTAATAATTTCTTTACCTGTTTTGAGTAGATCTGTAGAGGAACTCGAAATACAAATACAAAATATTAGCCCTTATATAATATTTACTATGTAGTAAGTAAAGATTTTTATGAGTAAAGTGAGTGAGTAACTCACCTTCTATTTGGTTAACACAGACTTTCTGGTCCTCCCTAAAAGCTGGGGATTCTTTGCGACATTGACACACGCAGCCACTGCTACCCAAAGTTGCAAGTGCGGTACCGTGGCTCATCTCCATACAGCGAGTTAGCCCGCATTCTGTTCCTAAAATTGTTTAAAAAATTCATACATTCATCATTATAGTAACTAGTAATAGATACTTCTTTTTTTCCGGTTGTCCCGCGTGTAGCGGAATAGGCAGAGAAAGCTCAGTGTTAAGACTCTCCACTACTACTTTCAGCCGAATACTGGAGGCATTACGTGTTGATGGCGGAAAACAGCGTCGCGCTTTACCTCGCCGCCAAAGTGAAGAAATGAAAATATTAATTATTTTATTATATCGAATGTGAATTGAACCCACAACAGTCACACGCCTGTGCCACTGCGCTACAACTGGCCTCTAATATACGTTATAGTGCATAGTCTATTATATAAGGCACTGTTAACTGTGTTGGATTCATATCCTATAAAGATGTATAGATATTTAGATATACTAAATTATATTTATTAAATATAAATAATATACTCCAAGTCTGCTTAAAAAAATATTTTAAAGGTTAACGATAACGATGATACCAAAAAAAATACTTCCTAATATACTTACCAACTAATGAGAAAAGATCTCCAGATGCAAATCTTGTAATATTTGCTAGCGCCATCTCTCCATTGGCACTTAAAGCTTGAACAAACACCATTGTGACAATAACTACCAACGCCATCTTGATGTCACTTTTAAAAATACAATATTCACCCAGTCATTTTGTTACTACTGTCATTAAGCAGCTGTCGCCATTTTGTTTTTAGTTTAAAATAATAGTACATTTTTTTTATTGTTTTATCTGTAACAAACAAAATTAAGATATAGGTACTTATTTGGATGTTCTATAATCTATTCATATAAAATGAATACAATCAAAATTCAAAGAGAAACTCACAAAACACGAAAGATTATTTTAATCTATTAAATGTTGAAAATAATAGTTGTATAATTATTTATTTCCTTTGATCAAATGCATAATCATGATCAAAAACGAGTTTCGACTGAGTAAAAAACTAAACGGTGTTTCCTAATTTTTATCGGAACAGAAATTGAGTGTTGTTTTAAATGTAAATAAGAAAGTTAGATACTACTTTCGCATTCGATTTTATATATTATTTATTCAAAATGTATTCTATATTCTATCTAACTTTTACATATCTACTTAACACTACATTTAGATTTTTTCCTACATTTTTTTCATTAAAATGTCGGTCAGAAGAATCTTTTACATCATTGTTTGCCACGTAAGTCCATCATTTGACTACGATATAACATCGTAAAAATAAAAAATAAAAATGATCATAAGCACCATATTCTCAAAACCATTAGTCTTGCTAATACAGTCCAATACATCCCAGAAGCTATGAGAAACAATATATTTTTTATATCTATAAAAAAAATAACAAATGGCCGACGACAAAGAATTATTAATCATAAACAACCTGTCCACGGCTTTGTTGAAATGGCGTTTAAATGAATGCCGACGTTAACAATATTTTATGTAAATAACGACATTAAGTCGCATCTACAATGTGACAAAGCCTTCCGATTGACAGTTATCGTTGAATATTTGAATACAAAAGTTTATAGATAATGTATGCCCATGTTAACATATGGGGAGGTCAGAGGTGTCTGCCACTAGAATGATGAAAGGGAGCAATGTGAGTAATATAACAAATATATTTTGTATTATGTTTGTATCTTTATGTTAAATCAATAATTTTATATTATAAATCAATTTGTTTTGTTGGAATGGTCGTATGTTAATAGATAAATTAAAGATGTGAGCGCCATAAAAAGAGCCATAAAAAACGGAGAGATATGGCACTATGTTCTAAACTACATTATGTCTAGTGGCGGATCTTAAAGCGTCACTTTATCTAGACGGATAAACTAGATAATCTCATTATTTTTTTTTCCAGATTGGGATTCATATCCAAAATTATTGTCTTTGGTCCACAATACTATTTTTTTAGCCTCACGCTGTATCCCGCAGAAACACTTGTGTTAAGACACTCCTTTCCAACACTTTCCAGCCAACTTTCACGACATTGCGTGGTGAGCGATGGAACTCTACACTGTGGTGTTTCTTATTACAAAGAAATAAAAAAATCATCATCTAATACGAATTGAACCCCCAACCGCTGCTATAGATATAGATATTAGACACTGTTTCTCTGTGCTACGGCAGCCTCATAATATTTTAGAAAAGCTCATAAAAAACATATTATCATAGTTATTATATTATACACTATTATAATAGTAACATCGTCAATAATCTTCTTCCGGTTCTGTTGAAGAAGCACCACGTGATATATGGGCCTACACAAATCGATTACGCCCACAACCTATCGATTTGAGGCGAGTTGATGTCTAGTTCAAGCTGTTGTAATTTAATTAGGCAATCTATCATTATAACAATATAAAGACGTTAATCATGGGTTTATTAACAATGAAATGGTTGTCAAATGGCACCAGCATTTATTTTTAGTTTTATAAATGTGAGCCATCATTTCTAATGGACTGGTTATGACATGTTAATTTAAAAAGAATATATGATATTTGTCATTCTGATTTGATGAGGAGGTCACAGTTGAGGTTAAATATAATAATTTTGGATAAGATATACCAAGAATCAATTTTTTTTTCAGATTCCCGCTGTATCACGCACTCAGTGGGGTAGGCCGAGGGAACTTAATGTTAACACGCTTCGTTCCCCACTTTCCGCAGAATTTTAGAGGCATTGTGTGTTGAGTGGCGGAACTCAACGCCGCGCTTTGCCTGGACACCAGAGCGACGAAATGGAAATATAAATTTAAATAAATTTATATTCGAGAACCGAACCCACAACCAGTCACGTTTAAAGTAACTCGCTTGTGCCCCTACGCCACGACTGGCCTCAGATTAAATGAAAATAAAAAATATGTACAATCCATATTTCTCATTTATACGTTTACAAAAATGTCACCGAGCCGCAACGAGACGTCTATTATGTTATCTAAATAACTAATTTGCCCAAAACTTATATATTTAGGCAAATATTTAAATTACTGATTATTTATTACTAAATTTTTATTTAAAATTACTTTTAAATGATGACAAGTCAAATGCCAGCCATAATCCATAAATAACCAGTATAGAATAATCCGTTATTCGAAACGGTTAGTTTTAAATATTGAATGTTAACGTTCGTTCGTTTTCGATTCTTAATAACTCACTAAATGAATATTAAATATCAGAATATGTTATTCCTTTCCATTTAAATCATTTTGTGCTATTTCTAGCCTAAAATAAAATGGTAATTAGTTGTCTTCCATATAATAAATTGCTTATAATTTGGAATTTGGAAAAAGATAGATTTTATATTTGTTATTTTTTTCTGCTTATCTTGTTCCGTACGTAGCAGGGTAGGCAGAGGGAGCCTAGTGTTAAAACGCCTCGTTCTCCACTTTCCGTCAAATTCTCGAAGCATTGAATATTGAGTGACGGAACTCAACGCTGCGTTTTGCGTACACACTACAGTGAAAGAATGAAAATTTGAAATATTTCTTATCCTCGAGCGAGAATCGAACCCACAATCAGTGGCCTCATTTATTTCTTCAATTTAGTTTTAAAACCAATAACATACTTAACCATTCAACGTGGTGTGGTAAGACTACGTGTGCCCATATCGAAATCAATAAACTATTGAAATAATTGACAACGCGTGTTCGATAATAAAAGCGAATGTCGCGCTCTATCTTAACTAGAGCGGCACTAACATTTGTAGAGTCAATACAAACATCCACTATAAGTGAAAATCTAATTTGTAGCCTTTTAATGATCGTTATTTAATGTTTTATGTAATTATTTGTGTAAAATATGTTTTTTTTTAATATAGTAGAATCTAGTGAATCTAGTGTTAAGACATTCCGTTCTCCACGTTCGTGGCGGAGCTTAACGCCGCGCTTTGTTGTGACTAAAGAGCAAAGAAACGGCAAATATTAAATATTTCATTTCCCCGAGAGGAAGTCGAATTCAGTCGAACCGTCGCGTTTATAGTAAAAAATTTATGCCATTACGCCACGACGGTCTCAGATGAATATTTATATTAAATATACATATTTTTTTTCTTTACTGGTTGCATAAAGCAGGGTAGTTGAAGGAACTTAGACATAACTGACTTTTCGCCAGCTGTCAGTTGGGATGGAACACCAATACGTTTTTTTATCTTACTAGCCTGAGAAAATAAAATTGAAATATTTTATTGTATCATTTCTCTCTTTGAGAATCGAATCTACAATCACCATATTATTTAAATGATCCATATACATGTGGTTAGCAGTAAAAGCTAATAAAAGAATGATATTATATAATTTTGCAAATCACATTCTATAATAACTTGATAACATACTGAGAAGCGAAGAAGCGCTAAATATAAGAACATAATATGTAGGTGTTAAGTTAAAAAAATGGTAATATCTTCTGAAAAAAAAAAATTTAACGTAATAAGAAACCGTCTAAAAACCTTTCCAAAATACTGTAATTGGTTGTGACGAATCATTTTAATATAGAAAAATATAATTTAAATAAAGACGGAGAATTCGTATGGAAATAATATTTTTTATAGAAAAACAGCATTTATTAATTTAAGTTATTTTAAATTTATAATTTAAGTTATGTTAAATAAAAACTGGGAATTCATATGGAAATGATATTTTTATAGAATAACTGCATTCCTAATCCGGTCACTACTGCGTAAACAGTCGTCCTGAGCTCACCTTAGCCTAAATCTCTGTATATACATTAAATAGTTTATTATATCGTGGACAGGAGTATTCACATTTTATAAATTCTCCTATTATAACATAGTGCAGAGACCCATGCAGGTGACTGTAAGCAGGACGGTTGTGGGTTCCATTTGTACTCGAGAATTCCGTGGAAATTGGAGAACGGAATTGTTTAATGGTAATGGAGTCTCTTAACATTAGGTTCATAGGTTCCCTCTGCTGGAGTCTGCTTTGAGCAGTATATAATGTGAAGCTAAAAAAATACAAATGTTGGGCCTTATTTTGATCATACATTATTTATGGTGGAACCCAACTTCAGAGAAAGTGATTTTTTTTTTCATTTATTTATATACCACATAAGAAAAAAAGTACAGAAATCATATAATAACAGAAAGAATGTGTACAAGGGATAACTTATCTCTAATAGAGATCTCTACCAGAAACCCTTGAATGTAGGAGATGTTAAAAGAAATGATTCGGATGCGGTGTTTAGATATAATAAACCTACATACAAATATACTTAATATTAGTCAATATACTTATATAAATATATAAACACTATATACACATACAAAAACATAAATATATACAACAATATAAAGACATTGAAAAAGAATATTAAAATAATAAATAAATGGACGAAATATATAAATTCTAATCAAGGTTAAGAAAATGTTTTTTTAATCTGCTTTTAAAAGTATTAAGAGATGGATTGCCAGCCATTATAGAGTTAGGAAGCGAGTTCCATAAGCGCGCTGCCTGAACTGTGAAAGATTTTGCATAGAAGAAGGTATTAAATATTGGGAACTCAAGCTTTCTTAGGGTGACACAGGAGCGAACAGGTCTTTCACTTGGAATTGCCAATTGAAAGCGCTCCCTCAAGTAAGGAGGAGAAGAAAGTTTTAAAATGTTAAAAAGAAGAGTGAGAATGTGCAGGTTACGGCGTAAACGCACAGGAAGCCAATTCAGTTGCCGTCGAAAATCAGACACGTGGTCAATTTGTGCAAATCACATATTTTGAAGTCGGTCAAATTTGTCGAGAATCTCCTCATTAGCATCCGGATAACAAACATCAGCGTAATCTAGTAGTGGTAGAAGTAGAGTTTGAGCAAGAGTGGTTTTAGTGCGAATGGGTAAAAAATTTTGAAGGCGTTTTAGAGAGTGCAGAGAATAATGTATGCGTTTACTGATTATGTTAATATTCGCAGACCACGATAAATGTTTATTAATTGTAAGACCTAAATTTCTTGCTGAATCGGATAACGGTATTATTGTCTCGTTTAATCTTATGCAAGGCAGGGAATTAAAATCTACTTTGGCACGTAGTTGTCTACTTCCAATTAATAGAGCTTGAGATTTGGAGGGGTTAATAAGAAGGCCAAACAAAGTCGCCCACTCACTGATATGAGCGAGATCAGAGTTTATTTTAAGAACTGCAGTATTCAGGTCTTCAAGAGTGGCGTGTCTATATAGTGATTGAGGGAATGATCTCTGATTTTAATATTACAATTTTTTACTGCTTGACAATGCATTTTATAAAATATTTACACCTAAATAAAATATTAAATCATAGATAAAAATCAGCTTCACGCTGTATCCTGCACACAGCAGGACAGGCAGGGGGAACCTAGTGTTAAGACACTCCGTTCCCCAGTTTCTGCCGCATTCTGGAGGCATTGCGTGTTGATTGGCAGAACTCAACGCCGCGCCTAGCCTCTACACCAGAGCGAAGAAATGGAAATATAAATGTAAGTAAATATTTGAGCTTCTCGAGTGGGGATCGAACCCACAACGGTCGGTTTTACAGTCACACTTCGTGCCGCTGCGCCACGACTGGCCTCATAAATAAATCATACATAATGTCATAAAATTATTTTCGTTTTAATAAAACAAACTTTATACTATCTTATACATATATATAATAACAAAAAAATCTCATTAAAAATATAATTTATCCAAACAATTTATAGTTCAAAATAAAAAAAATATTTATCAATATACTAAACGTTCAATTTTTATTCTGAAACGAAGTGGTTAAAATATGTATAGAATATACATTTATTACTGTTGCTAAAAAATTATAGTACAAGATGTTAAAAACAAATGCCAAACAGTCGTTTGAATATAAATTTATTGTTTCGAACGTATAGTGTTGATAGATATCCTAACTTTTATTGCGGTGTTAATCTGAGTATATTTTATTAGTTAAGATTAGCCTCCATAGGAGAAATTAGTGTATTCTTGATATTCTTACTTATATTCCAAATAAAACTAGCTTCACGCTGTATCCCGCACACAGCAGGGTAGGCAGAGGGAACCTAGTGTTAAGACACTCTGTCCCCCACTTTCTGCCTAATTCTGGAGGTATTGCGTGTTGACAACTCAACGCCGCGCTTTGCCTCGACACCAGAGCGAAGAAATGGAAATATAAATATTTTATTTAATATTTTATCTCTTCCACATGTAATATAATAATATAGTATATATAGAGATTTATAAATTTTATATTTTCGTTTCTTCGCTCTGGTATCAAGGCAAAAAACCCGGCGTTGAATTCCGCAACTCAACACGCAGTGTTTTAAAAGATTTGGCGGAAAGAAGGGAACGGAGAGTCTTAGTACTTAGTTCTCTCTGCCTAATCTGCTGTGTGCAGCCTGAAGCTGAATTTGATTTATTTTATAGTAAAGACAATTTTATGAGAGGCCGTGTTCCGTGTTCCGGTTGGTATAGTAATAGTATGATTAAAAAAGTAGGAAGTTAAAGATTATTAAGAGTTCTTAAGGAAAAGTAGTTTCTGAGGCCGTTGTGACGCAAGCGTACGACTGTAAACGCGACGGTTGTGAATTCGATTCCCATTAGGGAACTATTGAACTACTTAATATTTTAATTTCCTCACTCTGGAAATCACAGACTTTTTGTTATCCGTTTAAAAAAGCAAAATTCAACAGTTGATTTAAGTAAATATATTAAAATTCTTTATAATAAATATAATATATAATATAAAATAACTAACAGACAGACAGCCGACAGAAAAATAAATGATATAAAATAACTAACAGACAGAAAAATAAATGAACGTGATTTAAATACAATCAATAACATTTTAAATTTAAGTAGCCATATTTATTTATATTTTATTAAGATGCCTTTATCGCCTTTATGCGTTAATGTACTCATTAAAAAATATTGGCGTCTAATTTTTAAGCTGTGTGATATTAATCTGATATTTTAATGTAATAATATTTATTGACTTTAGAGAGATTTTGTAATAGATAATCAAAAAAAGTGCGTTCGTAAGAGGATAGTCGTGGCAATAGATTGTGGGTTCTATTCCTACTCAAGGAAATGAAATATTTAATTTCATTTTTTTAGTTCTGGTGACGATGCAAGGCGTGGCCTTGAGTTCTGCCACTCAACACGCTATATCTTGAGAATTCGGCAGGAAATAGAGAACGGAGTGTCTTAACACTAGGTTTCTGCTCTGTTGAGTGTGGGATACAACGTGAAGCAAAAAAGGCAAAGAATAAAATAGCTGTATAGTGTCTGTAATTTTTCAGCTTCACGCTTTATCCCGGATACAGCAGTGTAGGCAGAGGGGACCTAGTGTTAAGACACTCCGTTCATTAATTTATTAATTCAACGTTCCCCACTTTATAAATGGTTGTTCCAATACTATTAAATATGTACTTATGTACGAATTACTATAAGAAATAAATAAATAAACAATAATAATATATAAAAAAAATTAATAATGACCACCATTTTTTCGTATATGAACAAAGCGTCGCAAAAAACCAAACCAATTGCCTAATAAATCTAATTTGTTTACGTCCAATATGTATAATCAAATTTATAATATGAGAAATCGAAATACCAAATATTAATTCACAAGTTGTGCTGATACGCAAATTTATTAAATACGGTTATTCACAAAAAAAAACCTAAGTTATTAGAAGTGGAAAAGTTACGAAATCTTATAAATATTAAATTTTTCAATAGTTACCTACATTTCTAATGATAATTCACAAATTATATTGCAATACAAGGGAAGTTTACAAGGATTTTATTAACATAAACACGCCCACGTTTACAATGGAAGACATTTTTTCTATTATTAACTATATAAACCAGTTTCACTGCCCCCACTCTCTGCTGATGCTGGATGGATTGAGTGGCAGAACTCAACTCAAAAAAATAGAAATATAAATTTTAGTTAATATTTTATTTCCTCGCGTGGGCATCGAACCAGTCGGTTTTACAGATACACTTTATGCCCCTACGCCACTACTTTCCTCACTACTATCATTTACTATATAATTATATAGAATCTCCTTGACACGTCTCTTTTAGACAATAACAGATTTATCCATACTTTTAATAAAATCGTAACGGATCGGTGTCTGTACCTACATGGAACGAATATAAGATAAAAACAATGATTTTATATATTTTTGTCTGTATGTCTGTGCGTTTGTTAACGCTAATCTCTAAAACGACTCAACCGTTTTAATTGCAGTTCTATTATATTCTAGCAAGCTGTTTTATTTTAATCGGTTTATATGTAAATAAAAAATGTTTTACAATATTAACCTATAAATGTTCCTACAAAATTGCTATAAATAACTATTTAATTGAATTGGTTGCAACTTTACTTAGATATATAAATATAAGTGTAGATATTGTTTTCAAAATTATATTATTACTAGAAAACGAATGTAATGCAGATTAGTAAATAATAATAATAATTATTATTAATATTGGCTCAAGCGAGTGAAATCGCGAGCGGGTCGCTAGTTAACATATATATATATATATATATATATATATATATATATATATATATATATATATATATATATATATATATATATATATATATATATATATATATATATATATATATATATATATAATAGATAAATAGATAAATAAATCAGCTTCATGCTGTATCCCGCATGTAGAGGGATAGGGAGAACGAATTTAGTGAGTAAGACTCTCCGCTGATTTTTTCAATGTAATCCGTGTTGAGAGGCGAAATTCAGCGACGGGCCTTAATTAATTAATTGTATTTCTTAATAGGCCTTAATTTATTATATTTCTTTCATAATTTAATAAAATGGGTTAACCATTTTGAATAGATATGGTTACTGATAAAAATAATAGGTCAGATACCTATCAGATCATCTGCGTCAAAGGTAATCCATTATAACCGGTCTAGTAGTAGGTACCTATCCTTACCTATTTTGTTCCCGCTACTTAAAACAGTTAGAATTATGGTAGATCCTTCATTATGCTTGCATTATAGAAGATCGTAGGCTTGATTGCGAGTCAATAATGAAATGGAATAGTCATTTTAACTGTTGTTTTCTTGTTATTTTTTTTATCAAATACAGCAATTTTTGAACTGTAACATACTGACAATAATAAGGCCATTCGTGGCGCAGCGGCACGAAATGTGACTGTAAAACCGACTAGTTGTGGGTTCGATCCCCACTCGAGGAGATAAAATATTTACTAAAATTTATATTTCCATTTCTTCGCTCTGGTGTCGAGGCAAAAGCGCGGCGTTGAATTCTGCCACCAAAATTCGGCAGAAAGTGGGGAACAGAGTGTCTTAACACTAGGTTCCCTCTGCCTACCCTGCTGTGTGCAGGATACAGCGTGCCAAACATAAGCTACGAAACCCTCATACTTAAAACCCGTCAATATTTTCTACAAAGTACTGTCTGTATATGTATGTACGCACATCCATTTATTCACACCTTAAAAGCTATTAACTGAGTACTAAATATCCATATAATCATAAATAGATTATTAAAAAGAAAACATAAAAAAGCTTAATAACAACTTTCCCTTGACTGCGGCAAAAATATGAATATGAAAGTTGTTGTTGCAACGCAATTACTTCTCTGTAAGATCGTTACTAAATATATAATAGCCTCGATGCAGCTTCAAGTTATGTCACTTAGGGGCTGACTGGAAAACTTAACGACCATTCCATTCTATATATACTCATCAAATTATAGTTAAGGCTAGTATTAAGAATAATAGGGAACCTAGTATTAATTAACACTCCGTTCCCCACTTTCTGCCGAATTCTGGAGGCATTGTGTGTTGAGTGGCAGAACTCAATGCCGCGCTTAGCCTCGACACCAGAGTGAAGAAATGGAAATAGAAATTTTAGTAAATATTTCATCTCCTCGTGGGGGGATCGAACCCACAACCAGTCGGTTTTACCGTCACACTTTGTGCCCTGCGCTATGACTAGCCTCAAAGGCTTACTTATGTATGACAAATACATATAGATAAATTTCCACCTACTGTCAATGATGGGAGTGTTTGTCAATGAACGGGATTTTTAGGTGACGATCAATTTTTATGTTATAACACAACTAAAAGCTTTTACATGGAAAACCTGATAAATATCTTAATATTAAAATCTTAAAGATTTTTAATAGAGTAAAAAATTTAAATAATTGAATAATCATTAATTATATTGGCAATACCTCAATTTTATGGCTGTAAACAGTCATCCCTAAGACGATGACGTGACGATGTTAGGTGAATTTAATTTAAAACATTAAATAAAAAGCGGACAAGCGAGAGTCGGGCTCGCCTATCGAGGGTTCCGTACAAAAATTAACCGTCTCGAGCTTTTTCTGAAATTCTGGTTTAGCTTAGCCAGAGCTCATACTCTGATACTGCACTTAACTAGTGGCTTTAATACCATATTTATACTTTTGAAGCTATTTTTTTGTTAGGATTTAACCACAAATGTATTGTTTTTAGATTTTTTCCTGAAAAAGTACTACCTGTAGATGCTAGTTGCTAATTTTCGTAATTCTATGTTAACTGAAAGTACCCTATTGATTTTAATTCCTTTTATAGCGTCGAAATACGCGTTTTTGGTTATATTAGTGGCATAGGTTTTTTTAGGAAATCATGGGGCCGTAAATCTGAGTATATAGTTTAAATTTCAACTCGATATCTCCAAGCATTCCTGAGATAAAGGCTCTTGACAGACAGACGGACAATAAAGTGATCTTATAATCTTATAATTTCCTTGTACGGTACGGAAACCTAACGAAAAACACAGTTATCAATTGTAGAGTTATAATAGAAAATTAATTAGGATAAGCTTACAAAATTTACGATATTTTACAATCATAGCTAATTGGTATTCTTGTTTCGCATTTTTATTTTAATATTGAAATTCGTTTGTCAGATTTTGTAGAGATAGGTATATCATAAACGTCAGTAATTTAAAAATATGATAGCATAAAATCTTTGTACTAAATAAATAACCGAACGGATTCAGAATATATATGCGACAAAAACAACTTTCAAATATACTCCTAAATCACAATATGTGTATGACATGACATGGTAAAATAAGATTTCCATATCGACCGTTAGACGTCATAAAATGATTTTTTTAAATATACGTTTGCTGAAATTTTAAACCGTTACCGTTCTGTTTAAAAAGAAATTAACAATAAAATTAAGTCTGATGTTTCAAGCATTTTATAATATATAGGTCCGTGGTTACTGCAGTTCTTTTTTTTTAGATTCACGCTCTTTCTCGTAGGGAATCTAAGTGTTAGGTAAGTCACTCTCTTCATCACTTTCCGCTCAGTTTCCAAAACATTGAGTGTCAGTAATCAATAATGGAATTGAAAACTATTTATTCCCCCGAGTGGGAAACGAACACTGTGTGAACTGAGTATTCGTTTGTGTATAGTTATTTTAAAACGTATAAAAGTATAAAAAAATTATATCCAAATTTAGTAGTTTTATTATAAAAACTTATTTATTTCAGTATACAGAAGTGTATACGTGATAAAAATATCTACTAACAAATGGCGAACATAAAATAAATGGGGATTTTGTAGCATTTTCACTGTATATGTTGACCAATTAACTTTAAACTCAAATAAAACAATCAATTATGCTATTGGAAGGTAGCTTGATGGGTCTAATATTTTTATTGTATATCCTCAGGGTAAATTTAATATATTTAAATAATGTTGCCTATGGCGTCCATATTTCAATTTCGCTTTATTCTTCGGTTAGATGCCGTCTTAATTATTTATTCTATTCGATTAATATAGTGTTGATGCGAAGCGCGGCGTTGAGTTATGCAACTCAACACGCAATTCCTTCAGATTTCGGCGAATAATGGGAAACGGAGTGAAACATTCGTTTTAAAAAAAAATATATATATAAAATGCCTTTATGCGAAACTTATAAAAAGGAAAATGAATATGCTTAGAGAATAATATAGCCACGTCCGAAATTCCAATCTTACTTCGAGATGTTTCAATGTTTCCATCATTTGTAAACGTGTGTACGTTACATATTCATGGTGTTATCATGGCGTGTAATAGAGAAATTATGTGATGGTTGCGGGTTCAATCCCAGATAGAGAAAGTTTATACCATATTTGAAAGAAAAACATTTTTCTATTTTAGAAGTGCGGTATAGTGTCGCTACTATACGCGATGTTTCTATTCTAGTATCAGAAAGTGAGAATGGAGTGCTTAAACACTAAACTTTCTTTATTCAATTTTTTGCCAGAAATGCACGGATATATTGAAATTATGTTAAAAATTTTTTATTATTCAAAACATTAGTGAAGTTTTTAAAATTTGTTTATTATTATAAGTCTGCCCATGCGTGTTGCCATTGCTGGCGACGTGACTCTACCACACGTAAAAAATTTTAAAATTTGTTTATTATTATGATAATATGATTATATTTAAAATATTTTTTATTAAATTAAATAGCCATACTGATTTCTTACAATTTAATTAAAATATGCAGTTTCTAATTTAAAGTGAACATTATTAGGATTTTATTTAAAAAAAATATATATATATTTATTCTGAGAATACCGAGGTCTGGAGGCATTGCGAGTTAAGATGCATAACTCCACGCCGCACTTGACCTCGACATCAGAGAGAGATTTGTAATATGAGTAAATATTAAAAATATTTATATAAATATTAGATTAATGGCGCTACCAAAAATAATTTAAATATAGCGGTTGAAGTATCAACTTACAATTAATGTATATTACATCATTTTAATTTTAATTTTGCTTTAATTATTAAAATATGCATAGACATTTTCTATTATTCCGAAAGTTAAACACAACTCATTAGTTAGTTTTATCTTGATAAATAACCAATAGACAAATAAATACACTGTTTATGAAGAATAGTATTAATTACATAATTATATATTCTACCATCACATACGATAATAATAAAAAATGAACACAAAAAAAAGCCAATTCATTATGTAAACATCTCGTGCTTTCCCAATATAAAAGTATAATTTTATAACGTACACAGAGATTATCGGAGCCACAAGTACGTACCTATATAACGCGATTGAATACACGGAAATCATTATATTTCATAATCACCGCTAAGTATTACCAACGGGAGCACGGTAACACGAGTAGTGATTGTTCACCAGCACCTTGGTTTATTGAGCAAAACACATTACCCTTTTCTCATGATTATCAGTTAAGTAATAAGCGAAATGGGTTTATTATGTTTCATTAACGGTTAGTGTTTGCTGATGCTAAAATCTTAGATTGCAAAGTATATTATAATATTATTTTGATTTTGATTCCTTTTCGACCTCCTGAATTGATTATTTATTAATCAGTCTAAAGCCGTTGTGGCGCAGCGGCACTAGCGTATGATTGTCACTACAACGGTAGTCCGTTCGTTTTCCATTTGGAGGAATTAATTGTTTAATATTTTCATTTTCTCGCTCTGATAACATGGCAAAGCACGGTGTTGATTTCCACAACTTAACGAACGAAAATTTAGAGGAATGTTGGAAATAAGGAGTCTTAATACTAGGTTCCCTTAGCCTACCCTGAAAAATGCCGTATATTGCGTAAAGCTACAGTACTTACAACTAAGCTTTACTAAAGAGCTGTCTTGTCTTATACCAAAGCCTTGTTTATTTTCTTTGGTAAATAACAAAGAGATGTAAATCAATAACTGCCATAGATTGTCATACCTTGCGGACAGCATTGAATATAAATCTAAAACAGTTATTTATATTATATTTTATTGTATTTATTCTATAAAACGACGAATATAAGTGAGTTTTCTGTCTGTCGTAGCGCAGGGGCAAAAATTAAATTTAATCAGCTTCACGCTGTATCCCGCACACAGTAAGGTAGGCGTAAGGAAACCTAGTATAAAGACACTCTGTTCCCCATTTTGCGCCGAATACTGGAGGCATTGTGGGTTGAGTGGCGGAACTCAACGCCGCGCTTTGCCTCGACAAAGCGAATAGCGAAGAAATGAAAAATAAATTTAAATAAATATTAAATATTTTTACAAAGCGAATAGCGAAGAAACGAAATTAATTTAATTAAATATTTAATTAAATATTTAGTTAAATATTTATTTAAATTAATTTCAATACCTTACTGTTACAGCGTGAAGCTGATTAAATTTAATTTTCATTTTTGATAAGATTTTAATTAACGTGGTATGAAGAGATTTTTAAAAAGCTATGAATAAAATTTATCTATACCTAGTCTGGCCATAAATACTGCTAAAATTAAAAATAAACTAAACATTCGTTTTGAATTTGGAATCTGTCATCTTAATTCGATTGTGCGTTTTATTACGTTCGCGCTAATATATTGTTAAATATTCTGCGCCATTAAAATGAAGTGGACAGATAAAAGAAACGATTCGCTGTAACTGTTTTACATAAAGTAGGTATGAAACGACATACAATTTTTAAAATTTTCCATACGCTTGGTATTATTTAAATGTTTTTGTACCTGGCTATTGATAGCATTGGCAGACGTCCCGATGTTGGCGTGACGTCCTGAATTTTTGCCCAAAATTTTAACTTCCCGATCGGGTCAGATATGGTCCCGCTTTTTGTTAATTACTACTAAGGTAATTCTTTTTTAATAACTTTATTTTTTAAATAAGTCACTAACAATTCCAGAGAAAAATGTCCTTTAACCCTAGACAAAATATGGCAACGCCTATTTTTAATTTAATATAATATTTTCCTTAACTACAAAACTATTTTAGCTTCGTATAGTTTAATATCACACTTAAAACGAGTGAATAATTATGATAGCATCCATAACACCCTAACGCGTTGTATCAAATGATATTTATTACGTGTTAACCTCTGCACGTCATAAAACAGTTTAGTCGACGATCGGTTGCCTTAAAAGCTCATTGCCCGAAAGCGTCACCTTTACCCTGCATCTATCTATCTTTTTACGATGTTTATAAAGAAAATATGTAATTTATGCGGTGCTTACCGCTTAGTGGTGTCTAAATCATATTTTAAGCGTAGATAATACTGACTTCAAAGTCGTTGTATACGCTTGTCTCATTTTTATTTCTTTTTTAGGTTCCCGCTGTATCCTGCATATTGTAGAGTAGGCAGAGGGAACCTATTGTTAAGAAACTCTTGCCACCATTTTCTTGTTTTTGATTGTTAAGAGGCGGACCTCAACGCTTCGGTAACAGAGCGAAGAAATTTAATTTCGAAGACGTTATTTATTTATTTCATTATAGCACTTGATCAATAATCGAATTTTGCGATAAAAAATATGTTTATACACGATTACAAAGTAAGGAAGGATATTTTGAGCAATAGTTTTTTTTTATTAGCTTCACGCTGTATTCAGCTCACAGCAGGATAGGCAGAGGGGACCTAGTGTTAAGACACTCCGTTCCCCATTTACCGCACAAATTTCGGAGGCAATGCGTGTTGAGTGGTGGAGCTCTAAGACGCGAAATTGGCTTTACGTCGATAACTCAAAATGTTGTAGACTAACCGTTGTTTATAATAAAAATAATATAGCCGGTAGACCTAAACATACGGTATAGCTGGCATAGTGGAATATAAATCCTACTATACCTCCGCCGATATAATAATCAAATTTCAGTACTTAATAGTTTTAGACGATGAAAAAAATAAAAATAAATTTTTATGGGATCAATGACCATAAATATAAACGTAGGGTAACTGTCTTGCTATATCTAAGACACGTAAAACTTACAATAAGCTTTTAAAAGATTATTTATAAATTTTATTTAGCTTTACACTGTATCCCGTCACACGTATCCCACAAACAGCAGGGTAAGCAGAGGGAACCTACTGTTAAGTCCGTTCACCATTTTCCGCCGAATTGAGAAACGGAAACGGTGGCATTGAGTGTTGAGTGGCGGAACTCAACTCCGCGCTTTATCTATTATTAAACCTATCTCATTTATACATGTAATCAGTTAAAGTAGTAGACGCCATCACTTTTGTTATACGTTTCGTTTATTGAAACGTAATCGTACTTATAAGATAGAATATATTTTTTAATTTCGATATAATTCTTATTTATATGGACATACTTAAGATATATATAAAATATATATAGGCCGGTCAATTAAATATTTATTTTAATTGTAAAATTTTCATTCTTCAGTTCTGGTGTCAGGCAAAGGCCGGCGTTGAGTTCCGCTATACAAATGCCTATGAAATTCGATGGAAATTGGGGAACGGAGTATGTTAACATTAGGTTCCCTCATTAGGTGTGAAGTTGATTTAAAATTAGAAACCTTCAAATGTTGTTACGATTTACCTTACCGCTTCTCTAAAATCACTATTCACATAAAATGTTTTAATAAAACCATCTTTCAAATTTTAACATAAAACATACATACACGTTTAATTCTATAATGTGAAGAAATATCTTCTGTCAGTATGTCACTACATACTGACAGAAGATATTTATTTTCTATCGTTATTTAAATATATATATAATGAACAGTTTACAAGCCATAGATGATTGGTGCCAATCGAAGTATCGGATATCTAAGCGGACGACACCGATGAAAGAAATTTTGCATATTAAAAATGCATAATTTTTCGTATAAAAATTATGTACTCCGGTTATTTTCATTTTATTGAGATTATTTTGAAATAAATAAATAGAAATTTTATTATTATATAAAAATCGTAATAAAATGTTTTTATGTTTGAAATGAATATTCAAAAATCCAGTTTCGAATAGAAAGCTGCAAAATATTATTATTTCAGGATTATTATGTATCTACATAAGTATAGGAAGTAAACTTAAAACTTAAGGATATATTATATAAATGGCATTAAAATCGTTACCTCATGAATGTAACGCCGTTATTATATTTAATAAATATGTAGATGCTAGATAGTGAGGCCAGTCGTAAGCTCGACAGGTTGTGGGTTCGATTCTCACTCGAGGAAATGAAATATTTAATATTTTTATTTCTTCGGTCTGGTGTCGAGGCAAAGCGCGGCGTTGAGTTGCGCCACTGAACACGCAATGCCTTGAGAATTCGATGGAACGATGGGAGCGGAGTGTCTTAACACTCGGATCCCTCTGGTTACCCTGCTACATGCGGGATACTGCATGAAGCTGAAAAAAGTATATAATTACAATATAGTGGCTTCTATGTGTTATTTTAAAATTCATAACTTATAAATTTGGAAATATTAAAAAATATATTAACAAATTGAATCATTATCTCGGTCATAACTCTAACCGACATCTGCTGTGGTTATTTTTAATTAAAATTCAAAAATATTCACATTTCGTTCTACACTAGTAGTGAGCTATAATTAAAATTGTAAATAAAAATTGACGCCGTTAACATATTTAACATATTTTTAACTATGTTCGATGATCGTGGTTTTATATTATTGAAAGCTGAATTAATTGATACAAATTTACATTTTATTAAGAAATTGCGAGGTTGAGTTACGCATTTAAATGAGTACCCCATTGCCCACATTTTGATTTACATTGTTCCTTAATATACTTAAAGTGAAACAAATTTTAATGAGGATTATTTAAAAAAAAATGTCGACAATAAGTTAAAAAAAAATCCTTAGCCTTAAGTGGTACATATAAAATTGAAATTAGCCAGTTTGTCTGTGGTAACACAAAATATACCATTTATGAAGTATACGAGGCCGTCTTGACGCAAGCGCACGTGGATGTGACTTTAATGTGACGCTTGTGGGTTCGATTTCTTACACGAGGGAATAAAATGATATTTGTTAAAATTTTCATTTCTACGCTCCGGTACAAAGGCAGAAGCCTGGCGTTGAGTCGCCAATTAACCCGCAATGCCTTGAACTATTCGGCGGAATGTGTGGAATGGAGTGTCTTTACACTAGGTTCTTTCACTTACCCTGCTGTATGCGGGATACAGCTAGAAGCTGATTTTTTATGAATTATAAGAGAGGCCTGGCTCTACTTATTTATTTTTGTATTTTTTGAGCTCTACAGTTTAGTGGGAAAGCCAGAAGTGAACAGAGTGCCAAAAACTACTACTACGGTAAATTTGGGATTCAATGACTAGCTTACTCGTAGCATATCCAGCAAGCCCTATCAAGAGTTGCCAATTTCCATCCAACACGAGCACAGTATGAGGGCATCCCCCAAAGCGACGGACACCAGTGTGTTCCAGCTGGTGTGATAAATGATGACGAATGCGGCGTAGGAACCGCCACCCAATACGACTTATCCCGTACGTTAAATAGAATGTAGATACAAATTCATTGTAAATTATATTTTTGTCATTAGCGTTTTATATTTAAATATTGCTGATATAAAAGCCAACTAAATTTATTTCCTAAATATGGTAACAGTGATTTTATTATTGTAATTTATTTTGAAACTTTCTTAATCCTAATTTTAAATTATTTAGAAACATCTTATGTAAATAGATGAATATTTTAATATTAAAATGTAATTTACGAGTTGTAAAAAAAACTTTTACGATTTTATTGATATTATTATTAATTAAAATGTCGGAAATAAGAGTGTATATTTTTCATGCGACAGTACATAATATAAAAGTAAGTTAAGTTTGATGTTTGTATAATATATAATATACAAAAAATACCTACTAACCATTTTTTTAAGGTTACAGAGAAATATATAATATAACAGAGAATCATTGCAAAACACCTGGGTGAATTGTGAAAACTATCGTCTTATAAGAGTGAGTAGACAAAAACTATACCAATATCTTATTTGATGGATGACATGTCGACATGTTGAAAAACAAAGAAGTTCTTTAACGACGTACGGCTCAAGGCATTGATAAAATATCCTATACACAATAGCTAACAATACAAATTAAGAAAATTTAAATCATTATATATTAAGTTTTAAAATATTAATGTATAAATATAAAAATATTGATTATATTCTAATACTGTATGCTAACTTATTAACTTATATTGATGCTAGTCTTGGAGCAGTGCCACCAACGTGTTACTGTAGACGCGACAACTTGTGGGTACGATCCCCATTTGAGGAAATGGAATATTTAATATTTTCATTTCCTCGCTTCAATAACGAACCAAATCGCGGTATTGAGCTCTGCCACTCAACACGCTATGTGTCCATAATTCGGCGGAAAGTGGGTAACGGAAATATCTTAAGAAAAAACGGAGAGTTTTAGCACTATATTTTCCAGGATTCCCTCTACAAATTCTGTGCGAGATACAGCGTAAAGCTAAAAAAATATATATTTATGTAAGTATACGCAGTTGCCCAAAATTAATTCACACACCGAAATGCTTCAGTTCGTAAATTGATTGACATTAATTATAAAATTTAATATCTAATATAAAATATAATTTATATCCAAATAGTTTTTAGAGCGAAATCTAGAAATCTATAGGTTCTAAAGGATAAATCATATATCACAATCAGGTTATCTTTAGTTTATTGAACCTTACAATAGTTACTTATATGAATAAGTTATAAGTATATATAAAGTCTGAAACGATGTAAAGATCGCTTCTTCTTTTTTGCTTGTTTAGTTATATTAATTATTTCGATTCGAATGTTTGCTTTTATATTCTATGGCACTTCTATTAAGATATCTTGACCCGGACACAGAGTTAGCACACAAATTACAGATATTAACGGTTTAACAAAATCAATCATTAATTTTGTTATCTTGTTTCTTTAATTTTCATTTTCAGCTTCACCTAGTGTTGAGAAACTTCGTTCTTCACTTTCTGCCGAATTCTGGAGTGTGTTGAGTTGTAGAACTCAATGCCGCGCTTTGCTTCAAATCAGAGCGAAGGAATGGATATATAAATTTAAATAAATATTTGGTCTCCTTGAGTAGGGATCGAACCCACAACCAGTGGGTTTTACAGTCACACTTTGTGCCACTGCTACACGACTGGCCTCATTAATTTTGTTAGCTGCATATAAAACGATATTATATCACAAATAAACGATATTTAGTACAAAAGTTATTTCAAAAATGTGGCTATTTACTTTTTACTAGATATGATTGTTTTCAATAAGAAAATAATGAAACAAAATAAAACAGCTTGTGTTAAGACACTCTGCTGTTCACTTGGCGGAACTGAAACCCGCATTTTTGCCTCGAAACCAAAGTGATTTAAATTTACTCGAAACCACAATCGAACCCACAACCTGTCGCGTTACAGTCACACATTTGTACCACTCCACCACCACCGCTCACACAATAAATTAAATAAAATTGACTTTAATTTTCACTAAAACATACACATATTTCCTAAATAAAACCCAAAAAATAAAAAAAACTAAACACAGCAAAAAAAAAAACAATAAAACTTACATTACCGATTTCCGTTCACATCAAAACAACAAACACTGAAAACCAACAGGAACATTTACGAACAAAACGTGAATCTATTGCACATCGGACGCGTGGTGGTACTCGCGCGGCCTTCAAACAAATGTTGCTTTTCATCTAGTCTCTACAGCTCCATGCCCTACGTATCGAGCCGGTGTCGATAATTCTAAATCCAATCAGCTTCACTACACAGCAGCGTAGCCAGAGGGAACCTAGTGTTAAGACACTCCGTTCCCCACTTTACGCCGCCGAGTTCTGGAGGCATTGCGTGTTGACTTGCGGAATTCAATGCTGCACTTTGCCTCGACACCAGAGCGAGGAAATGGAAATATAAATTTAAATAAATATTTAATTTGCTCGAGTGGGGATCGAACTCACAACCAGTAGAGTTGACAGTCACGCTTTGTGCCCCCGCACCACGACTAGCGAGCTGGTCGTTTAGTCTAATACTATTTTATGAGATAGCCCTAAAATTTGATGTGAATGGGGCCGTATGGTTTTGAGGGCACTGATCGATGTTCACTAATATTGTGGTTTCTATTATATTTTGTTAAGCTAAGAAGAAATTGGTCTTAAGCTGTTTCTTATGCATAAATCGATTTTTATATATATATATTTTCATCTTAACGCTAAAGTCTGGAGGCATTGCGTGTTGAGTGGCGCAACACAACACCGCACTTTGCCTAGTTACCAGAGTGACGAAATGAAAATATGAATAAATGATAATTTATTTAAGTGGGAATCGATGCCAAAACTGTCACGTTTACAGTCGAACACTAGTGCTGCCGCGCGCGGTGATGGCGGCTTCGAATGGTACTTTAAAGGTCCATTTGTTCTTAAAGATAAAGTTAAAATTAGACATTTATTGATGACCTTTGAATATACATAAAAAAAATTAAATTATTTTTCCTTGTAACCTACAAGAAATATATATCTAAGAAGGATTATCGTTACAAGTCGTTCATTATGAACATTTTATGTTTTTAATTAAGTCACATGAAGAACTTATAGAATAGTATTTATACTATCATCTTCATTCAGAGACTTCATTTTTCACTTTGCGCTGTATTCTAAAATGATACGTCCCTAATGTGTGCTGGAATTTAACGCCGCGCATGTATATTGCATTAGGTGGACGTGGAAATGAATATATATTAGAATATAATTTTTGCCACAAGTGCTGATCGAACCTCAACCGTTTGATGTTAGACTCTACTTTTACTAAGCCTCGAAGACCGGTAAAATTATTTTCATTACTATTCTACTACTACAAATATTACTTTGAAATCAACTATTAAAGTATTATAAAACGATAGGTAGTAATAATAATAATAATAACATTTGTATTGCATTCATTCGAGGCTAGTCGTGGCGCAGGGGCACAAGTGTGACTGTAAAATCGACTGGTTGTGTGTTCGATCCCCACCCGAGGAAGTGAAATATTTATTTACATTTATATTTTCATTTCTGCGCTCTGGTGTCGAGCGACACCAGAGCAAAGCGAAGAACTGAGTGTCTCAACACTGGATTCCCTCTGCCTACTCTGCTGTGTGCGGGATACAGCATGAAGTTGATTTCTTTTTTTGTTTCATTCATTTTATCGTCGGCTTTAAGTATAAACTTGCTAACAGCCTATTAAGCAAATTATCCGGAAAGACGAAAAAAAAATATCTAAGATAATCTTTCTATCTAAATCTTAATCTAAATCTTTCTCTCGTATATGAAATAAAATAAAGATCAATTTTTTAAAAAACAAAAAATGGAGTTAGAAAGTTTACATTCTACAACCGGCGTTATGTTATTATTTTATTCGTAAATCACAATAACTATCGAACTGTATACAAAAATGAAGATCATTACAATATCACAGTTCGCCTGTTAAGACCCATTTCTCAAGAACTTGTTAAGGTATAAAGCTGAAATTAATATAATAATTTCCAGGACCGCAGTCCTTTAACACAAAAAAATCTTTGAAATCAACACAATCAAAAAGTCCCTCTTTTATCCATTCTTTTTGTACATGAGATACTTTCCATTGACCCAGAATATGGCATTTTGCATTTGCTCTTCAAATGAAGGAATAAATCCAGAAATCGGGAATTTGGTATGCCACAGAAAAACAATTAAAACCTTATGTTTGTTTTTTTTATGGAAAAGACGCAAACGAGCGAAAATTTAAGTATCGTGAAATTGTACGAAACCTTCAGTGCGCGTTTTCTACTCGCACTTGACCGATTTTTTATAGTCTTTAGAACGTTAAATAAAATTTGCTTTTGATTATACATTGCAACTACTCCGTATCAAGATTTTATTCCATTTCACTCAGGATTAAAAGCTCGTTACACATTTAATTTTGATTAATCACATAGCTCATAATACTTAGCTCATTATTATTTGAGGATGTCGTGGCGCAGAGGCACAAGAGTGTGGCTCTAACGTGATGATTCTGAGTTCAATCTCCACTCCAGAGAATGAATTATTATTATTATTTTATTACAAAATTCGGAGAAACACGGAGTGTCAGAACACCTCCCTTCCCTCTGCCTACCCTAATGTAAGCGGGATACGGCATGAAGCCGATTTGATTTGATTTATCATTATTTTACTATTTCGTTTGTGCTTACGGTACTTTGCTATACATATAATTAATAGCACGGAAGGTAAATAAAATTATAATAAAACTAATAGCAGATCGTAAGCTATGATCTTATAATTAGATTCTCATATATTTAATAATAAAATGTGAAAGTTGGTGATTTATGCCGCGTTCTGGTGGGCATGTTACTACCGATGTATGAATTAAGCAATTTTAACTTCTGTTTTTTTGTAAACGGTAAGGACATAACAGTTAACTGTTGAGTTATTAGAAATTTTGGTACAAAGTTTTGTAATTGTTATATTTTTTTGGGTATACATAGCAGGGTATGAAGAGGGAATTTAGTGTTAAGACATTCCGTTTCCTCCGAATTTCGGAGACATTGCGTGTTGAATGGCAAAATTTTAAATTTTTTTTTCATTTCCTTACCTATTAAATATTCTAAATAAAATAATTAGCTTAATTTGAAATAAATCAACAAACTTAAAGATAACATATTTTAAAAATTAAATTATAAATTTACATTAAACAGAACGACTAAACCAATTAAATCGAACTTTTTAGAAGCATGAGGTCAAACAAATCTATAAATTATACTAACGATCGTATGTGTTTAGGCTCATCTCCTTGCCGAAAGCACAACCTTTGGCCCAGCAGGAGATTTCATATGAACGCGGATTTGACTAATTGAATAACTGGTTAAAAGATTGTTATTACTGTAAAATAAGAATTTAATCACTTTTCGACTATATAGAAAGGCATCATAATGAAGTCGTAAAAAATATTTTCCTATATAATTGACATTTATACTATCCCGTTATACAAATGGCAAAGAAATTGTTTTTTATATTAAAAATATGTGTTGTACTGTCTTCCCAAGGTCGCGCAAGGTAACGAAATAAAAAAAGTTGAGGTCTTCGTTGCGCAGGGGCACAAACGTGTGTAAGCTCAGCTGGTTGTGGGATCGATCCCCACTCGAGAAAATTAAATATTTATTTAAAATTATTTTTTCATTGGCTTAGCCAGAGAATGTCCAGCCTATGCGCGGCGTTAAGCTTCGCTACCCAATCCGCAGTGCCTTCGGAATTCTGCGGAAAGTCGGGAACGGAGTGTCTCAACACTATGTTCCCTCTGCCTACCCTGCACTGTGCAGGATACAGAAAAGAAAAGAAGAAGCTGTTTTAGAAAAAGAATATTAAATAATAAAATCTATAACTTAAAAATAAAGCCTAAAATCGGCTGAGATTGTCATGTATCTTTAAATTATAGTGTCAATGCTTATACTTCGTGTAAACATTTTAAATTTTTACAAAATTATAAATGTCAGCAATATTTTATAACGATCGATAAATGTTATATTGACCACGTCGACGTACAGTGGTGCAGTTTGTTTTGCTAAAAAAGTATAATATATTCCGTTATCGTGAATAGTTAACAACATGCTATAATAGACCTACATATATAGGGTTTCCCCGCTGATAGAAGGTAGAAAATCTGAAGAAAGCTAGAAATCAAGAACATTGCATAAAAATAGGTTGCCACTCTCGTACTATACGTGGGAGCAGAGGCTTCCAATATCCCGACCCCGAATCTCAACTGACCTAATTTTGGCACTAAAAATTGAACCTCTTGTGATTTGACTCTTTATCTAAAAAGTAATAACTATTAAACCATTATAACTAATCTAAAAATGTTGCAACAACATGAACAAGTTCTCAGGTTCATAATTCATATAAGTAGATTAGGTATATACTTCTGAAGATCAAAATCAAAAACTCTTCAAAGTTTTTAATAAAATTACCAATTCACAATAAAATACTACAAATCCATTTTTTGGAAGTTAATATATATTTTATTTATTTTTTCTCAGCTTCACGCAGTATCCTCTATATAGCATTGTAGCTAGAGAGAACGTAGTGTTAAATTACTCCGTTTCCCACTTTCCGACAAATTTTTCGAGGCATTACGTGTTGAGTGGCTTAACGTAACGCCGCGTTTTTACCCTGAATTAATGGGTCCCAGAGCGAAGAAATGAAAATATAATATATTAAAAAAAAATTTTTACTATACTCGAAAGATCGTATTTTATATTATACATCAAAAGGTAGAATTAATGACTCAGAAATACCTACTCGCTTATAATTTCCCGCCGCGCCGTTCCACGCATCACATAATGTGATGTTTTTGTTTTATACGATACTTTTTATGTGAAACCTATTCATGCACTTCCTTTTTCTTGTTGCAGTAACTTCATTTATAATTTATATTCTGTGAATGTTGGAAAAATTGAGTCTTTATACATTTATATTTGTATTTAAATATAAATCTAGGGGCGCGGCGGCACAGTATCTGGCTGTAAACGCGACGGTTGTGAGCTCAATTTCTGCTCGAGGCATTCCTCGATTGTCTTATTCCCGTTGTGGTCAGAAGACAAAGCCCGGCGTTGAATTTCGCCATTAAACGCGCAATGTTTCCAGAATTCGAAGGAAAGTGGGCAGTGGAGTAGGATCTCTCTGCCTACCTACGTACTGCTACATGCGGAAAACGGCGTGAAGCTTAGATTTATTAACAGTATACAATTTATAAAGTCTATTAAAAACTTCGGAACGGGTTCATATACGTAATTAATAGATTGTACCGTAATCACCGAAGATACATTTTTATATAATTTCAATAAATAATTTTAGAGTTTAAAATAAATTACTGAGAATGTTCGTTGGACGAAATTCTTTGAAATTAATCATAAATCACGAAACCAATGAGATCATTGAGTTTTTTTTTTGTTTTTAAAAAAAGTAGATGACTATGTACGGGGATTTATGGTTTTTAATATGTATATTCATAAAAAATAAACGGCTTCAATTTTCTTTGGTAGATGGAAAGAATATTGTTAAGATATTCCGTTATCCGGTTTCCTCTCGAATTCGGGATATTTTGCGTTGAGCAGGGAATCTTAACGCTGCCCCTCGTCTTGCCAGAGGGACGAAATAATTATAAATTATTTAAATATTCTTTCAAACACAATAATTAAATCAGCTTTACACACACAACAGGGTAGGCAGAGAGAACCTAGTGTTAAGACAGTCCGTTTGATTCCACCAAATATATCACAGCATTGCGTATTGAGTGACGGAACTCAACGCTGGGCTTTTGCTTTGATGCCAGAGCGAATACTTATAACATTCATAATTAATAATTCATTCCCTCGAATGAGGATCGATCCCACAACTATCGCGTTACAGTCACACCCTTGTGCTCCTGCGCCACGACCGTCTCGTCGTATTTCGATCATTAAAAGCCTAATGCTTATATTACTCTCCGTACAGATTATTAATTGACAAACTTGTAGTCATAGGGCACGCAGCAGGAATATATAAATATCGTTATATGTAAATATCGTATTTTCACTTATAAAATTACAAAAGTTAATACGTATCAACAAGATAATTACACTCTACGGTGGAGCTCAATTAAAGACGTTTTAACATAAATATGCATATCGCTGGCTATTAATGTGGTGACAGTACGCACTGAGATCTCCGATTCTCTTTCTAATTGTCTTCTTTGGATTGAGGTGAGCTTCTGATGACGTGATTAACCTTAATAATATTTATTAAGATTCCATCTACTATTAATAGTTATGTAACTATAGATATAATATATTTATTTATAAAAATCTATATATTAACATTTTTAGCATAGTTTAATATAGAACTTAACGATATTACATTTTTTATTTTATTTTAATGAATTATTTCAGTTATAGCTGGATAGGCTGAGAAAACCTAGTGTCAAAAGTCTCCCCTTTCCACTTTCGTCTGATTTCGAGACATGTGTAATGAGTGGCGTAACTCAATAAATAGCATTTTCCAAATAAATATTTTTCATTCTTAAATGTGGAATAATTAAAAAAATGTCAAAATTACTCAATAAATTTATCCGTTTGCTAAATAAAAAAAAATTGAATTTATTATGGGATGGAATATTCAATGTTTTCATTTCCTAGTTCTGGTAACAGGCAATGTTTTGAGAATTCGGCGTAAAGTGGGGAACTCAGTGTCTTGTTGGGAACGGAGTGTTTTAACACTAGGTTCCAGGTTCCATCTGCGAGGTACCCAGCTAAATGCGGGAAATAGCGTGAAGCTGACATATCGGTATTTCGTATTACAAACGTACTTGATTTTTAAAAAGCTATTATTATATGTAAACTATGACCTAAGAAATAAATAAACAATTCATCTAATCAATAATTTAAATACATTTATAATTATAGCATAATCAATTCTGAATATTAGAGTTTACTCATAGTATATTGAATACCAGTTTCTTATCGATATCACATGAAATCGTTATAGCAAAACTTTTATTTTTTTCTAGACAATCTTTATATTTTTTACAATAGAGATATTAATTGCACAGATAAAATAAAAATATAATCTTATATATATCTTATCTTTATACTACAAGTTTTAAACTAAACATTATTGGAAGATAAGATAAGTTATAAGTATAGTTAAATATATTTTATTTGTACACACAATATGCACTTTCAAAAAAACGTATAAAACTTTGAACGTAGCGGGATTTGAATTCGCATATCTTGGAACCCGTCCAAGCGTTCTGATCAACTAAGCCAATCGTTCTCGTCGCGCTACATCGAAATTATTATACAACTCACTTATGACGCTAGCATCTCTGTAGGGAAAAAAATACATGAGATATATGTTTTGATTCACTCTCCCCCCTCATAGCATACGGAGAGATCCTATACTTGTTAAAGTGGATTCAACACAATGTGTTAGCGTGGAAAATAATAATTTCAGTAAAAGAATATCCTCGAGTAGCATCAAACCATCGCGATGACACTAAGAGTGTCTTACTGCACGAAAATGGTCCCTAATACCAACGAACAGTAGGTAGAATTCTAGAGGCTTAAGTGGTGGAACACAACGACGCGCTTACGACATCAAAGCGTATAAATTAAAATATTAAAACAGATAGGCAAAGAAAACAAACAGAACGTTCCACTTCCACATAGAGTTCTCAAAATCAGCCTAAATATTTCTTATTAGATTCTTTTATTACTCTCCCATAAATCATACGTATATTTTGTCACATTGAAATTATAATAAAGAAAAGTAGAAAGATAATATAATATGTAATTCCTATATAATTTATTCTATTCAATTAAATTCGATCTAAAACAACTGTAATTTTACTAACATTAAGTCACGTCGATCAAGTTCCATCATCAAGGCTGAATTGGCAAAAACTATGCCTAGTTATAGAGGGAATTTGTGCCGATGAAACTCATAGCCCTTAGAAAGTTAATACGAATATAGGTAGATGCCTATTATAAGTTAATGTGATTATTGGAAATCGTAGATTGTTGATTTGTGTAATAATGGTATGGAGAGATTTACATTGAAAAATTATTATTTTCTCTCTCTCTTTTCTCCTTAATGAATACAGTGTGAAGAAGATGAGGACCAGTATTGAAACACTCCGCTGTTCACTTTCCGTCGAATTCTGGAGCCATTGTTCTAGTTTTGAGTGGTGGCACTCAACGCAGCGTTTTCTTTAATAAGAGAAAACATTAAAAAGAATTCTGTATGTAAACTTTTAATTATAAAAAGATTTTTTTTATTAAATCAATATATATTCTACAATGTTTTTACGAACAATAAGGCCATTGCAACGAGTGCACGTTCACTTCCCGGATGAGTTTTTCTCACACTACATTTCCTTGCATATAATTTTATTTTCAACAAAAAATGCAAAGTACTTTGTGTATTCCGCTTATGTCTATCTATAATTGTATCTTTTAATAGAATAAGACACTTGTCCGTTTCGAATACAATAATCTCAATTTTTTTTATTTTTCACACATAGAATTAAAAATTCGTTTATTATTTTATTTTATGTATTAAATAATAATAAAAAATTAAATCAGCTTCACGCTGTATCCCGCACACAGCAGAGGTAGGCAGAGGGAACCTAGTGTTAAGACACTCCGTTCCCCACTTTCTGCCGAATTCTGGAGGCATTCTCAACGTCTCGACACCAGAGCGAAAAAATGGAAATATAAATTTAAGTAAATATTTCATCTCCTCGAGTGGGGAGCGAACCCACAACCTGTCGATTTTACAGTCACACTTTGTGCCCCTGCGCCACGACTGGCCTACTTTATGTATTGTACTATTTTATTAATATAATTTATGTTTGCATGTATATTTGTATCATCTACTATATATTTTTAGTTTTATATCTCCTAACCTCACGGTTGTATGGAAGAAATTGCTAATTAGCGATAAGACCGCTTTTTGTACTTTACAAAATGTTATGAGCATTTACTAGATGTAAGTTGTAACTCTGTTTATATTTCCATTTGTGGTGTACAATAAACTATATATAAATAAATAGTGGGGTAGGCAGAGGGTATCTAGTGTTAAGACACTCCGTTCCCATTTCCATGTTCCATTTCCTATTTTACTTAAGCAAAGTGTCCATAGATATAGATTTCATAACATTTCAGAAGCTTTTGAAGTCATTTTTATAATTTAATACACTTACATACATTTTTTATACACACAATAAATTAAGTATAATCTGTCAAATTATGGTTAATTTTATAGAATTTCTTATTGATATTAAAGAAAAATACAAATACAATTTATTTATTGCGATCTAGGGTGCCTCGGCCATTACTCTTTTTGCTCGTTGACATCTGTTCGTTTCGTTCAATCTATTGATACAGAAATAAAAATATTTCAACGAGAATGTAAGTTGCCATATAGTATATAAGATGTTCCCTCTTATTTCTCCTTATACTCTTGATTTTACCTAATTTCATTTTCATTACATAATTTAAAAAAAACAACAGAAATTTTGAAGAATATTACAAATCATGCGAAGAGATTAGGTACGAGATTTGAAATGAACATACAAACATACTAAAAAATAAAATATTTAAAATGTATATATATAATACAACAGACAATTTTGCAAATACAAATAAACTACTTAAATAATATTTTGTGACACTAGTATGAATTCATTAAATATGCATTACGATTTCACCCAAGGGCTTCAAAGAGGATTAGAAATAACACACAGCTTTTATAAATATAATTAAAACTCAACATATATAAAATTATAATAAGTGAAAGCAATGGATATATTTAGAACCATATACTCATTTGTTAGAGACCTGTCGCGGCGCAGGGGCACAAAGTGTGACTGTAAACGCGACTTGTCGTGAATTCGATTCCCACTCGAGGAAATTAAACTGGTGTCGAGGCAAAGAGTGGTGTTGAATTCCGCCACTCAACACTCAATATCTCCAGAATTCGGGGGAAAGTGGGCAACGGAATGTCCTAATACTAGATTCCATCTGCCTTCCCTATAAAGGATACAGCGTGAAATTGATTTATTTTTTACTCATTTATTTATAATACTTTAATGTTGTGACTTTACTTATCGTATGAGGCTTATGAGGCTGTATAGTGTCATGGCACGGCCAATAGAAGCGAAGAGAGTATAAAAATGTTTCCAAAACAGAAGAGCTTAAGAGCTTTTTTGCCGTGTGATCCCGGCCTAGAATAGGATCATCCTGGTACTGGTGGTGTCGTAGGAGGCGACTAAAGTACGTGTGGTAGAGTCACGTCGCCAGCAATGGCAACACGCATGGGCAGACTCGACCGGATCATTACCACCCCCGGCATTTAAAACCGGCGTGAAGTAGTGGCTTTATGCCACTGCGTTTCGCATCAGGTAATGCCGGGCCCCGGCGCCCAACCCATCTTTAAGGCCGGCAACGCACCTGTAGCTCCTCTGGGGTTGCACGGGGTCGTGGGCGGCGGTAATCACTTACCATCAGGTGACCCGCACGCTCGTTTGCCGTGTCTTTTCCATAAAAAAAAAAAAAAAAAGAGCTTTTTCTATTTAACCACGCGGACGAAGCCACAAGTAAAAGCTAGTTTTGTAACAAACCTCACAATTTTTAAACTATATATATTAGGATGTTAACGGTGTTGGCTAATACAATATCGATCTCTGCATTAGAATTTTCGACTACAGCTACTTAAACTAATAAAACGTTATTTTGCATTTTATATCAACCGCCAATAAATAATCTGCTTTATAATAAATGAAAGTCACGTTTCGTATTTATTCCGAATGATATTTATGTTCGATATTTTTTTTTCATAATATATAATATTTTTAAGTCATTTACATATGTATATGTCACTATGAATAATAAGACTAAATCCGATACCGATGCTTGTAACGGTACCAAATACTATGGAAAAAAGAATCTAAATTATGTTATATACTATATCATTAACATTTATTTCTTTTTCACCACCCAGGGTTCCGTTTGACTTGAGCTTTATATGAAATTAAGGCTTAGCTTAGCTAGAGCCCTTTCATTGGATACCTCACTGAACTAGAATAATTAATAATTAATTTGGCTTTAATACGAAATTTTTATGTTTTCACATTTTCTCCTAAGCTAGTACTACCTGTAGATGCCAGGAGCCAATGTCATAATTATGGGTTAACCGGAAGTACCGTATTTATTCCCTTTATAGTGTCGAATAACGCTTTTTTTTTTAAAAACCAAAGGTACAGTTTTCAGATTTTCTCCTGAACTACTACTATATGTCGATGCTACTAGCTGCTAAATTTTATAATTCTACGTGAACCGAAAGTACCCTATGAATTTTGATTGCATTGATAGTGTCGAAATATGCGTTCTAAGTAAATATAGAAATATATTTTTTATCAGGAAATTCTGAGGCCGTAGATCTAAGTATATGGTTTGAATTTCAACTCTATATCTCCAAGTGCTCCTGAGATAAAGGATCTTAACAGACAGACCTTATAAGGCTTCCTTATTTCGTTAAAACGGAACCCTAAAAACACAGTGACTGTGGGTTCGTCTACCCACTCGGAGGAATAAAATATTTAATATTTTCATTTTCTCCCTCCTTTAACGTTGTATAGAGCGGCGCGGCGTTGAGTTCCTCCACTGAACACCCAATGCCATCAGAATTCGTTCCATACCCTCTACCTATCCTGCTATACGTGGGATATAGCGGGAAACTAAAAAAAATGCTTTACTATAAATTTTCCATGTTTCACAGTGTTTTACAAACATTTTTTAATATCTAAGGAATATGTTATTGTAGTAAAATTCAGCTATTAGAATTTAACGTTTTTCTTTAAAAAATACTAGACATATATTTTTATATAACAAAATTAAATCCACAGGAAAATTCAAACTAGGAGAAAATTCTGAATTACGTAGCCGATATTAAATCAATTTATAATTCGATGCTTAATTATATTCATTCGATTGCAAACACATTCATAGACTATTTATATAAGAATATAATGTTAGCGAACGAATTTATATAACATGTTATTATACGGATATATCACTGAACAAATAAGAATAACATGAGAGAGAGAGAGAGAAGAATGTAAAGAGTCCTTAAGGTGTCTATTGCTGTGGCCAGTAGAGATCCTGCTTTAGATTTATAAACTTAAGATTTATAGATTTTTACTCCTGTATATTATCAATATACATATTTTTTATTAAATTAAAAGTGTCTCCAATAAAGAACGAACTCAGTCACGATGGTCATAAATCTACAATTAAAAATATTCGACGAAATTAAATAGTATTTATTTATTTAACTTTTTTCAGCTTTACGTTGTACCCCGCATACAGCAGCGTAGGCAATGGGAGCCTAGTGTTAAGATATTCCGCTCCCACTGACCACCGATTTCTGGAGGCATTGCGTGTTGAGTAGTGGAACTCGATGTCGCGTTTTTTGCATCAACACCGTAGTGATGAAATGAAAATATGAAATATTTAATTTCCTGGAGTAAGGATCGAACCCACGATCTATCTCGTTTACAATTACACCTAAGCTTGTGCCCCTTATGACTAGACTTATGCTCCAGCATCCTACTCACTAAAACTGCACCAAGGTCGATCACTCCACGTTATTCAAAGTCGTGAGTATATTTTCATATTCTACCGTGACTTTGAAGCAGTTGCTTAATTCATTGAGCACTCCTTTTTAAATCAAATTAAATGAGCTTCGCGCTGTATCCCGCTCATAACAGTTAAATGAAACATGTTAATATTTTTTGCTCTCTCAGCGTTGACTTCAGACACTCAACACGAAACATTTCCAAGTCAGGTGGTGATAAGAGAAAGGTGTTCCTGTCATAATAGTATCAGAAAAACATTTTCGTTTCTCCAATCTTATTATACAAATTAATCGCTATCTATCCAATATAATGTCTCAAAAATTGACGATTAGAAGATGTCTAGGCACTTCACATTTAGCGAAAAATGCGTTAAGAAAAAATTAACCTTTTTTTTAATGCTAAAAGATATTTTTATAGATAAAAAAAACATAAATCCCCGTTTAATATTCGCATATATTTAGTCTAAAATAGTTAACGTTGTATATATTATCTCAAAAAAAGTCAACAAATGTGTGTAAACGTTTTAAGAATGTTTTATTAGTATCTATTTAGGCTGTTGAAACTTAAAATAGAAATAAAAGCATATGTTAACCTATTAGGAATATTTATATTCTGTATTTCTCATTTATTTTATTATCCTTTTTAATTTTTATGCTGTTAATGGAATTCATAGTTTGAAGTAGTTAAGTGAAAAAATCAAGATTCAGTATTCAATATATGTTCTTTTAGTTGATATATTACCTATATTCTTTTTAAATTTTCTATAATTTTATTCGAATTCGACTGGCCTCGAATAAATAATGACATAAATTAATGTATATACGCATATTGTATTGATTCTGCTTCACGCCTCTTGTTACATAGTTAGACGGAATTAGCACGGAAACTGATATCAAAACAACATTCTGTGCCACATACTGTAACTCCGTAACTATGAGAAAACATGTGAATTGTTTTGCATTCAGATGTTGATATTCAAATCGTATTTTCCAATATTTATGGGTATTACTATTGTTTTTGTTTCCATTTCCTTGTATAGCTTTATCGCTAGTCGAAACCGTACCAAAGAACTTGTATGAAATGCTTGATATAATGAATATTTGATAATGAAGGTATCTTTAAAGGCATTTCTAAGTATATTATCTTTTTTGCTTCACACTGTATCCCGCATATAGCAGGGCAGGCAAAAAAAAACCTTTGAACATAAGTCCCTAATTCCCCATTAAGACTAAACTTTTCAATCCCCACTTTCGACCAATTCTGGATCTTAAATGGCGGACCTCAAGACCGCGCTTTGCCTCTTTACCTGTGCGTGGTAATGAAAATATTAAATACATCATTACATTGAGTGGGAATCAAACCCACAACCAGTCGCGTGTACCATCACACGCTTGTGCCTTTGCGCCACGACGGGTCTCTATAAAATACATTTTAATGACCTAAATAGATTCTGCATTAAATATTTGCAATAAAAACCATTCCACGAACACCTCTTTATAGATTTTTTTATAACAATCTCCAAGCAACCATGTATGAGAAATAATCTTATTATGTTTGCGGAACGGAGTCATCGACTTGCTGCTGGTCAGGTTCACTTGGTGAACCCTTTCTTCTATATGCTATTACTTCGCCCGTTAGCGTTCCGTACGATTGATTTTTATCATATTGCATAGAATAACAATAAATTATCCTTCATTTGTTGTTATTATTTCATTTATTATTTATTTTTCAGCATCACATCTGAACAGGGTGGACAGAGGGAACATGGGAATCTAGTGTCTTGTTTTTTGCGCCACGACTGGCCGCAAATAATATGTATAGTTTTATTATATAAAACCAACATTTCAAACACTAAACAATAAAATAGATAGCTATGTTCTGAAGTCGTGGCGTTGGGGTATACGGATTCGATTCCCACTCTAGGTAATTATATTATTTTGCTTTTATTTTTTTGACAACACTCAACACGCAATGCCTTCAAATTTCTACAGAAAGTGGGGAGCGGAGTGCCTTAACAATAGACATCAATCTGGCTATCCTGCTGTATGCGGGATACAGCGTGAAACTGAAGAGGTATATAGTATTTTAACTAACATCTTTAATATTCCTATAACACTAAACACGCGTTCGACAGGTTTCATAATTGGTTTAATATCAAGTTTTACTTGATACGGAACCAAACACTAAAACGGCGAGCTTTCCTATAATTAACTTTAATTACAATTGGTGTGAACACACGCTACCTATTTATTTCATAAATTCTACTATTATGGTATAATATATATTTTTTTCAAAGCTAAAATATGTTTTCAAATATTTAAAGAGAACCACTAGCTATTTAGACACTAGTTAAGACACTGGAAAAATAATTATTATTGATTTCCCCGAATGGGGAAGGAACCCACAACCATCGCATTTACGGTCAGACGCTGTACCAGTGTGCCATGAAGGTCTCTGATTGTTTTAATATTAAGTGTAATAACACTACAGTCGGATTTTGCCAAATTGAAAGCAATGGTTGTGTATTGGATTTATACTGTAAGTATAGTTTATATAACAAAACGTTTTTTTAGCTTCACGTTGTATCCTGCACATATCTGGGTAGGCAGAAGGTAACTGGGAACCTATTATTAAGACATTCCGTTCTCATGAAGATGCTTCCGTTCCCGGCTTTAGCGCCGATTTCTCGTCGCATTGCGTCGTTATTTACAAATTTACTATCATAACAATATTATAAATGTAAATAAAAGATTGTTTATTTGTTTTCACGCCAAAAGCTTTTTTTAAGGGAGCGAAATCGCGTTTGAGTCTAGTACATACATATACAGATGTACATATAAAAACAAGAAACCTTTTTCAATCTCCCGTGATTACGCGGACGAAGCCGTGAGCTTATCGTTAATTATATATAAGTTTATACGTTATCACCACACAATTTTCTACGCCAATTACTATTACCCTGTTATAGCCTAATAAGCAGATGGTAGTGATATCCTAATCTTATTAAATTATGTTAATTACATTTTAATTAATTATCTAGCATAAATTATTTTTATATACATATAAGGAGGCCGTTATTGATGATAAAGCTGACAGATTAAAGAAAACTGATTTTGTTTTACAGATGTTTTACTTGTTTAATCGTTTAAATGCTGTTGAATTAATTAATTTTGTTTATTACTTTTTTTGTCTTACGCTATAATCGAGCCTGGTCGAAAAATATTAATTATGATGACGATGATATTTTTCTTATTATTGTCAGTAAAATAATCATTTAAAATATAAACTTAAATAATAGAAGCCAATCGTGGCACAGAGGTACAAACGCAAGTTGTAGGTTCGATCCCCACTCGGGAAAATGAAAGATTTATTTAAATTTATATTTCAATTTCTTCTCTCTGGTGTCGAGGTAAAACGCGGCGTTGAGTTCCACCACTCAACGTGCAATGCCTCGCAAAATTCGGAATTGGGGAACAGAGCATCCTTACACTAGGTTCCCTCTGCCTACCTTGTTGTATGCGGCATACAGCGTGAAGCTGATAAAAAAATGTAAGCGCGTGTATTAAATAGTACGAAATGTGTTCAATAGAATATAAGAATATTATCAGCTACTAAAGAAAATTAATTTTCTACGCTATTATTACAAGCAACCTGTAATTGACTTAAATAATTCTGTTATTCTGCAAAAAGCTTAATTTGTAAGAAACTGCGAACTTTCTCGCTTGCGGCGTGACCACTTCTCGAATGATTCGTTTAGATATTAAATTTTGTTTTGAAAGTCTGTTTTTGTCTAGTACTTATTATTTATATAAAAAAGTAATGTATATTATGAATAATTTATTCTTCAGGACGATATCTATGCCTTTAAATGACACATCGAATATCTTAATTTTATATATTTATTTTTAGATTCACGCTCCATCTCCGCACATAGCAGGGTACACAGAGGGAACCTGGGATCTAGGTGTTAAAACACTCCGTGCTCCATTTTCCTTCGCATTCTTAAGGTATTGCGTGCTTGGTGGCGAAACGCATGTTTTGATGTCGTAAACACATAAATTACACTGTGTATACACTATATAAAGTTGCTTAAAAATGTTATTAAATAAAAACTGGCCAAGTGCAAATTGGAATGGATGGATTTTAAAAGCGGAAAAAAATATGTTCTTTTGTTACATGGGAGTCCACTGAAATGTTGATTTTTATTATAATTTTTAGTTAAGAGTTAAGAGATGAAGAAATAATGGAATCCAAGATCAGTGCAAATTGCAAGACCTTAGAACAAGTGAATGAAGTGGTATACTTGTCAAGTATGTTCAGTAGCGATGGAAGACGGAGATGGATGTGGTATTGCTGCCGGGAGACCGAACCCACTACCGTTGCGTTATAGTCACACCATTGTGGCACAGCGCTACGCCCGTTAGCCTCATCGTTGTCATCATTTACATTTCAAATATTTTTTTTGTATTTAAGGTAGGTAGTGTAAGAGTAATGTGAATATAAACTTAGTTTTCTTTGATACTAAAATCTTGATATCTATATTAATATTAATATTTATTCAACTTATTTCGTCGCGGCGCAGGTCAAAAGCGTGCAATTGTGGGTTTAATCCCCACCCGAGAACATGGAGTATTAAATATGTTCCTTTCTTCGTTCTGGTAGCGAGGAAACTGTCCCCAGATTCTGGCGGAAACTGGGAAGGATTGTGGGTTCGACTCCCACCTTGGGAAATTAAGTTATTTAATCCAAAATTTAGCGTCAATAATTCGGCAGAAAGTGAGATAGATGGGTGTTTAATGTGAGCAATGTGTTTAACACTAGGTACCCAGGTTCCCTCTAGCCCCTTGCAATATGTAAGTTGTAGCGTGAAGCTGAAAAAAAAAATAACTTATCTATTTTAATTTATTTTTATAAAATATATGAGACAAAAACCGGGCGATAAATTTCGCCACGAGCTTATCAAATCAATTTCATGTATCGAATCAATAGGATAGATAAAGGAAAAGTAAAACTAAAAAAAACACAAATTATTATTAATTAAAAAAAATAAACGCACGCATTGATGACTGAGACTGATTTAAAAGAATTTTTAACTTTCGTAAAGCTATTATATTCATTAGAAAAAAACAAGGCAAGGTGAATGATTATCTAACAAACTTTTGAGATTTAATGACAGTCGTGTGGAATATTGTTTCTCAGCTTTTAATATTTGATGAGGAATAAAAAAAGTTGTAAAATTAAATAAATTTGCATGTTTATATATAGATAGTAGGTAAAACGAGACATCATCGTGGAGTTAAAAATGGAGCGCTAAGTTCGCTCTGCCTACCTAAAAACTTAAAAAAATGTTAAACGTAACTTAAAAAAATGTGGAGGCCAGTCGTGGCGCAGTGGCACAAAGTGTGACTGTAAAACTAACTGGTTATGGGTCCGATCCTCACTCGAGGAGATGAAATATTTACTTAAATTTATATTTTCATTTCTTCGCTCTAGTGTCGAGGACAAGCGCGGCGTTGAGTTCTGCCACTCAACACGCAATACTTCCAGAATTCGGCAGAAAGTGAGAAACGGAGTGTCTTAACTCTAGGTTTCCTCTGCCTACTCTGCAGTGTGCAAGAAAGCGTGAAACTGATTTTTTTTTAAATGGTTTAGGAGTTTAGCCAAACTTTTTTATTACTTTAATTTCACTCTGTACCCTGCTTATTGCACGTTAGGCAGAGCGATCCTGGAACCTAGAGTAAGAAATTCCAATCTCATTAAAGACACTTCCGTTTTCGACTTTTCGCCGAATTTTGGAAGCCTTTTGTGTAGAGTAGCGGAACTCAACGCCGTGCTTTACCTCGTTACTAGACTCCAACTCACAACCTGTAACGTTTACAGTCACAAGCCTTATTTTTTTAATGAAATTTATTCATAAAAAATGATTTTCGACATATTGGTGAACTTATGTACCTACTAGTCTGAGGATTCTCTTATAGGTTACAATTGACAATAAGCTTGTTTGTTATATCCTTTTGTTAAAAGAGCGCGGGGACGGGGAGACTGGAAAACTGTCTTTCAATATGATTTATACGGAGTGACAAGGGGCTGATGATATTGGTGATAAGGTTTGGATGAGCAGGAGAGGACGATATTTCTTGAGACATTGTAATTTTGATGGACTGTTGCCTTGCAAACTCAGGACAATCTTTGTCTGTAGCGAAATGTTTACTCTTACAGTATAAAGAAAAATAATTTTACTTGCTAGTATCACAGGCATCACCATTATGGGAATCGGAACACTTCGACCTGCACTGTGATTTTACATGATAAACGTCTCACTTTCATCACTTGTACAGAATCTGATGGAAATTTCAATGGACTTACTAATTCATCTCTTTGAAAAATCTACTGGGACATCTCTTACAATACCTATTCTAGTAATATTGGAAGTTGTGATAACAGCAACATACTTACATAAACTAAGAATCGGATTGAACAAAAACGAATTCGCTGCAGTAATGTTGAGAATTTTATGTTAATGTTGTTGTGACCAACATTTTTCACACCATCGCTGGTGATATTTGATATTTTATTCATGTGAAGGGATTTGGCAAATGGCTTAAGGGAAGTTCCAGTGTATTTTAATTTTAAGTAATTGGTCATTCTCAGTTTTTAATTTTTTTAAGAAAACGGAGATGAAACCCATTAAAGATATACATTCAGACCCTAGGCTATCACCATATAAAAACTCATCCATTTTTGTCTATAACTTTTTGCGTGATTAGCGAACAAACAAACAGACAACGAAGAATTCTGCTAAGTGGTTTTTTGCTTCTATAATCAATATGTTAACCGACCTAATTTTTTTTTATACCTTTCAGCCTATCATCTTTCAGAATGGACTTTTCTATCTTTTTGTTATATATAGAGATATAGATTATCATAAACAATCTAGTCATGTTCTAGCTACACGAGTCCGTCTTATAAGAAATATCTATAACGTTGATATAAATAGTAATTGGTACCTTAGACCGCAAAGCAAACAGCTCATCAAACAAAACATTCTAAGCTTTTTGCTATGTCATATAAATTTTCACAATCATCATACACAATTTCCTAGATAAATAATCTTTCAGTACAAAGTAGCTTATTTTAAAGTAGAGTTAATGGGATTTCCTTATTTATTTATTCTTTTAAGTTTCACGCTGTATCCTGCATGGAGCAGTGTAGGCCGAGGGTGCCCAGTGTGCATTGTGTATTGAGTGGCGGAACTCAACGTCGCAATTTCTTTCCTCAATAATTAGTTATATAAGTTTTTCGTAATTAATATTAATGACATATTTTTATTTAAACATTACGTAATTTGTCAATTGAATTCTATACGCAATACCTTCAGAATCCACTGGAAAGTCGGAAAGAGAAATGTCATAATGGGAACGGAGTGACTTAACACTATGGTCCTATGTATATGCCTACCCTGATACGTGCAGTATGCAATGTAAAGCTGAAAGAAAAGTTGTTAGTTTTAAAATTTGTTACGAGTCTCTAAGACATTTGCCTAATCATCGTCCATCATTTAATTAAAGAAGCCATATTTATACAATTATAAAAGAAGATCGTAAACAAATTGCTCAATTTAAATCCAATAGCATTAATAACTTGTGTTGTAAAATACAAAGTAAGAATAATACTTAAACAAAATGAAACATGGGAATATATCATATACATACACCCTCACATAATACGGTAGTATCCTCCGCTCTCCAATTTTTTGGGTGACATTGCGTGTTGAGTGATGGAATTCAACACCGCGCTTTGGAAATATTTAACATCTAATTTCTTCGATTCGGAATCGAACTTACAACCTGTTGCGTTTACAGTCACACTTTGTGCCCCTGCGCCTAAACTAGCTACTAGAATATATTGCCAGTATTAAATAACTTGACGGTGCGTAAAAATTTACAAATATTTTTGTAACGAAGATACTCGATTGGTAATGAAACAGTAAATCATTGCTTTCACTGTCTTTCGTAACATATTCTGCGGTCCAGTTGGCTCTGTCGGATGTTATGACTAACTGAGGTCGATGTTTTAGCTTCACGATGTAGGCAGATGGAATCTAGAAACATAGTGTTCAGACATTCCGTTGCCATTAAGACATTTCTGTTCACCACATTCCGCCGAATTAAGGCACTACGTGTTGAGCAGTTTGTCCTTCATGTAGCAGGGTAGGTAAAGTAGTGGAACTGAGGGCCTAGCCAAGTGGCATTTCTAACTTTCTGTACGTTTTGACAATAATCGTTATCGAAAACGATAATTTGGTAGCCAATGTCACAACCAATGACATTTTAGTGTCTGACGCTTCTTCTACGTTAGAGTAGAAGACACTCGGTTTTTGTTATCTATAATTATCGAATTTTTCTTTGTCAATTGAAGGAAGTGAACTGTCACAACTGTCACTGTCACTGTAAGTGATTGAAGTATTATAAGGTACGTAGTTTTTATATTTTTATTATTATAATTAGCTTTACCATAAATTTTAAAGTATAAAATGTAACATGTAAAAATTATTAAAACACTATAGGTATATCCTATTAAAAAACATGCTTCGCAAAGTATTAGGACCTTGAATAAGTTCTCGCAGTTTTTGAAAGATGGCGTTGCGGCACTCTGTGTACTCTGTGGTACCAAAGTATATAGTACTATATGTAACCTCAAATTATAGTAGAATAGTGTTTACTACAGTATCAACTACATATTTATTTTTCCTTTGTGAAAATGTGTACTTTTGTGCCAAATAAAGTGTTTTGGCGGGGAACTTTATTGCACTGCTTTACTCAGAAAAGCACTGCAGCAGAAGCACACACACTCGTTGAGACATATGAAAAAAACTATTAATCGCACTGGTGGTGGTCAAAGCAGCAGCAGACTTTCACTAACTTCTACAGAACATAGAGTATTGGGCATAATGGGAGTAACTGCTTTTGTAGGTCTCTCAGTTGTAGAGGAGAGAGGCTTCGATATTAGTATATCTATAATTCCTGACTTATAAGTATTTACTGAAATTGACTAAATCAAAATCTTCAACACCACCATTGTCCAAACAGGAAAATATAACAATCATACTGTCAGAGGCAATGTTAGATCCAGAAGGTACATCTAGTTTATGTTATAACACTAAGTATAGCTTTGTAAGAGTAAAAACCATACAACTAACAACCATAATAACTGTACAACAAAAAAATTTAACTGTTATTTATTAAAAAATAGTCTTATAGTATTAATCGATAGTCAATACTTTTTAGATAGTTATTTTAGTAGAAACTACAATGGCACTGCTGCTGCCTGCTGTTGCATTTGCAGCTTCACCACTGAGATGCGAGAGCAGCGAGCCGCCGCGTCGCCGACCTGTCTGCGTTCGCCGGTGACTTACTCCTTTCCAGGAGGTTGTTACTCACTTTGCTGCCATTGATCAGCAGCAAGTGGAACAGGAGGAAAGGAGAATAAAATTATTTGAAGAAAATAACTCTTAAAAATATACAGCAAGGCATAGAAATTTATTACTGAGAAGAGAATAAATACATTATTTATTTATTCTTTAAATTATTTAGGCCTCAAATAATATTTTTAAGTATTGTGATTATTTCCGTTTATATTTATATGTTTTTGTTGATTTATTGTTCCTTTCAATTTAGAAAATTTGTAGTTTATAGTTTACTGATTATTATTAAACTGAATAAGATGTGTTTTATTTTAATTAGAGATTTTATTATTAGTTATAAAAACAATCAACTTCACAGAAGAGTAGGCATTTTCTTGAGTAGGGATTGAACCCACACCGTCGCGTTACCGTCACATACTACAGTATCAACTACATATTTATTTTTCCTTTGTGAAAATGTGTACTTTTGTGCCAAATAAAGGTTTTGGCGGGGAACTTTATTGCACTGCTTTACTCAGAAAAGCACTGCAGCAGAAGCACACACACTCGTTGAGGACATATGAAAAAAACTATTAATCGCACTGGTGGTGTCAAAGCCGCAGCAGACTTTCACTAACTTCTACAGAACATAGAGTATTGGGCATAATGGGAGTAACTGCTTTTGTAGGTCTCTCAGTTGTAGAGGAGAGAGGCTTCGATATTAGTATATCTATAATTCCTGACTTATAAGTATTTACTGAAATTGACTAAATCAAAATCTTCAACACCACCATTGTCCAAACAGGAAAATATAACAATCATACTGTCAGAGGCAATGTTAGATCCAGAAGGTACATCTAGTTTATGTTATAACACTAAGTATAGCTTTGTAAGAGTAAAAACCATACAACTAACAACCATAATAACTGTACAACAAAAAATTTAACTGTTATTTATTAAAAAATAGTCTTATAGTATTAATCGATAGTCAATACTTTTTAGATAGTTATTTTAGTAGAAACTACAATGGCACTGCTGCTGCCTGCTGTTGCATTTGCAGCTTCACCACTGAGATGCGAGAGCAGCGAGCCGCCGCGTCGCCGACCTGTCTGCGTTCGCCGGTGACTTACTCCTTTCCAGGAGGTTGTTACTCACTTTGCTGCCATTGATCAGCAGCAAGTGGAACAGGAGGAAAGGAGAATAAAATTATTTGAAGAAAATAAACTCTTAAAAATATACAGCAAGGCATAAGAAATTTATTACTGAGAAGAGAATAAATACATTATTTATTTATTCTTTTAAATTATTTAGGCCTCAAATAATATTTTAAGTATTGTGATTATTTCCGTTTATATTTATATGTTTTTGTTGATTTATTGTTCCTTTTCAATTTAAGAAATTTGTAGTTTATAGTTTACTGATTATTATTAAACTGAATAAGATGTGTTTTATTTTAATTAGAGATTTTATTATTATTTATAAAAACAATCAACTTCACAGAAGATTAGGCATTTTCTTGAGTAGGGATTGAACCCACAACCGTCGCGTTACCGTCACACCCATGTGCCGCTGCGAAACAATGGCCTCTAATTTAAAATTAAAAAAGTAACTAAAAGATTTTATTATTTGCAAGATTTATTATTCTTTTTATTAATTTAGGATTGTTTTTTACTTTTGTTGATTCCATTGTCTTTTTAATTTAAGAAATTTGTTATTTTTAATTTACTGATTGTTATTTAATTGAATTAGACATATTTTTATTTAATTTGAGAAATTATTGTTTTTAAATAAAATAAAAAATATGTATATTGTTATTAGTGTGTTATTTCAAAGAATATCATCAAATTGATATTTATTGTCCTTTCTTTAATTTAGGAAGTTAGTTTTGTTGTTATTTAAGGTTTTTTAAATTTGAAAGATATATTATTTGAATTTTATTGTTTTTTGTTGTATTATATTTAAATAATGTTATTAGATCAAGAAAGTAATGTAGATGAGTAAAGTAAATAATTGTATAACACAAGTGGGTGCACCCATGTGGGGGCCACTAGTTACTAATAAATTATTAATTGTGCAAGCTTCAGTTTTATTATCTACTTATGTTTCTCACTAGTCCACTTTTTTCTTGTGCTTATTAAATTTATGTTATCTAATATTTTAAACTAATTAAATTTTAACTATGCATATTTTTTACTTTTAAACTTACTTTATAATCGCACAGATAATTCTAGTAAAACAAAGAAATGGGAAAGGTATATTTTTTGTGAATTTTTTTAGTAAATAAATAGTTTAAAGGTCAATCAAATCAAGGAAATAGATTTAAAGAGATACATTTATTTATATATAAATTTTAAAATCAAAATACAAATACATGTTCAAAAATGTAAGTAATATAAATTAAGGACAAAAAATAAGTAATTATAATACAAAAATATAGAAAATCAAATTAAGTTAAATAATAAAACATCGAAGTAACAATATTATAGCATAATCATAAAAATATAAAAAAATTAAATAACATAAATTGAAAATCTAAATACAACTAAATTTTAAAAAATGTAGGTAAAGTACAAACTAAACACACAAATAATCAAGTTATTATTATACAAAAATTAAAAACAAATTAAATGATAAAAATTTAAGCGGAATACAATAAATAAAATAATTTTGTATAAATGTATAGGTATATTAATACTACAATATGTTTAATAAGCAAGTCAGCATTGCTCTGCCCTGGACAAGATCATTTGTATTTGCAGTGGAGGTGGAAGGATGCAGGGTGTCATCATTATCATCCTCTTGTACAGCAGGAAGTGAGGTTGGTGGTGGCAAACTGGCTTTTAAGGCCATGTTGTGGAGTACACAACATGCTGTTACAATATTACCTGCAACATGAGGATGGTAATGAAGTACCCTTGTGTCTCAACAAACATCTCCATCTTGCTTAGAGCACCCCGAAGCAACGCTCTATACAGTTCCGGGATTGTATATGCCTTTGTATATATATAGTGTTCCCTAGAATTTTCCACTACACTTAGAATAGGAGTCATGAGCCACGGCCGTTGTGGATGTCCTGAGTCACCTGTAAATTTTATTGATTTAAAGTATTGTTTATAAGCATGCATTGATGATTTACTACTTATGGACACTATGATAAAATTATTTTGAATTATTTAAGACATTTATTGAAATTGCAAAATTATTTGTTTTCCATGTGTTTGTAGTGAAATAAATTAAGGAATATGAATTATATGAATTAGTAAAACTCACCTAATAACCGCACTTGTTCATTTCTTAAATGAAGCTCACTCATATATGTTTCAACCCTGCTTGTCAACCATATAATGAGTCATGTGAAGTCTTGTTGTGTTAGTGGAAACTTTATCCACTTTGCTATAATGGCAGATTGGTTCAATGCTTCCACAACTTGCCTTATACTACTGTATACGCACCGTAAGCTGGTGCGTATATATATATACGGGATCTCGGGACTCGCCAACAATACGTTGATATGTTCTTGTGGCCAAAAAACCAAGGGTCCACTAAAGCTAAAATACGTATAAATGTGTTATTGAAGGCATGAACATCAACTGAAATAATTCCAACTAGAAACAACTTGTCAAAGGGAATATTCTTACCTAGAGTTCTATTTGAATCTCATAAGATCCTTTTAATTTACCTAGCACTCGTAACTTTTCACACAGAGTTAGGTAAATAATATTGCTCAAACGGAACTCCTCCGGCATTTTTTCAATCATCTCGGAGTATCGACTTTTTATTCCTCCATTGGCGTCTGAGCTACACTAAAAAATGCATGTATGCACTCCGCATTTTAAAAATATTAACTATAAACTTCCTAATTCCTATAATACTTGGGTACAAGTCTATAATCTGCTTACATATGACTAAGAGCCGCCATATTATATTTGCTTTCTGCTACATTCCCGCGATCGAAAGTTGACCATAAAATACAACCGTTATTATCCGTGCGTAAATGTCAAAAAAGGCCACTTGGCTAGCACTTTTCTATTGACACTTTGAAATAACGCTTTGCTCTATGACTTACGGTTCTATCGTCGCGATCGTTTCGATAACGTTGAACGAAAGTGTCATTTGGCTACGGTTTTTCTCTTCCATCGTCGACTTTTCTACATCTCCATACATTTTGATATCGTACAGAAAGTTAGAAATGCCACTTGGCTAGGCCCTCTGAACATCGCGCAATGTCCGAACAGAGCAGAAAAATTAATATAATTAATTCGCGCGAGTAGGGATCTTATAACTAACGGGTTTACTTTTCGCGCCTGCACAACGATGGCCCTAGAACTACATTTTGATTGAAAAAAAACATTTTACTTTATATTTTAGAAGCTGCAACATGTCTCTTAACTTCACGCTGTATCACACATTGTTAATAATTATAAAAGACGAGTAATTTTACTTGAATGATACACAGAACTACTATAATTTAAACTTATAATAATATACATATATAATTTTGTTTTTTATAATGACTTGAAACTTAACAGTCCCGTCCCGATTTTGGCGGGACGTCCTTAATTTTTGACGAATTTTGAGAATTCTTCTTTAATTATTTTATATTTTTACTAACAATTCCAGAGATAAAAATCCCACTTTCTCCAAGACAAAAACTGACAACGCTGATTCTATTGTAAGAAATGAAACGTCAAAATACCTATCAATCGGTTAGTTAACTAGGAACTGGTCTTGAGATCATTATTTAGACATCGATATCTAAGCAGCGCCAAGACCTAAGATTGACTGAATATGAATAGCCATTTGTGTACAGCTCACGGTTGTCAATACATGTTGATATTATTTATTACAAGTTCTTTTAATAGAATTAGAGTACCCGTTGACGCGTATATAAATACGAAATTGTAAATATATGTGTGTTATATTTATTTTAATAATTTAATGTACTCAGTAATTTATGAGGCCAGTCGTGGATTTTTTAAAATTCTTTGCTCTGGTATCGAGCCAAAGCGTGGCGTTAAGTTCCGCCTCTAGAATTCGACGAAAATAGGGAATGGTGTGTCTCAACACTACGTTTCCTCTGCTGATCCTGCTAAGTGCAGCATACAGCGTTAAGCAGGAAAGTATCTTTTATGCATTATTTTAAAAAAATATTAGCATTCTGCATTCGTTTTTTTTCATAAAATATAACTATCCCAAATTTTCATACTCCTCCATCCGCCGATTGTCATAAAAAGGAGTGCAAAGCTATGCTTCACATATTATCGACATACACACGTACCTACGTACTAATAAAAATAACATATAAATATTAAATAAATATCTATATGTAAATAACGAGATAAATATTATTTATAACGTTTTATTACTTGTCATCGCCATCATTATATTAAGCCGTGTCGGCTTAATAATATGGTTTTCGATTTAAATCAAACTCCCTAGTATATTTATATTATTAATTCAGCAAACAATACCTTTAAGATATTGAGAAAAATATTCCATTATATGTTAAAAAAAGCGTTTAGTATTTTTATTTTTATTTAATGGCCTGATTTTGCGATGATAGGCGCAAAATAATCTGCCAGTGGCACGTATAGTAGAAAAAACACGAGTGATATAAAGCAGTAAGTTTTGATGGATATTATGAATTTTAGATATAAAAAAGGGTTAAAGAGTAGAATAACTTGCAACTTCATCAAACTATTACAACTACCAATCATTTGGTAGCTGTCATATTTTTTATTATATTTTGTGCAATTTTGTATCTGTACATATAGCATAATAGTGTAGAATCTTTATTTTTAAATAAAAACTAAACAATATTTTTTCTGTATTACAAAATATTTTTTTTTAACACAATAGTTAAATGTACCATTAAAAAAAACATTTATAGGTGTTGACAAGTAATACAACCATGTGAGACATTAGTGCGACGCCATCTTAAATAAAGAGGCGTTTTCGCGGTATAATAAAATTCTGAATGTTTAAATTAGTCTTTTAAACTAAATCCTTACTTAGAATTTAAAATATAAATGTATATAGATTCTATAGTCACAAATCGTTTTAGTATCTTGTTTTGAACACATATGTTCGTATAAATGTTGTTTCTTTAATTTTCGAGCCAATTTTTTGTTAGTAAAACTTGAATATTCTGGGGTGGGCATGGACCACCCAAATCTACTTCCAAGATCGTTCTTTAATATCTATCTCATAAAACCCTAAATATCTATCTCACAAAATATAATAGATACATACATGTAAAACTGGTTCTAAAAGAAATTATAAAAAAGGAAAACATTAAAACAATGAACAATAAATAATATCTCATGATAAATATTTTATAAATCTGGAATGGAATAGCTAGGAATGCATTTTCTTGGCGAATTCTTTAGAAAGTTGCATCAATTTATCTCCGACCGCGGTGTCTCTGTCATTAGCGGATGCTCTGATAAGCAAGCAGGGCGGTGGATCGCGAGTTCGATCATTATGGTTATTTACCGAATATCGCGGTGCACCGCACTACTAATTTAGCTTTTGCTGGCAAATATACATTTTCTGCATCCATTCCATTGTTGATAGTCTGTATAAAGAATGTTAAAAGTGACCTCTATAATAATATATTTACTAAGAAAGCTTAGTTTTTTTATAGCTTCACGCTGTATCCCGCACACAGCAGGGTAGGCAGGGGGAACCTAGTGAAAAACACTCTGTTCTTTACTTTCTGCCGAATTCCGCCGAAATCAGGAGGCATTGCATGTTAAGTGGGAGAACTCAACGCCACGCTTGGGGATTGGGCTCCTCGAGTGGGGATCGAACCCACAACCAGTCAGTTTTACAGTCACACTTTGTGCCGCTGCGCCACGACCGGCGCATACTCTGTATAAAAAATGTTAAAATGACCTCTTTATAATAATATATTTACTAAGAAAGTTTAGTTTATGGCCATAATGTAATAATATACGCTTCCTTAAGTTTTTTACTATATTGATATAACATCAGTTACGAAATATATTTGGAGATGAATATGTTAAATAATCTATGTGTTATTTGAATAATTTTAAACATATTTACGTACGTAACTTAGGCTATCTGAATGTATGTTGTGTAATATTACATATTATGGCACTCGCAGACCTCTATTTATAAATCGCTCTCAAGTCTGAGATCGATCTTAAGATGCCGTTTTCATACATTGGCATATAATTAACAAATGGAGGCCATAGAGTCATAACTAAGAGTATTAAATAATCAATTATGTATTTAAGCGTTACTATGTTTCCGAAAGATAGCTCTGTATGTGGTTATAGAACCTTATGACAAGTTATTTTTATTGTACAAATTCTGTATTACTATAAATATTATTAAAGAACAACGAACGATAGTATGTAAAACCCCTACTATGTTTGTGGGCTCAACGAAAACGATAATTAAAATTCAAATTCAATTATTCTTTATTCAAATAAAATCTTATAAACACTTTTGAATCTTCAAATGAACAAATAGACAAAAAAAGCTACCACCGGTTCGGAAGGCAGTTCTGCTGAGAAGAGCCGGCAAGAAACTCAACAGTTGCTCCTTTCAAAGTCAATTGTATTATTATATTACATTATCTGGCAGCTACCCTGCATTACATTCAATAGACATGTGAAAATTATACCATAGCATTTGTTTTATTGTAAAGTATTTTACTGAATGGTTAAGCAGGTATTTTTCAGCTAAAATAGAAAAAGAAACACGTATAAAATAATGCTAAGTCTAATATACTAGAAAATACCGGGAAATATGTCTGTGCACGTTTCTGATATTAATAAAATAACATAAAAAATATATATATTAAGTTTACGACTGCTGTATAAATAAATACAGCAGTCGTAATGTGTTAACTTCTTATTTAGTTCTACTTCTTATATAAATTTATATTGGTCTGTAGTTAATATGAACTTTGAAGACGATTTGAAAACAATAATTCACATTGATTTGTAATCAATATTAATTAAAAAAAATAGTTCAACTTCTCGCTGTATCCCGCTAGGTAGGCAGAGGGAACCTATTGTTTAGACACTCTGCTGCCCACTTTCCGCCGAACTTGTCAAAGCATTGTGTAAGTGGCGAAATTCAACGCCGGGCAGGCTTTGGGGCCAGAGCGAACAAATAAAAATATTAAGAAACAATAATTCATTCCCTCGAGTGGGGATCGAACCCAGAACCGTCACGTGACAGTCACGCCCTTGCTCCAATATGAATTATTGTCTAAATTAATTGAACATTCCAACGACCAACGGCTACTTAGAAATATATTAACACTAAACGAGCATCTACTCTTATGTACGTATTATTAAGCGTTCTACATACATATTTTCTTAAATATGTAGTATCAAGATATAAGATCCAATATCTTAGAACTAGAAGGACACAAAAAAACAGTTTAACATGACTGATGTCTCCGTCGCATGCGTATACCACATCTAGAATATCTAAATTATCATATTACATTTCTCTTTTACCATTGAAAGTATAAGTAGACAGCCTAATTCTATGAAAACATGCAATGTAATTATTAATTTTCTCATATTTCTTTTTATAGTAGACTTAAATAAGCTATTATTAATATTTTTTTTTTCAGAGTGGCGGAACCTCAATACCAGAGCGAAGAAATGAAAATACATTTTTTTTTTGTGTTGTTTGTGTCCCTGAGCGACGACTTGTTTCCAGGTAGAAACGAATAGGAAAAATTTCAATTACGTAATAATCATTTACTAATAATACGTATGTATTAGAAAACCGTTCCCCACTTACTGCCGAGTTTTTGAGGCATTGCGTATTAAGTGGCGGAATTCCACGTCGGATTTTTGCCTTGGTGCCAGAGCGTAGAAATGAAAATATGAAGAAATATTAATACATTCCCTCGAGTGGGGATTGAACTCACAATCGTCGCATTACAGTCACACTCTTCTGCGCCTACGCCACGATGGCCTCACCATGTCAATAAATAACAGCAAAATAATTAAATTTTGTAATCGACAGTAATAAGGCCGAAAAGATTCGAATTCGATAATACTTTCAATTAATTAATATGCATATAAAGTTATTAACATTAATATTTCTACATTTGATGATCAGTTCAATTCAGTTCTTAATTTATGGCGCTTCGAGCGTGCTAGTTGAGCACAATTCCCTTCGGCAATGGCACGTTGTATGGAGAACACATAAAGGAGAAATTGTATGGTAAAAAAGAAACTTTATTACACAATAGGAGAATGCATATCAAAAAGAGGTTCAGTTAGAGTACTGCCTTCACCTATAAAATTAATATTATATACTATATTTATATATACAATTAATGTTATCATTGCACATCTTTGAATTGACAGACTGTTCATACCCATAACTATGTGTTAAATTCCATAAAACCAAATAAAAATATATTTTTGTTTGTGTCTATTTATACGAGATTATCTTTCATTGGGTTTTCTCTCTATATGGAAAATACAGAAGTTAAGTGAAGAAAAACACATTACATTGATTCATTTGAAAGTTAATTTGATATTTTAATAGAGTCGTTATAAAATACTATTTATCAGTACCTGCTCTTAAATTTAAGAGAATTAAAAGGGTAATAATCTATATTTGAATATTTTCTTGTATTTCATTGAATTGAACCCTAACTCTATGCGCCACGACCTGACATTTGTGGGCGCGATTCCTACTCAGAGGAAAGAAATATTTAATATTTTAATTTTCCTCGGTATAGAGGTAAAGCGCGGCGTTGTGTTTCGCCACTCAACACGCAATGAAAAAAAACGAAAATGTCTTAATGAGACGAAGTGTCTTATTTAACATTACTTTTCCAAGTTCTCTGCCTACCCCGTTATGTTCGCGATAATACGTAAGCCAAAAAAATATATCATTGACGCCTTTTAAATTCAACATACGATTAAATGTGTATTTAAATAGGCAATAATTTATATACGTACGTACGTCAAAATTATAACTTTTTTTTCTGAATATAACAGTAGATCCAAATGTAGAGGTGACAGAGTAATATATAAATATATATTTTATATCGTTTAATTAAAAATGATGAGTTACATCTAAAAGAAGCGTTGGTGCGTAACTATTGCGGAAGCGAATTTATTAAAAATTAATTAGAATCTTGAACTTTATAGATTTCGTGTTCCGAGTAACGTTTACTACTACCTACTGCTTACTTTTAAAAAGTCTAAGTTTATATTGAAATTATTATTATTCATAAGATATTCGCAAGTTACATGTAAGACGCTAGCGTCAAGATTTAGTTTCGGCTACTTAGTGTTAAGACACTCCGTTCCTCACGGACTTTTCGTCAAATTTTCGAGGCATTGCATGTTGATAGACGAACGCTGCATTCTTGCCTTGATTAAAACACAACGGCTTTGAGTTCGATTCTCATTCGGAAAGATGAATTATTATCATTTCCTCGTTCTGATATGAATGTTAATAATATTATAGAAATATACGTATACCTACTAAAATTTAACACAACATATTTAAAAAAAAATTCTAGGTCACTTAACCGTCCTCATAGCCTGACTGTCACAAAATGCTTCAAATTTTTCCAGTCGTAAACTATAATGATGAGATTATATAGATACAATATAGACCTCGATTGGAAAAAAAAAACATATTAATTCATGAATAATTTAAATAATTATAAAAGTCAAATTCGTTATGGTGTCATTGAATGTTTGCAGTTTCAAGTGGATCAATCAAATTAATCAAAAAAACTTTTACTAGGTAAATTGGCAGTTCGATCGGCGCAGACTATTCATAATTTTATATACTTATTTAGAAAACGTATAAAAATTTGAACGTAGCGGGACTCAAACCCGCCATAGCCATACATATGGCTCAGTGGTCAGAGCGCCTGGTCGGTTTCCAGGAGGCATAATTTTTTTTGTGTTTTGCCTTTTTTATAATATTATTTTTTATTATTAATTTTATATAGTACGCCGTCTTGATCCTTGGCATAATTTTAAACTGAATCTATTTATGTGTATACCTATATATGTTTCGTAAATTTGTGTGTATTTAATAAATTCGTATTCGTATTCGTATTTGTGTGTATTTAATAAATTCGTAGTAAAGTAAAATAAATAAAATAAATCAGCTTCACGCTGTATCCCGCACACAGCAGGGTAGGCAGAGGGACCCTTGTGTTAAGACACTCCGTTCCCCACTTTCTGCCGAATTTTGGAGGCAATGCGTGTTGAGTGGCAGAACTCAACGCCGCGCTTAGCCTCGACACCAGAGCGAAGAAATGGAAATATAAATTTAAGTAAATATTTCATCTCAATCTCGTAGTAAAGTGGGGAGCGGAATGTCTTAACAGTAGATTCCCTCTGCCTATCGTGCTGGGTGCGGGGTACAGCGTGAAACTGATTTATTTATTTATTTTATAAATAAATCAGCTTCACGCTGTATCAACAACTTTTTTCGATTATTTTAACATTTTTAAAGTGTACTTTTCTAGTAAAGAAAAATTTCAATAAGTATTTTAACATTTTCGATTATTGACACAATAAGACAATTTTGTCTAAAGTATACAACAAATACTTATTAGTAAAAATACTGACAATCTTTCATAATTGCTTTTGCTAGAAACCAGTCTAATTTAAATATTTAAAACATAGTTGTTGGTACCATCACGATTTTTCAACTTTCTAACTTGAATTTCGTGATCGACCGATCGCTAGGATTCGTTTTCCATTTCAAGAAATCTAGAAACATTCACACAATTTAGGTCAATCATAATTTACTTTCAAAGTGTAAATATCTAGTAGGTAAATCTTATCTTATCTTAGATAAAGGATTTTTTTATTATTTGTATGTGTTTTTTTATCTAATGGAAAAATGAGATTATATTTTTGTATTTGAACTACGTAATTAGGTAAACTTAGTAATAAGTTAATAAAAAAAATTGTCAGGTATTACATATATTGTTGTTATATTAATTTAAGTTACATAAACGTTTCGGCTTTTAAGTTGCCATATGGCAACTTAATCCATCGATCCATAGCTCTTTCTATATTTAAACTTTAATTACAATTTCAAATACAAATAATCGACAAATTTTGATAAGGAATTATTTAAAGTAAAACAAAATGAAATTAAGTTATAAATCAACTAATAATAACTAATCATAATAAAACGAATATAAAATCTTAATCCGGAAGTTGTTATACAATATGGAGCACGCGCGGCGCGTCTACAACTTTTATTCGATACTTAAGTAATGGAGGTTGTCGTAATCTATAGTGATTATCATAATTTTAAGCAGATCGTTTTCATTTTAACGATATAATATGTACTGTCATTTTTGAATATTTTCTCAATAATTTAAAAGTTCTCTTCCTAAAAACAATGTTTTTATTTCGTAAGTATTGCATAATATTCTAGATTCTAGATTTAAAATGATAATTGTGTTAATAAAAGTTTTGTGTTAGGGACCATCTTCTTTCAAAATGATTTTACAGGCACATATAAATATGTATAATTAAAATAACACGGAGTTATGATTTGCGACTCAATAAACGTCACAGCAAAAAAATATATAACAAATAATATAATTCTACATCGTCTTCAAAATCGTCACTAGTCGATTTTAATTTGTCTTTTCTTAGAATAATTGTTATGTAATTTCATTCAGAATTGAATGGGGCACCAACATTTAAAAAATATGCAAATTTTTACCGAATATTTTTTTTTTTCCAGAGAAATTTGCATATTTAAAACAGCCTATATAAACTCTTTAATTTAATAATTAAATTGATGGATGGATCTAATCAACATTATGAACAAAAAAAGTAAATAAATATAATAAAAATAATATGATTTTTTTTATGTCATTATGATTACCTATTTGCTTGTTCTTGTAAACTCAGTTTTACAGTAGAAGGTCTATATTGATATATAGCAATGTGAAATAAAGAATATCATGCGGTGAGAAAGCACTGTTGTTGTTGTTTTAAATCAAAAAGCATACCTAAAGTCTAAAGGATTTTAAAAATTTAATTTTTATCAGTACAGCGAGCGAAATAAAAAAGGGTGATTCTTTTTAAACAAAGTGCGGCTCTGGTTCCATCACCTAACACTCGATATCTTTAAAATTAGTCGTTCTAATTCTTCTTCAGGATAACGTACGCATTTGAATTTAATAAACTTACCTATTATTTAAATCCATTCAAATCACAAAAAAAACACAACACTACCTAATCTTTGAATAGGTAAATATTTTATATCTACAAATCGACGAGCTCAACAACTGTTTAAAACATTTTAAGCGGGCACAAAAAAAATGAATACAATAGCAAGTAAATCAATAAAGAAAAAATATTTCGCGAATATAAGTTAGCGTGCGCGAAGTTTGATGCGCGTGCGCCGTTTGAAATGCAATGATGATCGCATGCCTTGTGCTTACTAGTGTAGATTTACATGGCGTTACATATTAGATAGTTATTTTTATGGTATTTTACGAAAGTTACATCTACTTTTAATGTTGCGGGATGTAACGATGACGTCGCCATTACACCGGCTTTGCGATTTGTTACGAACCGCCTTGATGTGAACAATGAAATAATTTAACAACCATGCAGCGTGAGTTTTATTTAATTTAATTGAATATTTTTCTATACTTTCGTTATTAGAAATATGATAATTATTTTGATATTATCATTGTTGTGTTAATAATCTAAAAAATAATTATTTTGATCTTTCTGATTAAAGAATATCGACATGCAAATTGAGCGTCCACACCTCGACTCCTGCCTCCTATACAGGGGGAGTCTTATTGGAGACAGGAGTCTAGGTGTGGGCTCTGAACAAAATTTTTTATATGTATTTATTTATTAACTTTATAAGTAGTTACTGCTCACTATACAGGGATGGAAGTGTCAGCGCTGCTTTTACGGAAACACCATATTAGGGAAACATTTTAAACTCATATTTAAAGAAATTAATCAAGATACTTCAACAGTTTAGACGTAGGATTTTATCCATACATGTATTGCGCTTGACGCAGTTACTGCTACAAAAATACTACTAACGGTTAATCAACTTTGAATTTTGCCGCCAATACCTACGACTCGATTCCGGAATGAGGCGTATGCGGCGGATGCTGCTAATATATTTATGTCTGCGTGCGTCGTTCTCGACAAATGGCGTTTAATTTTACATCGATAATTTTATAATTTATTTTGTTTAAAAACTTTCAAAAATTTTAATTTTTGGGAAAAAAATAGTATAATTCTTTATATAGAGTAGTTAACACTGTGGTTTCATTTAAAGTGGTGCTGGTGGTGATACTGAAATCCTAGAGAGGAAGGAGAGAAACAAAAAACACGCATATAACATTTATTGTATTTATTTGTATAATTAATTTATATAAAATAAAGTAGAAAATAGAAAAATAAAACAGAATATTGTATAAAAATGGAATTTTTATTTTTAATATTACGTTTATTATCTATTATTTATTAACATACTAATCTATATGAGATGTATCGTCCAGCTGTCTCCGATGATCTAATAATTTTCACTACCTGAAATAAAATAATAATATATTTGTACTAAAATTAAATCAAAATAAAAATAAAATCAGCTTCACGCTATATTCTGCTCACGACCGGCAGGGGAGGCGGAGAACCTAGTGATAGGCCACTCTTAACTTTCCGCAAAATTTTTTGAGGCATTGCGTGTCGAGGACGTGTTTTCGCCAGGTTTCGTTGGTGCCAGAGTGAAAACATAAAAATATTAATAAATAATAATTAATTTCCCCGAGATGGGATCGAACCTACAGCCGTCGAATTACAGTCACACACTTATCCCGCTGCGCCACGACGGCCTCATAACACAAAGTTACAAACACACAAATATTCAACCAAAAAATTTATCAGTTAATGAAAAACTATAGGTTTTCATAAAAATAGATAGAAAATATTGTCTAAAACGACAAATTGTACGTTTTTATCATTTTTTACGGTTACTCTCTTTATCTTACACATGGCTGATTAGGCAAAGGGGAACATGGGAACTTAGACTGAAAGTAGTCTTAACCCTCTTTTTAACCTGCTATATGCGGGGTTCAGCGTGCAAATAAAAGAAAAGTAAACAGTAATATACCTGTCCTCTCTTAAGTCCAAAGTACCTCGCAACTGGATCTCCCGCTTGTATTCTCATCAACATGTTTTCTTTAAGTTTACTGATATAATGATTAAGAAATTATTTATTAAATAATTAATTATTATTATCACTACAATATATTGTTTGTAAAGAAATTTGTGATTTTTGTTGTATAAAAAAAATCTATGTGATCAACTACATATGTAGTGAAAGTTCAATTTAATATGTTTTATTAATAATAAAACTAATAGTATATTATATTAGTAAAACTGTTTTTTCATCATGTTGAGCACAGTCCACAATGTTTAACCAGATTGGGGAAATTAATATGTATACATAAAAATTTTAAATAAAATATAGCTCACAACCTATCCCTTATACAGTGTGCACGCACCCTTGTGCACCTGCACTATAAACGGCCTCTTATTTATATCGAAAATATTATATAATAACTAAAATCGTAAAATAAATCATGAATTTTAAAGCACAATAAGCTCTACATATAGTTTTTTGTCATAAAAGGATACTATCTTGCCAATAACTCTTGTTTTTCATCAGGTGTCAATACAATGTGTTCTGGCACTAACTCGTGTTCAGTTATATTAATTAGTAACTCTGATTCCAAAAACTGTTCCAAAATGTATTTTGGTGCCATATCCACTAAGGACTGCTTTGCTGATGGTGTCATACCTGAAATTATATTTTTTTTTTTAATATCATATAATATGTAAATTTCAAAGTAAATGAAAATAAATATTGTTTTTTGAGCTGTAATACAACATAACTCCTTATTACAGCTCATTTAAATATAACATAATGATATATAAAATGATATAGTTTTATTTAATATGAACAAAAAAAATATTTAATGGCTGTTGCCATTGCCTAGGAACAGTGAATTTTGTTTTTATGGAGTTGAAAGAAAACAGTTGGAGTTTTTATCGATTTGCACATTCACAGACAGCTTTAAGTAGTTAGATGATATGATTTATATCATATTTATTATTTTACCTGCTTGGACAACAACAATGGCTCTATGAATATTTTCTTCTTGCATTCTTGTACAATATGTTTTAATTGTCTTAATTCCAATTTTAGCTTCGTCTGGGAAGAACACAAACATTTGATCAGTAGGATCATCGTTGTGAGCTACTAGTACTATTAAATCACCTCTTGCTGGCCGCTTCTCACTAAAACAATACCAAATAATTTATAGCCAGAAACATTAATCTACATGCATATGTTGAATATATACTTTTAGCTTCATGGTATATGCTGAAAAAACAGGGGGTCTGGATAATATTTTGTCTATTTCTGGTTTAATCTTATTCTACTTTGACTTTTTATTGCATTGATGAAAATAATTCATTCTATTCATGACATATTAGAACTATAAATGACCGTAAAGATTGTAGGAGTTGAGCTCACAATTTTGCAGTCAATTGCTTGTCACTGCATTACAATGGTGTAATAAATATTATAAAATATATATAAAAAAAAATTGTATTTAGTTAACTTAAAAAAATAATTAGTAAATAAATAAAAATATATTGAGGCCGGCCGTGGCGCAGTGGCACGAAGTGTGACTGAAAAACCGACTGGTTGTGGGTTCAATCCCCACTTGAGGAGATGAAATATTTACTTAAATTTATATTTCCATTTCTTCGCTCTGGTGTCAAGGCAAAGCGCGGCGTTGAGTTCTGCCACTCAACACGCAATGCCTCCAAAATTTGGCAGAAAGTGGGGAACGGAGTGTCTTAACACCAGGTTCCCTCTGCCTACCCTGCTGTGTGCGGGATATAGCTTGAAGCTAATTAATTTAATTTATTTTAAAAAAATATATTGTTTATCAATAATCTACCTTGATTTGTTGGAATATAATTAAACTCTATTTTTCATTTGGACCTATATATGTAAATGTCATTATTATTTTTATTATTTGACAGTAGCAAGTCATCAATAATGTAAGATATTTTTTTAGTTATTTACTTTTAATTCCTTCTTAAAATTGACTGATCACATTTAACTTTATGGCAAAGAATTTTGACAAGGGTGGAGAATTTAAAATGCATACCTTAAATGACAATATAAAAAAACAGTTTTTAGATAGAACAATTTCTACCACCACCAAACTATATTTAGGTAAGACTAATTAATTCCTATTGTAGTAATTATACGAAACAACAACAGTGAGTTTTGCTAGTAAACATTTTTTGGCAACTCCAAACCACTTCAAGGAATATTTTATAAAAGCAAGATCATATTTTATTGACAACTTTTCACTTCATTATTGGTCAGTACTTAGTTGTATTTCTGACAACACATGTAATAGACATGTGAGTTTACTTTAGTTGGAAATAACTTTAAAAATTATAAAGATACAACCATAATGCATTAGTGTTGTAAACAGTAATATAATATTATAGAGTATATATTTTAATTTAAATTTAATTTAAGGAGTTGAATAATTCAAAATTGGCCCTGTGTCTAAGTGAAGAGTGCTTTGTGTCTAAGTCTAAATATAATGTAAACACAAAGTAATATAAGCTCACCTTGGTTTATCACCAAATTGTTCTTTAAATTGATCTAAAGTTTGGTCCAATTCATCTTGCGTTACCAGATATCCACGGTCATGACACAACTGCAATAGTCAATAAATGTCATAATTAAATAATAATCAAACAGATAGGTAGATAGTAGATGCCCGATTTATTTTGTTTTTTTTTTTATGGAAAAGACACGACAAACGAGCGTGCGGGTCACCTGACGGTAAGTGATTACCGCCGCCCACGGCCCCGTGCAACCCCAGAGGAGCTACAGGTGCGTTGCCGGCCTTTAAGGTGGGTTGGGCGCCGGGGCCCGGCATTACCTGATGCGAAACGCAGTGACATAAAACCACTACTTCACGCCGGTTTTAAATGCCGGGGGTGGTAATGATCCGGTCGAGTCTGCCCATGCGTGTTGCCATTGCTGACGACGTGACTCTACCACACGTACTTTAGTCGCCTCTTACGACACCACCAGTACCAGGATGATCCTATTCTGGGCCGGGATCACACGGCACATCGGCGGTTGTACAAAGAATACTACATACGTTCTTATTTGTGTATTTAATTACTTATTAATAACTGAACATACTAAAATATAAAGATTCTCAGCATAAAATAATGAATAAAATTATATACAACTATACTAAAAAAATATTAGGCAGAACACTTTTTATATAAATAGTGCTCGTGTATTGTTAATTAAATCCGAAATTGTTATATTTTTATCAACATAACCTCTTAACCAACCTGCATCACGGTTTTACGAATTCGCCAGAGTTTATAAGTTTCCGCATCATCATCCATTTTGAAAAACTTTATGAATGAAAATCAGAAATTATTAAGTGAGAACAGTGAATATTTAATTTAAAAGAACACTACATCAATGTTGTATTAAACACCACGACAATTCACCATCTAACTAAGCAGTAAGCACTGACCACTGCACTGACCACAGAACACATATACCCGAAGGGAAGAATGTTCACTTCATACAAAAAAATGGGGGACTAAACGACACTGCTGCCATCTATCGTGTGCCCACCAAAAACAATATTTAAAATTTACCGCTTCAGATATGGGCGGGAAATTCAAAATTTGGTTAATATTTGGATAATAAATCTATTTTTATTCAAAACCAGAATGATTCCCTCTTTCAAAATCAATTGGAAATATCATTATTTAATTTAAACAAAAACACTTCCAAATGATTTTGAAGGAGTGAATCATTTCTGGTTTAATAATAATACAAGATAAATACAGAAATAAAACAAATAAACACTTTATACTTTTTTATTGCTTATAAACATTTGTTATAATTATATCTATACAAATAGTATTCTTGCAAATCAAATAAAATAGTGATTATAGCAACAAGCCAAACTTGCCCTTTTATATTAGACACAATAATTAACATTTATATAAGTTAAATAGATTGTACTCTATTCAAGAATGTAACTGCCTGCAATATTATAAGTTAAAAAATATATAAATCATAATTTATATATTTTTTAATTTATAATATTGTAGGCAGTTATATTCTTGAAATTTGACCCAGACTACAAATAAAGAATGAACAAAATCATTGCTGTTTACTATTCTATTTTAATTAAATAAATATAATTGAATTGTTGATTTTTTGATAATAATGATAAAGATAATAGAGATAATGATAAAAATTATGAAGTCAGTGTCATGAAGTTAATAGTGTTGGTCAAATTAAATCTAACATAATTATACTATTACCTATTTTTTAATATACCTATATTAACCTTTTTAATAATTTCTGATATTTTGAAGATCTTGAAGACAAAGTTTGCATTTATTGCCAAGGCTCTTTAATAAAAATCCACAGACATATTTCCACTGCACTGACCCTTTGGGTATATGTGTTCTGTGGCACTGACATTTACTACTTACTAGTGATGTCCTAAGATAAACCGACTCAGATAGCTACTAAGGATTTAGAAATGACTAAGAATTAATTAAGTTCTATAATCATAGAGAAAGATGTTTTGCTTTTAGTGATTTTTTAAACTTTTACATGTAAATAATATAACACACACACTTCTCTCAATATAACATGTAATAACATAATAATGGAGAATTATTATATATCTGTGGTCCTAGTTGGATTTTTATTTATTATCTGTTTCACTGCCTATGACTTTTCCTTCTGCAAATTAAGTTTTAATAAAATAAGTTATTTGTTAGACGTAAGATTATTCCTAGTATAGTGTAATTTTCACATTTAACTATGGCTGGAATCAAAGGTAATTTTGTAATTATTTGCGTAAACATTTATAAATTTGATGAACTTTTTTACTGTGTGACTCATTGTACATTGTTATATTTACAAACATAATTTTTACTTTGTTTGAAACAATACATAACTAAACTTAATTTCTTCTTTTTCATGCTTACATCGTGAAATAATAATAGGGTAAGTGTTATTCCTAAAGATGGTATTCCTAATATTAAAATAAAATCGATATGATGCAGGTGTACTTTATATGCATATGACGAAATGGAAGGTAGTATAGTAGGATTTCCTATGTAATATATATATATATATATATATATATATATATATATATATATATATATATATATATATATATATATATATATATATATATATATATATATATAAAAATATTTTAATACGTTTAATAGTTCATTAAATAATTCTTTTTTAAAGTGTATGAAAAGACCTTGCTATAAATAATGTGTAAATATTGTTTTTCAAGATTAGATAGGAACAGTACAAATATTAGGTAAAAAAAATTAAGTAAGACATTTTTTTAAATATCTAAGTAGAAATACTATATGCTTTTGTGAAGTGTCTGATATTTAAGTAATTTACAGTACATTATTAAGTATTTATACTTTTGTGAAAATATTTGTTTATTTTTAAAGCATAATTACACGTTAATTATGCATATTATTATACTTTTATTACTAATATTTTCATTGTTTTATTGTTGTAAATTTCAGTTTGGTGTCTTTGGCTTTTGCGGGATCAATTGGTATGACATTTGTCATATTAGCCTGTGCCTTACCGCAGTATAAGTAAGTCCAAATACTAAAACCAATATTCTTAAATTAGTGTGAAGTTCAAATAAAAATGAGATAAATTGTTATAGAATGCTGTAATATTTTAAAAGGAAGACACTTAAAAAAATGAGACAAACAGTAGACAATATAAGATGTAACTACCTCAATAATATAACTGCCTCATATAATTAAGAAAATGATTAAACATTTCATGTATTACAGTATTCTAATGTTGCTGCATCTCATCACAATATACATTATATTTTTTAAACATTTTTAAAGTGTTAATCCACACTTAGGAAAGATAAATACTTATTTAGAAAACATATAAAAATTTTAACGTAGCGGGACTCGAATCCGCGCCTCCTGGAAACCGACCATGCGCTCTGACCATTGAGCTATACGTTCAACGCTCAATTGAACGTATGGCTCAGTGGTCACAGCACCTGGTCGGTTTCCAGGAGGCGCGGGTTCGAGTCCCGCTACGTTCAAATTTTTATACGTTTTCTAAATAAGTATACATTATATTTTCTGATAACTGCGGTCCTTACTTGCACTATATAATAGAATATGCTATTTTACAATGACATTTTACACACAAAATACAACTAATAGGAAATATATAATACTATAATAATAGAAACATATTTTTACAATGTATAAAAAATATATAAATATAAATAAATAAAAGAGCCAAAAGAGATTAGCTGATAAATTATAGAAAATATCCATACTTATTATACAAGTCTGAAAGTAACTCTGTCTGTCTGTGTCACAATCAGGGCCAACCTGCTGATCCGATTATCATAAAATGTCTCATATAAATATTTGAAGGTCTTGAGATGAACATAGGTTACTTTTTATCTCATATTTTTAATATTCTCAATATATACTATTACATTAATATACATTTCCATTATGTGTCTGTTAATACCACCAAACCAACATACAATGTTAATTACAACAAGGGTAGGTGAGGGAACCTAGGGTTAAGACACTCCATTCCCCACTTTTTGCGTTCTGAAGGCATTGCGTGTTGAGTGGCGGAACTCAACGCCGCCCTTTGCCCTGACACCAGAGCGAAGAAATTAAAATATCAATGTTAATAAGGAGATGATGGATGGGATCGAACCCCAACCAGACGATTTTATTGTCACACATTGTGCCCTCATATTGTAGTCCTTTCTAAATTCTAAATAAAATTCGGCGATATCTTCGCATAGCAATATATATTTCTTACTGTTTACTGTTATTATAGTATAGATTTAGGATTATTATAGATTTTGTGTTACTTTTAGTTTTAATACTTTTGAATATTTATTTTACATTGATAATAAGCTGGTTCTGTTTAGTTTTTTTTTTTATTAATATTTTTCTTTGGTTACGTTTACTTTTTGTTCATTTTAATTAGTTACGTATTTTTTCTATTTCATATAAATTTTAAAATACCAAAAAATTAAGAATTTCCTTTAACTAAAGCAATACTTTTATTTTGTTTGTTCATTTCAATTACTCAAATATTTTTTATAAAAATAACAATTTTCTCTACTTATTATTCTTTTTCGGCTTATTTTGATTATTTATTACTTTACTAATCCTATTGAAAAATTAAAAGAATTTCACTCTCAGTTATTCTCATTTCTCCGGGTTAAGAGTTCAACTTTGAGTGCCACCATTCAAACCGCAATGTCCAAAAAATTTGGTAGACAGTGGGGGAACAGACTGTCTTAACTAGACTTCTCCTGCCTACCCTGCTATACAAGAAATAATATTTTAACTTTCAGATTATGGTGGCCATTTTTTGTTGTGCTATTCTACATATTGTGCCCAATTCCCACAATGATTGCAAGACGCCATACAGATAGCGCAGGCGGCACAAACTCGCCTTGTATGGAGATGGCAATCTTTATTACTATGGGAATTCTTGTCAGCTCATTTGCATTACCCATTGTTCTGGCTCGGGCTTCAGTGGTAAGTTTATTTATTTTATATATTTTTGTCATATTTAATTAAAGCACTGCTTTCTTATGATACACATTTTAAAAAATTAAGCAAAATAATCTATATTAATTTACAATTTGTCTGTTATATACATTTATCTGTTATATATTTGTGTTCTATTTTTATATCTTTTTAATACAAAAAATAAAAATCAGCTTCACGCTGGCCGGAACACAACAGGGTAGGCAGAGGAAACCTAGTGTTAAAATACTGTTCTCCATTTTCTGCCGAGTTTTGGAGGCATTGTGTGTTGAGTGGCGAGAGTCAACGCCGCGCTTTGCCTCGATACCACAGCGAAGAAATGAAAATATAAATGTAAATAAATATTTAATTTTCTAGAGGTTTGATCCCCATCAAACCCACAACCAGTCGTTTTTACAGGCACACTTTGTGCACCTGCACTATGACTGGCCTCAGTCTTATTTGTCAGTCAGACTTATTACTTAATATAATATAAACACAAAAAAATATATAATAATTTCAAAATATCCTTAAATATTATCTAGAGTAGCATGAACATAAAGTAAAGTTTTATCTAGTCTATTATCAGTGAAATAACAGTATGCATTCACTTCTGTGAGGTCAATGACTTATGGTCATTAATCTATGTATAGAATAAACATTGTATTTATATATTTTATTAATCATATCTAAGAGAAGAAGAGAAGTGAATTTAAGTTTCTCTGTTCTCCGCTTTTCATCTAAATTCAAGAAAAACTCATTCCTCCAACGGGAATCAAACCCACAACCCACTAGTTAAGTCAGATGCTGTTCCACTATGCCACAGCGATCTCGATACTAATTTATTATAGTTATTAACATTATTTCATATTTCAATTTCAGATAGTTTGGGGTGCATGTCACTTGACACTCGCTGGCAATGTTATAGTATACCTTACTATTCTCGGTTTCTTTACGATCTTTGATATGGATGATTCTGATTATGCGATGTGGTGAGAGATTTAAAAATTGTCCTCTACTCGGACAATTATAGACAATTACTGTTTTTGTATGATTATTGATTATATAGTATATAATGTTGTGGTTCTGTCTATGCTAGTATACTCCCACTTTTTGTTTTAAGTCGGATATAATGATACTGATATTAATATTGAAAAATTAAAAAATGATTTTTTTTAAGTTAAATATCTTATCTAGTTGTCTTGTTTGATATATTTGTTGTGTTATTTATAGATTGATTTTAATTGATTAATTATATTTATGCAGGTTAGTCTACTTAATTAAGTGTATGAGAAATATATAGGTGTATTTTTTTACAATTTAGCAATTTAATCCCTGTTTAACCTAATATATGCTAACTGCTAGATAATATTTTAATATGATGATGTGTACATGCAAATTGAAATGTTGATGTTCTGATGGATTTTTGTATTAAAATTATTTTTAATTTATATTTTTTTCATATTATATAACAATATTATAATAATAACATATATGTTGTGTAATATATAACATTTACCATTGAGCTTTTAATACTATGTTATAATAAAATTATATTTTTTTCAAGTATAGTTAAATAATAATTGCAAATATAATACCTAACCTAATATTGGCTTTAAAAGTAAAATTTAGCTTTCTGCTTGTATCATTAAAGTCTAAACACACTCTATGAGACTTAGTTATTCTAAATATTTTTGTGTTTTGTTTTTTATTCATTGGTGGTTTGTAAAAAAACTCAATATCAATTTGTATGAAAACCATTTAATGTTTTGACTGTAATATATATGTAAATATTTTAAATGTTAACTCGAGATGCATTCTAAAAAAACAAATTTAGATGAAAATAAAAGATATAAGAGACGAGACATATTAAATGAAAGTGTAATAAAAATATGTTCGACTTTTTTATATAATTTACAACTGTGTCCAAATTTGTCAAAATCAAATTTAAGAACTCAAAAAATAATACACTAAATAAATTTAGACTGCAATTGTAATTTTAAATAACAATATATTTACATTCCTGTAATGTATGTTTGTAAATATAGTTATAAATTCGGTCACAATAAAAATGTTACTACCTGCTTTTCATTTTGTTTTAATTTTAGTAATAAGTTATTTGAATTTATAATATCAAGAGACTCGCTCTGACGGACAACGCGGTGTTAAGTTGCGCCACTCAACATGCAATGTCCGATACATTTTAAGCGTATAATGGGGGATGGACTGTCTTGGCACGAGGTTCTCCGTCTTCACTGTCATGCGGGAAAATGCGTGGGGTTGTGGAATTTTTATTACTTTTAACGTAATTGATGGTCGCGCACGGTGGTCGTAGTACAGGATTTGAAACAATGAAATATAATGTAAAACTTAATAAAATATATATTTATGTAAGGTTTTGGTTAGATTTGATAACTTGTATTTTTTTTCTTCCTTACACATTGTTCTTCTGTGTCTCGAAACTTGTAATTTGCGACTAATATAAAAAAACAGGCATTTTAGATAAAAAGACAAAATTAGTTTTAAAACAAATCAATCTTTTAGCCTTCTAAAATCTATCTAAACAAAACTATGCCGTAAAAAATACAATAAATATATGTGTATATATGTATAAAGAAAAGCTTAGTTAGTTATTGATAATAGCCATAAATGAAATAAAAATATATTTTTCTATTTTCCTTAATATACATCATGATACAAAATTATTTATTCATCTATTTCAGTTCAAATAGTACAATATAAACATATATTTTATATTGTTATCCAGTAGGCCAGTCATCGTGCAGTGGCACGAAGTGTGACTGTAAAACCGACTGGTTGTGGGTTCGTTCCCTACTCGAGATGAAAATTTTTTAATTTTTATTTCCATTTTCTTCGCTCTGGTGTCGAGGCGAGCGCGGCGTTGAGTTCTGCCACTCGACATGCAATGCCTCCAGAATCTTAACACTAGGTTTCCTCTGCCTATCCTGCTATGTGCGGGATACAGCGTGAAGCTGATTTTTATATTGTTATCTATACCACAACAGATGAATAAGGACTCCTATTGCGTTTATTTTTTATAAGTTCCGCTTCTCCTGATTTTTACTTAATACGTTCAAAAATCCTGCTTTTCTCGTATATACAATCTAGCAACATTGAGTACTTAGTAGCTTAGCTTCTATTTTTGTGAGTGCGTGTCCCTCACCCACCAAGCACAAATTTATCTAAATAGTACCTCTTAAAACGATGTCTTATTTACCTTTCATGGAATCAATTTGTGATATCGATTGTATATAAAACATTATATTAGCTTACTGATACAACTTAAAACTCTAACTTAAAACAAAGCCATTAAAATTTTTTTGACGTTTCGTTAGGCCGTCAAAAAAATCGACCGTCGTTCGTTAGGCAGTTTATAATAAGATTATGAAAAAATAATAAATTTACGTATTTTTCTATTAGATACTGTTATAATAAGGAATAATAAATATATCTTTAATATATTTAGAATTTTATATATAAAAAAAGCTATCTAAATGCTTAAGCGTACTGAATATTCTGAAAAATGGAACGTTGCATTAATCATCTTCCGTTCGCTGACATATTGAATTTGTCATTCTAAGTGTTGTTTTCCCACGTCAAAAATATAGAATATTTAACGCCGCACCCATTAAAATTCATATCATATAAGTTTTTAAAGTGATAAAAATGGGAGACCACTTGCCAGCTTGTGTTATTGATGTGGGTACCGGCTATACGAAATTAGGCTTCGCCGGTAATAAGGAGCCTCAGTTTATCATTCCGTCAGCCATAGCGATAAAAGAAACTGCTAAAGTTGGTGATCAGAGTACTAGGCGTATGACTAAGGCGGTCGAAGATTTAGATTTCTTTATTGGTGACGAGGCGTTTGAAGCCACCGGATATTCAGTGAAATATCCTGTTCGTCATGGTCTAGTTGAGGACTGGGATTTAATGGAAAGGTACATTGAGCAATGTATTTTTAAATATCTTCGTGCTGAGCCCGAAGATCATCACTTTTTAATTACCGAACCACCTTTAAATACTCCGGAAAATCGTGAATACTTAGCGGAAATTATGTTTGAGTCTTTCAATGTGCCTGGGTTGTACATTGCAGTACAAGCAGTTCTTGCGCTAGCTGCATCATGGAAATCGCGCACTTCTGCTGGTCGTACATTTACTGGTATAGTTGTAGACAGTGGAGATGGTGTCACACATATTGTGCCAGTGGCCGAAGGCTATGTGATTGGGTCATGTATTAAACATATTCCAATAGCTGGTAGAAATATCACATCATTTATCCAGTCACTGCTGCGTGAACGTGAAGTAGGCATCCCTCCAGAACAAAGTTTAGAAACTGCAAAAGCAATAAAGGAAAGATACAGTTACATTTGTCCAGATATTGCAAAAGAATTTGCCAAATATGATTCTGATCCTGGAAAGTGGATGAAAAAGTATACTGGTACTAATGCTATTACAAAAAACCCATTTTCAGTTGATGTTGGGTATGAAAGATTTTTGGGACCAGAAATATTCTTCCATCCAGAATTCTCCAATGCTGATTTTACAGTACCTTTAAATGAAATGGTTGATGAAGTTATTCAAAGCTGTCCTATTGATGTGAGAAGAGGTTTATATGGAAACATAGTCTTGTCCGGAGGCTCTACTATGTTCAGAGATTTTGGAAGGAGGCTTCAGAGGGACATCAAAAGGACTGTAGATGCTAGACTAAAATTATCTACAATGCTTTCAGAGGGACGGATTACACCTAAGCCGATTGATGTGCAAGTTATATCACACAACATGCAGAGATATGCAGTGTGGTTTGGCGGAAGCATGTTAGGATCGACTCCTGAGTTTTATCAAGTGTGTCACAGCAAACAAGCATACATGGAGTATGGGCCTAGTATTTGCAGACACAACCCAGTATTTGGTACCATGACATAAGTTAAAGTACATTGCCAGTATTGCAATTAAATTATATATCAATAAATATTAATTAATAAGTTTATGAATTTATTAAATTACTTTATAATTAAACCATTTTGATGACTATCTCCAGTAAAAAAACTTAATTATTATTATGATTTTGTTTACATTATCCAAAATTATTGTCATTATTTTTAATTTTACTTTTGATATATTGAATTAAATTATAATTTTTAATATTAATGTTTGTAGCTGGATAAAGAAATTAAATAAGCATTTAATGTATTGCATTCCAGCTTTTTACCAAATATAGACTTGCTAAAAATTTTACTGTTTTATTTAAATCATTTTAATTTATGAAAAAATTATTGTTTATTAATGCTTTACAAATATTTCAGTAAAAAAAAAACACAATGTTCATATAATTTTTTATGAAATAAATTTGGTCACATACAACTAACTTATTTTGAAAATTAAATCATCATCATCATCATCAGCATTCAGCACTGGTGGATAGTGTGCTCTCCAATAGTGTGCTACTCAGTTTGATCTTCAAGGTAATTCAGGTCAGCTCATTTTCCTTATATCATTACTCTACCTTACTAGAGGAGCTCTACACTGCATACTTGCCAAGGGGGAATGTCCCCATCATGTTATTGGTTCTGCAACAAATATCCCCCCGGTGCCTATCCCACCTTAAAGGCCGGCAACGCACCTGTAGCTCCTCTGGGGTTGCACGGAGTCGTGGGCGGCGGTAATCACTTACCATCAGGTGACCCACACGCTCGTTTGCCGTGTCTTTTCCATAAAAAAAAAATATGATCAGCCTACTACCGATACCGCTTGCTAATCCTTTGGGCTAAGTTCCTCTGAAAAATTAATAGCTGTCTCCTAGGTCAATACTAATAGGATATTTTGATCTATGCATTTTACAGTATTCGTAATAATTAATTGACCTTTTAGCTTTTTAATAAAACTACAATTTTCATGTAAGTTTTGTAGCGTCACCACTAGGTGGCACCACTATTAAATATGGGTAAGCCCTAAAAGATAAATATGAATATAATCATTTCTTCTATATCTGTGATTACTATACATACCTATGGAATGACATCACAGGTTTCATTGTCAATTTCAAAAAAGTTTGGTTATCTATATTTTTAAAAAGATAGAAATAGTACCTACACTTACTAAAACCTTCGGTCCTACATTAAAAAAATATTCATAAGGTCGTCGTAGAGCAATGGCTCAGGCGAGTAATTGTAGATGCGACTTCTCGCTGGTAGTGCTAAGGCAAAGCGCGGCGTTGAGTCTCGTCACTTCACACGCAATGTCTCGATGATTCGGATGAAATTGGAAAATTTCCTTCCTCGGAATCGAAGCGAGTTACATTATGAAGCTGGAAAAAAAAGATTATGAAGAGTCAATTTTCGTGAAAAATATTGACTGATGAAACACCCGATGTAAAAATGAGAACACATCTTTGATTACACATTTGATTATACATGTGAACTTACATCCACACATAATATGACATGTTCTACACATGTGATCATATATCCAAATTCAAATTCCTTTTATTCCTTCTTTAAATAAATAAGTACTTTTAAGTTAAGTTTTAAGTAGGTATAACCGAACAAAAAAAAACTAGCAATGGCTCGGAGGCAGTTCTCTGCTGAGGAGGGCCGACAAGAAACTCAACTGTTGCACTTTCTAATGTCAATCATAGGTATACTTAATTTAATTATTACACAAATTGACGGCTATCCTGCACGATTAAATCAATATATATCTATCAATAACATATTTACAAGATTGTTTTAAAGTATTTTTAGTAAACATTAGAACATGTAAAATATTTTTATATAGGCCGAACGAACAGCAAGTTCTAACAAAAAAAAAACCAATTTAGTCTTCAACAACGTAAACCTTTTTTTGTACCAGAGCGTGGCCATGCGTAAAACGTGAAAACGTTATAGGTATCGACGCGGCAATACGGCTGGAAACAGTTGACTGTATCGCAGGGTATTTTTACAAAAGCCGTCTAATTAGTCGGCGCCCACCCCGGCTCACACGACGCGCACAATGCGCCGATCTAACTACCCTCAATTCAATGCCTCTCTGCATCTACGCGGGGATTTAGAAATAATTGGGAAAAAATGCTTCTTTCTGTGCTTATTGAATATTGAGTGTGAATGTCTGAAATGATATGTAATTCCGTTTTTTTTAATATGTTTTTTCGCGATTTATTATAGGGTAACTCAAAATTTGTATAGATTTTTTTCCCAGCTTCACGGTGTATCCCTCGTGTAGCAGAGTGAGCAGAGGAAGCGTAGTACTATGACACCCTGTGTTCAGTCGCGGAACTCAACGCCGCACCACTACTGGCCTCAATGTGTATCATAAACTATAAAAGACACGAGAAGTCTTCTTATTTATTGCAGTCACATATTTGGTTATATTGTATAGAAATACTATAAAAATTTGTATGATAAGAATTTTATGCATAAACAATTGTAATATTGATGTATAAAATTATTTAATTCGCCATGTTAAAACACATATATTGAAATACATATATGTATCATATATTGAAATATATTGAAATTCACATATATTGAAATACATATAAGTATCTTGCCCGCTAACGATTTTTCTATGCTAATACAGCACGTCAGAACTCCATGTACAAATATACATCGTCTAAAGTGTCTTATCTTCATTTTCAGTTCCAACGCGAAGTATTTGCTTCTCAAGGAGTGAGAAAAGTAAATAAAACAGTCGGATTCAACGGTACGAAGTTAGATCGTGGAAATGCGGTAATAGGAAATCTTGCCAACTCTTACAGAGGTTAAACGAATGTAGTTTCCGGCTTGCGACTAACTTATTAAGTTCAATTAAATAATACATACCTACTTGAACTTGTTTAAGAAATTAAATATCTTATAAATTCAGGGAATAAATAAATGCATTTATTTTTTTTTCTTATATATAAGTTAATATTTGTATATTGAGCAACCTATATATAATATAGTATATTGTATATACTATTATAGTACCTTTAGGTACTATTATAGTATATTGTGATTGTGGCACAGCAAGTTATTTAAAATACAAATAGTATTTTCTGAGTGTGTTGTTAGAGATAATTGTAATCATAATAAGAAAATAAATAAATCAATCAGCTTCACGCTGTATCCCGCACATAGTAGGGTAGGCAGAGGGAACCTAGTGTTAAGACACTCCGTTCCCTACTTTCCATCGAATTTTGAAGGCATTGCGTGTTGACGGAACTCAACGCCGCGCTTTGCCTCAACACCAGAGCGAGGAAATGAAAATATAAATGTCAATACAAATTTTATTTCCTCGAGTGGCGATCAAACCCAAAACCAGTTGAACCTAATATTAAGAAACTCTCTAGCAGCCATAGTGTGCTGAGTGACGCAAATCAACGCCGTACTTTTGCCTCGACACCAGAGCGAAAAAACAAAAAAATCATAAATAATAACACATTCCCTAGAGAACTCACAACCTCACAACAGTCCCTTGAGCCGCTGCGCCACGACTGCCTCCATCACAATACAATTCATACTCCCAAGCAACAGCACAGTAAAATAAATATCTAAATATAAAATAAAAAAACGAGTATTTTCTCTCCACGATTAGTCATTGACGCGAGCCTCCTCTCTACATAGGTATACCTCATGAATGCGTCTTCCGAGCGGGTTCCGTAGCTAATTGCAAAGTGCAGTATTGTTTACGGCTTGCCCTTTGCGCTCATACGGCGTACTTCCCATCTTTATAATACATATTTTGAGATAATTTTCCATGCAGACAGTTTTTTTCAAAAGAATTTGATGGGAGACCGAGTTTTAAGAGCGAATATCTCGTCGGCTGTAAGTTAATATTGTTTTGAGGAGGAAATGAAAAAGTTGAACAAGATTTTACGTTTTTTACTGATATAGCTTTTATTGCGTTGGACATTAGGACTACTATTCTAAAAGTCGTGTTTGTTCTTTGGTATATATTATTTCAAAAATATAATTGTAAAATTTTCTATTTGAAAATCTTCAAAATATTTTTGTTTAGTGTTGTATTTATGTATATAATCTCGTTAAAGATTTCCAAATTTTATAGGATTGTCTATTTTTTTACACATTTTATGTGAAATTCAATTTATAGAAAACAGAGTAACAAAAAATAATATAATTCGCTTTAAATTATTAAAGCATAAAGTTTGTCCTTTCTGCTAAAGTAGAGCGAGCTAGCATTTTTTAAGTCTTTCTAGGTTAATTGCAGAGCTTAACCTAAAATTTTAAGTAAATATCACGTTGTATGCCTAAATGCAGGGTGGAAACGTGAACACTAATGTAGCACGAATACGTAATGATTAATTTGTGTTAGTATAACTGACAAAGCTGAAATAAATATAAGTTAGTATGGACTCCAGTGAGGCCAGTCGTGGCGCAGTCGCACGAAGTGTGACTGTAAAACTTGTTTGTAGGTTCGATCCCCACTCGAGGAGATGAAATATTTACTTAAATTTATATTTCTATTTTTCGCTCTGGTTTCGAGGCTAAGCGCGGCATTGAGTTCTGCCACTCAACACGCAATGCCTCTAGAATTCGGCAGAAAGTGGGGAACAGAGTGTCTTAGCACTAGGTTCCCTTTGCCTATGTCACATGCATTTTTAGAATTTTTTATAAAAATACTTTGTTGTCTGTTTGCCTGTGCGTCAAGACCATTTGTCGTCAGATTGCGTGCAGGTATCAAACTATAATTAATATAAAATATTTATATCTGACAGACAGTGACAGTCTTTTATGGTACAAAATATTAACCTTTAAGTCATTGGTTTTACTTCATTTTGTATGAAAATCGCCACGTGATCAAAACCTATATGGAACAATTTGGTACGAAGTGAGTACCTACAATGTAAAAATAAAGAATCTATTTGTGAGGCTACAAGCTACATAACGTCTAACTCTATAGTTTTTGTATTTGAAAACCACGACATATTTCAGTAATAATAACAATTCCTAGCTTTATTTCAAAATGTAAAAAATATATCAGGACATATCATATGTAAATTAGTCTACCTCCGGTCTTATTTTAGCTGGGTCTAAAATATCTTTTAAAATCAATACTGGGTTGCAAGCCTGGCTGGATGAGTTCGTACGCTCTGTCAGAAGTTAGTAGATACGTATCTATATGTTTAACATAATATTGACTAGAAACTAGCAACTGCTGTAGGTATGTAAGACAAGGTATAACGGGAAGTTCCAAGTATGAAATTAACTTATGTTCGAACATCAATACCTCTTCCTTCTCCTCCTGGTCCTCGGTAATGTAAATTTTATATGTAATGTAGAAATAATATATTATAGCTAATTTTCTAAATTTAATTGTATATCTAAACACGTACAGGCCAGTCGTGGCATAGGGGCACAAGCGCAAGACTGTCAATGCAGCAGGTTGTAGGTTTGATTCCCATTCGAGGAAATGAAGTATTTATTGTTTTCATTTCTTCGCCCTGCTATTTCCAGAATTCCGCGGAAAGTGGGGAGCGATGTGTCTTAATACTAGGCTCCCTCAACCTTTCCTGCTACTAGCGGGATACAGCGTGAAGCTAAAAAAAATATATAAATAACATAATCACAAAGATTTTATATTCTTTTTTTATCTTGTTTTTTTTACTGTGATTTAGACTTATCTATTTATATTTTAATATACTCTTGTACACAACAAAAGAATCAATATCATTTTTGGAATTGCAATAAAATATTTGAATATAAAAATAAAGGTATTATTTATAACATTATACTTTTGAAATGTTTTATACGAAAGTGAATAAAAAGTATGCGATGTGACCTAAAACCAAGTGATATGCATTATAATCTATTACGATCCGAAAAATGGGTAAAGAACAAAATATTGATTAAAAGCAAAAATCCATAAAAGCAAATAGCAATAAATATGAATATAATTTGTGGCTTTATAAATCGATTACCTATATAAAGATATTATTTGTTGTAACTACAACACTAACTTACTGAGTAGCGCCATTTTATTATTAAGAAGAAAAATCAATATTATGTTTAATTTTTGTGTGATAAAACGCTGTAAAAACATAAGGAAGTAATTATAATATTATTTTTATTTTGATGCAAGAAAAAAAGCAGTATCAAGAATGGGCATTTCCCTTTTTTGTGATAGCTCCATGCGATCTTGAGAAACATGATATTGACAGACAAAAGAAGAAGAAGAAATAGGTTTAGCTTTTTTACCTTGGACTTTGTACGAAATGCTAGCTCGCCCCAAAAAAATTGTAGCTCGCCCCTGAAGAAGAACTACGAGCTATGGCCGTTTGCCATCTCTTGAAGTCTTAAAAAATATATTCTATTCCTTTAAATTATTTAATTAGTAATAAAATTTTCTATATATTTACTATATATTTCTAATATTTACTTTACAATTTCAACTAAAGATATTGCATGTACCTCTCGTCTAATATAACTATAACTCGTATAATAATGCAACCCACCCAGAATTATATCTACGATCAAAAATCATCAGCCAGGTAGGATTTGAACCCACACTTTTACTTGCAAAATAAAATTAACTGAACCACGTTGACCATACTTTCAATTCAATCAATATTTATGAGCTTTATATTGATTCATATAGAGGTTTCATATAGTATTTTGTATGGGATACCATTACAAAAGAGAAATGCAGACACTGTACATAGCGCAGTGACAGCTATACAACTCCGATCGGACCCCTTGGGAACGGAACCCCAATATACTGTAATGTTTAAGTATCCCTTTCATCGAGAAATCTATGAACATCGAGACCTCTTAACTGCTACTGCATGTTTCTCATATTCCCTGTTGTATCGATATGGTAATGAATAGTAAATAACTATAATATAGATTGTATCTTGTATATTTTAAGTATTAAATATTTATGAGCCGCTGCGACGTAGTGGGACGGTGAATAATGCCATGGTTGTAGGTTCGATCCTCGCTTAAAGAAATAATTCGTTTATTTATTTTTATTTTTCCGCTCTGCTTAACAAAGTACGCCTTTGAGTTCCACAAAACAGTCTTGAAAATCGGACGGGACGTGGAAACAGAGTGTCTTAACACTATATTTCCTTTGCCTACCCTGTTATACGTGAACATATTTGTTAATATCAACAATTTGAACTAATGTAGAATTATATATGAATTTAATTGAAATAAAAACTTTTTCATCTCTACCAAAAATATTCCTTATCACTAAAAAATAAAGATTTAATAAATCTAAAAATATACACCTGTTTATCTTTTCATTTTTACTAAACAAATATTTTCACAGTACCGTTTATTACAAAGTAAAACGTCTAAGATGGCTTGTCAGACGTTAAAGGGCTTACGATTTAACCCCGAAGCCATGCGAGTTGCTGAGGCGCGATCATTAGTAATCGTTAGTAGCAACTTTGTTTAGAGCTAAGTGATTAATCACTCTGTCGCCGACGTATCCTATACTAACAACCTGTGAATGACGTGCATAGAACATTATTCTTATGGAACATATGAGGGAAACCTCCATTGGTCTACGAACACACAGTATCAAAGATACTTTACTTTACCAGGACCTGGTCGGATTCCAGGAGGCACGGGTTCGAGTCCCATTACGTTCAAATTTTTTTACTTTTCCAAATAAGTATTTTTCTTTCCTAAGTGTGGAATAACACTTTAAAAATATTAAGAATATTTTAGGAAGGTCATGTCAAAAGCATGAAGAACCCTCGGAGGGCATGTATATAGGTTGATGACAGTGGACGAGGCGAAAGAGGTATGTAGAGACCGTAGCGTTTGGCGCTCTGTTCTCTCTGACTACTCCACTAGGGATACAGCGTGAAGCTAGATTCGATTATTATTATTAAAATTGCCTTCGTTGCATAAAGTATTGATTGTTAGTTTTATCCTCAATCGAGGGAACGAATTATATTTATTAATCTTCTATGAGAAGATAAAGTGCGGTGTTGAGATCTGTCACTGAACACGCAATATTTCAAGATGAGGCGGAAAGTGGAGAATTGAGTGTCTTGACTCTAGGTGTTGTATGGCTACTCTACGATTTGAGGGATACAGTGTAAAGCTGAAAAAATATTACTATTCGTAAAAATTTTATGAGTACATATTGTAAAATATACAGTCTCAGTATAAAGAACATATTGAAATTGTATATAGTTATTTAAATATATTGCGAATATATTAATTCCTTGAATAAATATATAAATTGTTTCGAATAAAATAACGTTTCTTACACTTTGATGTATGTGTTAGTACCAAAGTTTATACCTACATACATAAATATGTAGTTTAGCTTTATATATATTTTGTATTGAAGATGCTAATTCAATTTAAAATAACAGATACTAGAAAGATGAATCATCATCATCACCAGCCTGTTTTAAAGCAGACATAGGCCTCTCCAATTGCTCCAACTCTCCACGCCAATGGTGTCCAGCAGTGATCTCAGTGTTGAGCTCTTTACATCCAGCTGATGCCAGCCACTTTGCGAATGTTGTCACACCATCTAGCTGGAGGACGTCCCACCTTACACTTGCCGAGGCGTAAAAAGAAAAAAAATCAAATAAATCAGCTTCATGTTGTAAACCCGTACACAGCAGGGTAGGCAAAGGGGACCCAGTGTTAAGACACTCCGTTCCCCACTTTCTGCCGAATTCTGGAAGCATTGCGTGTTGAGTAAAAAGAAAATAAGAAGAATAAGGAATATTATTGTTTTATTTAACTTTTACATCATCATCATCTTTTATTGATCAAGTGTCAAGACGCCACTTTGAATACGAAATAACATAATTTAAAATCGATCCCCACTCGAGGAGATGAAATATTTACTTAAATTTATATTTCCATTTCTTCGCTCTGGTTTCGAGGCAAAGCGCGGCTTTGAGTTCTGCCACTCAACACGCAATGCCTCCAGAATTCGGCAGAAAGTGGGGAACGGAGTGTCTTAACACTAGGTTCCCTCTGCCTACCCTGCTGTGTCCGGGATACAGCGTGAAGCTGATTTATTTATTTATTTATAATTTAAAATTATTGTTTGGAAAATAAAAACAACATATATCTTGTCGTTTCGAAGTATTCGCTTGAAGTCACTACACTCGGTTTGCTTCGTCCAGACCACGAGTCCAATGAGGCCAGATATGGCGCACGAACACAAGCGTTTGACTGTAAACACGACAGGTTGTGGTTTCGATTCCAGTCGAGGTAATAAAATATTTAACATTTTCGTCTCTTCGCTCCGGGACCGAGGGAAAGCGCGGCGTTGATTTACGCCACTCAACACACAATACCTCCAGTCCAGAATATGGGGAGGAGTGTCTTAACACCAGGCTCTCTCTGCTTACCCCGCTACATGCAGGATACAGCGTGAAGCTGAAAAACAAAACAACAGATCTGACACAACAAAGATACAACAAAGATAATTTCATCCACTCGCTGTATTACTGAATAATTATGTCATGTTTATTGATTTCTATACATGATGCTATCCAAACGATGATGCTATCGAACAAAGCCGCACTTAACATCAGTTTGACACATATATCTATGTACACATATCGACTAAAAATTGATTTTATACCGAGAATTATTCTAAAAATTGATTTTAATTGATTTAAAAAATTGATTTTATACCGAGAATTAATCTAATCAGTAGTATAATATAATCAATTTTTTTTTGTTTTTTTTTTCAAATACAAAATATGTTTATGAAGGACCAAAAATAAAATATATACCTATATCTTTATTAAAACAATATAATATAACGTTGTAAAAGAAAATTCTTTACTATAAAAAATAGAATATATAAATATATAAAATAAATACCATACTCTGATAACATTCTATCATAATTACATCGCATAAGACACAAAGGTCACGTCTCGAAGCTATACTTACTACAATATATCAAATTAAGGCCCTTGTCCAAAACGATTAGTGAAACAAATGATATGAGATAACATTTAATATTTTATTTTCACATACAGTAGGAGGACACACGATTTTTTTTTGTGTTTTTTTTGCTAAAAATGGTCACTGTATGACGGCAGTGGGCAGTGGCAGTGGGTTTGATTTTTTCTTAGATTTGTTACGAAAAAGCGCGACGTTGAGTCCTGCGACGTCAATTTTCAAAGTTATATGTAAATATGTACTATAGTTACGAGTACATATAAAAGCGTAGGTGTACAAGTGAGTGAACGCGACTGGTTAGTGGGTTCGATCCCCACTCGAGGAAAATTTTATTTCTTCGCTGGTATCGTTCAGTTTCGCCACTCAGCACGAAACGCCTTCGGAACTCGGCGGGAAATGTGCAACGGAGTGTCTTAACACTAGGTTACCTCGGTCTACCCTGGTGTGAGCTACAAAGAACGTGAAACTGATTTAGTTAAATTGATTTCACTTACATATAAATTTCTGAATGGATATAAACCGAGATCCCTTTTATTTATACAAAATTAATCTATATACAAAAAGATAAAAAGCACAATAAATACCTCTATATTGCAGATATTTAACTATCTACATATTTGATTAAAAATCAGGGTTCAAGCTCGAACATTAAAATCTCATTATAATATGAACATGCTCATCCCACTCTACCGTAATACAAACATAGTAGACAGTAAAGTTGAGGTTGTAAAAATTAAACGAAACCACACCAGCATTAATTACCACGTCAACCGTAGCACTAACCATTTGGGCGTACCAAACTCATTTAAGCCGATCTAATAGAAACACCGGATCACAAAATACAGACAGTTCATGAGATCTTATCGGACTAACCGATATACGCCTTTATAGCGGCCGTTATTGGCCATTGGTGCACATTGTTAGAAGTACCAATTTATAGGAGCACCGTCACTTTCAGAATTCACTACGGTTAGGGAGGGCTTAATGATTAGAGTTTTAGTAATGGCGAAAACTATTTTTATCTGTTTATTTTTAGCTACACGCTGTATCCTGTATACAGCAGGGTAGAAAGAGGAAACTTATTATTGAGACACTTCGTTCCCCATATTCGGCGGGATTCTGCATGCATAGCGCGTTAAGTGGCGGAACTCAACGCTGCGCTTTGCCTCGACACCAGAGCGAAAAAAATAAAAATTAAATATTTAAGCATTCTTCGAGTGGGGATCGAACCCACAACGACTGGCTTATACACTTTTATAGCCACCGCTACTGGCCATTGCTGGACATTGTTGGAAATATCAATTTTATTTGAGCACCGTCGCTTTCAAATTTCACCAATATAAGGGAGGGCTTAATGATCTTTGTGGCAGATTTATTTACTTACTTACTTACTTATTTGTCTTGTACTAAGTTTATGTTATCGGTCGGTAGGTCGGGCGGTCGGTAGGTCGGTCGGTCGGTCGGTCGGTCGGTCGGTCGGTCGGTCGGTCGGTCGGCCGGTAGGTCGGTCGGTCGGTCGGTCGGTCGGTCGGTCGGTCGGTCGGTCGATCGGTAGTCGGTCGGTCGGTCGGTCGGTCGGTCGGTCGGTCGGTAGGCCGGTGGTCGGTCGGTCGGTCGGTCGGTCGGTCGGTCGGTCGGTCGGTCGGTCGGTCGGTCGGTCGGTCGGTCACGTTGTATTCCATTATTGTGGATGTCAGATTGATTGTTACTGATTGTAGCTGATTGACTGTTACTGACTTAGAAACATATTTTTCAGATTATTGGGTCAGAAAAAAATATACTTTTTAAGGTCAGCGCAATCAAAAGCTGCGAATGTTTAAGCTTTGTTTTTGTCGTACATTATATGAAATTCGCTGTGTAATAAAAAACCTATAGAGTACTTTCCGTTGGCTTAGAATTTGGGGAAAAATTTACACTTACAGTTAAAAATAGAGAACAAGTCTAAGAATTGGAGATTTATAGGTACGTTACAGAAAAAAAGCATTACAAACTAATATTAGTAGTTTATTTTATAGAAAGTTAGTGTCCTTTGATCGTCTCCTAAATGTGTTTTTAATGATACAATCTATAGACACGATTCAAATTGCCATTGGTATTGGTATATATGCCATTTATAAAGTTGCAAAGCAATGAATATTTGTATTATAAATTTTCTTGTATTTTTTGCGTCTGCTGAAAATATATTCTCTTATAAAAGCAAAAATGAATTCAGCCTGTATAATAAATTATGTTTCAAAAGAATAGGGGGCGCATGTAGAAAATATTGAAAAACTGTAATATATATATTTTTTGTAAATTGGATTTTTAGAAAGTCATCTACCCAATTGGGGCCATCTATCCTGGTTTTAACCATTTGTATTCATATTCCAAAATATGATATAATTACAGATAATATGAAAATTTTCGATATATTTACTTAATATTTATTGATTAAATTTAATAATAACAATTATAAAAAATACGAACACTTCGTAATATAGTGTGATTGCTTCTTTACTTGGATATTCAGTTAAGTCCTTAGAATTAAGTTTAAAGCTACAGAGAGCTTTCAGCATGCGGGTGTTTAAGTCTTAGATAAGACAACCTAATCGCCATCGCACAATGTACTGTATTTAACTTATAAACTTTTACTAATACTTTATAACAGGTATTTTAATAAATAAATAAATCAGCTTCATGCTGTATTCCCCACATAGCTGGGTAGGTAGAAGAAACTTAGTGTTAAGACACTCCGTTTCCCCATTTTCCGCTGAATTCTGGAGGCATTGTGTGATGAGTGGCGGAACTCAACGCTGCGTTTTGCCTCGACACTAGAGCGAAGGAATGAATATAAAATTTAAATAAATATTTCATTTTCTCAAATGGGGATCGAACCCACAACCATCGCGTTTACAGTAACGCACTTGTGCGCCTGCGCCACGACTGGCCCCAAAGCTGTATATGTATTTAATATTCAGTTTTGTTTATTTATATTGTTTTGATCATAAAATAAGTAATTCAATATCACTTGTATTGATTTTTTTTTCTAATTCTGGTTAAAACAAAGGAGGCTCTTTGTGTATATACTTTCTTATAAATATACAGGGTGACTGGTCGATAGATATACGTGTTTTATACAGGTGATAGAGGATCTAATTTTTTACTGTTTTACCATAAGGGAGCCTGATATTTTATCTATTTCGAGATATTGGCCATTCAGGAAAAGCATGTAAATCTTGTGCGCAATCGAATGTCCGATTATTTTTATTTTAGCCACCGATCATTTAGTTTTCTTATATTCTCTAATAAATGCCTCATTTAATTGGGTAACATGGAGTTGCCTCAAAATTGTTGTTTTGTTGTTTATTTGCAAAACGTAAAATTTTTGTCACGAGCTGTAATAAAAAAATGGTTCATTTATTTAAAAAACATGCTCAGCTTATGTTGTATTGATACCAAATAAATGTTAACTGCTATATATGGTGAAAATAATTGAAAATGACATCCTCTATTATCTGTATCAATTTGCACATACAACACCCTGTATATGTATTATAGTCCATAAGACATAAGCTTATAAAAAAACAAGCTTGTAGAATAAAAAGAATAAACGATTGATTCAAAATATTTCAAAGTCACCTTGTCCAAAAAAGAAACAATTATTTCAAAATATTTTTGAACTCACTATATACATACCCTCACTATATATAAAAGTACCTAAAAAATCAGTTGAAAGAACGTTCCGGTAAATCGAGTAAATTTAGATTAGCGAATAACTTGAGATATAATAAGTTCTTTGATATTGGGACTTTTGGGAACGACGTGAAAATCCCTATCACACTTAGGGGCTACTAACTGAGCTCTACGGCCAGATTTTTTTTGTGAAAAAAGGTTAAATATATCCGACCTTTCCTTGACAACAATGGCTCGTCCATCGCAAAGGGATTCATTCGCAAGGTTTTCGGGTGTCATCGGATTTTTTTTGTAAATTTCTACACCTACCTGTTAGATATATTTAGAATATAATTTTTCTCTCAGCATCACGATGTATCCCGCATGTAACTCTCCATTTTCAGCCGAATTATGAGGGCATTTTGCGTTGAGTGACGGAACTTAATGCCGCGTTATCCTTTGCCACTAGTGCGAAGCGAAAAAAAATTAAATATGCAATATTTCAAAGCAAAGAAATGAAAATATTAAATATTTAATTTCCTCAAGTAAGAATCGAACGCGTACCCGTACCCGTAGTCGGTCGCGTTTACAGTCACACCGCCGCCATGAATATCTGTTTATATAATATATTATTAATTAACCACAAATCAGAGTGTCTTGCCACCAACTTTGTCTATACAACAGTTAAAAAGAAGAATATAATAACAATTTGATTTGATATTTTTAACATTTTTAAAGTGTTAGTCCACACTTAAGAAAGAAAATATTTATTTAGAAAACTTATATTTTTTTATACGTTTTCTGAATAAGTAATTTGATTTAAGCTTATAAAAAACATACAAATAAAAAAGTGTATTATTTATTAAATCAAATTAAAACAGCTTCACGTTATATACGGCATACAGCAGGGTAGGCAAGGGTTGAATTTTTCAAGGCATTGCATGTTGAGTGGCAGAACTCAACAGCTGCGTGCGAGAGAAATATTGATGTTAAAAAATTTATTCCCTCGAGTGGGGATCGAACCCACAACAGCACACTTGTGCCTCTGCGCCAAGACGGCTTTATATTTTTATACTTTAAAACGGCCTTATTATTATTGTCGAACGTTATTTGCCTTACTTACTATTTAAGTAATTAACAATTGTAATATAATAATTTTTTTTTTTCTTCGACAAGTTTCTAATGGTATTATAATTTTTTTCAGGTGAAAAAAGTGAAGTAAGAAAACAAGATACTATCGATTGAAGGCTAAATAACAACATCACAATACAAACCTTAAGACATAAAATATTCTACAACGCTATTTCAAAAAGATAAAAGATTATTTGTTTCCACAACATATTTTCAAACATACATACGAACGAACAGACAACATTAGATTTAGTCGTTGTTTTGGCAAAAACATTAAATTCTGAAGAAGTTCAAGTTGTAAACATGTATTCTGTACCTTAAGATGGTTAAACAAGCCCGACCCTCCTCTCTTGACAACAACGAGCCTCCTCACCAACGGGGACTCGTGATTCGCCCCGATGTTGAACTATAGAAATAAACGTTTTAAAGCAAAGTCAATTTATATTCGCTCTCCTTCCTATATTACTTTTATTAATTTTAATTTTGAACTAAGTGATATTACATTTGACGTTTTGTAAAAGTGTTAAGAAATTTAAAATAATAATAATAATATTATATTAGTATCGTGAATTTGAACTTTTGTTGTTCTTGTACAGATCTATAAAACGAAAGAATTTGAACATTATTGAAGATGGCTGCTGTAGCGTAGTGTCACAAGCATGTGACTGCAAGCGCGACGGTTGTGTGTTCTATTCTCATTCAGGGAAATGATTTATCATTAATTATTATTTCAGTTTCTTCGCTCTAGTAAAGGAGAGGCGCGGCGTTAAGGTCCGCTGCTCAACACGAAACGCCCCGGAAATTCAACGGAAAGTAGGAAATGGCGTTTTAAAGCGCCAGGTTCTCTAACTTTACCCTGCTATACGCGGAATAAAGAGTGAACTTTAAAAAAAAATTATAATGTCTTCCTGTTAAACGAAAATATATATATATTTATTTAACCTTAAGATCAGTTTTCTCAACACTACTTATTTATTAAAAATAATCGGTCGTAGAGCTCAGGCTGACTCTAGATAAACTTATGCCAAGTTGTTTAGTTTCTTCGCGAAAGTTATTTATATATATACTTCTGAAGTACTTTTAATTTTGTTTTTAAATTACCATAGCCATAAACGAAATTATAACATAAAATATTTTTATCATACATAATATATAACTGATTCTAATATTATTATATGTGCTGAAAAAAATATTTTTTTTGCAAAAAAAACAACTTTATTTTGTTAAAAAAAATATATTTAAAAAAAGATTTTATAATTTTGATATCGCTGTCAAGTTAATGCTACAACTACTCTACTGAAATATCCCCTTGCAATTTTCAATAATTTTTTTATCACAAAACGTACTTAGATTTTGATTTAGAACCAATAAAACTGAACATTTTTGTAGTACAATGTACTTACATATATTTTATTATTTCTGAAACGCACGCGGCTCGAGTAATACGATGGCGTTTACAATTATAGTTATATCATTATTTAAGACTAACTATGAATTAAACTGTACTGTTATATAGCGTATAATACTCCTGTAGAATGGAGCTTTCATACAAAAGAAACAAAAAGTAAATCTCACCAGTAGATCCAGAGATCTTAGCATTTAAACAAACAAATTCTTCCACTTTAAAATATTAGTTTAAATGTTTTTATTTTAAAATTGTAAAAAATTAAACCAATATTGTCACTGAGACTAATATAAAACAAGAAAGTACTATTATGTTATATATAAAGAGCATATGCAAATTTCCCAAAGGTGGAGTATCTGTCTGGCGACACCCTCGTAGAGCATCGCTATTGTCGACGTAGCGCAGTGGAGAAACTACATGCGGTGTAGGTAGAGTAGACTTTATATCAAAATGTTTAAATAAATCAGCTTCACGCTAACCGACTAACGACGACGTTTAAAACCGACTGGTAGTGGGTTCGATCCCTACCCGAGGAGATGAAATGTTTACTTATATTTATTTATATTTCCATTTCTTCGCTCTGGTGTCGAGGCTGAGCGCGGCGTTGAGTTCAGCCACTCAACACGCAATGCCTCCAGAATTCGGCAGAAAGTGGGGAACGGAGTGTCTTAACACTAGGTTCCCTCTGCCTACCCTCCTGTGTGCGGGATACAGCGTGAAGCTGATTTTTTTATTTTTTTTATTAAGTATTAATCTAAAGCAACTAAGGGTAGGATGTTGACTATTATTATAATATTGTAGAAAAAGATATAAAACGTACAAGTTAAGTAATAAAGAGCTTCATTGCTAGAAGGAATGAAAAATATACTTCAAAATACTTAGGTTAGAAACTTGAGATTTCTAAACAAAGTTAAATTACTCTTTATATAAAATGTTTCATGATTATTAAGGTAGCCATTGAACTTTCAAATGAATTTTCTTTTTGACAGTATGTAATTAAACATAATATTAAGTCTAACTGGAAACGTGAAGCACTTTGTAGGATTCGATTCCAACTCTAAGGAATAATTATAATATTCCGTATAAATAATATTTCATTTTCTCGTTATGTTTGATAAATTGCTGAGTTAAATTTTGCATTTCCAACACACAATGCCTCGAATTAGGGCGCAAATTAGAGAACGGAAAGTTTTCACACTATATTCTCTTTGCCTACCTACCCATATTCGGAGTGAAGAGTGAATCATTAAATTATATTCTTTTTTAATTATATTTTTTTTCCAATTTTACAGCGCCAATTTTAAATATAAAATTATATTTAATGGATTTCCTTTCCTTATTTTAAAAATCCTTATATAGTATTTCTTCCTTTATTTTGTAGTAAAATAAAAAAACACAATACTAGAAAATGTGTTTAAATTCTAATAATTTATTTGAGACCGTTGTGGCCCAGTGGCACAAGGGTGTGACTTTTGTAGTAGTGACAAAGCGACGATTGTAGGTTCGATTCCTACTTTAGGGAATGAATTATTATTTAATAATATTTTCATTTCTTCGCTCTGGCAACAAGGTAAAAAAAAACCCGGGGTTAATTTCAGCCACTCAATATGCAATTTCTCGAAAAACAGAAAGCGGGGAACTGTGTGTCTTAACACTAGGTTCCCTCTGCCAAACTTGCTATGTACGGGATACAGCGTGAAGCCGATTTATTTTTATTTAATTTAACAAAGTATTAACGAAAACAAGTATATCATACATGACCTAATTTAATGGTACACTAGTATATACACTTATATAGGCTTTTTTAATTTCAACACGACTCTACATTCAATATATCTAATTAAGAGCGCACTATACCAGCCCATAAACACGATAACGGCTTTGGGATGAGGAAATAAAGGTGCCTTGGTGAAATGACTGCGGGTACCGGTATAAATTAACGTCCGATGCGAAATTACTTTTTTTTTATTCTTTTCCGTCCTTGTAAAATTTTTATTAACTCTCTATGAGGAGAAAGGGAGAGAGTATTTATATATGTTTTATTAGTCGTCGTAAGAAATATAGTTCAGAGTCTATAACTTAATTAACTTAAGAAGCTAAATAGTTATATTTTTAGACATTATTTTAAATTATATTATATCTCATCATCGAGCTTAATTGAGGTAAACATTTTATTACATATACATTCATAGACATTTCATACATTCATTGAGGCCAGTCGTGGCGCAGCGGCACAAAGTGTTACTGCAAAACCGACTGGTTGTGGGTACGATCCCCACTCGAGGAGATGAAATATTTACTTAAATTTATATTTCCATTTTTTCGCTCTGGTGTCGAGGCTAAGCGCGGCGTTGAGTTCTGCCACTCAACACGCAATGCCTCCAGGATTCTGCAGAAAGTGGGGAACGGAGTGTCTTAACACTAGGTTCCCTCTGCCTACCCTGATGTGTGCGGGATACAGCGTGAACCTGATTTTCATTGACAGGTGTATGTTTTGTTCTACATAAACACAACAAGAACTTAGGGTCAAAACATTTCGTTCTCCACCTTCCGTCCAACTTTCGTAATATTGCGTGTTCAGTGGCGAAACACGCTTTTCCTTACTACCAAAGCGAATAAAGAAAACTAATTTCTTTCTCTAAGTGAAAATCGAACTCAGATGCTATACCACAATAGTCTCTATCAAATTCATGATGCACATTTGCATGTGGGTATAAATATTAAAACAATAAACAACATTTTTTATGAAAAAAAATGCCAGACAGAGTAAATTGTGAAAGACTTTTAATGAGACGAAACTGTGCATTTTTTACTCAATTGCTAGGTTTGTCTGGTTGGAACGTTTATTATTATTTTTCTGGTAATGACTCAAATTGGCTTTGGCATAAAACTCGCACGATCACGATACACGGCAACAGTACTAGAAAACTCTTTTAAAAGTGATTAACTGTGGATAGTTATCGTTTGTTTTGTTTATATATGTTTTGTGTATGTATATAATTTTTTATTATTTTTGAATACATATATATACTAATTTTTATTTAGAGAGCCCATGTATGAATGAATTTTTGAGTCGAAAACAGAAGAAAATACATATTTTTATATATAACATTTAGCCATATCTTTTGATGTCAAGAAACATCGTAGTTATATCTCGGATTATAATTTGTTTTTGTATTTTTAGGAGTATAGTAGAATTCTAAAAGTGTGTTTCTCTAATTTTATATTAATTAAAACATTTTAATATTACATAAGTTTATTTTACCACGGTACCGTTGACAAATGTATGGGTTAGGTCGGTGGGCTCAGATACATAATAGATTTAAAAATCGAAACATAATTTAAATATATTAACATGATAATTACAATAATGTAATATTTATTTAAATTTACATTTTCATTTCTTTGCTGGTTCGCTGTGGCGTAGAAGCAAAGCAAGACTTTGAGTTTCGGCACTCAACACGCAATGATTTCGGCGGAAAGTGGGGAACGGAATGTCTTAACACTAGATTCCCTCTGCCTACCCTGTGTGCGGGATTCTGCATATTTTAAAAATAGCGGCATTGGGTTTGGCTGCTACGTATGCTCTTAATTGGGTGTATTTTACTCTACCACGTCTGTTTGATCATAAAAATGTATGAAACTGAAGACACGCAAAAAACATAAAAAAAAAATCAATAAACTATTTATAATTACATAGAAACTATCGATATACATTTGTCAGCACTGGAAGTTAGTTCAAATTGAGTGTTCAGATTGTAGCTTGGTCGTTGCATTTTAAAAGATGGGAGAGTTAAGATCGCCACTTGACGTGTACACAACGCGCATGCGCGGCTCAGGGCCGCCTATCAAATATTAAATTAATAATTCAATTACACGAGTTATCTCTAAGTTTTGATGTTACTTCATTGGATTAATTTATGAAATTCTTGTAAGTTCATCTGTTGGTACTGTAAAATGTTTATATTTAATGATTGAGTAAAAAAATATATTAAATACTAAAATTGTTATTTTAGTAATAAGGTTTAGTCAACAGTATTTTTCTAATATTGTATTTTGTATTTTTCTAATATTAAATACAATTTAATAAAAATATTAATATATACCAATTTATTTACAAAAACACTTAAAGTTACCTTCTTACAATGTAGAGTTGCTTAGGTAGTCTAAATAATGTTTTAATCACTGTATAAAATAACAGTCAATCTCAGGGAAACATCAGCCTATACTATCTTATCACTGCAGGCTGATATCCAGTGATAAGTCACTGAATTTGCTAATTCACAATCCACAAATGAATATTTAATCGGCATGTGTCACCCCTGAAAATTCGGCTCGGTGAACTATGGCCATAGAGTAAAAGTTAACGCTAAATTTGCAGATGTGTCAGGATAATTATTATTTTTCTATGAGTTTTTCAAATAAACTGGTGTTTTCAATCATTTTTATGTTAATTTATAATTTGTTAATAATAGTAGTTACTAATATTATTTAACATAGTTATATATATTTAAATCACCAAATCTAATATAGATTAATTATGAAGCATTAACAAATAAACCAATTTTTAGGATTCCATACCTCAAAAGATAAAAACGTAACCTTTACAGGATCACTTTATTGTCGGTCTGTCCGGCTCTCAAGACCATATACCTCGAGAAGGCGTGAAGGTACAGATATCAAATATTTAGGTCTACTGGTCTCTTGACGCACAGAAAAAATCGTGCGTCAATAGTCGACGAAATATATAAAAAAATAATATATATTTCGTCAAAAAAAAATCATACAAAATGAGTGAAGTGTATAAGTTTATAAATTTTTGCAAATTGTACTTTCCGTACTTAACTAGTTTTTATTTTACTATTTGAAAAATAGGTCAAATCAAAAAAGCAGAAAATCACGTCTGTAAATCCTCTTAAATATGTAAATCTAAATTAAATATTTATTTTATATTTTTATTTAAATAGAAAAAATCTATAAAAATTTCAACTGTCCATGAGATGAGAGAGAGAGAGAGAGACGGGTGGACAGCGAAATCTTAGTAAGGTAATAATATAGTCGCATTTCATCCTAAAGGACGAAAACTTAAAAACATAAAAAACTTAGAAAAGAGTTAGTGAATACATCCTCTGCCTACTGCAAAAGGTTGCAAAAAGGTATTTTGACCTTTTTGATATAGAATATCAGATATTTAATTTCTCATATATTTATAATTTGTCTAATAACAGGCATTAGTTTGATTATTCCCATTGTGAGGTGATGATGATCTATCGATAGCGCGCACTCTTATCTCCATGTAATATGAAGATGTGAAGCTGTGTGTGTTTAGGCTTCCCCATGGTTCTTCTCTCCATAGCTGGGTAGACAAAAGGAACCTAGTGTTAAGACACTCCATTTCCACCGAAATTTCGAGACATTGCGTGCCAAATGAAACTTATCTCCGCTCTTTGTCTTATTATTAGGCAAGGAAATGAAAAAAATATAAAATTGAAGCCCCCAAATGGGAATTGAATACCGAGCCACTGCGTTTACAGTCACATGTTATACAACTGCGTTACAACGACTCTACATATCCATGAACATATTAACCAACATACTAAACCCATACCAATACAAATTAAAAAAAAATACAATATCCTCAACCAAAACAAGCACTAACCAACCCAAACTACAACAGTTAATGCCTAAAAGCGCATCTACGACGTGTCGCGGCTACGCGCGGGGTCGCGGGGTACGGAGCCACGCAGCCTCCCTTCCCGGCAACGATTACTGATTAGTGAGGCGGCCTGAGCGGCGGGCCCCGCACGAGCTCGAGCCGCCTGCCGCCATCCAACGACTTGCCGGGACACTCGCACTTGCCGGGACACTCGCACACCGTGTTATCAACGATTGATTATCGCGAAAAACAGCTGATTGGGTGCAAACATGTGCTATGTACAGTGTTATTTGATTTTTGGTTGAAGTTCGTGTGGTCAGGCCGCGTGGCAGAGGTGAGTGACGTTTCGGACGTTGTCCCCTATACTATTCATAGTATTTCCTGTTTTGGATGTAGATTCGCTGTAGAGGCTGCAGGCTCTACATACTGTATGTGTTCATTGAGGTTTTGGTTAGAACTCTACGCCGAATACATACAACGATCTAATTATGTTGTGTTCTGGAGCTTAACAAGTCGTGCAGCGATCGAAACGATATTAATTGAAATATAAAACAATTAAAATCATGCTACTATATAAGAAGAAGATTTTGTTTTACATTTTTTTTAACGCTCAAAAGATTGAGGTTATGTGGAAAGCAACAATGCTTACCAGCGAGGTTGCAGATATTTTTAGAGGTTACAGTTATATATAGATATTAATTAAGAAACGATGTATGTACGTATGGATATAGTTAATTAATAAGCGGTTGCCAATTTGATAATAACGACTCTACTGACAGAAATTTACATAGAACGTAAAAATAGAGATGAAAAAAGGCTTATTTTAATACAAGTACCTTGTTTAAATTGAATTTATATATATAAAAATTCAATCATTTTTTTTATCAATATATATACATATAATATTTATGCGTAAATACATGAAATGTGAATATAAAGCAATTTGCGCTAATAAAATATCAAGTAATTAAATATTATTATTTATTGTTAGAACAATTTCTAATTATAGATATTAAGTTTTTATTATTAAGATACTAAGTTCACATTACAGATATTAAGTTTTTATTATTAAGATACTAAGTTCACATTATTTCTAGTTATAGATATTAAGTTTACTCAAGTAAACCATTGTTATATTTCAACTACAGGGTGCGTATAAAATAAGCTATATTGGTATAGATCCCACGGCATTACACTATGAATTTACATAAAAATCTTTTATTTCTCTCGCCCCGGAATATTCTTTGTTTCGAAATCCCTGTAGAAATATGATATGAATGTTGTAAAGACGACCTCTTTTGAATGGTACGAGTTATTAAAACAAGATTATTATGTATATAATGGTATGAAATTTCTTATTAAAATCGTTTTGGATTCTATTACATAAAAAATGCACCCACAATATATATTTTTTTCATATGTCTCTGCATATAGAGATAGCGTGATTGCTGTATCATTATATGTATTACAGTATTATTACATGTATAAATTATTGTATTTAGCTATACAAAAAAAAATATGAATTCAATATATACATACTATCAAGCAAACATACAACTTTATGAACTAACGCTAAAGAAGAAAATGTTCTCTATGTGGTGTGTAACATATTTTAATGTAAAAGCTAGAATTTATGAATAGTAAGCACACATTATTATACACATTATGCATAAAATATAAGTGAAATTGAAATTAAGGCTATCATTTGATATTGAAGATAAACAGCGAAGGCAGACTGTAAAAATATAGCCTCATAAACCTGAACGAGGTTTCGTTTTAAGTATGTCTACAGATTTTCTTACACATGGTATAACCTTGTTCAATAAAATGATAACTATATAAAGATTGTTATTAATAGTTTTGTTTTGAAAAAAGTAAATTGTATTATCTTTTTATCTTGTATTCTATTTTTCTAGAGCACAAAGTTCTAGAAGACTAGATATTTAGGTTACAATGCCTACACTTTCTAATAGATGAAAAGATGGTAGCAACGTAGCTTTATCGTACCATCAAAATTTGATTCACGATTTCTTTTAAATGTATTGAGTCAAATCTACAATAGATTTATCTATCTATCTATATATATTTTACTCTGTACATTGGTAGTGGAACTTTTCTTAAATACTTTCTTTAGACCAAAGAAATCCCTTTGCAAATTATATAAATATTTTCCTAAATGAGTTTTCATGAGATGGAGATATTCCAAATACATCTTTTTAAAGGAAAGTTGGTAAGTTAATTACACTAACTAGCACAAAACATTTAAATAGGTTATTTATACAATTTTCATACCACAGCTTATAAAATAGTATCTTGACCTAAACAAGATTAAATCTGGCAGGTCAAATAAGAAAGTTTGTATTTGTGGCCTATTTTTCGTAGCATCAAAAACATCTAAATGGAAGGCATGCAATTATCAAATGCATGAACGAAATTTTGTAATTTACTTCAGCTGCGCTTAAGTAGGTTACATTACCTTGTTGAGAAAGTTTTCGGTAAGTCTTCAAGACCAACAAATACATAAGTATAGATATAGTATAGAGTATGAGATAAATCGATTTTATGGCAAGGTACTACTAACATTATGAATGGTGACGAAATTTTCATTATTTACTATTAATTTATGAAGGCATGAGACAAAATGAAACCAAAGAAGTTCTGTTTCTCAAACTTTTATGTATTTTTTTATGTCTATTTAATTTATTTAACGTGGGGTTGTCTAAACATTGTAAACATTGTAATGTTATACAGAGCGTTTTTGTCGTCACTATTTTAAATGAAAACACGGTTTTAACTACTCTATAAAAGCCTAATACAATTAAAACAAAAGCGATATGGCCAAAAATGAAAAAGTTTATTTTTCAAATAAAATAATTAATGAAATTATCTTTGTAAAATAAAACGCTATTTGTTAAAAACGACGCACACCAACCTATTAAAGCGACAACGTCACACACACACACCTCATTCACGAAATCAAGTCGTAGGTATTGGCTTATTATAGAAAATAGGTAATTCCGTAAAATACAACGAGAGATATTCCTTTCTCCTTCGGTTATGTTTTTGTGATTGAAAGGGACAGATGTGCACTCGTTGTAATTACAGTATGTAATTTATTTTTATATAAAACTATGTCTCAAGTTTGAGGCATAGTTAGATTTTCGGTGTTTTAACATGTCAAGTATTTAAAAATTATTATTGAATATTATGAATAAATTTAAAATGTCTATGGTAACGAAAAACAGGGTGAATGGAAACATTTTAAATTTTAGGTTAAAATGTTCCTTGCTTTATATATGGAAACAATCTTAATTTTTTATTGTTGTATACGTTTCTTTTTATTTAATACTTTCGTATTCGTTTTTTTAACTTAATTAATTTTTACTTATTATACAATGTGCAATTTTAAAATATAATTATAAAAATTATTTTACCGATATCCAAAAATTTAAATAGTAATTTTATTAACTTATACTTATAACTTGATTCTAATTAGTCACCGAATAATAAAAGCAGTGTTTTGTCATTTAACACAACGTTTATAATATAAAAAATGTATAAATTTTCTATAGTACAAACTAATGCAATTCAACCGACGAAATTCAAATGTGACATACGTTTCGCATTTATTTTACCTTTTCCAATTGTATTCCAAATTGTATTTCAGAATTTATTAACGAATATAATTGGATATTATAGTGTAAGAATTTTTTTAATTTGAAGTTGTAAAATTTTGTGGATGTTGTAAAATAAAATTTCTCACCGCTTCACCGATATTCCGACACAGCAGAGTAGGCAGAGGGAATATATTGTGTAGACACTCTGTTCCCCACTTTCCGCCGAGGTCCGGAAGCATTGCGTGTTCAGCGGCGGAGCTCAACGCCGTGCTTTGCCTCGGCACCAAAGCAAAAATATACATTAAGTAAACATTTCATTTTCTCGAGTGGACATCAACCCACAACCAGTAGCATTTACAATAATACTTTGTGCTCCTGCGCCAAACCTGGCCTCAATAATAATATAATACATTTTAATATTATTTACTATTATTAATATCGTAAGTCCATTAACCGTGACATGTAAAAGAACCTTTTGTGACGTGTTTATCTTTTGTCTCATACCTCCGTGAATATAGTATCTTATTAATATAGTAATAACACTACAATATAGTATAATCATTTGCACCCAATAATAGAATAAAAAAAATACACTTGTTAGTCAATATTAAAAAAAAATACCGCTTTCATGAGCAAAAGTAAGACATAACACGAAAATAAAAACATTATAATAATATATAAGGAGAATTGGTATTTCTCCATACAAGTAAAATATTAAGTAGCAATAAATTAAGATTATGGTATGAAAAAAATATATTGAACTTTAGTTAATATGGGTACTAAATCTCTGTTGTATGTGAAGCCACTCGTGGGTTCGATGAGATGAAATATTTACTTAAATTTATATTTCTATTTCTTCGCTCTGGTGTCGAGGCAAAGTGCGGAGTTGAGTTCCCCCCACTCACCGCACAATGCCTCCATAATTCGGCAGAAAGTGGGGAACGGAGTGTATTAACACTATGTTCTTCCTGCCTACCCTACTGTGTGCGGGATACAAAAATTGTTATTTCATTAAAGTCACTACTCGAATGATAAAAATAAATAGCTAATATATTTTATAATAGAAATAAAAACGATCATTTGGTTCATCTTTTGCCATTGCTTTGAACTTAATTCAATACTTTACGAAACACGATAAGAGTTTCACCGCCCTTAACGACGGTTATGGAATATAAGCTGCCTTATCAACTAAATATAAATAGATACCAAATATTATTATAGAGTATTATTATAGTATAATCGTAGCACAGTTATGGTGTCGGGAAGGGACATTGTTTGTTTTTAAATTTGATGATTGTTGGTTTGATTTCTACTCAGTTTCACGCTGTATCCCGCACACAGCAGGGTAGGCAGAGGGAACCTAGTGTAAAGACACTTCAATTCCTTTTTGTTATGTAGGAAAACAAAATTCATGGTCGAGTTTAGCAACTCAACACTCAAATGTCTCGAATTCGGGTGGAAAGTAAAAACGGTCTGCCTGATACATGCAGGATATCGCGTGTAAATAATACATGGTAAATTCAGCTTCACGCTGTATGTAGCTAATAGCAAAGCAAGCAGAGGGAACCTAGTGTTAAAACACACCGTTCTCCACTTTCCGTCCAATTATTCAAAGCATTGCGTGTTGAGCGGCGGAAATCAACGTTTTTATGTCTTGGCGCCAGGGCGAACACATGAAAATACTATATTAAAAAATAATAATACATTCCCCGAATGGGGATCAAACCCACAACCGTCGCGTTACAGTCACACCCTTGGGTCCCTGCGCTACGACAGCCTTAATAATAAATATTTAATTCCTGAACTAAGTAAAGGTTTAGAGAAACCTATCCTGTGGAGCTATTAAGTTACCGCGTCGTCATGGCAACGACTATGGCCCCAATTAACGTTCAATATTATTTTTTATTGTACCGTCAATTATAACGTACTTACGAAATCAATCTATTAAAAAAATCTGCTTCACTCTGTATCCCGCACACAGCAGGGTAGGCAGAAGGAACCTAGTGTTGAGACACTCCGTACCCCTCTTTCTGCCGAATTCTGGACGCATTGCGTGTTGAGTGGCAGAACTCAACGCCGCGCTTAGCCTCGACACTAGAGCGAAGAAATGGAAATATAAATTTAAGTAAATATTTCATATTCTCGAGTGGGGATCGAACCCACTACCAGTCAGTTTTACAGTCACACTTCGTGCCGCTGCGCCATGACTGGCGTCATTAATCTATAACTATTTAATAAATACTGCTAGTCTTTAAGTTCTGCAAGACTAAATAAGGAGATTACATATGATGTTCTTAATATTCTAGTAATATTTAATATACAAATCTTTATTTTTAACTCTAAACGCAAAAGTGTCTGTCTGTTTGTCTGTGGCACCGTAGTTCCTAAATTAGTGAACTGATTTATGTGAAGTTTTGGTTAATAGCAAGCCTCACGATGATTCTTAGCTATGGTTTATGAAAATTTGATTATTTAAGAACTACTACCACTTTGACGAGATGATGAGATATATTTACATATACATATTTTTAATTTTTTTTTATTTGTTTATTGAAAAAATATGAATATGAATAGTGAATTTGAGTTTCTTAGTTTCAAGATCTTTTCTGCATCATTTAAATACGTTAAATATGATTAAAACTCTTCATTAATAATAAGGAAGGACAACAATATTATTGCTAGCATTTATTTTTTCCTTTTTTTTTAAATTCATGTCTTCCATACATTCTGCATAGTTGATGGAGAAATATTTTTATATATCGTGTTCTATATTGATAAAGCAGAAAAACAAATAATTTCAGTTATTGTAGAATTTTTTATTGACGTATAAATTTATATAAAGTTTTCATTATTCAAATATATGTATGTATTCAAATATGTGCACGCATTTCTACTTATATGTGTGTCATTATATTATGTGTTGCTACCAATTACCGAGTCGACCTGTAAGTGAGTTTTTTGGATTTCTTCATATATGTTTTCTTTTCTGTGTGTTTAATTTTCTAAACTGATCGCAACTTACAGTATTGCCTGCGGTAGTCTTATTGGCAAAAGGTGACGCTTGTTCCGCACTTATAAATTTGCAGTAAGACGCTAACCTACTGTGTCACGTTGTCCACTGCTTGATTTCGATTATTGTATTCAGCATTTTAGAAAGCAATAGTTATTAAAGCATTAGTGATTAGTTTCTATACCTTATCCAATAATTTAGTTCGCATATAACTGTCAATAGCTCAACGTTATGAACCTTGTTATGATACTTCAATTTACCATTGTGGTCATTGAACATTGCAGCTGATGGGCAAAAATAGTCAAGATTCATAATTTTATTTATCACTTTCAACCTGAATTCGACACTTAGGGTATGGAGTGGTGAAATTTAACGCCATGCATTAACGTGCCTTATAGGAAATGAAAATAATTAACCTCAAGACTATAGTCACTCTCTTACTGAGCTGCGATACAACAGTCTCAATTTCCATTTATTTTTATTTGTCAAGAAAACTGTCTACGGTTCTCAATTACTTTTTCCAACAAGAAGAGAAAAAGACATTTATCTACTTTTTATAGTTAAGATTTTCGTATATCAATGAAAAAGCCTTGGTTGAACCACTTTTGCTGAGGCGATATATTTTGATTATTTCTTTTATATTTTATTCTATTAATTTTTATACATCGTTGGAAAATGTCTATCGTATTCAAGAATTTTTGCTTTGGTAGTATTATATTTATATCTTTATATCTATCTATCTTTTCTTTTTTATTTATATCTTTATTTATTATATATTAACTGTGCTGCTCTTATGATGTGGCAGATATTTTATTTTTATACTTTAATGGAAAATGCCTATCCAGCTGATGAACTTTTGCAAAAGCTCCATTTAATTATTTTTTACTTTAAGCTGAATTTGCATGAGTTTTCATAAGATATTTTTTTTTACTTTTATGTGTCAGTGGAAAATCATAGTAATTGATTTTTGTTATAGAGGCATTTCGTTATTTATTACTTCCTACTTCGCTTCGCCCGCTTGAACATACAAATGTTTATTTAATTTTATTTAAGTGTATTTAAGGAAAATTACTTTATTATTTTAATATGGTTACTACTGTTATAAATTAATAAATCTTTTATAGGAAATGTCTGACACGTTAAATATCTTGCACTTAAACCGAAATTTATTATTTCTATAGTTTAGCTAGACTGTTATGATACTTCATAAGACGTTCTAGATCTATAAATGTTGTCAATGGAAATGTTCATTACGCTTAACAATTTTTTTATGCACACATTTAATTATATCTTGTAATTCAGCTGGACCACTACAGTTCTAATTTAGTTGTGGACGTCTTCAAAAACGAATTAAACCTAGACGCTGCCGAGACTTGATAGCTATAAAACGACAACAAGTACAACAGTGAAAACTGCATTTAAATCGGCTTAACCTTTTCTGAGATTAGAGTTAACAATCAGACAAAAAAAAATTGATTTGTGTTTAATTACAATAAAATGAATTTCCCCAGTAATAGATTTTCTTAAATATCTTTATATACAGACGGCGATGAATTACAGTTTTACTATATGTTTAGATAGGGTATTCACAATATTTAAAAATATAAATATGTACAATACGTTCAATCGTCAATGTTCCAATCGGATTAAATTGTCCATCGTCAGTTGAACTTAGTGATCTGTGGTTGTTGGTATTTCAAGCTGGAACACTGAACTGAATTGTGGTTTTACTCTGCTGTCTTTGTTCAACTAGCTGCCTTCATTTATAATATTATTATTAAATCTAGTTTCGTCAAATACCAAGTATTATTTCATTTAACTTACAAAACATAACTTTAGACAAATTGATTAAATTGTTATTCAATATGCACACATAAATAATAAATATAACCTTTCTATAGACTGCTGACTTTCTACTGCACAGTATATATAAGTTAACATAATTTTTCTAAAATGATAGGGCTTCAAAAAATATTAACAGAAATATATAATTGCATGTCTAATTTAAATTTATTATAACTAAAATTTAAGTGTATTTTGCACTCGACGACTGTTCATTATAAATAAAAAAAGGCCCGATGAGTTTCTTGCGCCGCTTCTTCTCAGGTCAGAGGCACTAACTTTACTGAACTGGTGGTTTATGGAGTCAATTGAGTTAGAAAACCAACCACGTCTGCCCAAATTTTAATGTGGAAAATTATTTTTCGTCAAAAATATTAATCAAATTAAAAAATATTATTCTATTATAATCATAATGGTAACACATAATTCTACTTACCAAAATAAAAAAGGATAAGTTTTTTTTTGCATTTTTTGTATTATTAAAATTATATTACAAATGTAAGAATATATATTTTTATAAATGTAATAAATTTTTTAATTACATGTACTTAGACAAAACCTTCAGAACTCAAACGGTTGAAAAACGTTTCAATATTTAAAAAAAATATTAACATGATATAAATAAAGGGTATAATGAACCAAAAAATTAACAAAACATCATACTTGTCATTCTGTCCATCATATATAAAATGTTGATTACAAAAAGGGTATATAAAATTCATTATTAAACTAAACAATGGCTCCAATAAATTAGGGCTAGTATAAAAATAAAATAACCGGTATATAATGACGGGAATTTAAATAGGAAAAGCGTCAACGAGCTTGTCAGGCGTCAGGCGTCACGTTTCAAGATGGCGTCGGCGCCAACCACTTTGGCGGGAAACGTGACAGCTCCTGTTCATTCGGAATTGCGATATAAAAATCCATCCATCTACGTTAAATAACGTGAGTTAAATTGATATAAACACCTTAATCTTTAGTGATTAGAAAAAATACCCATAGATAAATTTACTTATTAACAAAAAATACCTATGCATAGATTTGAATAACAGATAAAGGTAAATATTATTATATAAATGATATTATCATCACTTAATGTAAAAGTTACTATTTTAAAATTAATACCTTCTGGCTGTTACCGTGAAAAAAAATTATACGAATTAATATGCAATATGAGGGTCGCGTTGGTGTAATTAGATTTTTACCGAGTTATAGCAACCAACGTCATACTTCACACACCGCTAAACCAACGTCAAAATTTATTGCATTTTCAACACAATTTTGTTAATTTAAGTTGTTTAAACTTTAATGAAATCATTATTAAATTCTTTAAAAGAGTTAAATAATATTATTTATTTATCAATTATTTGGCCCTTATGCATAAAGAATGTTTTATTATATTTCGATAGCTATTGAAAATGGTAATATTTAAAAATATGTATGTATTTAAAATAACAAAGGATAAACAAACCAAAGGTTTGCTTATTCATTTAGTTCTCGAAGAGCAAATATTAATACTTAATAAGTACTGCTCCAGTAACTCTCATACTTCTATCACTTTTTGTATCATATGAGTTAATTTATAATATAAAAATGCTTTAAATCTATTAATCTATTTAAGTTAGATCAATCTTTATTGCATGTGTGGAAGTGTGACTGTAAAACTGACTGGTCGTGGGTTCGATCCCCACTTGAGGAGATAAAAGATTAACTTAAATTTATTTTCCATTTTTTCGCTCTGGTGTCGAGGCAAAGCGCGTCGTTGAGTTCTGCCACTCAACACGCAATGCCTCCAGAATTACAGAAAGTGGGGAATGGAGTGTCTTAACACTAAGTTCCTTCTGCCTATCCTGCTGTATGCGGGATACAGCGTGAAGCTGATTTAATTTAATTTGTAGTGATCATTAATACATTTATGAATTTGCACATAATATAAATACTAAAAGTAAAAGCTGTAAATTCACATTTAATAAATATCAAGATATATCCCTGGTAAACTCCTTACTCATGGTACTGGTATACGCTGTTTTAATAAGTAATGTATTTCAATTCCCTCTGGCACGTACGTAATGGCTGACGATCGATCATCTCCTATATGGTATTTCGTTATGATTTGTTACTTACCTGTTATAATTTCGTATTCATAATACAGCATATATAAATCATCATGATTTTGAAATTTAGATTTCGGTCCTATTAAGTCAAATTTTATTTTTTCGAGGTTCCTTGCAATTTTATATATTCTTGTTTAATTTCTTAAGAACTTTGAGGCCAGTCGTGGCGTCGAGGCAATAAGTGTGACTGTAAAACTGACTGGTTGTGGGTTCGATCCCCACTCGACAAGATGAAATATTTACTTAAATTTTTATTTACATTCTTTCGCTTTGGCGTGGCGACTTGAGTGTCTTAGCAAACGGAGTATCTTAACACTAGGTTCCCTTTGCCTACCCTGCTTTGTGCTGGATACATCGTGAAACTGATTTGATTTAATAAGAAGTATAATGGAAGAAAGTGTAAAAGTTAGTACTACAGAAGAAGTAATAATAAATAGTTTATTATAGTTTTTTCCAATAAAACGCGAAAATGTATAATCGTTACAAATATTAAGTATTTTTAAAATTCTGAAGTGTTATTATGAATTGTTGTTTAATAGAGTATTTCTCTCTATATATCTTCAGAATCGTAAAAAAATGAAAATAACGGGATTTGAACCCGCGACTCTCGATATAATTACAAACGAACGAACCCACACGTATGGACTGAACTGTATCATTTTAACAATATTTCGCAACTTTTAGTGACAATTACCAACGCAACATTTATTTGGTGAAAATTATTATTCTATTGAAATATTGTTTTGTTAGTCCAGCGAGCAAATGAAACGTTCAATTTTATTGTTATCACACCAGTAGGTAGGAAAGTACTGGATGTTCTACAAGTGCGTAAAACAACAAAAAATATTGAAGCCGAAAATATTTATTTCTTCACTCTGGTGTAGAAATATCGACATAATAGAAAAAAATATATTTGTCAATGGTGCCATCTTTCATAATGTCTCTGGTATTTCCTGGTTTTGATAACTTCGTCTATTATTGCACAGACAAAATTGCTTCAGTTTCCCCGAAAAGATGCCAAACTGTAGCCAAAATAAGGAAGAAGAAGTATCCACGTCGGGACCTATTAGGGCTCTTTGGAATCTACTGTGCAGCTCCTTGATCTTCCCCACAACCTTGCAATGAGAAAATTCCTTACTCCTCTTTGCCTAAGGAAAAACGACTTTTTGTGTTGATAAACTGTGTTTGTGTTTTGTAAACAGTTGTGTTACCACATTCTTGTGCAAAGTATTCTCTAAGATTGCATACCTCGTGGTTATGGAGGCTCTTGACATTCAAAAACTCCACACTTACGCGGGATATACATTCTCATTACAGACGAACGCGGATGGTGCATTTGGTATGTCGTCAAAAAATTTATGTATTTGGCGATCTACAGAGTCTAACTGAGTCAGTGCCCATCTTACAATGCCAAAAGCATAGGATAACCTAACCGTTAAAAGCACGAACCTTGTTGTCACCAGATAACAGGCTGCCAAGCACTTTTATCAGGCGACCAAAGTAACGCTTCTTCACCACCTTTTAGATCAACCATGTACAGCAAGTGAGATATGACCTTACTCCCCGGCGAAGTCAAAAGTCTAACAGATTGCTAAAAAAATTTAAAGCTAGACAAAACCATAAAGGACTCAGACTGTTACCCTGAAATTTGCCCTGAAACTCCCCTAGATAACGAAGGACAGTGACCCATTGTCACATTCCCATTCAGAAATGACCTCAAAGTCATATCAATCTAATATAACTCCAAGACCTTTAAGAGCCAAGTATATGGCACTGAATCATATGCCTCCTTATAATCTATCTCCTACACGTGGTTAATTATTATTAATCTCGGCTTACAAACATCCTTGCCAAAATATAATAAATTTCAAAAGTACATAATATATACGTACGTACTATAATACTATGTTGTTGGCCATGGTTATTTTATCAAGATTCTTAATTCTCTATAATAAAAAATAAAATATCAGCTTCACGCTGTATCCCGCACACATCAGGGTAGGCAGAGGGAACCTAGTGTTAAGACACTCCGCTCCCCGGTTACGTTCCGTATAATAAAATTACACAACAATACATGACAATACATACTAAAGTACTAAACAACTTAGTGAAATTGGTTATTGTTATTGTCTACGGCAATATTTTGAACAATATCTCTAGGCGTTTCCAAATATTCAATTATTATTTAAGACATTTATGGCAGCAGATCGTTTCTAATTAAACAAACTCTCATTACTTGGTATTATAGAACTTCAATCATATTAACCAATGCGCCTTTTGGTTCAATTTCAAAGGAAATCGCGAGCAAAAACCAAGTTAATTACAAAATATCGTTCTAAGACCTGTCAGGCGGTTGGCAAAAGTCGAATTATTTATTGCATTGTACTTGAGTTGTTCAAATGAAATGGACACTTAATTGGGCCATGTATTATTATGAGTATTGACTGTAAGCGCGACAGGTCGTGGGTTCGATTCCCACTCAAGGAAATTAAATATTTTATATTTCATTTTTTCCCTCTAGTGTCGATGCTATCCAGCGTTGAGTTCCGAGTTCCGATTTCGGTGGAAAATGGTGAATGAAGTGACTTAACGCTAGGTTTCATCTGACTAACTTGCTGTGTACGGGATACAGAGTGTGTAAAAAAATATATTATTTAATTATTAGAGTGATTTCATTTATATGAAGTACACATTTTGTGCCTGATTTTTTAAAAAAGTATACGAATATAGACATACAATATTTTTATCAATATATATCAATGAAAAATATTATAACTACATTGACAAATCGGGAGGATGTCGCTGATGAAATATCGTGGTCGTTGGTTAGAATTCCACTTGGGATAGGTATCTCTTAAAACACATGCCTTTAAAATATAGTAAATATAAATCAATATAAGTATTTAAATGGATTATAAGAATATTTTTAATAATTTGTCTGTATTTAATTGATAGTTACAGCTTTAAATTTTTCATTTGTTATAAAACAGTACAATTAAAAGTCTTAGCAGCCCCTCTATTGATAATGTTAGGTGCATTATTTAATATAGAACATTTGAAAAAAATATAGTGATTTTAATATTTAAAATGGTAAAACAAAATTTTATAGTCTGTTTATTTTATTTTAACCTTTAGATTGTCATATTTTTTTCTGTCTTACGTAAGAAGTGATTAAATGTTATTTTATTTTACTGACGTTATTTATAGATAAATAAATTAACATATAGATTTTTTTATTTATTTTCTATTAATAATAAGTGTACCTACAATAATATGAATAAAAAATTGTTTATTAAAAGAAGTGAAGCACGTTTAAACATAAAGACTATTTATTATAGTCATAAATCAAATGAATCAGCTTCATGCTGTATCCCGCGCGTAGCAGAGTAGACAGACTGGAACCTAAATGTGTTAAGAAACTCCGTCCCCCACTTTGCGTGTTGAATGGCAGAACTCAACGCCGCGCTTTGCCTCAACACCAGAGCGAAAAAATGGAAATATATATATATTTTTTAAATATTTCATCTCCACTAGTGGGGATCGAACCCACAACCAGTCGGTTTTACAGTCACACTTTGTGCCACTGCGCCACGGCTGGCCTCAACAAAGGGCAGATTTTTGTTGTTTTAATATTGTTTATTAATATAGCTAATATTTCTAAGTAAATTATGTTATTAATTACTTACTACTTTGTAATTATTATAGTTCACCTTTCATGGAAGCTCTGGAAGGATGTCTCTTATGTATCAGAATATTACTCAGCAAGACAAAGGACGACGCCATAATTGGGAAATAGGGAAGTGTCTGATGATTAAAACTGAAGTTTTAAAAGCAGAGTATTTTTAATATGAAGATTTTCTGCGTTTGTTAATGAAACGGATCGTTTCGTTCCTATATTCAACTTGCAATTCTTGATATGTCAGAAAAAAAAGAAGAAAATTAATATTTTTGGATTCATTTCATAGACCCCATAAAATTTAGCAATAATAAAAAAATATATAAAGAAAAAATCACTTATCATGAACTTTATAATAATTTAAGTATATTAAAACAGACTGGTTAGATAGTAGATATATAAATTTCAAAAAATGCCTCTGCTTTAAATTAATGCTTTTAACGTTATTGCAATATGGTGCAGTCGGGAATGCTCTAACCAACATTGTCTCTAGCGCCGTAACGCTTCAAACGACTCTACATATTAGGTAAGGGCTAATAAATGTTACATTTCAGAATGTAACTAGTGAATATATGTATGTAATTTGTAATTATATTTGTAAAATCTTGTTTTATTCTGTATTATTATTTATAGGAGCTTTTATTTGATTTGTTTGGCCAGTCGTGGCGCAGTATGACTGTAAACGCCCACGAAATTAATATTTAATGTTTTCATTTCTTCCCTCTGCTATCGAGGCAAAGCGTAGTGTTGGGTTCCGCCACTCAACACCTCCGCAATGTCTCCAGAAATCAACGCAATTTTTTTTTTATGGAAAAGACACGGCAAACGAGCGTGCGGGTCACCTGATGGTAAGTGATTACCGCCGCCCACGACCCCGTGCAACCCCAGAGGAGCTGCAGGTGCGTTGCCGGCCTTTAAGGTCGGTTGGGCGCCGGGGCCCGGCATTACCTGATGCGAAACGCAGGGGCATAAAGCCACTACTTCACGCCGGTTTTAAATGCCGGGGGTGGTAATGATCCGGTCGAGTCTGCCCATGCGTGTTGCCATTGCTGGCGACGTGACTCTACCACACGTACTTTAGTCGTCTATTACGACACCACCAGTACCAGGATGATCCAATTCTAGGCCGAGATCACACGGCAAATTAGGGAATGAAGTGTAAACACTAGGTTACCTCATGTGGATGAGGGAAATAGGTGAAAGCTAAAAAAAATTAGAAGAAAGTTGTAAATCTTTGCACATAATAAATATTTTTTTAATCAATTTCTTAATCTTTACATATAAATAATAAATAATAAAATTCAACCCCATGTTAAGAAAAACATTTATAATATTTAATACTTTTTTCTTCTCCTTCCTCTGCACGTCGTCTCACGCTATTATGATTCAGATGTAGATTCATTTCATTATTAGAAGAGCGAAGGCTTTTTTTTATTTTAAGTAAATAAAATAAACACAAAGAGAGAACCAGCATAATAGAATTTTCTTTTCCTCTGTTGCCTCTTAAAAGCTCTCAGAAAGTACCAAAGTCTAATTTATAAAGTTGCGGAAAAACCCCCATTCCCGTCCTCCAAACAACTTGAACACAAAACAATGTAAAAACAAGTCCGATATTTGCTTTTTTCTTATTTTTATATATTCGGAGGCCGTCCTGTGGCTGTAACGCCACGGTTATGGGTTCTATCTCCACTGGAGGAAATTAATTATTTTTTAATATTTTAATTTCTTCCGTTTCGCACCAAAGCAAAAGCCCGGTGTTCAGTTCTGCCATACAACACGCAAAGCCTCGATGCGAAAAATTTGCGAATAGTGAGGAACGGAGTGCCTTAATACTTTTTATTTTGATTCGGTATATTGTATTGTTAATTTAGGGAAGGCAATTGGTATTCTCGCCTTAGTCAAAATTAAAAGTTTAGAAGAAATTTTAGTTATACATTTCGTTCCTTAATTTCCGCCAAATTCTCGAGAATTTGTCTGTTGAGTGGCCAAACTTAACGCCGCATTTTGTCTTATTACCAGAACAAGGAAACAAAAATATTAAATAATTCATTCTCACGAGTGGAAATCGAAGCTACAACCTTCGTGTTTATAGAGACACGCTGTGACATTGAACCACGACAACCTTTTCTTTTAAATCCCAATACAATTTTTAATATTTTTTTGACAAGAACCAAAAACTTTTGTAAAGTTAAAAACAGGAAACATATTAAAAGATGATTCAGCAAAAATATATTGCCTTCTTAACGTGTTTCACTCTACGTGTTCCGCTTGACAATAAGGTAATTTTCACGAGGCTTGTTCAATGTTTGTAAATTAAAAAAAACAACTCAACATTTGTATTCTCTATTTTTTGTTTTCTGTTCTGATATTGATTTAATTTATCTTTCGTTTAACCGCTACTTCCATCACAAAATTAGTATAAGGCCATAAAACATATTACAATTGAAAATCTGTTGTTTTTTATTGTATGATATTAAAATTGAGTGGGGTGATAAGGAGAACCGATTACATTATATAGACAGTGGGAACCTAGTGTTAAGACACGTCCGTTCCCTACTTTACCGCGGATTCAGGAGGCATTGCGTGCTGAGCGGTGGAACTCAATGCTGCGTTTTGCCTGAACATCAGAGTGAAGAAATGGAAATATAAATTTAAACAAATATTACATTTCCTCGAGTGGGAATTGAATCCACAACCAGTCGCATTTACAGTCACACTTACGGCATTTACAGTCCTGCCATACGTTTGGTGTTAGATAAATGTTTCTATACTACATCGTTCATATTTTGATCACAAGGGAAAAAAGTCGAAGAAATCCTGTCCCAAAGCAAAAGATTTTATCTTGTTAAAAGCATGTAAAGTATATTAAAATCAGACTTAAGACTTGCAGTTATAAGAGACGCACTGATCATTTATAAACTGACAGCTTAAAAAATTATAGGATGGTAAAATCAAAACGACTACTTAAACGGGACGCAAATGTAGGTTAAAGAAAAAAAATGTTTACGGTAAAGAACATTTTACCATAGAGAATTATTTTAACAAACAAAATGAACGTATTTATGCTGAAAATTCTACAGAAGCTTCCCAATTAGTAGACAAAGTGCAACATGGGCATTATTCGGTTTCAGTGATGGTTTGGTAGGTTGTTAGCTATGAAGGAGTGACTGACATATTTTTGTTAAAATGATATCAAAACATCGGTGTATCAAGATACTATTCTTGAGAACAAACTTATCAAAACGATATTTAATAACCAAGAATGATCCTTTAACCAAGAAGCAGTACCGGGATATGCTAGGAGATGGCTCGATCCAACTAACCTTGATTAGAAACGATTGGACTTATTTGCTTAACTGAACTGAAGAGAAGTTTCAGCTCTGATGGAGTCCGGAACTTTCGTCATCAGTTCTGATCTTAATCCCCTGGTTTGTGATTTGTCCCTAAATCAATCTACACAATTGGCATTGGTGAAAAATTTTCCTATAGAAACAGTGCGTGCCGATATTGACCTGTTCAGTTTTAAAATTAGTAACATATATTATTGGTTAAATATATAATTGGTATACAGAATATACATAGAAAGCACGTTTTTAGGCATTTTTATATAATCTATAAAATAATTAACATTTTCGGTCAAGTTCCAATCGTATTCGTGACCCGAGAGATTCGTACCAGTTTCATGAATGGAGATACACCAAAAGAATAACTAATTAAGTTGTAATTTTGTATCAAATTAAGTACAGATTCAAATTTGTACGAAAAATTGTAAAATTTGTCAAATGAATGCCACGAAAATTCGTCGAAAACTAGACAGCGGAGTTTTTTAAAATTAAATTACCTATCAGCTACGTGCGGTATGCAGCGTGAAAAATAACACACAATTGTCATCAAAGCAAAACGTGGGAACAAATTTTTTGGTTCTAGAGGCTACAGAATATTATTTTCATTGTTCAAAAATTAAAAGAAAACGTTCTACAATTATAAATTACTGTTATGTTATTTAAAAATTTTCGCGGCATTCGTTATAATAATAAATAATACAATAAATATTACATTTTAAATAAGAGGCTATTATGGCGCAAAGGCGTATGACTGTAAATGGCACGGTTGTGAGTTCTATTCCCACTCAAGAGATTGAAATATTTAATATTTTTATTTCCACGCTTTGGTAACAAGGCACGGCGTGGAGTTCCACTACTTTACGCCTCGAGAATTCGGCGGAAAACAATGAACGGAAGTGTTTTTATGGGGGCGGAGGGTCTTAACATTAGGTACCCGGGTTCCCTTTGCCTTCCCTTCTATGTGCGGGATACAGCGTGAAGCTAAATTTTAAATTTTTTTTGATGAAACAACAATATGTAAAATTTACTATATGTAATATATCGTGTTTTATGTATGTTTTGATAGTTTTTATAGTTGTAAAACCGAGTTGTAAATGTTTACTTAAATTTATATTTCCATTTCTTCGTTCTGGTGTCGAGGTAAAGCGCGGCGTTGAGTTCTGCCACTCAACACGCAATGCCTCCAGAATTCGGCAGAAAGTGGGGAACGGAGTGTCTTAACACAAGGTTCCCTCTGCCTACCCTGCTGTGTGCGGGATACAGTTTGAAGCTAATTTATTTTAATTTATTTTTATGAATAAAAGATAAAAATTATTTTAAAAAATCTTTATCAAATTATCATTTTTTCTATAGTATAAATATATTACATTCGAAAAAGTTTGTTCTTAAGTATTAACTTAGTTAAGGATACCAGGGAGAGGGACGACTGGAGGAATTTCGATGACAGGGACTTCCGGCAATATGGGGATAGCTTCAGGTTGCTCAATGACGATCACAGGCTCGACTTCAACTTCGGGTTCTTCAACGACAATTACTGGTTCAGCTTCAGGTTCAGGTTGATCGACAACGATGACGGGGCTGGGCTCGATCTCATCAACAATAACTGGAACTGGAGCGGGCTTCTCTTCAACAACTACGGGACTGCCAGAAATGCCGGAGTTAGGGTTTACGTTGATAATGATTTGGACTAAAGCGGAGCTTTCGGCAGCGGGTACACTGTCTACGATAGCGGGCCCGACGGAGATGGGCTGGTATTCACCATCGATTATAGCTGGTCCGGCAATGGGTGCGGGCTTTTCATGTGGCCTGATAGGACCGGCGGGAAGATCACTCTCGATGATAGCGGGGCCAACAGAGACAGGTACGGGCACAGGCCTGACAGGGCTGGCCACAGCAACAGCCGTGCAGATTGCGAAAACAACTAAGAAGTTCATTTTGCTGAAGCAGAAAATATAACTTTAGACATCAATAGTATAAATTTTGAAAACAGAAGCATACACATAAAATTTAATATATTTTTATTTATTGACAAGTTCATAGTTTTCTATGATAATGATTACTTTATATTTAAAAGTTACATTAAGAAATACAAAAATAAAATAATAATAAAATACAAAAAAAATAGTTAAGCGCAGCGTTGAGTTCCGCACTCAAAGCGCAATGCTTCCAGAATCCGGCGAAATGTGGGGAACGGAGTATCTTAACACTAGGTTCCCTCTGCCTACCCTGCTGTGTGAGGGATACAGCGTGAAGCTTTATCGTTTACGTCTAATTTGTATTATGTTATAGTCCACTTACCCGAAATATTGTTGCAAAACAATTATAATTAACTTATAAAAAAACGTCTGTATTTATAGTCATAGTTATCAAACTAATATAAAATATTTATCTATCATTTCAATGTTAAACTTTATATGGTTTAAGGGATAATTGCTGTGGATAAAGTTTATAACTCCTGCTGCTTTACTTTCATCTTGCCTAAATATATATTTTTTTCCTCACATTCTCGCGTTTTCGTGCACTCTTCCTGGTCAAAATTGTTCAAATAAATATTGAATTATTGCGTGTTAGAAATCGGAAGCGGTTAGAGTTTTTAAAATACACGATAAATACACAGTACAGTATTAGTACAGGTATACAATTTACATGAATTGTTTTAAATGATAAGAGTTTAAGTCACCCCTACGCTCAAACAGAGTCTAACAAGAGTCTTTTCTCGGTCACCTCGTACCTATCGTGATAGGGCTCACACAAGTCTTTTCCGAGTCACCCCAACGCTTGTATTGAGTCTGGCAAGAGTCTTTTCTAGGTACCCACATACACGCTCACAATAACTTAATTTTATAAATTGAAAATTCCAATTCAATAAGGAGTCAAAATTATAAAAATAGTAAAATATGGTTAACTTACGCTCAAAGCATAATGCACAGACCTGTATTTTCGCTCGGTCTAACCTGACAGTTGCTTATTATTTGTCCTCGATTCGATCCATTTTTCGAGTCTTTATGAAACCACAATAAAATTACTAAAACAATAAAATTATTTGTAAGTAGTCCTATTTTTCGATTATAATTTAAAACACAGCAAAGATTTTATAATAGGAAATAGCTTTTAATTTTTAGAATACCAAACTTTCAATCCAAATTACCAATTGGGCAAAGATACGCACAAAGATATGATAACTTCATGCGTATCCCACTTCTGATGTTAGAAATCGGAAGCGGTTATAGTTTTCAAAATACACGATAAATACACACATCGTCTATATGTTTTTAAACTATTTGGAAAGGGATACCACGTAATTGCAATACGTGATATGTATCACCTACTCACAATACTTCACACTAGTTTCCTTCCCCTGATTGACACAATTCTACTGCTTTTATAATTATTTTCACCTAAATCTACCCTCTTTTACACGAGTACGCTAACAATATAATATACTAAATAATAATATAGTAAAATATATAATTTAATACAACAAAATTTATGAGGTCAGTACAGTAGTCACCCAAAAGTACTAAGCCCATTTTAAAAACTATTACAATGCTACATTATCACTGATAGAAAGTAATATAAATTATTTTTCTGTGAAAAAGTATCACCATATTTATTATAATATAAGTATAACTGGTTTGGTGTGTTCTGTATCTAATAGTTAATTCTTACAAAAACGATGTCTGGAATTGTAAGCAATTTAGTAAAGTATGAAAATCTTTAATTAAATTATATTATTTTAGCTTTACACTGTAATCCACATATATCAAGTGCAGAGGGAACCTGAGAATCTAGAATTAAGATACTCTGTTTCCATTAACACTTCATAGACACTTCCGTTCGCCACTTTCTGCCAATTTTGCAGGCAATGCGAGTTAAGAAACGGAACTTAACGTCGCCCTTTGTCTCATTACCTGAGTAAGGAAATGAATATATTAAATGTTTCATAGAAGGCGGCGATCGTATGCCGCACCCCGGCGGCCCGGTCCCTTACGACAGATGGTGAGATCGAAGCCTATCGGAGGCCGGAACACAATCTCCGCCTCGTCCCTTTTCAGCCAGAAGGCGTTCAGTCGCCTGCTCACTTGGCCCGTGTTACTAGTTACTCTAAGCAGGCGGTCGAGGAGACCCACCACTCTTATCTGTAGACTGCCTATATCTGCTGATCTTACATTACCTGCTCGAGTCCCCACTACACGGTGTACTCGTAGAAGAATTTTCTCGCAGGGAAAATATATTATTTTAAGTTTAAAATTATAGGATAATGGACTAAGATCTATTTATTTGACACAGCAGGCCTCAACATTTAAATTTTAAAGGAACGTATTGCAGCGAATAGAGACCGCTTTGAATGTATTAAATAAACACACTGTAATAGTCATAAATATAACGTACAATAATAAAATGATTATATAGTAAAAGTTAGATATTAAGTTTCAACAAGAAATAGAAATTGTATAGTATTCGACACTTGTAGTTTTCATTTGAATTACATCCTCAAGTGAACATTTCCTACAGTACTTGTCAGTTCCGTAGCGAAGCAAATGAAGCATTAGTTAGCGGAAATACATATCAAAGGATGAATAAGCGAAAATAGACTGCTTTCTTAGCTGAATATACTCGACGTGCTTCGCCTCCCAACTAGCCAACTTTACGCATCTTGCAACTTTTCTTTAAAGACTTTTTATTATGGAGAATTTTGAAATAGTTATAGTTCCTTCTTCTTCTTTAAGATGTTTTGGATTTATTAATTTTATTCCTTGCAAGAAAACTTTTTATGCTTGTTTGTTAGTATAATGATTAATAACTGTGAATATATATATTTTTTTATTCTACAGCGCGATGTTTCGATTGTAAATATTTTTTTAATATTTGGATTTATTTCGGATATGCATATGCATATCTAAAATTGTTTGTATAAACAATATATAAGGTCAGGGTAAAAGTATTTTCGTATTGTTCATACAAAGGAAAATATTTTTTTAAGTATAATTTTTTATTTATTTGTAATATGTATGTACAGTTTTGATTTATTCATCATCCGTAATCAATTGTTTCGGAGAAATGGTTCGGAAACGTTACGTTTCAACAAAGAATCGCAACTGGAAACACATTGCATTAGGTTTCTCTCAGTGAGATCATGCATTACCCAAATGTCAAGATTTTTCTTGTACCCAGACTTTCGTTAATGACGTAAAACTGTTTTATGATCAACATCCAGTTCTTCAGTTATGTCGTAGCTACTAATATGTCGATCTTGCTCCACTTTCTCAAAGATGGTACTGATTTTATCTGTGACAGGGCGAATCTCATCTTTCACACTAAAATTTCCAGACTTAAACCACATTTGTGCTACTTTTATTGATACCGCATTAGGTCCGTAAACCGCACAAATTTATCGCGAAGTGTTTTTACCTTTTTTGTAATAAAACTTTACAATGTATTTTCGTCACATACGTTCATTTTGCTGGCTTGGAAAACAATTGAAAAATGGCGGGAACTACTTTTTTTTGATTGATTGCATCCTCAGAATGTCACATTTAATAGTATTAACAGCGAGCCAGTTACATTCAGCACAGCCAAAGAGGTTTGATTACTAATAATACATTCAAAATACAAAAAAACTTTTGCCCCGACCTTTTATGGACCTATATATATTTATAAGTGCCTTTATCTTGAGTTTCATTACATTATAAGCCTCGACAGAATTAGTAATTATTACTAATAAAAAATAGTTAATTATAATCATAATTCGGCATACTTTTAAATATTTGAATTAATAAATTTCTTCTTCTTTTTGTAAAAATGTAAAAAAGTAATAATCAAAAAAGGGATTGTATTCAAGTAATTGAAAATCGCAAATAAAGACAATTGTCTAGAGTGAAATAGAACTCGCATTCATCGTGTGCATCGAGACATGATACAACTTGTAGCATGTCTAGATTTTCGATTTCGACTTGTATAACAAGAACAAAACACACACACACACATAGTATGTTTGAAAGTTTATATATAAGGCCAGTCGTGACACAGTGGCACAAAGTGTGACTGTAAAACCGACTGGTTGTGGGTTCAATCCCCACTCGAGGGGATGAAATATTTACTTAAATTTATTTCTTCCATCCATTTCTTCGTTCTGGTGTCGAGGACAAGCGCGGCGGTTAGTTCTGCCACTCAACACGTAATGCCTCCAGAATTGGGCAGAAAGTGGGGAACGGAGTGTCTTAACACTATATTCCCTCTGCCTACCCTGTTTTGTGCGGGATACAGAGTGACGCTGATTTTATTTTATATATATAAAATTATATAAAATTGAAATAGTTTCGCATTGAAAACATTTGCGCTAGTATCAGCACACATGTAACGCTAGTATTTGTTTCGCTCGCTATCGCCCGCATTTATTCGGTTGACTGAATACGTAGCGGCAGCATTGCCGGCTGAATGTGCTCACTAAAATAAACTAAATTATATTATGTAAATTGTTTGTGCATTTCATTTTATGATATTGTTTTTTGATGTGTTTACCAAATATTTTTTTTATTTTTTATTTGTTGTTTTATTTTTTTTAATTTTGTTCTTTTAGGTTCTTTTAGGCTTTGTGGAGTGAAATTTCGTTGATCAAATTGAACCTCTTATAAATCTTTATAGTATGCATGTAAATGTGACATGATATGTGTAGAATAAAATATGATTTAACTTACAAATACTATTCATTGCAAGAATTTATACCTGGATGTATATGTGGGTCGCTGTTAGTAAAAATCACTCGATAAAACTGATTTATTTAAGAAAAAAATACTTTTTATTAATAAAATCCAAGAACACTCCAATAAAGATTTCCAGTGAAAATGAGAACGCACGAAAAATAATTTAGAAATCATCAGTTAAGCGTTCACTGCAGTGAATTCAACGTCCTCGAAATTTCAATCTTCAGATGGAAAAGTGTAATATCAATAATCCTTCAAGCATTGGTAGTACAAACATTCTATTCACAAGAGATAACCATCTGTAAAGGAATGCCGCGTCCCTCGCATTTCTTTTACCATCAGAACAAACGAGGTCGGGGTCGATATAGTTGGGGGTTCCCGATAAATTGGTCGAATTCTAACCCTCAAATGGGTTAATCGGTTAGAGTCGTTGGTGGCAGCTGCACCTGACGGGCTGAATTACGATATTACCGCTGTAATAGGCACGATACGAATATAAAAAACAGCTGGCGAAAACTTGTTCATTTTTCGTTTTATTTTTTCTTATTTCTAATTGTTGTTGGATTGACATGACCTTTTAATTGCTTTTCTTTACGACATGTTTTTTCAGTTTATTTCAGTTTTGTTTTATTTCGAGTTTTTTTTTATTTCTTAAATATTTTTTAATTAATAAAGGGATGAGAAATGGTTCTTTTTTCCATTCTTCACTTAACTTTTTACTCGGTTTGATTTTGTGCATATTATTATATTATTTATATAACAGACTGTAGTCGTCGTAATGCATAAATACAAGCGTGTGATTATGAATGCGACGGTTTTAGGTTCGATTCCCATTTGGGGGAATGAAATATTTAATATTCTTCGCTCCGTCACTCAACACGCAATACGTTATGAATTATGCGCAATACGTGGGGAACGGAAGTGACTTAATGGTAACGGAGTGTTTTAAAACTAGGTTCCCAGGTTCCATCTGCCTACCCTACTATGTGCGGGATAAAACGTGATGCTAAAAATATGTTTAAGTTTAGTTATAAAGCCTAATTACATAGTGTATGGGGACCATGAATTACAAAGAGTATATATTTATTTTCTTTATTTGTTATCTTTTCATGATCAACTGTTGCGTTGACTTTGGTGAAATCGCACGTGTGTACGTGACGTGAGCATAGAGAGAGTAGGGTATGATATAAGGGTTAAAATTCATTATTTATCAGAAATCATTAGGATGAATCAGTATTGTTCTTTGAAGATTTTTTTTGGTTCACTCTATATCCCACAGATAGCCCGGGAACAGGCAGAGGGAAAGGCAGAGGGAACTTAGGAACCTAGTGGTTTTCCTGTTGAGCTTTACTTCGACATCAGGTTAGTCGTGACGCACGGACACAAGTTCGATTCCTCGTCGAGGAAATGAAATATTTAATATTTTCATTTCTTCGCTTTAGGCTAATACATTTTTTTGCTTAAATAGTACATATTTCATCCATATTCATTATGGAAATATAATATATGTTTTGTTTTTTTTCCCGCGCCGACATTTTAATACTTTTGTAGCAGAAATCCTTTCGTTATATAAAATATAGAAAAATATTCGCGATGTCACAGACGCGAGGTAGAGTTAGCCGTCGGTTTATTTAATCAAATATTTACATTATCTGCACAGAACGTGGGTCTGACGTTTTTCTCCTTTCATAATGTCAATAATGACTTTTATACGTGAGCCTGACAACTGCCATTGCTTACTTTTAGACCGGGAATTTAGTGCGTTGAAAATGAAAGCCTTCTAGTATTAAATATTTTTGTGTCACGTTCTCGAGTTTGTATACATATGTATATATATTTTTAATAATATTTAGATTTTGTTACGTTGGAAACGTGTCTGAGAACAAAAAATAGGTTTAATGATGTGTTTGGGTTCCGTATATTAAAAGGTGTAAACTGAATCCTTATAGGATCTTTTGTTATATGTCTGTCTGTCTGTCAAGACCATATATCTCGAGATCGCATAGATGCGAGCATGAAGTGAGAACTTACATTACAAATAAGGGGAAAAATCCGAAGAGTCTATTTATAGTTATTATATAAAAAAACACATACATACTTATAGTTCATTTCATACAAAATGAGACTTTTATTAATATTTTCATATCTTCGCTCTGCTACCAAGGTGCGGCGTTGAGTTCTGCCACATAACACGCAATAAATCGAAGATTCATCGGACGGTGATTCTTAAGACTAGGTTCTCATACAGCGTGAAACTAAAAAAAAATCTTTTCTGCTAAGGCTTGCTTCGTATTAGAAAACTCGAAACTATTCGCTTAATAGACATTAAGATGTAATATCACGTTGAACGAACAAACGTTTGCCCAGATTGTGGTAATTGCTCCAGAGTAAATACGAATTCTGAACGTTCCATCAGAGATAATCCTGTAAAATAGCATTTTAATTAGTAAAATGGGCGGACGATTGTAAAGTTAGACTGATTTCATTATATAGAAAAAGTATTATTAACTGAATTTTATAAAAAGAGGTTATCAATTCGACTGTTTTTTTTTGTTATGTTATAATGTACTCGTATATCTTATTAAAAGCATCTAACCCAGATGGTAGGTGTAGGTTTGAATGCTGTTATTTTTCTTTTAGTAAAGTATGTATGTATATACTATTTTACAAATAAAAACTAACTTTACACTGTATCCCGCACACAGCATTACAGGCAGAACCTAGTATCAAGACCTCCGTTACCTAGTATCAAGACTGAGGGCAGTCGTAGCGCAGCGGCACGAAGTGTGACTGCAAAACCGACTGGTTGGTTGTGGGTTCGATCCCCACTCGAGGAGATGAAATATTTACTTAAATTTATATTTCCATTTTTTCGCTCTGGTGCCGAGGCAAAGCGCGGCGTTGAGTTCTGCCACTCAACACGCAATGCCTCCAGAATTCGGCAGAAAGTGGGGAACAGAGTGTCTTAACACTAGGTTCCCTCTGCCTACCCTGCTGTGTGTGGGATACAGCGTAAAGCTAATTTAACTTTTTTTATATAAAAACTTACATATTTTTATGCAGTTTACTGTGAAAAAAATTCTCACGTGAAAAAAAGCTCTTATAATTTTCGTCGACCTAAATTAGAATGACTCGTGGTCCTATTTCTAGCCTCTTATGACTCACGAGAGCTCCTGTTTCTTAAACAAAACACTGAACATTTTACAAGAAAAACAGATTTTTCTGTTTAATATTGTCAAGTACGTCGCTTTTTTAGATAATCTTAATTTTATCTAGTCATCTTTATTACTATTAATAAGTATTTCTTTATATATTTTTGTATCCCACAGGGGGACAGAGACAGACTAGTGTTAAGACACTCCGCTACCTACTCTCTACCGAATTCTGTAGTCATTTCTTGTTGAGTGGCGGAACTCAACGCCGCGTTTTGCCTCGACACCAGAGCGAAGAAAGGAAATTTTTTGCCATGTGATCCCGGCCTAGAATAGGATCATCCTAGTACTGATGGTGTCGTAAGAGGCGACTAAAGTACGTGTGGTAGAGTCACGTCGCCAGCAATGGCAACACGCATGGGCAGACTCGACCGGATCATTACCACCCCCGGCATTTAAAACCGGCGTGAAGTAGTGGCTTTATGCCTCTGCGTTTCACATCAGGTAATGCCGGGCCCAGGCGCCCAATCCACCTTAAAGGCCGGCAACGCACCTGTAACTCCTCTGGTGTTGCACGGGGCCGTGGGCGGCGGTAATCACTTACCATCAGGGGACCCGAACGCTCGTTTGCCGTGTCTTTTCCATAAAAAAAATTAAATATCTAATATATATGTCAATTTATATTATCATAGCGTAACTAATTATAACTTTTACTTGACTTGCCGTGTTAATGTGTGTGTTGGTTTATGTGAAATTTTGCAAAGTCAATTTGACCCACTTGCCAGTGTAAGATTGATCGGAAATTTAGCAAATAGCGGAAATGTGACAGTAAGCAACGTTTTAGGGTTTAATTTCTATTCGGGAGAATAAATTATTATTTATTAATATTGTAGTTTCTTCGATCTGGTAGCAAGACAAAGTGCGGCGTTGAATTCCACCTCTAAACATGCAATGCATCGAAAATTCTGTTGAAAGTGGAGAAACGGAGTGTCCTAACACTAGCCTACTTCCTTTGCCTACCTTACTATATACGATATAATAGATATCAACTATTTGGATTCTAAACACAAATAAATATCTTATAACCAAAGATAAACATATAGAGAGAGCTTGTAAAAGCTATCAGCGAGTGGGTAACTACCACCACCGTTATACTGTAACTGAAAAATGTGAGTAATAAAACGAGGTGATACAGAAGCACGTAGCTTGTTAGGGGATGGGACGTGAGCCCGATGCACTTACATTCTGACAGTGTTGAGGGGCAAATTGGTTGATGCGATAGCAACATATGCAATAATATATACTACACAATATACAATATGTATAATAGAGTGCCAGTCGTGGTTGTGGGATCGATACCCACTCGAGGAAATGAAATATTTCATATTTTCATTTCTTCTCTTTGATTTGTGTCATTCAACGCGAGAATGTCTCCAGAAATCAGCACGAAAATGTCTCCAGAAATCAGCGGAAAATGGAAAACGGAGCGTCTTAATATTAGGTTCGCTTTGCCTATCCTGCTGTGTGCAGGGCCCAAAAACATAGAGGCCAGTGGCGTAGGGGCACTAAGTGTAACTGCAAACGTGTCTGGTTGTGGGTACGATACCCACCCGAGGAAATTAAATGTCTATTTATATTTATATTTTTATTTCTTCGATATAGTGTAGAGCCAAGGCGTGGCGATGAGTTCCGCTACTCAACACACAGTGCTTCTTGAATTCGATAGAAAGTGTGGAACCGAGTGTCGTAACACTAGGTTGGACATTAGTCCAACTTATTAAAGTATACTATTCTGTTCTTTGAATATGGCGGTACGCAAATCGTTTTGAGAAACCACGAAAGAGATTATACTTTTAACTAAAAAGAAAAACAAGACGAAAAAGAGAAAGAGATACAGTTAATAAATTGCCTCCACCTATAATAATTTTTTGCCGTGTGATCCCGGCCTAGAATAGGATCATCCTGGTACTGGTGGTATCGTAAGAGACAACTAAAGTACGTGTGGTGGTCACGTCGCCAGCAATGACAACACGCATGGGCAGACTCGACCGGATCATTACCACCTCCGGCATTTAAAACCGGCGTTAGTAGTGGCTTTATGCCACTGCGTTTCGCATCAGGTAATGCCGGGCCCCGACGCCCAACCCACCTTAATGGCCGGCAACGAACCTGTAACTCCTCTGGGGTTGCACGAGGCCGTGGGCGGCGGTAATCACTTACCATCAGGTGACCCGCACGCTTGTTAGTCCACACTTAGGAAATATAAATACTTATTTAGAAAAAAGAGCGCCTGGTCGGTTTCCAGGAGGCGCGGGTTCGAGTCCCGCTACGTTCAAATTTTATATGTTTTCTAAATAAGTATAATACCACTTCTTTTCCACGAACAGAATGTCCTGGAATTCATGCTAAAGTAACATTCAAACGAGTACACATAAGTATAGTTCTTTACGAAAGCTTAAAATAATTGGAGACCTTAATCTACTATAAAAATCGTTCTTCCATTATAGCCAATTTGGGGGAGTAGGGAGTTAAGAGACTAATCAATGTAGAAAATAAACCTATATGCTAAATGTCATTTCAAATATAATTACAATAATATAATCTTCTTAGGCCAGTCATTGCGCAGCGGCACAAAGTGTGACTGTAAAACCGACTGATTGTGGGTTCGATCCCCACTCGAGGAGATGAAATATTTACTTAAATTTATATTTCCATTTCTTCGCTCTGGTGTCGCGGCAGAGCGCGGCGTTGAGTTCTGCCACTCAACTCGCAATGCCTCCAGAATTCGGCAGAAAGTAGGGAACGGAGTGTCTTAACACTAGGTTTCCTCTGCCTACCATGCTGTGTGCGGGATACAGCGTGAAGCAGATTTTTTTTAATATAATCTTACTTGTTTCACCATTGACATTACAAGAACAGTTGCTTGTTAATAAAAACCACCCATAAATTTCATATCTTGACTTCAATGTATGAAAACGACGCACTACAACGAACACACGTACTTAGTTTACAGTTGCACATTATTAACATGGTTCAAAGCAACTTGCAAATTTAATGTTCTTGTGAGTGGTATTATTACAGTTATATTTACCGTTTTTACTCAATGCTACCACCGCTTTAATTGCTTTTGAAAAACATAAAGTTGTTCACTTGATTTTTATTTTACGTTACATAAATGGCGCTAATCAGTATTCATGTTTATGGTATTATGGTATATTTTTACAATATATTTATATGGTTGCTTAGAAAAAGCTTAAAACCTAAACTATGAGGCTTGCTTGGGTTTTGTCTTTATTGTCTTTGATTTATAATATCAAGATTCTGAATATTTTTAATGTTTGTGAATTCACATCTCGCTCTTTTATAAAAAAATATAAAAATTCAAGAAACAATAAGAAAACTGTCATCGACCTAACTTCTTTTATATTGAATATTATGAATAGTACACAAGATCGTTTTGACTACTGAAAATTATATTATGCTATAAAGATATTATAATAAACAATTCAATTTTTGAAATCTTTAAAACTAAACATAAATGAAATGTTAATGAAATGTATTTAACCTTAGAACGTCTTATTATTCAATTAAAATTTTGTGAAACATTTACAGATAGATTTTTCAATCTCTATTATAACTTTATGAATTCTTATTTGATCTATTACACGTTGAAAGGGATTTTTTCCATAGTAATGTACAGGCGAGGCTTTTAAGGGATCGTTACGCCCCTTACACATTACTGCATTAAATAAATAAAATAAATTAAGCTTCACGCTGTATTCCGCACACAGCAGGGTAGGCAGAAGGAACCTAGAGCTAAGACACTCCGTTCCCCACTTTCTGCCGAATTTTGCAGGCATTGCGTGTTGAGTGGCAGAACTAAACGCCGCGCTTTGCCTCGACACCAGAGCGAAGAAATGGAAATATAAATTTAAGTAAATATTTCATCTCCTCGAGTTGGAAGCGAAGCCACAACCAGTCGATTTTAAATTCACACTTTGTGCCACTGCGCCACGACTGGCCTCAGTCTCATTACTACACTACATTTAGTTTTAAAAACATTTTATGAGTATATATAGAATATGAAGTACAAGAACATGTTGGTAAGATTTTTCTTGTTATATTATAGCCTTTCCATTGTTTATATCCAGAAATAATTTATAGTTGAATTATGAACATTTGAACTGACAAAAAAAAAATAGATTGAACACGTGCGTCTCGCAACTTCCAACTGGAGTCTTAACTTAAACTAATCTAAGTTGGACTATTTAATATTAAAATTGTTTAACTTGAGAAAAGCTTATTTTACTACTTAAGTTTTGGTATAGTAATTCAATAGTAAAATATTTTATTGATTATATTTCGTTGCTAGTTACAATTCTGGAATATGTACATTAGTATTTTGTATATATCCGTTATTAATATCATTATATAGACCTAAAAATAGCATTTAAGTAAATACAGCCAGCAATATGCGTTAGAGTCAGAGAGGAGCAGCCTTCCTGCTGATGCCGTATGCGAGAGCGAAAGAGTAACAGAACGGCACCGTAACGCGTTACGTAACGACGAGGTTTAGTCTGCCATAAGAAGTTATCACTTCAAAATCTTACATGAAATATATAGGGTCGAATTTCATGTGAACTTAACGCTAATATTAAATGCATTTCTAAATAAATACTGCAAACTACTAAATAGGTGTAATGCTAGAGTGGATATCGAACCTACATACAACCTATCTCGTCTACAGTCACACGTTTGTGTCGCTTCCCCACGACTTGGGCACTGAATCTAATATTTAATATAACTTAATTTTAGTCTTTACTTAAAAATTCTTTGTTAGCTTTACCTTATTGTCAGTAGCTTCCTCCAAAACGAATATTGACTATAATATTGTGTTAAGATATAGGTTCAATATGAAATTGCACCGTCTGTAAATGTGCACTGGCTGCTTTCAATATGGAATGATGAATTCATTTAATAAAAGACCGGGAGCCAGCACGTACGCCACGTCGCCGTACACATTTGCCTTCAGAGCGTTTATTGTAGTATCGATGCATTCTTACGGTGCCGGTGGCGCGGTGTGGAAATGCAATGCATTTATTTGATGTATGGTTATCTACTTTATGGGATAATATTGTTTAGTCCTTATTTTTTTTAATGAAATTTATGTTGTAGATACAGAAATTATTTCGTGTTTTTTTTAATATTATCTATGTCTTCTTTTCTTAGGGCAAAATTTCTATAGAGTAGATTGTATTTTGTTTTTTTGTGAAAAAAAATAAATAAATCAATCAAATAAACCAGTTTCACGTTGTATCCCGCACACGCCAGGGTAGGCCTCTGCCTATCCTCTGCCCTCTGGAACTCACATTTCATTCAGGGAATTTATTACGTGTTGAGTTGCAGAACTCAACGCACCGCTTTGCTTCGACACCAGAGCGAAGAAATGAAAGTATTAAATATTTCATTTCCTCAAACGGGACGTGAAGTAATGAATTTTTTTTAACTTATGTTTAACATATATGTATTTACAAAGCTATATTAGGACCCTAATGAGAATTACATAATTTATTCGATATTGAAACTTGAGGCCAGTCGTAGCGCAGCGGCACGAAGTGTGACTGCAAAACCGACTGGTTGTGGGTTCGATCCCCACTCGAAGAGTTGAAATATTTACTTAAATTTATATTTCCATTTCTTCGCTCTGGTGTCGAGGCAAAGCGCGGCGTTGAGTTCTGCCACTTAACACGCAATGCCTCCAGAATTCGGCAGAAAGTGGAGAACGGAGTGTCTAAAACACTAGGTTCCCTCTGCCTACCCCGCTGTATGCGGGATACTATATATGCGGGCTATATTTGATTTAATTTATTCTTTTAATATTGAAACTTACACTACCTCTTCAATTCTTCAGTCTTACTAGAAAGTGACTAATGTGTAAGTTTTGCCAAGTTTTATGATTTGGACTTGTATAGTCCGTAATATTTGAAGTTTTATGTGAGTTATGAAGAAAGTTCTTGACTCTACAATCAGATCTTATTCACTGGATAGTTTTATAAAAATGTTGATGTAGGTCATTTTGGGATTGGTTTAAATTTAAAAAATCCTACTTTTGATTTTTGTTCTCAACTTTTTAATACGCAGTGTCTTCAATTATCGACGAAAAGTGGGGAATGAAAGTGTCTTAACACTAGGTTCCCAAGTCCATAGGCTATGTGCTGGATACAGTGTGAAGATATATTTATAATCTTTGTTTAGAAGACAAAAAAGAAAAAAATATATTAGTTAAAATAACATACTTAGCTATGAGAAATAAGATTACATTTCTAATAGATAAATAAGTAAGTATATTATCTTAACATAATTTGCAATATTTTTTTTTTTGTTTTTTTATTATTCATAATAAAAATTGTATTTGTCGTGGCGCAGTGACATATCATCTTACTGTAAACGCGACGGTTGGGGGTTGGATTACCTCTCGGGGGAATTCATTATTTTCAATTGCTTGCCAAAGTCAAAAAATGCCTTGAAAAAAGTCAAAGTTTCACCACTTTTTCCTCGTTTTTTTTATTACGTCGAGAAAATTCTAGAAAATTTTGTGGCAAGAAAAAAATATATTGCGAATTCAGAATTTCGTAATAAAAATCTTAAAAAAAAATGTATTCTAGATTCTTTCGTAAAGCCTTAAAGAATAAATGAAATGTTAAAGTAGCGTATAAATTAAAAGAAAAGTATTCCTCACCGAGCACTATTAGCCTGAGGTTGAAGTCGGAACGGCTTCCGTTAATTCTGCCGAAGATTGCCCATTGGCCTTTCCTAGATCGAATGACCACGTTAAAACAGATATAAAAGAAATAAGGACTCAAAGAAATATATCATTAAATATGCTATTTTGCTGTTATACAGATTAAATATGTGTTTTGTCATGCTTAACCTAAAGTGACATATGTTTTAAAGTATTTTTTTTTCAGCCTCAGCCTGTATATCGTATATAGCTGGGTGGCCAGAGGGAGTGCTAAGAAACTTTTCGCTGAATTCAGAAGAAAATGGGTATTAAATGGCGGAACGCCGCGCTTTGCCTTGATACCAGAGATATGAAGTATTTCATTTCCTCGAGTGGGAATCGAACCAATAACCTGTCGCATTTGCATTCACACGGTTGTGCCTCTGCGTCACAACTTCATACTGAATACTGATATTTTTATAATGTACCAATTTAGCAACATTCTTCATTTTCTTCCTAGTACACAGTAATGGATTTTTTTACGGCTTTAATTTTACAAGATTTTAAGGTAGATTTGGTAAAATATAGTGGACGTATGTTCAATTACATGCACTCAGTCCTTAATAAGTGATCGTATGTCATTCGTCCATTCGTTCACCGCTGGAATATATATATATCTCCAATATCATGCAAATGAGGTCAATCTTCGACTGTTCTCTATCTTAGTCTAAATAACTAGAATTCACAAAGGCACAAAGTGTGACTGTAAAACCGACTGGTTGTGGATTCGATCTCCACTCAAGGAGATGAAATAAAAAAAATCAAAAATTAAATCAGCTTCACGCTGTATCCCGCACACCGCAGGGTAGGCAGAGGGAACCTAGTGTTTTAGACACTCCGTTCCCCAGTTTCTGCCGAATTATGGAGGCATTACGTGTCGAGTGGCAGAACTCAACGCCGCGCTTTGCCTCGGCACCAGAGCGAAGAAATGGAAATATAAATTTAAGTAAATATTTCATCTCCTCGAGTGGGGGCCGAACCCACAACCAGTCGGTTTTGCAGTCACACTTCGTGCCGCTGCGCTGCGACTGGCCTCAGGAGATGAAATATTTATTTAAATTTATATTTCCCTTTCTTCGCTCTGGTGCCGAGGCAATTCAAACTTGACTAATTAACCAATGTTGTAATTTTAGAGGATTTAATTTGACATTTTAACAATCAGTCGATTTATAGTCGCACTTTGTGCCCCTACGCCACGACTGGCCTCGTTTATTATAGTTATCCAAAATTATTCACCCCAGAACATTGTATTACACTTATTAATTGTATTTTTATAATAAATATAGATTTATAAACGTTACTAGCAGAAAACAAATAGTTTTAAGGAAAAATTAAAATGTGTTAAAAATAATTTATAAGTCATGTTAATTGACCTACTTCATTCATAAAGGGTAAAGTAGAAAAACATTAAAAATATAGCTAAAAGCCTATAAATTAAAGATAGTTTTCAGATAACAATCATGCCTTAATATTGCGTTGAACATAAACAAAACATATTTATAAAATTTTCCATAATTTGACTATGAAGGTCAATTTGTCTCAGATACTACAAATATTTACGTAATGAAGAAGAAAAATACATTCAAACATTGTTACCCAACTGGGGATTAGGGTTCCATGTCTAAATAATATTAAAAATAAATCAATTTATTAAGAACTCGCTCTTCGTTGCACGCAAATTACTAGAAACAAAACAACTTATCCACAATATATAAGTTTACTTCTCTTTAATAACAAACTGACTTTGTTATAACACATTTAATTACTGACAAATGATGCCTTGGTTTTTATTATTTGTGCCGGATTTTTGTATTGTTGCCAGAGCGGGGATCGAATCCACAACCGGCGCGTTACAGTCACACCCTTGTGAACCTCCACCACGACGGTCTCAATTGCAACAATTTCAACATTTCTGGGAGTAGTTTTTTTGGATTTTATTTATTATTACTATTTAACTATTTTTCAGAGCACTTAACAAAAAAAATATAGTAAATTTTCTTATAGAAGAGATAAATATTAAAGAAGCGAAGACTGTCGTGGCTCAGGGGCACAAGTGTGCGACTGTAACGCGACGGTTGTAGATTCGATCCCCAATCGAGGAAATGAAATATTTATTTAAATTTATATTTCCATTTCTTTACTCTGGCTGCCATTCAACACGCAATGCTCCTAAATTCAGCGGAAAGTAGTCCCTCTGCCTACCCTGCTGTGTGTGGGATGACATAGTGAAGCTGATTTAATTTTTAATTTTAATATTAAAAAAAAATTATATCTTAATTTGTGTTCAGATGAAAAAGCTTAATAAGCGAAAAGACGGTCTAAATTAATAAAAGCAGCTTAATTATCGCTATTTGACATAGCGGAAGTCATTTCAAATTTCATTTTAGGAATGTAGGTTAGGTTAATAAGCGGATCCTTGCTGAGTAAAATAAAATAAAGTTCGTGTTACTTACTTTATAGAAAACTATGTAAATTATACATAACATAACTAAATTGCAACTACATTGCAAGTTTGTTTGTATACATAGTAATAAAATTGAAATTTGATATTTTAACAACTATTTTTAGGGCTTCATATCTTTAAAGGCAAAAAGGACAACACGCCACTTTTTAAGCAACACACATAATGGCGTCATAAATACATGATTAAAAAAAAACTCTTCACGCTATATCTCGCACACAGCAACGTAAGCAGAGGAAACAACTTTCCGCTAAATTCCAGAGGCATTGTGTGTTCAGTGGCGGAACTCAACGCCGCCCTTTGCCTCGAAACCAAAGCGATCGAAGAAATGTAAATATAAACTTAAATAAATATTTTATTTCCTTGAATGGAGATCAAACCCACAACCAGTCGATTTTACAATCACCCTTTGTGCTCCTGCACCATGACTGGTCTTCATACAACGTAATTTCATCGTTCAATATATTATTTTATTTAAAATATATTTTGTGATCATATGGAAACAGATTTATATTAGTATGTTAGATATTATGTTCATTATATGAAACGACAGGAGTTTGGCAAGCTACCGTTTAATGTTTCCCAAAATATGTTAGTTTATTTAGACAATGTGCTTTCATATGCAGCGAGGCAAGGCTGCGCTTAAAGGGTATTCAAATATTCAGCTTGAGGCCAGTCTTTCGTTGTATTTGTTTCTAGAAGCATGTACATATATATATAGATATATATATATATATATATATATATATATATATATATATATATATATATATATATATATATATATATATATATATATATATATATATGGGACAGGTGTTACTACTACACCTACACCAGAACACCCGTGCTTAGTAAAAAAAGACAAACAGAATGACTTATGTCGTTACGTCAGAGAACAAGTGTCCCAAAAAATATATATATTACACACTCTAACACTACACTCAAACGCTACTATGACGCCATCGTGAGTCAGTTTAGAAATGCCTAAATGCTCATAGTAATTGTAGGTTCAAAGTATATTGGGAGGAAACATTGTATTTTTAAAATATCTCATTTGCCTAGCTATACAAACTATTTGAAATATAATGTAAAATTATGTGTTATTAAAAAAATCTTTTTAAAAATAACAATTTAGGCTGTTTTTTCATGACTGATGTATAATGTATTTTACAAATGAATCACTTTCATATAATACCCAAATTACAAAGGTAAGGTAATCTGCCATTTTGTTACGGCGGCCATTTTGGAGTAACTACAACATTATGATTATATTTTGTAATTTCAATTAATTGTTATCAGAAGAAAGGAAGTGATACAAACTGAGCTTGGAATAAACACTAACACGAATATACACTATATCACTACTTACATACTAATACGGCAAATCAAATTAAAACTTGTAATAAATACAATAATTGACAAATATTTATATTCAATTTAAAAAAAATAACATAAAAATACTTTGAAAGAATTTCAAACAGACAGCAGCTTTCGCATTATGTTGAAGCAGAATGCAGTTTTATACATCTTATATTGAAATGAAAATTTAAAAGACTAGCTCAATATGAGTGATGAGTGTATCCCGCACACAGCAGGGTAGGCAGAGGGAACCTAGTGTTAAGACACTCCGTTCCCCACTTTCTAGCGAATTCTGGAGGCATTGTGTGTTCAGTGACAGAACTCAACGCCGCGCTTAGCCTCGACACCAGAGCGAAGAAATGGAAATATAATTTTTGAGTAAATATTTCATCTCCTCGAGTGGGGTCGAACCCACAACCATTCTTCGTGCCGCTGCGCCACGGCTGGCCTAAGAATGAATATGAGTGTTTTTTCTTATTTTAATTTCATCTTATATTTATCCACACTAAAAGATTTTTTTCTAAAAATACTTATATTAGCAAAAACTCTTTATAAAATTGTACTAGTTTTCTAAGCTTCCGCATAAATGATTTAAACTCTTTCCAACACTCTACGATTGCATTGTTCTAATAATAACTTATTTCAATGGACGGTTAATGTAAATATTGCGGCCGTAAGATATTTTTATTGTTGAACCTAACCAACTTCGGATGCTTCTGGCGTTATCGATATCGACATTATCGATATTAAAAAAAAATAGTTCAATACTGATATTTTTAATTGCTTCAACTATGCCAATAACAATGCAATTTAACTGAAAAATATTTTATAAAATTTAATTGAAATTCTTCTTGTTACGTGCCGTCGGACAGCACTGGGAAGTATGTCAAGTGGTCGCACTCGACTTTTGTATCGATAATTATGACCGTTTAAGTAACTAAATGTAAACTCGAATACTATCCGTTTAAAGCTTTCCGTAATATGAGCTGACTGCTAATAGGTTTTATTTATTTTCTTACGTAAATAATATTCTTTCGTTTAGTGGTTTCGTGTGACATTGTGAATTTGGTCATTGTTTTCTTTATTTATTATTTAAAATGGTAAAATCTCATTTTATAAATATGATTCATCTTCGTCGTCAGCCGCTATCAATTAGTTTGAAGCATTTCCATTTTTAATTTAATATATATATTTTTTTGTATTTCCATAAACAATATTTGGAAAATTGGCTAAATATAATACATGCGAAAGTAAATAAGAGAAGAGGTGGGAGGAAAAAAATGAGATTGTGGCTAAAACGATACATCGTGACAAACGATACAGCAGGCTTTTAAAAGATCTCAGGTAATGATATTAATATGAAAGAAAACAGAAAGAGTTCAACCAGAACTGGTTTCTGCGCAGCTCATGATAAAAACATGGGAGTGAAAAGCAATTATGGGATGATATCGATGAAACTGATCGATCGCGCTAAAAGTATGAGGACCACTCCAAAGAGCATGTGTAAAGAGGTTGATGATAGTAGACGTGGCGAAAGATATATATGCAAAGAATTTAGCGTTTAGCGTTTGATGCATCATACTCTCTGCACCGCTAGGGATAAAGGGTGAAAATGAAAACACAAAAATATCACAGTACGTTTTGACTAATTCTCAAAGCACAGTAGAACACGATAGGTTGATACCAATTTGCAATTTACATTATAAAAATATTATGTTATTTACTTACTTAAAGCCCTAAGAATACATTGAACTCCAAAGAGTAAGTTGCATACTTGTATCTCCACCAATAAATAGTTGGACGGAAGGTATACAATCTGTTAAGTCTAAACTGAGCTTTGCATTAGTGTGAGTGTATTGTCTTTATTTCGTGTCGTTTCTGTTATTGCCTGCTGTTACCCTGCTATGTGCGGCATACAGCGTGAAGATAAAAAAAAAAGGTAAAATTGGCACTGCACAAGAGCGGAAAAATGTATGTGACCAAAGAGTACAAAAAAAAATAAACATGGACACAACGCTATTCTTGATGATAAAACGAAACGATTCCTTATTAACTCAAACAACAAACCAAAATTATGAAGATGCAATGTCCAATGTCGCATATAGACTTGCTATATTTTTTATTGGATTTTTTTCATCTAATAGTAATTTTTATATCTTAAATATTTTATTCTCACTTTACTTTTAGTGACACTCACATCTCATACATTGAGGCGTGAGCTCAGCTTAAGCCTCGCGAACTGCACCTAGCTTAATTATACCATTAAATCGATGGATTTTCATTAATTTTTATTGAACACTATAATAGTACATAGTACCTATTTTAAAATATGCTTCTCTTTACAAATATATCATAGGCAATTTCTTTGATGGTATAGTAGAGTAGGCAGAGAAAAGACACTCCGTACTCTACTTTTCACCAAAATTAAAACATAAGATGTTGAGCATCTGAACTTTACGCCAATACATATATATATACATACAAATCATAGTTAGCTGCATCTTTTTTATATAAATATATGAGAACAATTTTCTCGGTTCCTTTGGCTTTTATATAATTTTCTATGTTATGCAAGTGAGTTAACAGGATTCAAATGGATTTAATATGTAAGTTTCATGTTATAATAGTAAATTGAATAAACATCATATATTTAAACTACTTTACTTAAAACTTAGTCTTAATATGATGAAAAAATATATTTGTATAAAAATTGGGCTTAAGTCCATTTTTTATAAAAGTATATTTTTTCATCATATATGAACTATTCTTATGTTTGCCAGTAGTAGTAGTAGGGAATTTGATAAATTGGTGATAATAATTTTAGGGAAATACCCTTTTACCCAACATTGGCTTGCGGTCAAATACAGATTTGGTTAATTCTGCAAGTGGTGATCCTTTGGTCATTAGCTATTTGATTGCGATGTGATCACTTAATAAAGGTTACTTAGTATTGTTAGTTTTATATATGCTGCCAAGCGTGTGACTGTAAATGCGACAGGCTGTGAGTTCGATTCCCACTGGAGGAAATTAAATATTTAATATTATTTTTTTTCTCTCTGGTGCCGGGGCGAAGCACGGCGTTGCGTTACGCTACTTAACAAAAACAACATACAATGTCTCCAAAAGTCTGTGGAAAAGGAGAAGCAGAGTGTCTCAGCACTAAGCTCCTTCGGCTTTCTCTGCTACATCCGAGATATAGCTGAAAACGAAATATGTGAAATTTGCTACAGGAAATAACTACATATACAGTTTTATATTAAAATACCCCAAACCGATAAAAGTTAATAAGAGCAACCGAGGATATTTGTACATATAATGGATGGCCAATTCCGTGGCCTAATGCGATCGGGTTGCGTCGGCCTGAGGCGTCTATTGCCTCATTAATATCCGGCAGTGTACACACGGGTGTGAGGCAGAATTGGTACACTGTTCACTCTACGATTTGGACAGAGCCTCACTTTATTGCAACTATAGTTGGTGTTTCAGTTTCATTGTTATTGGATTGCACTTGTCGTTTTTGTTTTTGTTTCGGTGTTGTTTTGTAAAAATGGCTGGAACCAAACTTACGTTAGTATGTTCTGTTTTTTTCTTATTGGAAGCTAATTAGAAATGCTTGAGAATAATGCAGTCAGTTTTGTAGTCAAATAAGATATAAAATTAAACTATTTTTTTTCTCATCTCATGAAATATTTACTTAAATTTATCTTTCCATTTCTTCGCTCTGGTGTCGAGGCTAAGTGCGGCGTTTAGTTCTGCCACTCAACACGCAATGCTTCTAGCATTTCGGCAGAAGGGGGAACCGAGTGTTTTAACACTAGATTCCCTCTGCCTACCCTGCTATGATCCGAAAAAAAAAGTTTATAATTTTCTAAATATTATAACTTTTAACTTTTTTAGCCCTTGAATGATCCGAAAAAAAAGTTTATTATTTTCTAAATATTATAACTTTTAAATTTCGTCATTAATAAATATATAGCAATATTATTTAGAATCATATTCTATTCTATTCTATTCTATTCTATTCTATTCTATTCTATTCTATTCTATTCTATTCTATTCTATTCTATTCTATTCGGCTGAATAGAAGGAGTAATATTTTTTAACAAGTAAATATTAAATGTACAGACGAAACGCTGCAGTTCAGTTAGACAATACATTTCCACATGCACAAGAACAAGGTCAGACAAAGAGATAACTGCTGAAATATTTAACGGTGCCTTAAACTATTTATGTTTTAAAATATATCAACTTTATTGGACTAGAGGTCCGCTCGCGGTTTCGGCCACTTAAAATACATGATTATTGACTTAATAAACAGAATTGATTGACGACTAAAATGACTTCTAATATGATTTTTTATGTACATTTTCGTAATTTCTATAAGAATTTTTTATTGTTTTGAATTAAAAAATGTTGAAATTTGATATTTATAAAATATACATAAAGCTAATTTTTATTTTTCTATGTTCTTTTTACCTATGTAATGTACGTCTCATCATCATCATCATCATCATAATTTTAAAACTCTGTTAAATGTGCTGACATCAGCATATTTAACAGAGTTCACTGACATCAGTGAATAATTTAATTTACTCCTTCAGAAACAGCCTTAAATGTCAAATTATTGATTTGAAGGATTCATAATATTCTTTGTAAACCAACTGTAATGATTGCGTATTAACTCTTGTACAGTTTTTAAATTAGGTAAAGGTACAATTGGTAGATAAATATGTAGTTATTACAGAGTACACGTAGAAAGGATATTTTTAGGCATTTTTATATAGATTTATTTCAAACGAACGAACAAACCAAACAATCTATGTATTTCCTTGATATTTCCTTGAAGATTAAATCGTTCTTTATCTCTGTGTTAAATTAATTACGACTTAAACTTAACTGTTACTATTTATAAAGATAATCTCCATTAACAATTCAATTTTGTTTACTTTATTGTATAGAATATTGTGTAACAGTGCTTCAAAAATATATATTTTTATCAACAGGCATATAACCAAGACGTTTCAAATGACATTCTTTGGTCCAAAAATCTTATCAGCGCGATTGCTATATAATATTCGCAGGCAAACTAATGCCTTGAGTTCATTCAAATGACGATTACTTTTTTTTAATGAACCGATTATGATGAACTGAACTTTAATAGTTAAGTTGAGTTAATACAAAGCAATTGGTGAAACTTTTAAAGTAAATCGGTTCGTTACTTTCAGAGAAAAATGCGGACAAAAATATCGACAGACAGACAGACAAGAAATTCAAAAAAATATTGTTGCGTTCTATTATTCTTTTTAAGTATCCCTCTATCCATTTCAGCCAAATTACTACATGTATAGACAAAATATTCTTACTGTCTTATTATATGTAGAGATTAAATAATTGAATATAAAAAAAATCAAATGGTAATATAGTGGTACTTGAAAAAACTCAATAACAAAAAGGAGTTAATTTTTGTTTTTTATTATCTACAGTTGAATGAACAACATAGACTATATTTAGATAAATTCAATCGAAAATAAACTCTCAACTGAATGTCCATAATATGTTTATACAATCAATATTATATAATTTTATTTCAGTTTCACGTTTTCATATAAAAGAGCAGACAGAAAGAATATATTCTCCACTTTCCGCCTAAGTATAAGGCATTACATATTAAGTGGCGTAACTAAACGCCGTGCTTTTGTCTTATTTTAGCGTTTAGATTATATTTACGATGAAACAACTACATTATATCGCTAATGTTAGTAATAAATAAGTCGTAAGAGTAAGAAGCATGATGTGGAAATAATAAAATGGCAGAAATTTACGATTCAGGAAATATTGCAACACACAGAGCGCTGCAAGTGACACTTCACTCGAGATATCCATATACATAGATGGATATATGATATAGATCATATATTCAATATACGTTGAAAATGAATGTTGCTTTTTCTAAAATCTAGCTTGCGAGCTCTAACACAAACTTAAATTTACAATATATTTATTTGATTTAAAATTTCATATTAACAATCTTTATATAATTCGTAAATAAATATCTTTCCATTTCTTCGCTCGGGTGTTGAGGCTAAGCGCGGCGTTGAGGTCTGCCAGTCAACACGCAATGCCTCCAGAATTCGACAGAAACTGGGGAACGGAGTGTCTTTAGAACTAGGTTCCCTCTGCCTACCCTGCTGTGTGCGGGATACAGCGTGAAGCTGATATAATTAATATTGAGATCAAAAGAGGTAATTTGACGTTAATTATAGCGTTCGTAGCCTTCAGGAACAGGAGCCAAGTTACTTATAGGTATATATTGATTTAACTCTCATGCCTCATTAAATTATAGTATTTTCGCTAGAGGTGCTAGTAATAAGTCAGTAAAGCTAAAGTAAATCATTAAATTCTTATTAAATAAATCTAATAAATCGCCTTCACGCTGTATCTCGCATATAGCAGGGTAGGCAGAGGAGAGAGTTCCAACATTGTTGTGTGTGTTTAGAGGCGTAACTCAACGCCTGGTTTTTGCTTTGGTGCCAGAGCGAATAAGCAAAAATATTAATAAATTATAATTCATTCCCACGACAGGGGATTGAATCCATAACCGTCGTGTTACATTCACACCCTTGTGCGTCTGCGCCACGACGGCCCTAATGCTTCTAACTTATAAAGAAATTTACAAAAATGTCACTAAGTTGAAGTGCAACGAATTCCAGAGTTGAAATAAATCCTTCAGATAGCAGGAGACAAAAGACGTTGTTTCGTGTACCGTGAATCATAACAAAGATTAATGTAAATGCATACTTTCGACTACGAAAAGTCTGAGTGCAGTTTTCTTATATACCTACCTGTCGTGTTCTGTATGTTAGTATATATTTTTTCATAATTTACACTGGCCATTTGTTTAAAAATAAAATATTCCTAATTTAATATATTTTTTTGATTTAATAAATAGCTTTTTAAGCTGATTTACGATTAACTTGATAGAATAAACTCAAACCAGTAATTCTTGATATGAGTACGTTCATACAATAAAATATTTTAATTCCATAATATTATCACATATCCATAATATTATCATGTATATTAAAAGTTTTAGAAAAAAATCTAAAGTTTTTGATGTTCATGATGTTAATAAAAGTAGAGCCAGAAAATAACTTTAAAAAATATGTTTTTTAATTCGAAATCTATAAATAAAAATATAACATAAAGCTATATCAATTCTTCTATATTGCATCAGTTCAGATATTGCATCTTCATAACTTTTACTCTTGTTTGATGTATTGTTTCAGCTAATAATTAATCTTTCCGTTATAATATGAAAAACAACATTGTGTTTATGTCCTAGATGGACATATTTATATATATATATATATATATATATATATATATATATATATATATATATATATATATATATATATTTCCATTCGTGTACAGTGATAGAGCCAACTTGGTTTCCACTTTTAATAAATCCAACAGAAAAATAAAATGTTGAAAATTAAATATAGGACGCTGCTATTCGTATATAATAAGGTCAGACGGTCAGACCGCCGTCGTCAAAAAGCAGAGTAAACAGGTTTAAGCCAAGCAAAGGACGTTACACCTACACTATAAATGAATAAATAAAATCAGCTTCACGCTGTATCCCACACACAACAGGGTAGGTAGAGGGAACTTAGTGTTAAGACAGTCCGTTCCCTACTTTCTGCCGAATTCTGGAGGCATAGCGTGTTGAGTGACAGAACTCAACGCCGCGCTTTGCCTCAAGATCATAGCGAAGAAATGGAAATATAAATTTAAGTAAATATTTCATCTCCTCAAGTAGGGATCGAACCCATAACCAGTCGGTTTTACAGTCACAATTTGTGCCCCTGCACCACAACTGGCCTCAACTCCCAAAAATGGGAAGCTCAGCTTAGACCTTGTGGACTGTAAATTAAGCAGAAGAGGCATAATTTTATTATAAACTCTCGTCTAATTCAAAATCATTATGGCGTCGATAAGTGAATCTTACGATATTCATACATAATTGTATCCATTTTTACTTTTAAAAAGAAATTGTAATATTATTATAAAATCTAACAAATAAAATTTATTAATAAACAGAAATGCAATTCGCTTGTATGTCAATAACAATACACTTAACAGGATCATTGTAATTAAATCTAAATTAATTCGTTATTAATATGATGTAACATAATAACTTTAAGCTAATTTAATTATATGTAAATCACAAATGCTTTGTTTATATTATTGTAGTGAACAACAAATTCAAATACTGTGCTTGCGGTGTAGCGGACCACAGTATGTAGTATACTGTGGTATATATTTATACAGTCTACTGAATAGTTCGGAGCTTCGTTCATAGGATTTTTTTCATAAATAAAAACAAATAAATCAGCTTCACGATGTATCCCGCACACAGCCAGGTAGGCAGGGGGAATTTAGTGTTAAGACACTCCGTTCCCCACTTTCTGCCGGATTCTGGAGGCAATGCGTGTTGAATAAGTTTTTTTTCATCTGAGTGACATTTAAAATGCGAAATAATTAGTGCTCTATTGGTACATTTAGAGTGCCATAATCAAAGAACAGAACAGACCAGAAACAAAAATATTAATATAGATAAGATGAGAATATTAATTTATATTAAATAAGTTAAACAAATTAGCTTCAGGCTATATCCCGCATACAGCAGGGTAGGCAGAGGGAACCTAGTGTTAAGACACTCTGTTCCCCACTGGCCTCTATATCCTCCCTAAGCTTAGAGGCTTACAATTAATTTGCTTTAATATATGCCTACGAAAAATATTTATTTTAGTAGACTTTATTTTGACTATTATACAATCTCGATCGTAAAATTTGGTTCAATCTTTGTACAGAATCATAAAAAGTGGAAGTATTTCTTAGAAACGATGCTAAAATACAGTAAAGTAATATTTTTATAACCACTTTTCCGAGTTATCGCTTCTTGTTTGAAATTGAATAACAATATATACTCGTGGTGAAATGCACACGACTGTCGTAGGTTCGAATCCTGTTTCATTTGGGGAGACATTATTTTTAAAATGCGGAGTACAGTTCCACGTCTGACCACATACTACATTATTATATTGGTAGCGAACTCGTGTAAAAGAGTGGTCGGTGTTGGTAAAAAAGATTACAAAAGCGGTGGAATTGTATCAATCGGGGGTAGTTTCTTGTAGGCAACAGCCCTTATTGGAAGGAAACTAGTGTGAAGTATTGTTAGTAGGTGATACATATCACTTATTGCAATTACATAGTATCTCTTCTCAAATAGTTTAGAATCATATAGAATTATAGACAATATGTGTTTTTATCGTGTTTTTTTTAAACGTATACCGCTTCCGATTTCTAATAATATAATAATGGATTATATTAACATATTTTCCAATTAAAGTTCAAGCATTAGTTCGGTATTAACTAATGTTACATTATTAAAAATCGTCTCGCTTGTGTCCCTGACAAGCGTGTGACAGAAAACAAAACACAAAAACGTAAACAGAACACAACCGTCATGCTTCCAGTCACACACTCGAATATGTATTGTTAAAAATACATCATTTCAAAATATATGTATTATCTAATATTACATTTTTTATCTGTTTCTTGGAGTAAAATGAACAAACAAACTCAGCCACACTATTATCAGCTTCACCTAGTGTAACCTAGTGTGTTAAAACACTCCGTTCCTCACTTTCCGCCGACTTCTGTAGGCATTGCGTGTTGAGTGGCGGATCACAACGCCGCGCTTTGCTCTATACCAGAGCGAAAAAATGAAAATATAAATGTAAATAAATATTTAATTTCCTCGAATGGAGATCGAACTCACAACCAGTCGATTCTACAGTCACACTTTGTGCCCCTGCACCACGATTGACCTCACTATTGCGACCATTAATCTATGCCAATTGAATTAATGATTAATTGATAATAACTTTAGTAACAGCCTTATTATAATTTAACCGAATACTTATGAATTGCAAATTAATGGCGCGCGTCGAGATCTACGAGAGGAGAAGGTGTGGAGTCAACTTTATACTCCTTAAATGAGGAGTACCGACTGTTCACCCTCCGTAAGTAGGTCAAAACGATGGGAAATCATATTCGAGACATAGATTTATATGATGTGGGGGAGGCTTAACCCCTTTGTTGAACAGAATATTGACTGAACTATGTTTAACTAAAATCTTATAAAAAACCTAATAAATCGAAATATTGTTTATATTTTCAACTTCATAGTAAGTAACATAGTTTTATTTCTTGTACTTCTGCACCACGACTGAATGAATGTTGTTCGTATTGATTTATACGTAATATTGTGAGATAATATATTGAAAACATGCTATTGAAAAGTATATGAGGATTAATTATGTTTTAATATTAACAAAATATTTTTGTATCTTAGCTTAAATATAGATATTTAAATTGGTAAGTAGTACGGAAATTTTACTTAAGACCCCAAGTAAAAAAAACAAAGTAAGAGGTCCCTTATGCAAATCCCCTTTTAGTGTATATTTTATTAACAGTATTTAAATGTTATTAATAAGAGATATATGAAAACGCTTATAAAATATTAAAAACATAACAAAAAAAGTAATTATAGATAAAAAAAGAATAAATATAAAAACGAATTTCTTTCATATAAATTTCAGCACGTCTAATAGTGCGACGTAAACAATGAAAAGAGTATATTTTGCTGTATCGTAAATCTTCAGGTAGCTCTGACAAAGGCGACGTATCTGTACGATGTAAATCACACGAAAGATGAATAGCCCCTGTGCGTATTTCGACATTTGTCAAGAAAATATGTTCAATTATTATATTTTATAGGGGCAAAGTTACAAAATAATAAAGATTTATAAGGCTTGTTAAAATAATTAATAGATTTTTTATACGTTTATTATAATATCTTACAATTTGTTGTGGGATAGTGAAGATAGAAAGTGAACGAAGTGATTAAACATTTTTTTTGTCTGTCTTTTTTTTTGTATTGAGGTTACTTACTTGTTTCATTCCTTCCGTCCAAGCTCTTAGCAACTAAGCTCATACGTATGCTTAGTGGGTCAGAGTGCTTAGACGGTTTCCAAAGGCGCGGTTTCAATTCCCGCTACGTTAAAATTGTAATACGTTTTCCAATTGAGTATTTTTCTTTGAGTCTTTGAGTATTGAGTGTAGAATAACACTTTAAAAATATTAAAAAATACTTGTTTCTTTTTTTTTGTGATATATTGGCTATGTTATTATATTAATTAAGTTTGTCATCAAATGTTTTATAATGTTCTATGTTTTATCTAAATAAATAAATAAAAACTCTTTTTTCATAAAGATATACGTGTGGAGTGACAGAATTATTTAATAAATATGCCCGAATGGATTCAAATCGTCTTTAATCGTTGTGTTCAATGAGGCATTTACCATTTGTATGAAAGTAATAACAAATAAATACTAATATAAATAACGGATAACAAAGTTATTCAATAAAGACTTATACATGACTTATTTTTAGTCAAGAATATATTATAATGTAAAGCAATCGAAGCGATCCCGATCGTAAAAGTCTCGTTTATCCGGACAAAGAATCATAAAAACAGCGTAAGTTATTTTTTATGCCGACGATTCCTCTTTGAAACGTCCTATTAGAGCATTTTGGGAAAATTCAGTTCGGTTGTTGTAGAGTTTTTTATGTTGTTTTAAAATATAGCAAGCTTACTCCGGGTTTTACGCTGGCTCCGGGTGGGAGTTACACAAATGGTGTTGTTGCTTGATGTTGCAGTAATAACTTTTGTTGTGGTTTGACCTGTGGTGGCAAAATTTAATTAATTAATACCAACCATCAAAGAAAATTTATTTTTACACATACTTTTACTGAATTTTTATTGTTGTTGAATTTGAAATTGAGAAAAAGAAAATATTATAATGAATATTGAAAAAGCTTCATGTTGTATCCCGCTTTGGAGCAGTATAGGTAGAGAGAACCTAGTGTTGTCATATTGCGCTCCCCACTTTCCGCCGAATTTTGAAATGTGAATTGGCGGGACTCAACGCCGCTCTTTGCCTCGACACTAGAACGAAGAAATGAAAATATTAAATATATAATTTTCTCGATTTGAATTTGAACTTACAACCTGTCGCGTTTACAGTTATTCGCTTGTGCCTCTGCGCCACGTATGGCCTCTTTTTATATTTTACAAAATAAAGAATAATGTATAAAAATACTTAGATTTCAGTTTAAACTGAATCATTGCCGCTCTGTTTACACCTCATTTACATGTTCCTCCAAATCGGTTACTGATGGATGGATTTAATTGCTAACGCCATTACGCTGGAGCTAATTTAAATAATACAAGAAGCTCTCATTCCAACATATTATTACTTGTTTTTATTTTAATTTTCTTATTTTTAGCGTTCCGTTTTTACATTTTAAAAAGAAAGGAACCCTTATAAGATTGTAATCCGTCCGTCCGTTTCTTTGTCTGTTTATCAAAGGCCTTTATCTCGAAAACGCTTGAAGATATTGAGTTGAAATTCAAACCATATACTCAAACCTAATTTACTGAAAAAAACTTTTTTAAAAAAAAAAAGATATAGCTGCTTATACGGCAAAAAATACGGCCCGGAGCCTCATACTATGTCAAAATGTCAAAATGTCACTTGACATTATCATTGCTCAGCCCGCATATAGCAAGATAGAGAAAAGAGACTTAGCGAAACTGTTCCCCATCTTTCGTTTAATTTTAGAGACATACACAATGTCGAAATGTTAAGGTTGCTAAACTCAACACCGGGCTTTGTCTTCTTAGCGAGCGAAATAAATATAAATCATGTCCTCGAGTGAAGATCGATTGTACAGCTGCCGCGTTAACACCACTACGCCAATAAGGACTTTTAATTTGTATTTTTGGGCTACTTACTTAACTTATAAATATATTTTGTCAAATGACCTTTATAAAGTCAGTCTCAGTACAATTGACAAAATTGACAAAGTAGATACTACAAAGATACTTTATCTGATTGTTCACTTGAATTGAATTCCATCCAAATAGTAGTAAAATTTCATTAGAACGTGACATGGTTGTGTGCTTGTCTTCTTCATATACGTATATAAATATAGTTTATATAAATAGTATTTATCACAAAAGCCCAAGACTATAAAAGCGAAAGATTGTGGGTTCAATTTCCTACTCGAGAAAATGAAATATTTAATATATTCATTTCTTCGCTCTGGTGTCGAAGCAGAGCGTGGTATTGAGTACTATTGAGAACACGCAATGCCTCCAGAATTTAGTGGAAAATGGGGAGCGGAGTGTCTAATCACTAGCCTCTGTCTACCTTGTTACGTGCGGGATACAGCGTTAAGCTGAAGTATATAACGCGTACATATACGTATATTTTTCTATGTATATGCAATAAAGTAAAATATATTGTGATATTTCAAGACATTAAAATAAAAGAAAGTTAATATTTGACAAAAAAATCAGTTCCATCTATTTTAAGTTTTAAATATTCCTGTCTTTTTAAGCGTCGTAATATTTCTTGGCTGTGAAAAGAAAAACTTGCTAGCTTTGTTCATTTATTTTGAATGAATTGAAAATTGTGCCCACAAGTAATTGGGCTTATTAAAATTATGATTTTTTCGTCATTTCATTTATTTTCCCGTGTGACTAACGCGGTGGTTCGATCTCCTCTCGAGGCAATAAATTATTATTTTTTAATATTTTTATTTCTTCTCTTTGCTACTAAAAAAAACAGACGAAAGTAGGAAACGAATTGTCTTAACACTAGAATCCCTTTGCCTAGCCTCCTGTGCGAGGAACTGTTATTTTTTTATTTTGATTAAGAAAATAATTTATTAAACTATTTATACCATTCTTGGCATTACATTTTTATCTACTTGAACATTACATCTTCAAACTAAACTAGTTTATATGCGAGTGAACTTCGGTCTTCCCTGGATACAGAACGCGGAATCTGATTTTAATACATCTTTATCTCAACGTGATTCTTCGTTCTCCTGACCCAGTTTCATGGCGAGACAGATTGTGTGATGCTCGAGCCGTTATACAGTCGAGTTCGCACCTGGTCCCAGCTTTGCGGCTTGAAACTGTCTATTGAACAACTAATGTTATACAGCTCAATATGGATGAGCTTTTATTGCGATAGCATAAATAATAAAGAACCATTTGTTCACCATAAAGATGTATTGTGCCTATGTAAGTCTATAAGTCTTCAGATTTATGACAATTGTTACTTATTGTTGTACTTATTACTTAAGGAATGAATGGTGATATTATTGAGAGTGCTACATATAAATGGTGTGAATACGGATAAAAATTTCTATGTAATACTATTTTAGAAACGTATAAAAATTAAGTCATAGCGGAATTTGACCCCGCCACTCTTGGAAGCCGTCCAAGCTCTTTGACCACTACGCCATACGTTCTAATCGAGCTCCTTATAATTCTCTCCTCTGTACTGAGATTCTTACAAATTTCCGCTACCCAATGATAAAAAAAATATATACGTTTCCAAAAAAAAGTATTTTTCTTTCTTAACTTTGAAATAACAGTTTTGAACATGTTAAAAATATTTTCTATGTATATATTTTTTAAAATCAGCTATACGCTGTATCCTACACACAGTAGGGTAGTCAGAGGGATCCTAGTGTTAAGACACTCCGTTCCCCAATATTATTATATATTTTTTTATTAATTAAATAATTCAAAGACTTTACCCTGTTAACACGATTCTTAATTCGATTTATCGTTTCGTTAATGTCACTCCAGGGCCCCGCTCTGGTCATTGCGAACACGCGGCGTCTATTCCACAAATTAATATTAACGGTAATGAATACTGAGTATATTGAATGTGAATGGAAGCTCACATTCAATATTCTCTCGTGGCCCCGCGTAATGCGTGCCTGTAAACGCGATAGTTTCGGGTTCGATTTCAATTTGAGGAAATTAAATATTAAATATTTCCATTTTTTCGCTCTGGTGTTGAGGCAAAGCGCAGCGTTAAATTCTACCACTCAACACGCAATGTTTCCAAAATTTGGTGGAAAATGGGGAACAGAGTGTCTTAATACTAGGTTCCCTGTGCCTACACTGCGGGATACAGCGTGAAGCTGTACCGAACTGTACACCTATTTTAGTAGGTTATCCTATCATAGGAAAATATCTAGGAAGTATAGCATTAAGAAAATGGAATGTTCTGACTTAGAAAAGCTTTATAGTAGTTTTAACACTAGGTTACCTAACCTGCTATGTATCAAAGATGTCTGAATGTAAAAAAACAACACATTTGTAAGCATTTCTAAATAATTTTAACGTTAAAAGACTCTCTGTTGTATACAGACGGCGCGTACCGTGAGGAGCTTCCTCACTCTGGATCCTTAGCCATCGATAATTTGGACCCTAATCCGATTCTTTTATATTTTGAATATATTTGGTTATACTCTGGCGTCGAGGCAAAACGCGGCGTTTAATTCCGCCACTCGAAAGTGGGCAGCGGAGTGTTTTAACACTAGGCTGCTTTCTGTCGACACTGCTTCATACGGGATACATTGTGAAGCTGAAAAAAAAGACACATCCTTCAGAACTGTCTATAAAACTTTTTATACCCTACAATAGTAGAATAGGTTACATTTGAGATGAGACCTAAATATAAAACATGTTTAGTATTAAAATTATTCATATCAATATTTTTTAGATATTTTAAGAGAGAGGACAAATCATAATAAACGAACTTTTACAAAGTAAACTGAATTAAAGAATATTTTTCTTTTCAGGAAAGTTGGAAAGATGAAGCTCTGTACATATTTACTGCTGAGTTTCTTGGGTAAGTTACTATTTATTTTGCTCACTTTTTAGAATATCCTTATATTATTTACTCAGCTCTTCGCCTGAGATTTCATATTTTAAGCTGAGAGGAGTCCTTTAATAATAATGCTGTACTTTTTCACATTCCATGTTATTTATAAACGAAAAGAAATCTTTATTGTAATTATGATCACTTTATTTTTTTAAGAGACCATTATAAAATGAAAAGAATGAAATATTAAATATTTTCTCTAATTCTCTCTGGCAGAGAGACAAAGCGTGACGTTGAGTTCCGCCACTCAACACGCAATTTCTCAAGAATTTGGCAGAAAGTATAGAATAGAAATGTCTTGATTGGAAACGTAGTGTCTTAACACTAGATTTCCAGGTCGCTCCTGCCTATGCCCCTCTATATGCAGAGTGCAGAGTGTAGAAAGTAAAAAAAAATCATAGACAATATAACTTATATTACCTTACATTTAATTTAGTAATCACCATAAAAATACTCTATAATATTACTAGCAATTATGAAAACCGTTTTCAGCAATAAATAAGCAATTCTACAGAATGCAAAGACACATTAAACGCTTAAACATTTTGCTTGGGAATTTAATATAATTTTCAGCATATTTGTGAACACGGTGAAACATTCCATTCTCTGGGGACCTGTATATCTTCGGACGTGGACCTCCTGGGCGTGTGTTGTGTAGTGTTGTTAGCCTCGACTAGTTTATATGAAATCATTTAAAAGATATCAGATCAATTGAGGCTTTTCATATTTGATATAATTTTTTTTCACCTAAAACACTCGTAATGTTCTAGACAGTTTTTAAAAAAATCAGTTAAGTGCGAGTCGGAATCGCCCACTGAGATTTCCGTATCATTTCAGGTACAACGGGAAGTACAACATCTATCAGTTGACAAAATTAAGATTGCGAGCATATGCACTCATTTCGTATGAAATGAACTACAAATAAGTTTGTAATGATTTTTTTTATGAAATACTTACGAATGTCCTTCGACAACTTCGACATTTTCCGATTTTTCTTTTTTATTTGTATTGCAATTGTCACGTTCAATTCGTGTCAAATTCCACAGCTCTAGGTCTACAGGAAGGTACCAGGGCTTATAGGTTTTGATTTCGCGAATTTCATACAAAATGAGATTCGAAGCTTGATTTTTTCAATGCTCTTAAGGACTTGAGTATATGATGTTCCTTTTGATACTTCCTCGCAATCTAGAAATAAATGGTCTTGTTATATGAGCAACAAAGTGATCCTATAAGGGTTCCGTTTCTATCTTTTGAGATAAGGAACCCTAAAAAAGACAGTTTCCTGATATATTAAGTTAATTAACACCAGTGTAACAAGGGTGGACCTAATATTACAGGACAGTATTTGAACTTACAATTGACAATAACATATCCTTCATAACGAGTTGACAAAGTCGAAGTTCATACGTTTATTTATGCTTAAAAATAAATTTGCCTAACAGTATAATACTTAAACTTAAGCGGTAGTAAACAATACGTCACTTTTAACTACATATGGCAAAAGAAAGTATATTCTATTTATAATATATTTTATTTCAAAGATGAATAAATTTAAATATAGGAAATCATGGATAAAAAACCTTTATATTTATACTCAAAATCTTGCTATTATATGTAGGAAACACCTTTTATAGAAAAACAAAATTATAACCATATAAAATTATAAATAAACACAAACAAAATATATTTTAAATTTTTAACAAACTTTTAATTAAAACTTGTACAGTAAAACTTACGGGGAAGCCCCAAAAATCCACACTTGCCCTACTTTCCAGGCCTCTCAGCCATTGTGTGGCGATGTTGCGTGCGGTAAAGGGTTTACGAGAAAACTTGTCCCGCCTTATCCCGCATTGTTCTACATGAGTTATGACATTTCCACAGTGTTCTTTATTTACGTAGACCAATGAACATTATAATATAGTAAATTTTAATAATTTAATGTATTTTCTTATTATTATTTTTTAAATAAATAAAATTTTGTTGCTAAAAGATACTAACTTAGTCCTTGCACTCGATCGTGTTGCTAATTGCTATTATTGTGTACGGTAATGCTTGTTTCTTTGGATGTGAATATAGATCTCATAAAAAAGCTGGATATACGATAAAAGTAATAATATAAATTATAAAAAAATATAAAATATCGTATTAGCTTAAACTGTTCAGAATGGTGGACAATTTTAATTAAGAAAAATAAAAATATATATATATAGAAAATTTAAACAGTTTTGGCAGTGTGGGACACTTTAGACTATAATTATGATGGTTATGAATTTGGCAATGGCCGGAAAGTAAACAAATGAAATTGCGGGCGGTATGTAGTTTATTAATAAATTATTTTTCACATTCCAATTGGAAAAAATGGGAAAAGCACGAGTCGGGTTTGCCCATCGAGGGTATCAACTCCATATCTCTAAGCGCTCCTGAGATAAAGCCGGAACCCTAAAAATGCTAGAAATATTTCATTTGCATATTATAGTTATATAAACTTATTTACATTTTTAAAGTATTGCTCTACATTTAGGAAAGAAAATGCTTTTGAAAACATTCGCGCTACGTGCAAATTATTATGTATTTTCAAAAATATATCATGTAAGTAAAAATTTAAAGTGAAAATATCATAGAGGCCAGTCGTGGCGTAGCGGCACGAAGTGTGTAAAATCGACTGGTTGTGGGTTCGATCCCCACTCGAGGAGATGAAACATTTATATTTATATTTCCATTTCTTCAATGTTAAATTTAATATAAAATTGAAATAAAACTTGCGGTTCCCATGTATGTATTGTACGAGTATAGTGCGAATTATAAAAAAATCTAAATAATTATAAACGGTTGATGGTATTTTCATTATTATCCATTTTTTCTCAGTTTTATGATTACCGGAGAGTAAAATTCTCTTTATTGGATCTCCTATAATTTGTCACTTAAATGTAGAGATCAATACCCGACTATGTTGGTAAGAACCAGAACGCAGAAATTTAAACATATTAATCATATCCCTTTGTCGAGATCGAACCCACAACTGTACTATGAATAATTACAGTTGAAAATATAAGCACAAGATATCAAATAGTAGTAGTAGCTAATTAGTGATTTATCAAAAGGAATAATTTTTATTTCATATTAAATTATAGCTTAGCAAAGAAAATATAATCTTAACATTACATTCTAAATAAAATTCAATTGAATAAATTAAATTTGTTCTACGCTCCAATTTATAACATTTCTTTTCAATCAACTTGAAAAAATATATTTCAAATGCAAAATATTTTTCTTGAAGTATTTGTAGCACGAGCGCGACCGGCGAAAGAAAAAAAAGACGCGAGAGCTAGTGATGAGTATCGCGTTTCTATTTATAGACAACCTGAACTATAAGTATATTGAATTACATACGAACGTGCGTACATAACGAGAGTAAATATAATAGAAAAAAATATAACAATTAATAATATATTACCATAGTTTTGTCTCAATTTTTTTTTTGTTTTTTATGGCTCTACTTTTTGGTAATGATAAAGATTTTTATATAATAATATAGGTGATTAGTATATAAATCTTAAAGAAAATTACTAGAATTTAATTGATAATATCATATAATTTCATTTAAATTTTAATACTGCAATAATTTAATAAATAAAGGCATTTTAGTCTTGATAGAACTATATCTACTCTAGATTTAGCAAAAAATATACTTGTTACAGTTTCATATGTGATCACCAAGTTGCCATTTATAGCTTCTTCGTGTATGTTATTCAGGTGTAGTAATCATTAATCTTGTAATAGAAAAGTATACTAAACAGAATTCGTATAATATTTTTTCAAAATATAATTTAACATACAAGGGAACATCCGTATTTTTATATTGCTATTAATATTCGTTTAACGTTTATACGATATCTATTGTTTATTATATTTTGTTTTTTTTTTTTTTTTTATGGAAAAGACACGGCAAACGAGCGTGCGGGTCACCTGATGGTAAGTGATTACCGCCGCCCACGGCCCCGTGCAACCCCAGAGGAGCTACAGGTGCGTTGCCGGCCTTTAAGGTGGGTTGGGCGCCGGGGCCCGGCATTACCTGATGCGAAACGCAGTGGCATAAAGCCACTACTTCACGCCGGTTTTAAATGCCGGGGGTGGTAATGATCCGGTCGAGTCTGCCCATGCGTGTTGCCATTGCTGGCGACGTGACTCTACCACACGTACTTTAGTCGCCTCTTACGACACCACCAGTACCAGGATGATCCTATTCTAGGCCGGGATCACACGGCACAAAACATTAATTTGCGAATATTGTAACACGGTCGTGTTAGTTCCCCATTTGGGGATCATTTCTTCTTCTTCTCTAGTACCAAATCAAAAAAACGCGACGTAGAGCACCATCTCTCATCACGCAATGCCTGAAAGGTAAAACGGAATGTACACTAGCTTCCCTCTACCTCACTAAAAGCGGGATACAGTGTGAACCTGAAAAAAAATTATAACCAATAAAATATAGAAATACAAAAAAAGAGGCCAGTCGTGGAGCAGGGGGTCAAAGTGTAACTGTAAAACCGACTGGTTGTGGGTTCGATCCCCACTCGAGGAGATGAAATATTTACTTTAATTTATATTTACATTTCTTCGCTCTGGTCTCGGGGCATAGCGCGGCTTTAAGTGACACTCTACAAGCAATGACTCGAGAACACGGCAGAAAATGAGCGCGACAGGTTGTGAGGAGTGTCTTAACACGAGGTTCCCTCTGTCTACCAACTGCTGTGTATGGGATACAGCGTGAAGCTGATAAAAAAAACAAAAAAAACACATGCACATGTCAATAACATGCACAACTAAGTTGCATAGAAAATTTGTTACCCCGTATCTTGTTCTATAAGTGCATACAGTCGGCGCGAGCGGCCGGGCGTGAAATTTACTAACTGTTACCAAACAAACTCGCTTCGGGCTGTCAGAGCCTCGTTCAGACTAACTTAAGTAACTATTGAACATGTATTATATCCGTAAAACGTGTTCCGTCTGTACCCAGTCATATACAGGGTGTAGTGGAAATTTATATGGTAGAGACATTGGTTTACAATTTATATTTATTTATGTTTTAACTTTTGTTAAATAAATTGAAATTGTTCGAGATATTTCGAGATAAATGTATAAAGATTTTATAATTTAAATATGCATTTTTTTTTTCATTTATAGGTCAAGGTTGTTTCTATACATCAAAAATTAAAATGCACCTTCTTAAATTATTATAAATAATAAAAAAATCTGCAGTTTCTTGGAGCAGCAAAGGGCAAGGGTTGTCGAAATTGGAAAACAAAAAATACCCGACCAAATAAGAATCAATATTACAAGACCTAAATATTTTTTAAGCTTTATTTGAGCTTTATTATAATTCAGCTTCACGCTGCATCCGGCACACAGGGTAGGCAGAGGGAACCTAGTGTTAAAACACTCCGACCTCCTTTCTCAGCCGAATTTTGTTGGCATGACGTGTGGAGTTGCGATACTCAACTCCGCGCTTTGCCTTAATTACAGAGTGAAAAAAAATACACTTAAATAAATATATAATTAATTACCGCGGGTGGGGATCGAATCCACAACCAGACGCGTTTACGTCCAATACACTTGTGCCCCTGTGCTACGACTGTCCTCAAAAGTAGGTACTTCCTTTTTGAGTTAATCTGGGAGTCGCAACATGTATACGAATATATTTGCTAAATCCCACACATGAATAAGAAAGTTGTCACGTTGTAGTTTATTTGCTTGCCTCGTCTGTGTTTACTCGTGAACTTTGTCAGCGATGGTGGAACTATCTGTTTATGCAGAGGGAACTACTCGGGGATTTCCTTTTTCCTATATTCATATATATTTTAAATATAGAAAAGTGTGACCTTTTTAATCGAATTCTGTAAAAGGAGGTTCTAAATTCGACTTCAAAATAATAATAAAAAAAATTGTTTTTGTTTGACTAAATCAATATATGTTTTACTTTATGTTAAGTAAAGTAATTTTTTACTCTTCGAAGTCGGTAATTTTTTTATTAAAAACTTATTGATTTGTTGTCCATTGCTATTACAATTCAATTTTATAAATGTTTCATCAAACTAATGAGGAAAATTGGAATTTTATTGGATATTTTGTTTCCCATAATAGATTGTAAATTACCACATGCGTATAGAAAAATAATCCATTTTTTTATTGACAAAAATATACCATTACATAATTTTCCTATTTAAAAAATTAGGCTTTTTAATAAGATACGATTTATTTTAATCATACAGCCTTTTCATTCAAGATAAATAGAATATATTTTTTACTTTTCAACGAACTGTTTTTAAAAAAAATTCAAAAATTCTTCTAAGAAAACTACTTGAAAAAGCGGTGATAAACCGCAAAACTCTAAGTACTAACTACAAGTAAACAACATTTTAAGTTAAAGAGGGTTGCAACGTGTGTATCTTCTTTACCTAGCTTTAGTTGGCTGCATCAAAAAACTTTTCTACTACGACAATGTTTATTCAGCTGTTTTGTGCTATATTATTTAAGCACAAATTATTTTGTAATTGCTAGTGGTATCTTGCTTTTTTGCAAAATATCTTTTTTAAAATTTATTTTTAAGAAGTTCTTTTGTCTATTAGTACATAATATTATATATGATTGATTGAGTCTTGATGAAAATCCAATAGCCATCTTTTTAGCTTCATGCTGTTTCCGCACATAGTGGGGTAAGCAGAGGGAATATTAAGACATTTCCTAATTCTGGTTGTTGAGTTGTGGAACTCAACGCTGCTGTTAAATAGTCGTTTTCATTGTATAAATTATGTTCACAATTATAATATGCAAATTACAAGTTATATAAACAATGAAACAAAGAAATAAATATCTAAAATAGGCTTTCGTAATTTTTCTTTGTTAAAAGGAAAACTGGAAGGATAAGAAAAGGAAAACTAAAAGATAGACGCATACATATGCTAAAAAACTACACACAGTACTTACTTTTCTAAGGACATCCCTGCGATATTATTCAAAGCCTGGTGGATTTCTTTGTGAATAAAGGTCTTATTTATACGCTTACCTAAGATTAAAATTGCGATAGCGGCAAAAACTGAAAAGATGAGAGTGAGAAAATTTATTAACAAATTTATTTGTATGTTTTAAAATATCATCATCTTCACACTATATCCCGCACACATACTGCAGAGTAGGCAGAGGGAACCTAGTGTTAAGACACTCCGTTCCCCACTTTCTGCCGTATTCTGGAGGTATTGCGTGTTGAGTGGCAGAACTCAACGCCGCGCTTGTCCTCGACACCAGAGCGAAGAAATGGAAATATAAATTTAAGTAAATATTTCATCTCCTCGAGTGAGGATCGAACACACAATTTCGATTTTACAGTCACATTTTGTGCCCCTGCGCCACGACTGGCGTCAAATATATAATATTACAAATATCACATTTCCTCTTCAAACCAAAGCAAAAAAAATGTAAAAAAATCTTTGAAAAACGAAAGAACATTTATTAGATATTCGTATATGTGAGGCCGGTGGTAGCGCCTGAGTACAGAGTGTCACAAGTGTGACTGTAAACGTGAGTGGTTGTCGGTTCGATCCCCACTCGAGAACATGAAATATTCGTTTAAATTTACATATTAATCTTATAACTTTAACAAACTTGTTCAATTTCAATCGGATACCATAATCAGAACTTAACCAAACTTTCACCAAACTATCCTTGAAGTGGTATCCATTCGAGTAAAAAAAATATTATTGGAATCGGTTAGCGTGATATTGAGTTATTCGTCCAATTGTCGCGCACATACTTAATGCAAATTTAAGACTTATGTTATTTTCTCATAGATAAATTTGTCAGAAATGGATCAAAAACTGCTTTCAAATAAAAAAAATAAAAAAAAACCAGTTCACCTAGTCAAAAGATGTAACAAGCATAAACAAAAATAACTAACTATCTCTAGGAAAATGATTATGTCAAGATAAATAGATACTTGTGAGGAATTGTACTTATGGAAGAATGTTTCAGCGGTAGGTTTCGTTACGGAAAATGCGATGTAAATTTTAAGGAACACGACTATGATATCATTATGGTGGCAAAATTGAGTTTAGATATGTTTAGATTGTGGCAATTTTTAAATAACAAATTGTAATTTAGCAAAAAATCTAATCATTTAAGTTTTTATTGTTTTTTAATTAATAAATCAGCTTACCGCTGTGTCCCGCATATATCTTGTTAGGCAAAGGGAACTTTTTTTTTTTTTATGGAACAGACACGGCAAACGAGCGTGCGGGTCACCTGATGGTAAGTGATTACCGCCGCCCACGACCCCGTGCAACCCCAGAGGAGCTACAGGTGCGTTGCAGGCCTGTAAGATGGGTTGGGCGCCGGAGCCCGGCATTACCTAATGCGAAATGCAGTGGCATAAAGCCACTACTTCACGCCGGTTTTAAATGCCGGGGGTGGTAATGATCCGGTCGAGTTTGCCCATGCGTGTTGCCATTGCTGGCGACGTGACTCTACCACACGTACTTTAGTCGCCTCTTACGACACCACCAGTACCAGGATGATCCTATTCTAGGCCGGGATCAGACGGCACGGAACTTAGTGTTAAGACGCTCCATTCCCTATTTACCGTCGAATTAAGTGTATTGAGTAGCGGAACTCAACACCGCTACAGTCAAATTCTTGTGCCCGTGGGGTGGCCTCGTGAGGGACGGTTTGATTTTTATTCTTAATTTTTGGTAAGAAAAAAAAACTGATATACAACCATCATATTTAGTTTCATCTTAACAATCGACAATGACTTCAATGCAGCTATTAATGGAAATCATTAAAAATTGAGTACTACAGGACAAGTATACTCGTATTATATAATGTACTTAGAAGCACTATGTAAGCTCATTCTAAATCAAGCTGCTTCTATTTTAGTATACATTATATGGAAGCCAATATGGTTGGTGTGTCTATAAATTTATTAATATTTCCAAGCCGTCGTGACACAGTGGTAACTATAAATGCGATAGTTGTGGGGTCGATGCCCACTCGGGAGAGTGAATGATGATTTTAATTTCTTTTCTCTGGTAATCAGGCAAAGCACAGCGTTGACTTACGTAGTGTACGTAGTGTTTTAACACAGGGTTCCGTCTGCCTACTCTACTGTATGTGGAATACAGCGTGAAGCTATTTTTTTTAAATTTAAATATATGAAAAATGTATAAAAAAAATAATACAATAAATTTTCTATAGATTCTGAGCTCTCTATTCATTATACCCCACTAATTTCCCATACAATTATTAAAAAAAAAAACAAAGAATTCTAATACGAGAATTTCAATTTATATCACACATTAATATTTTCAACCTTTTGTTTATAGCATTCTATAGAAACGAGGGGCTCAAAAAGTGTTTAGACCCTACTAGTTAATGTTCACTGGATCAAACGAGCACATCAAAGCATCCCTCCGTACTGCATCCCGAGTCTAGCTTTAGGGCAATCTTGGTCCCTACTTGTGAACTATAGGCAAAATCAATGTAAGGCTTAAAAAATATGCTGACAACAGACAGACGAGATGAGTATGACTAAAATGTATAACGACGTGATTGCTTCCTCTAGGGTCTGGAGGCGTATTTTTTACAGTGATTTTCAGTTTACTTGCCTTGTTTTCTGCTTTAGTAATCCCTTACTGATCTTTTGCTGGATTATTTATATATATTTGTATCGTGCTATATCATTTTCTGCTATATAAATTTGAATTTTAGTAATTTGGAATACATATACATATATACATTGTTTTTTTTCGTTAAAACAGAAGAAAATTTGTGTTATATCACAAAATATATCTTTTTAAGGCCATCGTGGTGTAGGTGGACAACAACGGAGAGTAAATACGAAGCCTTTCTCTACTGAAATACGGATGTTTTTTGTATTTCAATAGGTAATACTAAAAATATACGCGACTAACCCAGTTAAAAAGTTTCATTTAAAATTAATTGAATTATTTATGTGTTTAAGGCTTTCGATAATAAATATAAATAATAATAAAATCGTTATAAAAATATATTTTCTCGGATACTTCCAATATAACCAGAGGATATAACAAGAACCGTCACAGATGCTGGCATGACGTCAGTAAAAGTATGAAATTTAATAAGATATCCGCTACATACTTACAAGGATATTAACGTATGTCAGAACCAGCCTGTTGCATCCGATCTTAATGATTCGTAAAAGTTAAACGGCAAGCTAACGTCTCAAACTGGCTTTGTAGTATAAAATGAATTCATTTTTCTGACGTAATATTCTATTATTAATGATAAGAATATATAAAATCAGCTTCACGGTGTAACTACAAAATGGTAACCTAGTGTTAAGATACTCCGTTCCCTCACTTTTTGCCGAATTATGAAGGCATTGCGTGTTGTGTGGCAGAACTCAACGCCGCGCTTTGCCTCGACACCAGAGCGAAGAAATGGCTATATATATTTAAGTAAATATTTCATCTCTTCGAGTGGGGATCAAACCCACAACCAGTCTATTTTACAGTCACGCTTTGCTCCCCTCCACCACGACCGGCCTCAAATGATCTTGACTGAAAAATATTTTAACAAAAGCTGTAGTAGTTGTACCGGAATATTTATGTGCAGTAATAATTTAATCTTTTCTATAGAAAGAACAAGGAAAAATGGATTTAGTTATTCGTCTAGTCCACTTACCCTGTTGCGTGATTCTCTCCACGAGGAACTCATATTGACAACCTTATGTTATAATAAGCTATTTATCATTTTATCCTGTTTTAACCACATATAACATATATATTAGGAAAAACAATTGTTATTTAAAATTAAATAAAATCAGGCTTCATACCGCACAGGGAACCTATTGTTAAGACACTCCGTTCCCCAATTTCTGCCGAACGTTTAGAGGCATTGTTGAGTGGCGAGTAATAATTATTATATAAATAGAAATAATCCTATATATAAACATAAATAAAATGAGAATTGAACTTAGAACAATCTTATGTACCTAACAGCGTCACTTTTCATTACTTCTGAAAGTAAAATCATCTAAACATTTTTTTATAGATTCCGTAAACGAAGTTTCTGAGAAAAGAGGCTTAGACAATGCTGTATACAAATATAATGTTCCATAAAATGAGATTTCGTGATGGCTTCGCTGACGTTACATTAGTTAGATCCTGTTCTTGGTAACGACTAAAGTTCTTATAAGCTTTAAAAATTTAAGTCAATTTTAGTCCAAGTTGGAGAGTTCCCTTCAGTATCCTGCTTAATTTATATGACACGTCTGCTTTATTTCATTTATTAAGAAATAGACACTGATTTAGGTAAATTAGATCACACAGCGGCTAATTGTAAACGGCGACGGTTGTGGGTTCAATTCTCACTTGAGGTAATAAATAATTTTAAATATTTCGTCTTGATAAAGCGCTAGGTTAAGTTTCAACACTCAACGTGAAACGTGAAAACGGAGTGTGTGAGTTTAACACTAGGTTCCCTCTGCCAGAGTTTGCTATATTCGGGATACGAAGTTATATTTTAAAACAAGGATATTCTAGATTTGTGCCGTGTGATCCCGGCCTAGAATAGGATCATCCTGGTACTGGTGGTGTCGTAAGAGGCGACTGAAGTACGTGTGGTAGAGTCACGTCGCCAGCAATGGCAACACGCATGGGCAGACTCCACCGCATTATTACCACCCCCGGCATTTAAAACCGGCGTGAAGTAGTGGCTTTATGCCACTGCGTTTCGCATCAGGTAATGCCGGGCCCCGGCGCCCAACCCATCGTAAAGGCCGGCAACGCACCTGTAACTCCTCTGGGGTTGCACGGGGCCGTGGGCGGCGGTAGTCACTTACCATCAGGTGACCCGCACGCTCGTTTGCCGTGTCTTTTCCATAAAAAAAAAAAAAAAGATAAGCCGAAGTATCACGCTATGAGTGACTTACAAAAACAGAGTTTAAGAGTGATTTTTAAGACTTACTTATACATATACGGATATATGTTTCTTATTCCAATGAAACATGATAAGTATAATAGGAGGCCGTGGTGGGGCAGGGGCACAAGGATGTCATTGTAACGTTACATTTGTAGGTTCGATCCCGCGCGTTGAGTCCCGCCACTCAACACCCAATGCCTCTAAAAAAATTCGGCGGAAAGGGGAGAACGGTGTGTCTTAACGCTAGGTTCCCTTTGCAGGATACGGCGTGAAGCAAATTTTTTGTAATAGCAAAAATGTGACCTAGCATATAAAGTAATATGCCAGGTTTCTAGTTTGCAACCGCATTAGTATTCCGTACGCATAAAGATAGTATAGGGAACAAACAATATTACTCCTGTGGCTTGTGCTTGAGTTTGTACATAGTTTAAATTATACATGCTCTTAAGTAGATATAGTTGTAGTTGTGAAATTGCACTAATTTAAGAATAAATTTACTTAATTCATGTATATATATAGTTAAATTATGTAGGTAGTTGAGTTCTTCAACACGCAATGTCTCGAAAAATTCGGTGGAAAGCGAGGTACATAGTGTCTGAACACTAGGTTCCCTTTGCCTACCCTGCTTTACTGTGTGAAGCTGATTTGATTTTTATATATAGTTATTTATGCGAAGACACTGTAACTTTACATTTATATCTCTAGGTACTTTCTACCTAGAGATATAAATGTAAAGTTACAGCCTATTACGGTTTTATTACCAGGAAAGGACAAAAAAGAGGAGTTTTTCTTTCATAAATGTTTCGTTTCAATTGAAATTGCGTTTGTAAAAACTGTACTGATTACAAAATAAATTTATCACGTAAAAATATAAAAAATATATTTATAAATATATATTAATTACTAAACTATGGCTTTAAATATGTTTTCAAACATAATTATGACCCAAAAACTCGTAAAGATCGTTTTATGAACTAGCTTAATATTTCATGATCACAAAAATAATAGTAACAATAGAAAACCGTTATGATAATGTAAGTAGGTATGTTGCATATGTTTAAGCTACTTCTTTTATGTAGAACATTTTTACTTGCAATCTGTAATTATAAAAACTTAAGAGTATTTTGCTTTGTTTGTGACTTATAGCTAACTAGACATCCGATTTAGAAATTATTCGCAACTTTTACAATTAAGTTTAATAATGATGGAGTTTTGGATGGAGTTTCTTAATGTTAAGTTCTAATATTAGTATCTGGATTCTAATTTGTGTATACAGTACAGTTATATACAGTAATGAAATCTTGTTCTAATGGTAGTATACCTACTACTGCTTTTTTTTTCTTTATTGATAAATAAAATTAAATATGGATAGTCTAACTATATGTTATATATAATTTGAATGTTGAACTCATCACTCAGATGTTACAGTCAGTATGTTTCCTATAGAATGCAAGATATAGGGTACAAAATAATAAAAAAAAATAAGTTAGTAAATCATAAATCAATAAAATATATATTTATATTAAAAAAAATGAAGGCATATGTCAGATTTAGTTGTGTAGAGAATGTATGTATAGAGTACGCTGCAAAGGAATCTTTTAAGATAAAACTATCGACTTTCTATACTTATAGTAGGTACTTATAAACATAACTTTACGATATCAAAAAAGGTTTATCTTAGCTTCACGCTGTATCCTGTATATAGCAGGGATAGACAGACAGAATCTAGTGTTAAGAGATTCTGTTCCCTACTTTCCGCTTAATTTTCGAGACTGAATATCGCCGCGTTTTGCCTTGTTACTGGAGCAAAGAATTGAAAATATTAATAAATAATAATTTATACCCTCGATTTGTAAGAGAACCCTCAACCGTGATGTTTACACGCCTATGCCAACGTGCCACGACGAAGTCTTTACAGCGAAAAAGTTTTACTGTGTTTGTAACAATATAACCACTTTATGCACCTTCAGTCAAATAAATAGCTATGAAAATTAAATGATATTTTATTATTAATATCATGTTAATATTTTTTTAATGAAAGATAATTTACTTAAAAATTTATAGAAATGTGAAATTCATTTCTGTCAAAAAAGTACTTAATTAAAAAATATATGAGTACGTAAGTATATTAGGGTGAGAGTAAATACGTAACACGAAATTAATTATGGCAGTAAGGTCGCAAAGTTAATTAATTTATCTCCTTTATTCTCGTCACGTTTAGGTTTCTTTAATTTTCGCTGCCTCATAAAATGGCTCATTGTTTTGTATGCACAGGCCGTAATACAAGAAATATTATTGTTTTATCATGTATAAATTTATTAGTGTATTATAATTATAATGAGGCCAATTGCGAACGCGATGGGTTGTCGGTTCGATGATTCTCACTAGCAGCAATGAAATATTTATTTTTTATTTTTTTTATTTAATAGGTAGCCAACGTTGTATACAGTTATAATTCTTATGCTAAATATAAAACAATCTTTGGGGACTACAATATAAATTGTATACCGCACTTAAAGGCTAACTTGACATGCATGAATTAATAAAAAAAGAAAACAAACATAATGCAAATCGTTCTTTGATATTACTTATACACAAAAATAAAACTTATACAATAAAAGAAACAGAGAACAAAAAGCTTGTAACAATTTTAACCATTAAAAAAACATAGTAAAAAAATAAATAAAAATTACTCATTTATCAACAATTAGTTAAGAAGGAAGACAATTTAGGGAATATTTTTTTATTTGGAACTTAAAAGTGGATATAGATTGTTGAAATATATCTAAACCTGCTTTTTTAAATATACTATTATACAATATTACCATTCTATTTATTGGTGCTGCTTTGCCTAAGTTACTCTTACAAAAACGCTCTTTAAATGTGTGCTCGTTTTTATTGTGGCTTCTAGAATTGCGCCTTGGTACTGCAAAACCTATTCTATTTAACAAATTTGAACTATCGATATCCCCATTTATAATTTTATGTAAGAAGCAAAGATCAAGTGAATCTCTACGATTAGATAAAGAAACGGTATTATAAAATCTTAAGTGATCGGAATAGCTTTTAGTTCGTTTCAGCACGTTATCTTTGTAAGCCAATTGACGTAAAAATCTCTTCTGTACTCTTTCTAATCTGTTTTCATGTGACTTATAATGAGGATTCCATGCAATACAACAATATTCAAGCTTACTACGTATTATAGAGTTAAATAACGTTGTTTTGGTAGTGGATCTTTTAAATTCTTTTGACGCTCGCAAAATGAAACCCAGCAGTTTAAGTGCTTTTTTAATTATGTCGTCTATATGTGGTAAAAAACTTAACTTACTATCTAATATGATCCCGAGATCGCTAATTTGGTTAACTCTTCCTAAAACATTTCCATTAATAGAATAGTTACAGTTAATATTTTTAACTTTACGGCTAAACGTTATAATGTAACATTTGAGGTGATTCATTTTTAAGTTGTTATAATCACACCACAATGAAAGTCTATCCAAATCTTGTTGTAATTTAAACGAGTCGTCAATGTTAATAATTTATTTAATATAAGCTTCTTCCATATGAAATTGGCATTTTGTCGTACGGGCTCACTATTATCACAAATTTCCTGTCTTGTGTTAGGAATTGTAAATTCAAATTAATACAGCTATTTACTTTTTTTCTGTTATTTTTCTGTTACTAGTACTTAACATTTACATATGACATTACTTAACCAGCACAGTAATAAAGAAGTTTATAAAACGAATCATTACCCATGACGAAAAGTAAACTCTACCTTAACTCAAGAAAAGTTACTTGTAAGCGATTGGTGGACTAGTGCCGGTGTCGTTCACTACAGTTTTCTCAAATCTCAGATGATCACTGCAGACATCTTATGTTAGCATTGGCAAGCGATGATGAAAAAGCTAGCTGCTAAACAACCAAAGCTGGTCAATCGCTCTATACCACAGCGGCTTTAAGACCACTCGCTGTACAACAGACGGCCGCCAAATTAGAATAGCTTCTAATGGAATGTCTAAGACATCCAAAACACATAAGGACTCCCCGGTAAAAAAATGTCTCATCAAGATCCGGCCCTTGCTCCAACAGATTACCATTTTTTCTACCGCAGCAGGGTTGCTGCGCGGAAGACAACGTGGAGCTACAAAAAATATTAAAATGAATAGCCATTATGATAATGTTTTTCTGTAGCTTTTATTATTTTTATGATTATGAAATGTTAATCTAGTTCATAAAACGATCTTAACGAGTTTCAAGATCATAATTATGTTTAAAAGCTTATTTAAGGTCATAGTTTTTTGATTATTTTTTATTTTATTTTTTATCGTACATTTTTATTGTACATTCATTAGTTTCACGAAATTACTTTACAATTTTAGTACATTTTGAAAGATTACATAATATGATGGCGCATACCAACGCCGGAGTTTTAGCCTTAAAAAAATATTAATAAGCAATAAATGATTTCCCGATATAAGACTCAAAAACGTTACAGTCACACCTTGTGGCCCTCCAAAACACGATGAAACGAATAAATATATATTTTATATATTTTAATTTTATTTTTACTCAGTGTGGCTCAGTGTGTGTGGTTCACAAACGCAATTTCAATTGAAACGAAACATTTATGCAAGAAAAACGCCTCTCCTTAGATCTCTCCTGGCAGTAAAACTGTAGTAGGCTGTAAATTTAGTGTAATGTTTCTTGGTACTTTATTGTCTTCGCATAGTTATATACATAATTTAAGTAAATTTATGCTTAAAGTAGTGAAATTCCACAACTACAGCCATATCTACTTAAGAGCATATATAATTTAGACTACGTACAAACACAAGCACGAGTCACAGGAGTAATATTGTTTGTCCCCTGTACTATCTTTATGCGTATGGAATGCTAATGCGGTTGCGAACTGGAAACCTGGCATATTATTTTATATGCTAGGTCACATTATTTAATATTATAAAAACTAGCTTCACGCTATATCCCGCATGCAGCAAGTTAGACAAAGGCAAATTTAGTGTTAAGACTCAGCATATTGTATCTTTTTCATGTAATTTTTTACTTATATGTTTATATTCATGTCATATATAACATAAATACAAACATACAAAATTACATGAAATATAAAAATGATATATATTATATTTATACCATATGTACAAATGGTTTCACAGTTACTTTACAACGAAAATTACAGGTTGAGTAAATATAAGCTCACACAATACGATTAAATAAAAAAAGCGTCAATCAAGTCTTTATAATAAATAAAGTAAAATCTTAATTACAAAATAAAAAAAATATGAAGCATCTCTAGAAAAATAATTTAAATTGAGTGAACCATTAACATTTTGTATAGTCGATTCGTTTTAATGTGTTCTCAAAGAGATCAAAGGGAGGACGTCAAATGTATACAAATGAATGCAATTTCAAATGTTTGCAATTTAATGTAAAGAGGATTGTCGTGTGTGTAAACGCGACAGGTTGTCGGTTCGATCCCACACTCGAGGAAATAGTAAATATTCAATATTTTCATTTCTTCGCACTTATATTAAGGAAGATCGCGACGTTGAGCTCTGCGATGCCTCTACGTAACTTCTTAACTTTATAATATAGAAAAGTAAAAGAATATAAACCAACGAAGCTTGAGCATTTACGAGGCCATGAAATATAGCTATTATCATAAAGGCGACATTTTCGTCATTCAGTACGCTATTAGATAGCGACGGGGGAACCGACGTTCTTACCCCCGCGAACATATAGGTACACTAAATGTACGTATACTTCCCTCTCGTGTGTAGAGACAAAATAAAACGCAGAAAGTCACAAGCACGTTGTTGTGCTCCGGCATAAATGTACCCTTAACGCTGACAGCTCTGACTGCCTGAATACTCTATTTCACATTATTAGAATTTTCATAATTTCAGTTAAAATTATACGCTTTTGGATGGTTCTCAAGACTGATTGTTGGTCTTAAGTTTTAAAGATCACATTATGTTCATTGAATAAATGTTTATATTTGGTTATGTGTTGTTAGGTATCATATAGATATCTAAGAAAGTGGTATTTTGTTATTATAAAATCCTTTTATAATTAAAATAAATAAAAATAAATTGGCTTCACGCTGTATCCCGCACACAGGAGGGTTGGCAGAGGGAACCTAGAGTTAAGACACTCCGTTCCCCACTTTCTGCCGAATTCTGGAGGCATTGATTGCGTGGTTGAGTCTTTTTATAATTAAGTCATAGATTTTTGTGAAGAATTATTGTTACTTTAAATAATTTTGTCTTTAGAAATCGAAGTTATAAAAATTAAAATACGCACACAAATATAGTGTTTTATGTGAAGACATTTTCATAGTTATTCTAAAGGTCTATTTTAAGTTTATGCTTAAATCTAAATAATTTGTTAAAATTTAAGACATTAACCGTCACTGAAGACGAATATTTGACGTACATACGAGTATATTTTAGGCCAGTAGTGGCGCAAAGGCACAGGGGTGTTATTTGTAAACGCAACAGGTTGTGGGTTCGATCCCCACTCGATCAAATGATATATTTAATATTTTCATTTCTTTTCTCTGGTGTTGGGACAAAGCGCGGCGTTGAGTTCCGCTACCCTACAAGCAATGCGTCTTGAATTCGGAGGAAAATGGGGAATGGAGTGTCTTAACACTAGGTTCCATCTGCCTATCCTCATGTGTGCGGGATACTATTTTGCATATTAACAAAAGAGAAAATACATACATACTTTGTTCATAAATAACACAAATTCCTTTGTAACTGCTTAAATTTTATTACAAAGAAACTTCAATGGGATTTGTAGCATAACTCAAATTTAAGGAGAAACAAATGTTCACGTGTACAAGTACGTGATCACTTTGTCTTCAGATTGTCGAAATTATAAACAACCATCTTTGAATTCAAAGATCTTAAAATTAGTGTTTAAATTATTAAATTACACCATTTTTATAATAATATTTTAAGCTTTGAGGCCAGTCGTGGCGCAGGGGCACAAAGCGTGACTGTAAAATCGACTGGCTTTAGATGAAATATTTAATAAAATTTTTATTTACATTCCTTCGCTCTGGTGTCGAGGCAAAGCGCGGCGCTGAGTTCTGCCACTCAACACGCAATGCCTCCAGGATTCGGCAGAAAGTGGGGAACAGAGTGTCTTAACACTGTATTCCCTCTGCCTACCCTGCTGTGTGCAGGATACAGCGTGAAGCTGATTAGATTTATTTAAACTTAGTTTCAAATTACAATTTACATGTATAAGAAAATCAGCAAAAATTATGCAATAATGGATTCAAAATGTTATTTATACCAAAAATCTAATAAAAGATATACGTGTGGGATATATTGGAAACAGTACATTAATCACGACAATCCATCCGCCCACACTGTTGGGGACAACAACAACAACAACAACAACATAATATAAATATATTAAATCCAATTTTCTATTAGGAAGAAGAGGAAACTATAGGTACATATTTATAGATTAAAGTATTTTTTATATTGAGAACAGATACACTCGTTTTGACAATTGTTAGATTTTCGTGCACTTTCTATTTTATGTCTTAAGTAAGCTGTTAATGTGATTTTTGATATTTTTATTCCAACAAGTTTTTTACCATGATCTTTTAATTTTAATATGCGTACCGTATAAACTATTTTCATTTTATACTTATTTTAAATTATATAAATTGTCAGAAAACATCGAAAATAGTAGAAAATATTTCAAACGACCTCGGTTGAGCCTTGAAAACACAGTATCAAAGATAGATTTTTACGTTACCTTTTTAAAGTAGAAAGACAACTGAAAAATCATGAGGAACCCCCGGAGGGCATGTATGAAGAGGTTGATGACAGTGTAAGAGGCGAAAGAGGTATGTAGAGACCGTAGCGTTTGGCGCTCCGTCCTCCCTGACTACCCCGCTAGGGATAAAGCGTGAAGCTAAGTAAATAAGTAAGTAAGTATTGCAAACGACGAAACCCTAATCTAAAATAACGTAAATTACACTCACAAGGCATCATAATTATCGCAACAATTCCGTAACGAGATAAATTATATTCATTAAGCACACTCCAAGGATATATATTGCAAAGTTTCACGTTACATCTTAAGAGATAGAATAAGATCTTCATTTTGCAGTTTTGAAGTAACAAGAGAAAGATTTTTACTGGAACGCTAACGTGTATCAAGTCTGAGGAGCTCGGGTTACGGTAACCGATACCCGATACGTTTTAAAACTTGTTTGCGAGTTGGCGCTAACACTAAAATTGAATTACCGTCCGTTGCGGAGTTATTTACTGTAGATAATGAAAATAGAATATATTGTTAGGTGTGGAATTTCGTAATTTTTTTTTATTATAATTGCCATTTTCTTTTTCGACTTCACGCTGTATCTCGCATATAACGGGTTAGGCAGACGGAGCCTCGTTTTAAGACAATCCGATCTCCACAATCCGCCGGATTCTGGAAGCATTATGTATTGAGTGGCGGAATTCAACGCCGTGCTTTGCCTTGTAATTCGTAACTTTATCATCTCATTTTTGGTCTTGTAACTTGTGGCATTACATAAAAAATATGTACAATAATTCTTAAACATTTTTAAAGTGTTACTGTCATATCCAGGAGGGGCGCGTTCGAGTCCCGCTACGTTAAAAATTTTATACGTTTTCTAAATAAGTATTATTCTAAATAAGTATGTACAATAATCTAAGGGACTTATTAAGCAAAACTAGAACTTAATAAGCAAAGACATGACAGAAAATCAAAATACCATACAAATAAAACACCAAATGATTACAGAATAAACCGTCCTTGTCATTCTCATGATAATAAAACGTACTATCTAGAGAGTGCACGAAATAATCAGTTAAGGTGGAGGAATCTTGGGACGCATTACGTGATCTGGAAACTGACGCTTTTTCCTCGTTTTCTTTTTCCTGGAAAACTAAAGTAGTTTATCTTTGTCAATAGTGTAAGCTTAATCTTACATGGTGCTCATTTAATTGCAAATTGTTAAAACAAACGCAAGTTGCAAACGAACAGAAAAAGAAAGCTATGGAAATTTTTTACTCTTTTTTATATTAACGTAGTCAAATTTGAAGATGAAGATATAAATGTTCAGCTAAATATAATTGTTTTAATATGAATTCCGTCACCCAATATGCAATGCCTCCCCTTATTCGACGGAAAGTGAAGAAAACGTAGTGTCTTGACACTAGGTTCCCTCTGCCTGTCCTGTTGTGTGCGGGTTACAGCATGAAACTGTTTTAATTTAATATGAATTATATATTTTCTACTGAATTCGATTTTCATTATTATATATTGGCAAATTTCCCTTAACATTTTGTGTTTGTTTTATTGCGGTCGGTTCGTATATAAAAGTATAAAGAATTGTGTGCGACAATATTACTATAAAATAAATGTTTTGAATTGGGTGAAAATTTTGCTATCAATGTATGGATATTGCCTTTAAAATGATAGTGTTCTCTTGGCTGCATTAAATCATGAAAGTAATGCAGCCAAGTGAACAAAAAGCTAGTCGCTAGTATTCATTTATTTAATTTTTTCTTACTAGCACAGATAAAAGTGCGGCGTTGTGTTTCGCCGCTCAAAACTTCGCCGTGGCGAAAGAAAATGTTTCAATGGGAAGGGAGTGTCTTGACACTGGGTTCCCTCTGCCTACCCTATTATGTGCATGATACGGTTAATGTAAAATAAAATCATCATAATAATAAAAAACAAATATTAAATTGTTATATATTATTAGTTCGCTATAGAGAAAATCAATCAAAATTGTAATTTTGGAACGTGTTAATTTACAAAGTAACTTAGATATTTCGTATCACGTACTTGCCGCCTTGTAAATAACATGGCTTCACATTTAACATTTTGACGGGCAATTTGGCACTGCCACACGTGCGAGCCGACCACTGAAAAATGACTCCAGAGATATTAAACATTTCCCCCCTGGACCCCTGTTTTCGTGGAGTTCGGTGGAGGAGGGCAGGTCATATTATGATTGCCATCCCCGAAGCTTCTCGCGAAGAAAAATCTCTTTTCCTTCTAATATTTTATTTTTTTCGTATATAATGATTTAATTCAATCGACAAGAAAGTTTCATATCGTGTGGTTCTTGTTATGTATGGGGCCGTGAATTAAATGCGTAGTATATATTTTTAATTTCCTTTTTAATATCTCGCATTCATATTTTATGTAACGTTCAGTATATTATTTATAGATGGAGCCTCCACTTTTTAAATCACATAAACCTACATAAATAAAATCAGCTTCACGCTGTATCCCACACACAGCAGGGTAAGCAGAGGAAACCTAATGTTAAAACCCTCCTTTCCCCACCTGCCGCCAAATTTTTCGAGGCATTGCGTGTTGAGTGGCGAAAGTCACCACCGAGCTTTTATTTTGGTGCCAGAGCGAAAAAATGATAATATTAATAAAAAACAATTCATTTCCTCGAGTGGGGATCGAACCCACATTCTTCATGTTACAGGCACACTCACGTGCCCCTTGCCACGACGGCCTCTAATAACCTACACATCTTTCACTAAACCATGGGGACCCGACGAATTGAAAAAATATTTTTTGAGCGCAATCCTAATACCGGTTCCTGGGTGACAGTAGTGATTAATGTCCTCATCAGATCCGGGAGTATCGTCGTTTTGTAAATAAATGATATCAATCATTTCACACATAAATTTATGTAAATAACCATATCATGCGGCGGCACGCGTACCCACGGTGAGTTGGTTATATTTCATATTCACACTATAATATATTAATTTTATGTTTAGAAGGACCAGCAAATTTTTATGAGTAATGATTGATTGTTTTATGAATGTAATTATTTTTATTATTTTTATTAGGTTTACGTTTGTGTGGAACATAGTCAACTATTTTATTTTAAACTAGCTGCCCGCTCGCGGCTTCGCCCGCTTAAAATACATGATTATTGCTTTAATAAGCGGAATTGATTGACAACTATAAATTAAATTAAATAAATTAAATTAGCTTCACGCTGTATCCCGCACACAGCAGGGTAGGCAAAGGGAACCTAGTGTTAAGACACTCCGTTCTCCACTTTCTGCCGAATTTTTGAGGCATTGCATGTTAAGTGGCAGAACTCAACGCCGCCCTTTGCCTCGACACTAGAGCGAAGAAATGGAAATATAAATTTAAGTAAATATTTCATCTCCTCTTTGTGCCGCTGTGCCGAGACTGGCCTCAACGTAACAGTCCGGTCAGATATTTTCAATATTTATCTATATAATTATTTGTGAAAACGTATAAAAATTTAACGTGCCAAGATTTGAACCCGCGCCTCATCGGACCTCCCGCTACGTCCAAATTTATATACATTTTCTTAATAAGTATTTTTCTTTCCCAAGTGTGGAATGACACTTTAAAAATATTGAAATAATCCTAATCTAACTTTATTAATTATAACATTATAGAACATTTGAAAAGAAATCTTTGAACATGAATTATCAGCTAGAAAGTTGATATGACCAGTTAAAAACTTTTATTAATAGGTTGAGTTAGATGTTTTCACTAATTACTGGAAGGGGTCCCAAATTTATTGCGATGAATATATAATTTTAGAACAGGCCAAAATTCGTTTTATGGACTGATTATTATATAGTAAAAAAATCTGCTATAAATAAAATAAAGTATTTAAGTCCTGGTGCTGGAACACAAGTGTCTGACGTTGAGTTCCGCCACTCAACACGCAATTACTTCAGAATTAAGAAACACGAAAAATGGAGAACGGAGTGTCTTAACACTATATTCCCTCTGCCTACCCTGCTGTATGGGAGATACAGCGTGAAGCTGGTAAAAGTACAAAATTTTATCAAATCAATAGAACAAACAACGTGTTTTCATTTAATTTTTAAATGAAACTACATTTACCTATTAATTTACACGTAAAAGCGAAGCGAAGCTTAGTTTTCTTTCAATAAGTCGTTGCAGTGCCGGGTGCACGTAGGGTTGTAGGGTTGTAATTAAGGCCGCCGCAGAGTTCATCAACGTAGGTAGGCAGGGAGAACTCAATTCTAAAACTCGTGTCGTTAACCTTCGAGCTAAGGGAACCTCCTTTTTCTATTGTTCGAGGGTCTGCCGTCACTATTTTGTCGGTTGACACTTGGTTTTATGTTTTTTTTTTTTAAATATTGTAATGTACATTTTTGTGTGTATGATAAAGTTTGAAATTGTAGAGAAAATAGCAAGGTTTATTTCTATGAAATTTGAAATAGTCGTCCGAAACCGTTATTTCAGATAGTTTGAAGTATATTGTTGGGTCATTTGGCGCACGTCGCCGTGCTTAGCTCAATTTATATTATAAAGTTATATTTATATTATAAAGATATAAACATTTTTTAGGATTCCGTACTTTTTTTTTAGGAAAAAAGGAACCCTTATAAGTTCATTTTGTCCGTCTGTCTGTCTGTCTGTCAAGAGCCTTTATCTCAGGAACGCTTAGACATATCGAATTAAACTTCCAACTATATATTTCCTAAAAAGAAAACGTAGTTCTATATTTACTTAAAAAAAAAGATAGGGTCATTTATATAGCAAAAAACGCGTATTTCGATAGTATAAACGAAATCAAAGTTGACATAAAATTATGAAATTTGTCAGCTAACATCTACAGGTACATTATTTTTTGATTTAAATCTTAAAAAATAACAGCCCTAAATAGCAAAATTACGCGTTGTATTTCGACACTATAAAAGGAATCTGAATTAATAGGGTACTTTTGGTATGAAAATTAGAACCTAGCATCTACAATAAATTTATAAAATGAAAAATTATATATTTGTGGTTAAATCTTAAAAGCTTTAAAAGCCTCAGCTAAGCTTGAATTTCAGAAAAAGCTAGAGACCTCAAATTTTTGTACGGAACCCTTGGTTGACGAGCCTGACCCGAGCTTTTCCATTTTTTTTATATGTATCTTTCTCAGATATTAATGTGACTATAAAAACAAAAGACAAACTTTTAATACAAGTAGAAACATGATCGGATCACCTAATACTATGCATGGGCGTATCTAGAGATATTTTCTGAGGGAAACCTGGAGATTTGTAAATGTTGTTCTTATTTTTATTTTTGCAGACAATTTTTTTATTTGTAAAATTTTAGGGGAGGACATCATACTATTCTAGGGACCGACCCAGCCGGCCCCCATTCTCTGGCCCCTATTTCAAAGGCCATATGTAAAGTTAAATTGTCAGGTCTTGTTTCTATTACTTACATCTTAGTATTTGAACCTCCATCCCAATAAAAAGGATTAACTTTGTCGCAAAATACAAACTGACATACTTATAAACCTTAAATTAAAGCTTTTTCTCAATTTTTAATCACAATCACATATTTAGCTTACTTTTTATCTTAAATTATTCTCTCTTTTTTTCAGCTTCATGCTGTATCCCATGTGTAGCAGAATAGGCACTAACTAGGTAGAATGAGCATAGTGTTAAGACACTTTGCTCCCCACTTTCGGGTGACTTCTAGAGGCTTTGTATGTAGCACTCGAGGCCGAGCTTTGCCTCGACACCAGAGCGAACCAAAAATGAAAGTATTAAATATTTAATTTCCTCAAGTGGGAATCAAACCTGTCGCTTTTTCAGTCACACCGCGCTATTATTTTACACGCAAATAAAAACTTTACATACAATTCAATTTTTTTTCTATAAAAAAAATTAAAGTATCTAAAGCAATATTTAATGTAGAATAATAATAATTTATACTCGTAAGCTAATATAAGCAAATACGACGCGGTTGTAAATGCACGACGTGTGCTGCTACAGTTACAACAATGCAATCTAAATGAGGCTTTTATTTTTTATTTTTTTTATGTGACTTGTAGACACTGATTGAATTAAAAAAAACACAAGTTTCTATTTACTTTATAAAAAAAATAAGTAGAAATAGATAATAATAAATATTTTAACTAATTACCAGTACCGAGTACCAGATAGTCGTGATAGGCGTGCACAAGCGTGTGACGCATTTATAACGCGACAGATTGTGGGTTCGATTCCTACTCGAGGGCTTGACACGTCGAATATTTTCAATTTAATTTTTACAGATACAGAACATTTATATTTATTTACACACATAAAATAAATTAAATATTTAATACTTTCATTTTTGGTTCGCTCTGGTGTCGAGGCAAAGCTCGGCCTCCAGTGCTACATACAAAGCCTCTAGAAGTCGCCCGAAAGTGGGGAGCAAAGTGTCTTAACACTATGCTCATTCTTACTAGTTAGTGCCTATTCTGCTACACACGGGATACAGCATGAAGCTGAAAAAAAGAAAGAATAATTTAAGACAAAAAGTAAGCTAAATATGTGATTGTGATTAAAAATTGAGAAAAAGCTTTAATTTAAGGTTTATAAGTATGTCAGTTTGAGTTTTGTGACAAACCCTTTTTATTGGGATGGAGGTTCAAATACTAAGATGTAAGTAATAGAAACACGACCTGGCCACCTAACTTTATATATGGGCTTTGAAATAGGGGCCAGAGAATGGGGGCCGGCTGGGTCGCTCCCTAGAATAGTATGATGTCCTCCCCTAAAATTTTACAAATAAAAAAATTGTCTGCAAAAATAAAAATAAGAATTACATTTACAAATCTCCAGGTTTCCCTCAAAAAATATCTCTAGATACGCCCATGCATAGTATTAGGTGATCCGATCATGTTTCTACTTGTATTAAAAGTTTGCCTTTCTTTTTTATAGTCACATTAATATCTGAGAAAGATATAAATAAAAAAATTGACAAGCTCGGGTCAGGCTCGTCCACCAAATGTTCCGTACAAAAATTTGAGGTCTCTAGCTTTTTCTGAAATTCAAGCTTAGCTGAGGCTTTTTCAAGCTTAACTAAGGCTTTTAAGATTTAATTTATATATATATATATATATATATATATATATATATATATATATATATATATATATATATATATATATATATATATATATATATATATATATATATATATATATGTATATAATATATAAATATAATTGTATCTGTAAAAATTAAATTGATATTTAAAGAAACTTAATTTGAAAAATATAAACAAATTGATGCAGTTTAAATATTGCATGAAAATGTAAAATTTTTTTTCTACTCTATTAGTCGGAGCTATTCTCGAACCTTCCTACATTAAACTTTTCTCATCAGAGAAAAATATTCATTTCCTTTGGCTTTTACTACTTTTATTTTCCTATCTCAACGCTCTTACCTTATGATTTTCTTATAGTTTAATCGTTTAAAAAAAATGTAGAAGATTATTAGCGAAGGTTATTTATTTTATGGTCAACTCAAAGGTTATATGTGAGGCCAACGTAGCGCAGCGGCACAAAGTGTGACTGTAAAACCCACTGGTTGTGGGTTCGATCCCCACTCGAGGAAATAAAATATTTACTTAAATTTATATCGAGGCAAAGCGTGGCGCTGAGTTTGCCACTCAACACGCAATGCCTCCAGAATTCGGCAGAAAGTGGGGAACAGAGTGTCTAAACACTAGGTTCCCTCTGCCTACCCATCTGCTGTGTGCGGGATACAGCGTGAAGATAATTTAAAAGTTATATCTGTATCCTGCACATAGGATTGTAGGCAGAGGAAGCCTACTGTTAAGGCAATCCGTTCCTCGTTTCCACCGAATTCTGCAGGCATTGCTTATTGAGCGGCGGAACTCAACGTCTCGTTTGCCTCGTGACCAGAGCAAACATATGAAAATGTAAATTTAAAAAAATATTCCATTTCATCGAGTGGGAATCGAACCCACCACCAGTCGAGTCTCACACGTGCCCCTGCGCCACAACTGACCTCAACTCAACTTTCCATAATAAAGCTATATTTTGTAGTTTAGAGCCATTACGTTCTATACTATCTGAACACGTAATTTTAAATTATGGCGGCTTTATGAAGCTTATTTTCATTATTCTCATATAATAGACTTTAATTACAAAATGAACGCGATATCTGGATGTTATCTTTGGTTAACAGCTCTACAGGTATTCAATATAATCCTTAATATTTAAAAAACTTTATTAACGAAGCAAATATGTTTCAATAATGAACTGTATATATTGTAGTTACGTTTTACTTACATATATATTAACACTATATTTAGTTTCCTCTACGTATTATTAAATTAAACTTTCTAAGAGGATGTGATGCCCGTTGTGGCACATCGGCGCGAGCGTGGACTGTAAGCGCAATAGGTTGTGGGTTCGATCCCTATCCGAGAAAATGAAATATTTAATATTTTCGCTTCTTCCCTCTGGTGAAGAGGCAAAGCGCGGCGTTGAATTGTGCCACTTAACACAAATGCTTTCAAAATGGTTCCCTCAGCTTAACCTTATGCGTGCAGTCCAAAGAGTGAAACTAAAAAAAAAACTTTACCATAGAAAAATCAATCAAATTCATTTATTACGATCACAAATACATAAAGGTACATTCAATATACGTGTATTATATAAAATTATATGAAACCCATTTCCTAATCCATCTGAAACTTACACGGCCAGGTGCGAACTTCAAAAAGCAATTTTCAATTAAATTTTACTCCGCTATGACAGACGTTTCATTAACCCGGTTCCATTCCGCGGGAATTCCAAACCTTCATATGCTGGGATTAAAATGGCGGATATTCCGTAATAATAGTGCTAATAAATGTTAGCTATTGTTCTCGAGTGAAACGCAATTAGGTGTTTTGATTAAGTTCAACATGCATATATGTTAGTTATATTATGGTGTATGTGTTATGAGGACGTCGTGGTTCAGGGGCACAAGGGTGTGACTGTAACGCGACGGTTATGGGTTCGATACACATTAAGGGAAGAGAAGAGAGGAAGGAATGGCAAGGAGGAGGGAATGAATTATTATTTGTTAATATTTTCATTTCTTCGCTATATCACCAATGAGTTCCGTCACTCAACACGAATGCCTCTGCTATAAGCGGGATACAGTGTCAAATTGAAAACAATTTTGCTTAGAAACTTATATAATTTTTAACGTAGCGCAATTTGAACTCGCGCCTCTTAGAAACCATCTATAAGAATTTCGTCGTAGCTTGACGAGAAAGTATGGCTTAGAGATCAGAGCGCTACGACGCCTTCCGAGAGACGTGGGCTCAAATCCCGCTACGTTTAATTTGTTATATTTCATTAAATAAAACTTATTTTATACGTTTCTTAATAATTTATGCATTTAAAATGTATTCCAGAGACGTATTCCCAATCTATCCAATCCTAGCATCTTTACCCTATAATAAATTTTAATTTTAGTAAAAACATTCAACGTACATTACTTAATCGCAATATGTTCTTCTTAATTACATATTATAATTAAGATATTTTATATTTTATTTTTTTATTTTTAGTTTTAAATAAAAATAAAGTTTATATAAATCTAGAAACAAAGAAATAACAAAAGTTAAACTAAAGTTATTCTCTTGTGTTTAAAAAGCTAGCGTAGGTCTTATTACACTGCGCCAGTCACCTTGAGACGTAAGGTCACATATCGTCTTCTAAATATTTTAAGCTGCGAACTTCATTTGAAACATCATTTACTAAAGAATATCAAATGAAATAGGATAATTAGTAGGCTTACATTTAAAGTTAATAATGTAATGGATTTTTCTTATGCTTACAGCTTACTCATCACTAAAAATTATTTATTTTAAATATTCTATGTATTAAGATAAAGTTTTTTTTCACGTTTCACGCTGTATCCCGCACACAGTAGGGCAGTCAGAGGGAACCTAGTGATGAGACACTCCGTTCATATTTTCAGCCAAATTCTGTTGCGTGTTGAGTGGCGGAATTCAAAGTCATGCTTACAATTACTTCAACGTTAGTGCTGTAGCGCCACAACCGGGCTCAAACTGCTAGGTATAATTGACAAATGCAATTTTAAAATAAAAAAATGATAATAAAAGGGTACTAGTGAGAGGGAATTTAGTGTTAAGACATTCGGGTTCCCATTTATCGCCGAATTCTGGAAGCATTGCATGTCCAGCAGCGGAATTCAACGCTGCGCTTTGCCTTGACACCAGAGCGAAAAATATTTTGTTATTTATTTGAATTTCAAATATTATCACAAACAATATCTGTTTAATAAAAATAATACGGCAATATTTTTCATAAGACGAAATCAGTACTAGAGTTTCTATTACATTATTTAGCCAAAGCTTCAATTCTTCGTGCCTACAGTGATCTCTATGGATAGAGATGAATAGTACAATGTTTATCGGATTCACTCTTGCATATATAATGATGTTTGCACGTATAAAAGCGCATGGTAAATATCACACCGTATTGACATAAAAGCATATGGTAAATATCCCCATTGGATAGTAAAATTCAGTTAAAATAACTCTGAATCAGTGACAGTCGAGGCCATCGTGGCGCAGTGCTGTAAAGGCAAAACGCTGTGTTGAGTTCCAGCATTCCAAGTGACTACAGAATACAGCAGAAAGTGGAAAGCGTAAAATCTTAACACTAGGTTTCCGATTTATTGACGCTATAATTTAAAAAAAATTATTACGGACGTGCGCCCAATTATAATTATTTGCCTTAATTTATTTGCTTAACAATATTGAAAACATTACCATTCGTATTATTAAAAAAATATGTTGATTTTTGATTTTGATTGATAATGAATATGTTTCAAGTTACACTATATTAAATACTGGTGACCCGCCTGTCACGCCTGGAAGGCTTCGCCTGGAAGCCTGGAAGGCTTCGCCTGCATAATCTACCCAATTATTTATTTGCTAAACTGAATAGCTTTCGTGCTCTAATAACATTCATATTTAAAAGGAATATCTATATTTTATAACCTAAGTTTCAGCCAATCCAATAAACTAGTTATTTTATAGAAAATTTGTGGAACAAAATATGTTAAATTGATACACATTTACTGTAAATTTTTAAAATTCTGCGAAAAATGAGGAACGGAGTGTCTTACTTTTTACTTAGTAATAAAAGTTATTTTATAAATCTAAACGATTTTTCATTCTTCATACTGTGGCCACGAGAAATTTCATTCCATAATACAATCAAATATATTTTTAAATATATTAAAAATGTATTTTATGAGTATTTAAAAATATATTTTTCTAAACACAAAAACAGCAGCTGCACTATATTTTTTAGCTTTACATTGTGGCCCAATAGGCAGAGGGGATCTGGGAACTCAGTGGTAAGACACTCCGTTCCAATTAAACCCTCCCATTTTCCATTTTCCGCCGAATTCTGGACGCATTGGCTGTTGTTACCAGAGCGAGGAAATGAAAATAATATATTTCATATCCTCGAGTGCAAATCGAACCCAAAACCTGTCAGGTTTACGGTCGCAAGCTTGTACCACTGCGCCACGACTGGCATCTATCTAGTGTTAGAAATCGGAATTGGTTATAGTTTTTAAAATACACAATAAATACACACATCGTCTATATGTTTTTAAACTATTTGGAAAGGGATACCACGTAATTGCAATAGGTGATATGTATCACCTACTAACAATACTTCACACTAGTTTCCTTGCAATAGGGACCGTCACTTACACGCAACTGTCCCCCGATTGACACAATTCTACTGCTTTTATAATTATTTTCACCTAAATCTACCCTCTTTTTACACCTTTTACACGAGTACGCTAACACTAGATTATAATAGTTTGATCCAATAATTTTACACTTAAATATCAATTTTACTCCTTTTTAATATTAAATATGTTGAAAATTCGCGTAATCATGAGCTAAGCTTGGCTTAATTACAGCTACGTCAGCGATATGGACTTCCGGTTTAAATTTAATGTAACTTTGCGAGTTATTGAATTTGTTCATGACGTTTCTACTTCGTTAATATGTGATTATATGTATACTCGTTTAGTACGTGTGTTTGTATATACATATGAATGTGGGTAAATCCTGGCTGGAAGTGTGAAATTTGTGAGTTTGGCCTTATTTAAAGGAATCGGAATGTTTGTTATTTAGTTTCACCCTGTATCCCGCTGTAGAGGGATAGACTGAGAGAGCCTATGGATAATACACTCCACTCCCACATAGTGACAGTAGGCTCGATTCCCACTCGAGGGAATGAAATATTTAACATTTTCATTTCGTAGCTCTGGTGTCGAGGCAAAAGCCCGGCATTGAGTTTCACCACTAAACACGCAATGCCTCCCTCCGAGGTAAAGATGTTTTACCAGTGTAAGACATCTTCAAGAGAAACGACGAAGTTTTAACTATAGGTTCCCTCTACTTACTCTATTGTACTCTATTGTATACTGGATACAACGTGAGGTCCAATCACTCATGTGATTACTCTCAGCGAGTATCCATTCCACAATGATAGCATAAATAACGAAAAGGTCTAATATCACTCGTACATTCTTACATATATTAATTAAATATCTTGACATATGTAGAGCACTCTCTGAAGCTGATACCTTTAAGTTCAATTAATTTATAATGAATAGAAACCGTTATCGGTCTTCATATCTTGATCTGACTCTATTTCTATTGTGTACTGAATAACATATATAAAATTCACTTGCCAGTCGTGGCACAGGGGCACAAGGGTGTGATAAATGCGATCGGTTGTGGGTTCGATCCCCGATCGACTAAATGAAATATTTATTTAAATTTATATTTTAATTTTTTCGTTCTGGTATCCAGGCAAAGCACGTTGTTGTGTTCCACTACGCAACATATTAAAATGCCTTCAGAATTCACTGGAAAGTGAGTGACGGAGTGTCTTGACACCAGGCTCCCTCTGCAGTGTGCGGGATACAGTGTGAAGCTGAAAAAAAAGTTCACATATACATCTAACATTAGTATAACGCTATAGACTCTACTGTGATATTAATTTTGCGGTAGTATATGAATTTTATATCTTTAAATTAAATGTTAACAAAAGAATTAATCAACAAAAGATTCATATTGTTGAGAGAAAATAATTGGTGGAGATAAAACAAAAACTCTCCCAGTCGATATAAAGGCATTACGGTCACATCGCTGGTTGTGTAAACGCTATAAAAATTTATACTAAAGGCCGCGGGAAATGTACGACGAATAAAGGAATAAACTCCCACGTCACCCAGTGATATTTGTTTAAAGGGCTGTGTCAATATGTAAGGTACAAATATATGTGGGTCATTGACGTTGTTGTATGTATGTATGCATGTATGTATGTATGTATGTAGGTCCTGTGGGAAATAGTGCGACTTTAGTTGCGTTATGTGGGGGTTCTTTTGCTTTTTGATGTAATTTTTACTTTTAAAAATTCTAAAATTTTTTGCTGTAACGATTTTTAATTTTTTTTGCCATAATTTTTTTTATACTTTAATTTAATTTATTTTTCTCGCTCTGGTTGAGTTGAGCCACCAGAATTCGGTGGTAAGTGGAGAACGATAGTGTCTTAATGGGGGCGGTAGTCTTAACACTAGGTTCCCAGGTTACTTTTCTTCTTCCTGATATGTGTTGGAAACAGCGTGAAGCTAAAAAAACTATATATAGAGAAGCTATTACACACGAAAATTTAATATATCACGTACGTAGAAGGCTTAAAGATTTATTTAAATAAAAAAGTACATGCTGTATATTTAAGTGGACGTCGAATGCACTCTAAATCCCGTCCTCGCGGAGCAGGTCACGTCCACACTTTACTGATGTCCTGGGAATAGAGGAAATTCAGTTCGCTTAATATGTGAAATATGCATATAAATTTCATTTATTCATTTTACGTTAGAAGTTGGACGAGTTAGTCTTTATATAGGGGGCTATTTCGCACCCACGTTTGTCCATATGTTACATATTTATATGTATATATATGTGACATGGACACAAGCGTGTCACTGTAAGCTTGACAGGTAATGGGCTCGATTCCCAATCAAGGAAATGGAATATTTAATACTTTCATTTTCTACAATTTCATGTCGAGGCAAAGCGCGGGATTGAGGTGCTCCACCCAATATGCAATGCCTCCAGAAATCGGCTTAGTGTGAGGATGGGAGTGTCTTAACTTTAGGCTCCCTCTGTTTACCCAAAAAATAAAAATGTATAAAAAAATGTTATAAAAAACATATAAACACAGCCTTGCCACATAGGTTGAAATAAATGGTATTATTAGGTTATAGTAACGTTTATACGTTTATACGTTTTCTAAATCAGTATTTAAATAAGTAGGTTATAGTAAGTTGAAACAATATTAAAGATTAAATGTTGTTCAAATTAATTTACTCTTAGTTTAGCAGAAAACAAATGTAAATACTGTTTAAATTTCTTCGTATTTTGAAACTTCAATAGAAGAAATAAACTAATAGCTATTATCGTTAAACAGATTTGTTTTGTTCTCTTTATTAATTCAATATAAATGATCTCAACTAGCTCTTATTTTCGAAAACAAAAGTACATTAAACGTTGAGTATAAAATAAATATTATACTCTTACAACTTATTAAGTCTCCTAGTCCAACAAAAAGTGATTTATGAACAAAAGCAATATTAAAAGTGAACCGGCGTCGCCCTTTCGAGTTCTTTTATGTGAAAATGACGGCGGTAGTTACGTTTCGTTCCGCCAGACGGCAGCACCATGAATAGTCCAGTGTTAACAGCCTCATAAGGGTGTAATATTATAATTTTTGAACGACGCAATGGCGTTAAAAATATATATTATTTTTAGTTTCACACTGTATCTTGGACGCAACAGAGAAGGCAAAGGTAACCTAAGGTTAAGATTTCGTTCTTCATTTTCCGTTGAATTCTAGAGGCATTGCGTGTTTAGAGGCGGACCTTAACGCCGCGTTTTACTTCGACGCCAGAGCAAAGTGAAAAATGAAAATATGAAATATTTCATTTGCTTTAGAGGGAATCGAACCTATAACATGTTACGTTTACAGCTTCACCTGTGCTGTGCCGTGACTGGCCTATTTAATCGTTTTGCATTTTACCATGTAACCACAAATTTTCACGAATTTCAATCAATCATGAATAAAATTTTTCTCTTTCACTTAAGTTCATTTTCACTGAAGAAAAATATATGAATTTATGAAAATTTATGAAAAATATATATGACAGACCAATATAGCTATCACCGTGGAAATTTTCAGCACATTTTCAGCACTCGACAATAAAAACGTAATCAAAATTGGCATACTTTATATTTAAGACTTGCGAAGCAGTTACTCACCTTTACGAGGGTAAAGTCGTTTTTAAACGAGTTAGTGAGCACGCAATCTCGACCCAAGTGCCGGATTTATTTATGTGCTGGAAACACGATTATTCTTTAAATTTAAGACGATCGTAACTCTACTTACTTTATTTCTGCGGTTATAGCTATTATATTTGGGAGGTTAATATTTTTTGGGGTTTGGTTATTTATTATTTTTCTTACACATGGTGAATTAATTTCAACAAATGATGAAGTAGACGTTTCAACAATTGAATCAAGAAATGTATTTGATGAGATTGAGTGACAAATTCAGCTTCACGCTGTATCCCGCATGTAGCAGTGTAGGCAAAAGGAACTTAATGTTAATATACTCTATTCTCTCCACTTGTCGCAGAATTTCTTGAAGCATGGCGTATAGCGTGGTGGTGGATGCCTACATGTAAAATTATTTGAAAAATAAATCTTAGGAAATATAAAATATTTCATACATTCAAATTTTATTTGTTGACGGTACACTTTATAGATATTGAGAAACGTAGACAAAACACGCCTCCTAGGCCGAATTGCAACACTTACATTGTGTTTTTAGCTTTTATCACCACAACCAGCCTTACCTCGTTGAAATTCCCAAATGTTCCCAAAATTAGTCTCTCCAATATTAAATTTAGCGATATAGCCACGAACTTTTGGGACGATACAATATTTTAATTTTATCGCTAGAGTTAATTTTATTCGCTAAAAGTTTTTGAAGGCCAAATATTTGTGAGAATAATTCTGAACTTTGCCGTTTGTTTTGGATGTTAGTGATCCAGTCTTAAATCCAATTAAAAGTGCCTAAAGTCTAAACCTAAACAGTGCTGAGCTTGTTTTATTATTTTACGCTTCACGCTGTATCTTGCGCATAACTGGGTATGCAAAGGGAACCTGGGAACCTACCATCAAATTCTACAGGCATTATAGCCAGGCAGAGTGAAGGCATAGTGAAGAAAATAACAATATTAAATATTTAATTTCCTCGACCCCAACATTTTTCCACAATCAGTCGCGTTTACAGTCGCAGGCTTTTGCCTCTGCTCCACGACAATCTCTATAAAATATAAAATACAGTTATTCTTACATTATAATTATAAACAAGAAAACTCATCATTGAACATCAGAATAAAAAACAAATATATCCAATGCCTCCAAAATTCGGCAGAAACTTGGGAACGGACTGTCTTAACACTAGGTTCCCTCTGTCTACCCTACTGTGTATGGGATACACAGTGAAGCTAATTTAGTTTAATTCAATTTATATAAAAAATTCCAACGTAGCGAGACTCGAACCCGCGCCGCCTGGAAACTGACGCTCTGACCACTAAGCCATACGTTCTCTGAGAGAGTCCTGCTGCTTTTCCTTCCTAAGCGTGGAATAACACTTCAAAAATGTTAAAAAATCCACGTAATGCCTTTCTTATAACATTTTATGTCGTAGTTTGTCTTAAAAATCAATACTAAAAAGCTAAGTTCACTTAAAAGTAAGACCTTGTTCACTTTAAATTAATCTTTCTCATTCGGACCCGAGAAGACAAAACGAAGAGAAGTATAATTGTTCTAGTCGTTTAGTAGAAAATAAAAAAAAAAACTAATATTAATTCGGTGCGCGGTACGAGCGCCGGGTACTGAGGCGTGAAATTCAATAAATGTTGTGCAGGAGACGGCGACGGAACGACTTGTTAGTGCCCTATTCGATTATATAAACTGAACGTTGCCTCGTTTTAGGGTATTTCCCCAGGACAAAGTGGTCCTTACCGGTCTGTATTATTATTATTTTTCTCTTTCATATATCTTAGGTTCAAAGAACCACCTTTGTAAGACTTTGGGGCACAGGTCCAATATGAAGAGTTTTTGTGACGTAATATTCGAAATCCATCTATAAGTTACAACAGCCCAGAGATAGTCATCGGATAATAGGTAGGATTTAAGTAAGTTGTAAATATGGAAATCTAAATAAAGATTATGGATTAGGAACTGGGCTTTTGAAGGAGACTACCGGCCGTCTGCCTTTTCAACGTCTAAAATTAATTTTTGGTGGACGGAAAAGACAAGGCAAACTAACGTACGAGTAAGTGATCACCGCCACCACGACCCCGTGTAGCACCAGAGGTGTTCGCCAGCCTTTAAGGTGGAAATAACCTCACTTTTTGAGAGTACCCAAGTCGTATCGACCTGAAAAAGCTGCCGCAGGTAGGCCACTCCGTAGTTCCGTGGCGAGTTGAAGAAGTTCCTACGAAACTTAAGATATTATCATACGGATATTAAGGCGGCGATTTTTAATAAACGCACAAACTTTATTAAAAATCGCCCCCATAACGTTGTCGACGTCGTCATTATTAATTCTATATAAAAAATGTCTACGTTGAAAATCATTGACCTAGTTCTGTGGAAGTACAGCGAAAATGGTCGTCCAGTTTTCTATACAATTGCACGTTTTGACTATTTAGCCATACAATATAGAGCAACTAGGCAGCGTTTTCAAACTGTACCTACATTACATTTTGAAGTAGTTACAGATGTTTTTCTAATATTTTTTGTAGTAGAACAAAAGCTAGGCTGAGACTGCCGATTGAAATTTATTTCTGGACCAGTATCTTAAGATTGGATGCTTATAATAAAGTGAATATAAATTAATAATACTAAGTATCATCATAAATTTAGAAGAGCCTTCAAAGTTGCCAGTAAGTAAAGTAAAATTGAGCCCATCTTAAATTATATTATTCTGTTTAGACGTGGACTAAATAAAATAACATAATTTAAAATAGGCTTAATTTTCCTTACTTATTGAAAGCGTGGACTATGTAAGGCTGAAAATTTAAACCTAAAGCATTTATTTTTCACCTCACTTAAAGATACAATGGATTCGCCTCACGAGGCCTTAGACTGAGGCGAGAAATTCAATAAATATTGTCCGACAGACGGTGACTTACGACTTGTTGAGTTACCTAATGGACTATGGCGGTTAAATATAGTATAGGGTTGCTGATGCATTTATAGGAAATAAAATATTTATTCTATACATATACTACTAGGCTACAACTTTAGTGACTTTTCTTTTTTGTTAGCTTTACGCATATAGCATAGTAGGTAGAGGAGCCTTGTGTTAAGACACTCCGCTCTGCTCTTTACGCCGAATCCAAGTGGCAACGCGTGTTCTTTGGTGTAAGTCAACGCTGCACTTTACGTCGATACCAGAGCGAGGAAATGAAAAGATTAAACATTTCATTTCCTCGAGTAAGAATCGAACCCACAACCGTTTGTCACGTCATGTTTACAGTAGCACGCTTGTGCGGTGTGCTATAATATTTTTATTCAATCAATATTTAAATATAATCATAATCTTAGTCAAAGTTTTTAGATATCTTAATCTTGCAGCCTTCAGGAGTTATAGCTATACTCATCATATAAACATTCTTAATAAAACGTAAACATAGAAACACATAACATAACGAAAATAAGGCAAGCAAAAGTAAGACACCTATAGCAAATGTAAATGAGGATCCCACAATTTGGACCCCAAATGAAGAGGTAACGTGTTTTTCGTACCAACCCAGGTAGTGCAAGGTACGCTTTACGACTACGCCGCGAATAATATTCTGACATGGAAGCCTTTATCCTGCAAGATAAAGTAAGATATACAAAGGCACAAAGAAGGAAAAACGGCATGTTGTAATTGCTTCTTCAGTGGATGAACATTTATTTAACTTTTAACTACAGTATATGCTTTATTGCGGATTTTTGTAGGTACAAAATATTATGAAAATATAAATGTATATTATCTTAATTATAATATTAATTAAGTATTAATGGTATAATCTAACCTTAACTTCTTAAGGCTACAAAATTTTTTTTCAGCGTCACGTTATATTGTTCTCTAATACATATAAAATAATGTAAATACTATTCACTATTATTCAAGTTTCTAAAGAAGCTTTATCAGAAATCTTCATTTTGAATTGTTAACTAATTTTATATATTTTTTTTGCTTCACGCTGTATCCCCTACATAACAGGGTAGGCAGAGGGGACTTGGGAACCTAGTGTTAAATCACTCCGTTTCCATTCAGACAATTTCATTTCTTACTCTCCGCCGAATTCTGGAGTCATTGCGTGTTGAGTGTCAGAAATCAACACCGCGTTTTACCTCGTTACTAGATCGCGGAAGTGAATATATTAAATATTCGGAGTTCCTACTCCGAATATCAAACCCACAACCTATCGCGCTTACAGCCACACACTTGTGCCCTTGTGCCACGATTGGCTCCTTATTGGAATTTACAAAAATAATAATAATAAATATGTTTCTTATTATTATTTTTGTAAATTAAAAATAAGGAGCCATTTAGAGCCAAAACACATTTTCAATGTTCTCAAATTCACCTCTAAAACATCTCGCCTGTGGTAAATGCAAGTACCTAAGAGCAAACCCTACTTCCATTAAAACAAAGCCCTTGTAAGCCACCCCTTGTAGTGAATAAGATGTCGAAATAATATGTACGTTTTATCACATTTAAATGCCAGGCCCGTACCTTTATTTGTTAGAAGATTCAACCAAAACTTAATACACATTAAATGGTGATCGAAGATAAACTCTCTTAATGTTTCTTAATGTTTTAGGTAAAGATTTGTGATGAGAAAATGAAATTTCTTTGATTATTTTACTGTGGTTGTTGTATTTTTTTTATGTACTGAAGTAGATATAGCACAAAAATACTTGTTATTTTGCTATGTTTGAAATGATATAAGTAAGGTAAACAAATTTATAAGAAGATATATGTATACTATATCGAGGTAGTGGCTCAGGGGCACAAGTGTGTGATTGTAAGCCCGACGGTTGCGAGTTCCATTCACAATTGAACATTTCCTCACTCTGGTAATGCAAAATTCGGCGGAAGTATCTCAATGAGAACGAAGTGTCACAAGATAGGTTCCCAGGTTCCCTCTGGCTACTCTGATATGTGGACCCCACGTGAAGCTTAGCAAATGGTATATATATCTAACGTGTAACGTTCTGTTAAGCTTTCAACTACAAAATATTTCTTTTAAGAAAAATTTATGGTTTTACAATGTCAAGACCGTTGAAGTAAATCGGAGTACACGCGACATCTCAGTTCTTACTGGTACATCGAGATTTTAAAATGGAGCGTGCATTATTTCAAATATTTTTAAAAATCTATATATATTTTGTCGTGAAAAATGTAACAGGAACTTTTATAGAAAAACTGTAAATCACGTAACACGCAACTTTCTAGTACAACTTTTGACTTAATATTGACGTTTTACCTGTAATTAAAACGTTTATTAAACATACTTACCTTAATCGAAGCCTAAATAATGAGAGTAGCGTTCATTTCCCTTTTTGTCGCTAGTGGCAAGCTTCCTCTTCCATATTGCGACTGTGCTGCCATAATTGTGACCTCGACGCTAGCGCCACCGGAGGCAGTGAGTTACGTGACTCCAATAATTTATTCATTAAGTTTCAATGCCACCAGGCAGTTATATACTTAGGCTTCGATTAAGGTAAGTATGTTTAATAAACGTTTTAATTACAGGTAAAACGTCAATATTAAACAGTACTGTACCGTTAATCGAAGCCTAAATAATGAGAGACGTGTTTATTATCGCTTGGTGGCGCTATAAAACGCCAATGTGATAGAGTTATGTAAATAAATTAATAAGATGAAATTGTAATTAAAGAAAAATAAATTGGAAAAATAAAACCCACTCATATATCCAAATCAAGACATTATATTTTGATAGAAAAACCACATCAATACACCATAATCATCTTTTGTATGACTATAACAGATACAATAATTGTTAATAAAATGATCGAAGAAATATTATTAGGTAAATGTCAGACATCGACAGGAACAAAATTAGATGCAATAAGAGCAGATGGAGAACTAATTGATACAGGAATAATCTCCCTTCTATAAAATTTGGTAAATGTATTAGCTGATTTCCAATTTGCCTTAGCCAGAATGTCATCTAATTGACAATTTTCTACCCATCTTTTCGAAGCTACAGCCGATCTGAAACTACCTGGTGTTGCTTTAATGCCTGCGTCTATTAGCACTTTTTTAACCCAACCACTGATTATCGTGCGAGTTGCAGGCCTAGGCCTTCCAGTGACTGTAACAAATAAATTGTCTGCTTTGGCTAAATTGCGTCTGGACTCAGATAAATTTATTAAGAGTTTCACCCAGTATACAGGACACAATAAAATATTATCTGGGTTACATAGAAGCTTCCACCCTGACTGTTGATGTTGGGCTGAATCTGTCTTAGAACCAAACATAGGTCTTAAAACTATATATTGATCTTCAATCTTACAATGATCTACTGAAACTCTAAGTAGAGTAAGGTCATGCGTGCGTCTGCCAGAACATAGCAACAAGAGAACCGCAGTATGCTTTGAAACTTCGAATAAACTAGTAGTATTAGGCTTCTTTGCTAACAGAAATTTTACTAGGATATCCGTATCCCAAATTGGAGGCTTTGTGAGTTTAGGCTTTGCTAAGGCAATGGATTTTAGTATTTGTTTAACAAGAATGTCAGAACTTAACTTTTCTTTATTACTAGGCTCTGCAAACGTGGCGATTACCGATTTATGAACTAATATTGTGCTCAAAGATAAATTCTCCTTTTGATGTAAATCAGCTAAAAATTTTGCCACAGAGGAGCCGTCGGGATGAAAGGGATCTACGTTTTCTCGTTCAGACCAGGAAACCCATCGATTCCACGCAGATCTGTAAGTTTTCAATGTTGACTCACGCCAACTTGACGATAACAGAGATTTTTGTGACTCTGACCAACCAGTCATTTTCTGATGCCACCCTCGCATCTCCATACCTCTAGTATCATTTTCTCTGCTTGAGACGGCGGGTGACCCGTCGCTATGTCTATAAGATTTTCCTCCAAGTTCCTGATCGTGAAAGGTGGGCTCAGAGCTCGACTTTTGAGGTCTGGTCTCCAGTAAACATTCTCCCAACGAGGTACTATTAATAGAAATATTCCTCTGGCTCTGTTCAGGCAGGCCAGTACTCTCGGAATGAGATGTGGCGGAGGGAAGACCCAAGCGTTCTGAAAATCCCATTGGAGACTCATCGCATCGTGAAAAGTTGCATTCATGTCTGTTCTGTCCAATGTGCAGTAGGCTGGAACAACATGAGCACGCCTCGAAGCAAACAAATCGATTGTTGGTACCCCCCATTTTCTGAAAATTATCTGGGTTACCCCCGGCAGAAGATGCCATTCTGAGGGGGACTTGTTCCGAGATAACCGATCTGCATGAGTGTTGAAATTTCCTGGGATATGGTATATCGAAAGGTGTATGTCGTAACGATCTAGAATAGTAAATATCTTCATTGTCAAACTTGTCAGCGATTTCGATTTGGTGCCCCCTTCGTTTCTTAGATAGCCCACAACAGTTCGGTTGTCGCACTGAACTAGTAGACCACTCGATACCAGCAACCGGCAATTCCGTTGTAAGGCATACAGTATGGCCAGCATCTCCTTTTGATTGCTGTGAAGCTTTTGTTGAGTCGGGGTCCACGTGCCCTGAATGCCATGGTCGTCTAGTATTGCACCCCATCCTATGTCGCTCGCATCTGTCGTTAGATAATGCGTCGGTAGCGGGCAATGAATCATCGAATTGGTTCTGCAATTGTGATACCACCATTCGAGTTCTTCTCTGCATGACAGAGTTAGGCCGGCAGATAAAGGAGCATCTGGTTTTAAAAGCTTGTTGGCTAGAGTTTGTAACGCCCGGTAATGAAGACGACCCCTTTTTACCACAAAACTGGCAAAGTTCAGAAAGCCTATTAATGTTTGAAGGTCTCTTAACACTATTTTTCGTTTGATCTGTACCGCCCCTACGAGTGATTGAAGTTTTATAATTGATCTCATCGGTAAGTATTTTTGATTTTGCCAAGGGTCCCAAACTACACCTAGGTACTCCAGGGCCCTCCGAGGTACGAGTATCGACTTTTCTCTGTTTATTACCCAGCCCAGATGGGTTAGTGTATCTACCACAATGGTGGCATGCTGCTGCAATTTGACTGGATCTTGGTTTACCAAGAGGAAATCGTCGAGGTATACTATGATGCGTATCCCCAGATGCCTGAGGTGAGTGGCTATCCAGTTTGTTATTGATGAAAAAGCTCTTGGTGCCGAGCTTAGACCAAAAGGTAGGCAAGTCATCTCTAACAGTGTATCTTCGTAAATCAGTCTGAGGAAGCATCTGTGCACCTTCGCGATCGGAATATGGAAATAAGCCTGATGGAGATCTATTTTGGCCAACCAGTCGTTCGCCTGTAGAAAATCCGGTATCCGATATACGTTTATTAGTCTGAACTTGTCTTTGTGAAGGTACAAATTTAAATTTTTTAGATTGAATATTGGTCTTGTTGATCCGTCCTCTTTTGACCTCAGAAATATCGTCGATATAAAACTGGGGGAGACTGGTAGTACTGTTTCCAGAATTCCTTGATTTATCATTTTCTTTATTGTCCCAGTCATTTCTGAAGAGCGGGAAGTTTGCACCGAGTAACTGGGGATGCGTAAAGGTAGTCTTGATTTGAACGGGATGCGATATCCCGAGATCATGCTGAGAATATGGGGCGGAGCCCCTAGCCTCTCCCAGTGATGAACGTATAAATGAAGTCGACCCGAACGGAACAATTGTTGGTAGTCAGAACTGTCTTTTAAATTGATCTCTCCTATCCCGGTGGGATGAGGAAGAGTTATTTCGAGGTCTTTTTCGTGCCTGAGCTTGACGAGCTTGTATTGGCTTGCTCCTTTTGTCTCGAAATGTGGTTGAATTAATCTGACGTCTTGGCTGAAAGCGCAAGGACTGATCTTGCTGTGATTTAAAATTCACCGCTTTCTTAGGTAATGGTTGCAAAGAAGACCTTGGATCGTTCTGCGGTGCAGAGATGCGATCTTTTCCTTTTGCCCAAAACACCTTCATACCTCCTGCTTTTTCTAAAACAGAGCTAAACTTTTCCGATTCGAATAAATTGGAACAGGAGGGTGGAATTTTGCGAAATAAAACTTTGTGGGCAGGATCTTTCACAGCAGAGAGGATACCTTCCCTTCTATGTTGTATAAGCTCTGCTCGATGGCCACACACAAGCTGTAATGCATCTGCAGTAATTTTGTTATACTCACCATCTGAAAATACCTCGTTAAGCTTTGTTCGAATGGCCGAAAAATTTAAACTATTTACTGATTGAGCCCAAGATAAGAAATTCCTCACATCACTTTCAAGAGCCTCACGTTGTTGAAGCATTGGGAAAGAAATACTAGCAAAAGCTTTTTCCATATTGCAGGTAAGTTTAGAATTATCATGAGAACTTACTTCAATATTAGCTTCCAAGTTTGTGAAACCCGGCGAGCGTAAATAATTTTTCTGAACATCGGCATAACGTATACTAGACCAATCTAAACTATCAAAACGTTGCAAGTCTTTCAATTGCTGGAGAACTTTATCTGACGCCCCTGGGATCGTTGGTTCTTTCACCTTAGTAGTTAAAGATAAATTAAAATTAGTCATCTCCATGTCAGCGTTTGCGTTACTATCCACGCTATTTGATGGACCTGCACCCAACTCACAATCATATAAATCCCCACTAACGTTATGCTCTATATAAGAAGCATCATCATTACAATAGCAATCACCATTACTGTGATCCGCATCGGCAGATGTCATAACTCTACTTTGAAGGTCATTTACCATATTAATTAATTGATTCAACTTACTGTCCCGATGGCGCTTACGTTTATGTTTCCTTGGTCTATGGGAATCGCTGGAAGACGACGAAGAACAAGAAGAAGACGAGCTTGAACTAGATAAAGTCCTTTTTCTCGTCCGTTTAGAATCGTTATCACGTTCCCTCGTGCTCCGTGTTATTGATGTCCCACTAGGACCAGGCCGCACGGCTGTATCTTCATTCATTCTAAAAGCAATTCAATTCTAACGGACAGCCCGTTAGAATTATATATTAAAAAGGTACATTCATCCTACCATACCCGAAACCACAATGACATACCCGTAGGAAAAAGATAAATTAGAAAGTGGTACGAAACTTTAATCACCTTACATAAAAACAATTGAACTGAATTTATTATATTACCCTCCTTTATACAAATAGCACGTTAAAAACGATTTGAAAAAGGACTATTTTTTATTTCCAATACGAGGGTGAGCATAAAAGCACGAAGCATAATTCTAAAAACCAAAAAACTATTAATACAATAGATTACGAACGGCAACGCCGTTAATATAATCATTACTCTTCTTCGTAACCGAGAAAATAAAAATTTTGTACTTACAACAGAAAACGACGAATTCCTATTGTAGACAGTTTCACTTTTTTCGTATTAAGTACTTAAAATGAACACCTCACTAACGAAAAAGGCGGCTTACAGTAAGTATTACTAATGTGATCGCCTCTGGCGGGAATTGAAACGCCAATGAATAAATTATTGGAGTCACGTAACTCACTGCCTCCGGTGGCGCTAGCGTCGAGGTCACAATTATGGCAGCACAGTCGCAATATGGAAGAGGAAGCTTGCCACTAGCGACAAAAAGGGAAATGAACGCTACTCTCATTATTTAGGCTTCGATTAACGGTACTGTTTAATACTATATTGCCTAAAGATTTTTTTTATTAGTAATTAATTTAAATCTAAACGAAACAGAATATCAATTGAAGTTATACATCACATATATGTTTTTTTTAAACATTTTTAAAGTGTTAATCCACACTTAGGACTCTCCCTACAGAGATACTAACAACATAAATAAGTTGTAACAAGCGTATAAAAATTTCGACGTAACTTGGCTTAGTGGTCACAGCGCCTGGTCGGTTTCCAGGAGGCGCGGGTTCGAGTCCCGCTACGTTCAAATTTTTATACGGTTTCTAATTAAGTATCACATTTATGATTTATTAAAATATACATTGTATATACTTATTATGTATTAGTAGATATTACAAAATAAATATTAGTCAAATGAAATTTCTGGTCATAACACAAAAGTTTCTATTATATACGTTTACTTAAATAGTAAGAATTAAGTAGGTATTTTTCAAATATTAAAATCAGAAAGTCCAGTCACTACGTTATGTACACAGAAATGCACACATCCATAACCTGTTAATTTTTTTTTTGGGTAATTTGTATTTTCTTATATCTTTTTTCACTAGAGTTATTTTAAATAATCAAATTTATTACTCCAGCTTTTATTCTCATAA